>CM077097.1:47147705-48347705 GCA_039513925.1 Platanthera zijinensis
AAGTACTTATGCTAGCATATTAGAATTTCCTGATTAGTCACTTTTATGTTAGCTAGCTTTTATATTTTTGCTTGAGGACAAGAAAAACTTAAGCTTGGGGGAGTTTGATAATACGTTTTGTAGTTTAAACTACTAGGGTAATTACAAGTTTTTATTATATAAATCATATCTTTTAAAGCTATATTTGACCTCCTATTGTATATATTAATACCACTAATGATTATTTTCTTTCTTTTACAGGTTTGCAGTTTTTCAGCTCAAAATTCGTCGATCGGCAAAAATATCGTCGAACGCCTTCAGTTCAAAGTTCGTCGAATGCCTTAAGTTCAAAATTTCGTTGAATGCCTTCAGTTCAAAGTTCGTCGAACGCCTTCAGTTCAAAATTTCATCGAACGCCTTCTGTTCAAAGTTCGTCGAACGCCTTCAGTTCAAAGTTTGTCGAACACCTTCAATTCAAAGTTCATCGAACGCCTTCAGTTCAAAGTTCGTCGAACGCTTTTATCTCCGCGTTCGACGAATTCTCCCATGTTCATCGACCTCCCTTCCACTTTCTCCGTTCGACGAATTCTTCCAATTTCATCGAATGCTTCCAGTTCTGCGTTCGACGAATTCTTCCAATTTAGTCAAACGCGCCCTCCTCCTTCTGCGTTCGACGTTTTCTTCCAATTTTATTGAACGCCTCCTTCCGTAAATTTTTGTCGAACGCCACTGCTTACTTTTTCTCAATTTTCATCGAACAAACCACCTTCTCTTTTCTCTATTCGTCAAGCTCTCCCTCCTTCCCTTCTTATTTTGTCGATCCCTCTCTCCTTCTTTTGTTGATCTTTCCCCGCTGCAAGAATCAAGTCCTGTTTCTCCACAAAAGCCTGCTGCCTCCATAAATGCACGTCACCCGTACCGAGGCAATCATCATTATCCTCTAGATTTTGTATCGAGGTAAACCTCCATGTAAGATAATAGCGTGGGCATGTCCTGCTCTTTGAAGACTCTATAAATAGATCCCCGTCCCTTATGTTTGAGGGAGAGAACTTTCGGGGAGGGGAAGTGCTACCATTTTCAGTTCTTCCTTAGTGTTTTTCCTCTCTCCTTTTCTCATTTTAGTTTTTCTTAGTTTTAGTTTTAGTATTACTGCTTCTGTAATAGTTCTTGAATTTCTTTAGTAGTTTACTTTTAGTGCTAGCTTAGTTTTCATTTCCTGCAAGTGTAATAGTTTTTATATTTCAAGTTGTAAGTTCTCTGTTTGAATTAATATAAAGTCTGTTTTCCTTTACTTGTCTCTATTTTGTTTCCATGCACTCCTACTCATCTCTCTTCGTCCACTTCACCATGAGTAACTAATCCTCCTTGTACTCGATCTTAATGATCCGAGGATCGAGGTTATTATGTTATGATGCTCTAGTTTACTTTTCCTTTGTAAGGTTTAGACCATAATTTACTCTTGATTAATTATGATTTGAGATATATCATCGATATATACTTTCCATCTTTGTTTCCACTCTTATCTAGCCGTGAGGCTCGTAGATTGGAGTGAACACTCAAGAGTAAAAGAGTTGCACGCATCCCTCGATAGACGCAGACGTCAAATCTCCCAGATTGGAGTGAAATCCAATAGCGGGGTTCACAACGTAAAGCGTGCTTTAGGCCTCCGGTTTGGACGAGAGTTTGGTCGGACCTTCCTAAACTCAGGTGGGCACGTCTTTGAGAAAAGCTTGTTCATGCTTTAGAAACCTCCACGGTCAAGGTCCTTTGCTTTATTAAGTTAGAGTTTATTATCGCATTTTTTATCAACTTAGGCCGAGGTGATTCTCGATCGAGTGCTTTTCTTTATCATTGTTTGACCCCTCATTTTAATCTCTAGTTGTGGTCTCTCTGATTAAGTGCAAGTGCTTTTCTTTATCCAAGTAGTCCCTTCTTTTAATTTAGTTAACAACCCTAAAAGTTTGTTCGATAAGATAATAGTCTACGTGTGAGTAAGATTACTCAACGGTTCCAGGATTTAAATACGACACTTGTGTGCCCTAACAATAATTCGATAGGTATACATGCCTTGATGGATTGTTAGTTCGGTTTTATTCTCTTCACGATTAGTAGACACCATCCACTATCCCTCTCATATTTCTAACTTCTTGTTAGACAAGGCACTTCTCCAAAAACCTCAGCTCCTTAGAGCTTACACCACAGATCCCGCAGGATCTCTCAGTCTCCTCCAAGACTTATAACTCAGGCACAAAGCCCTACCTCAGAGCAAGTTTGCTCCAACAACTTAGTAATAAACTGATCACCTACCTCAGACTTGAACCCAAGTCCTATAGCTCCAAAACTGGATCCTACCTAAGGCAAGTCTGCCCTATCTCAAGCATAATGGCCATACACTCAGATCCACAACTGGATCCTACAGAAAATAAAATGGTTTGTTGGGTGTGTATTGACATAGAGAATTTCTCTGTGTCTGCTTCCTGAGCTGTGTTATCTCAGCCCTAACTTTCTTCACAACAATAAGAGTAATATCTTCAGTAAGTAGTTTCCTGTGTTGAAAGAACCTCTGAGACTTGTTTCTGAACTTGCTGAAGAAGACTGAAGACTTGACAGTTCTTGAGTTCTTCAATCAGCAAACTGGATCAGCAGAAACCTGAAAGCACTGTGCTTTATTCATTATCAGAAGCTTATCTGAACTTGTTGTAGCAGAAGAACTTTGCTACAGCTAACTTGGAAGAACTTTTAGTTCAGTTGATCAACATCAAGCTTTGGTTCGACAATAATGGTGAGGAAGATGAAGTTCAGCAGAAACTTTACGAAATCAATAAAACCCTAAAAGTTCCAGTTCTTTCCTTCCATCTTATCCCTTTTATCTTTCATCGATTAACGGCTCGAAGAAGCAGTGGGGACCACTGGTGATTGACAATTGCATTTTTCTTTAATGGAAGAAGATGTATAGTATACCTCCAGTAGTATTTGTCATGTTCTGTAGCTTTCCCGCAACTAATTTTATCTTTGTTGACTTTGGCTGACGTAATCAATTGTATACATAGCCAAATATTCAGATTCAACTACAGGCGTTGAGTGCGTCGAGTGAATGGCCTTCACACAATGATTCTGGAATTAGTCAAATTCTCTACATCATCAGGCGTTGAGTTCATTGAGTGAACTGGCTTTACTCAATGCCTCTTGACTTAGTCAAATTCTTCTGCACTGCCAGGCGTTGAGTGCGTTAAGTGATCTTGCTCACTCAATGCCTCTGAACTTAGTCAAATTCTTCTGCACTGCTAGACGTTGAGTGCATTGAGTTAATGACCTCCACTCAATGCCTCTTGACTTAGCTGCAACTCTTTGTTTGCAAGGAATTGACAGCGTTGAGTAAAGTTTCATCACTCAACGCTATTGTACTTAGCCGCTTTCTTTCTTCTTTCTTCTTAGTCTTGACTACAGCTGCATGACTCAATGCTTTTGCTGTAAGGAATTGAGAGAACTAACTTCACTCAACACCCTTGGACTTTGCCGCTTTTTCATCTTGCCAATGCTGAGGCTTTGATAGACATAACTATGATCAATGCCTTCTGATACATGATGTTGAGTGAAATTCCTTCACTCAATGCCTATGGAATTAGATGATTTTCAGCCTTTCTAGCATTTTTCTTTCGATTTTGCATTGAATGAACTGGCATCACTCAATGCATGTGTACTTAGACAGAAATTTGCCTCTCCACTTCTCCACCTTGTGAAACCAGTCACATCCACTTAGACAACCTATCTAAACTTGTTCCATGTAATATCCTGCACATGATGAGCTTAACTAACATTAAATACAACAAGCTCTTAGTGTTTATGGTGATGCCTCTTCAAATCATGTTTAGGGAACATTGGGGGCAATATTCCCAACAATCTCCCCTATTTGAAGAAGGTAGAACACCTATCAATACTAGGAAGCATTAACATAAAAAACATATAAATTTAATGTACTCCATTTAACTACATTGACTTAACATATCAAGTCAATGTATTCTCATACCACTTGAACAATTGCTCAAATAATATGCACTCTCCTTATACCACTTAATACTTAAATGGAGCACCACTAGAAGAACTTACCTCATAATATAAACTGACTCAACATGGCTCAACATGTAGTCATTGCATTCCTCATACTACTTGAATCTTTCTAAGTAATATGAATAGACTCAACATTACCTAGTCATGTCAAGTATTGCTGCTATATCTCCAATCTCCCCCATTATAAGTATTTCCACACATCTCCCCCTTTCTGGCCTCTTCTATAGGCATATTGAGGGAGGTGATAGGATTATGGAACATATCTCCCCTTTCTACTTCTACTATACTAGTGATCAAACTAGTTGACTAGAGTACATACATCTTGTGTTGATGCCACTAACGCAACACATCACTGCAGCCACTTGACACTTGAGTGGTCCATTGATCCACTTGAGCTAGATGGCACTCCTCCCCCTTTTTATTTCTTCTGCAGGAGCAACTATAGTCAGGGAGGAGCTGGCTATTCCTATTTTCATGTAGCAGCATTATTCTTTCAGCAGCAGTGACTTCACCAATAGTAGTGATGATCTTTGATCCACTATAATAGCTGCTGGGCTTGCTCCCCTCAATAGGAGCAACTTGACTTGATCCCCCTCAGCAGCAGCATATGCTATCTTCTCTTTACTAGACAGTTGAGTCCATCTTAGACTTGATACCACTTGATATCACTTGAAAGACTTATCTACTTGCAAGAAGAGTAAATCCTGCAACAATAACAACACAAGGAGAAACTTAAGCTATATCAATTTCAACATACCCAGCTCAAACTTGAAGGTGTTGAACTTTGCTTTATTTAGTGGCTTGGTGAAGATGTCAGCCACTTACTTGTCTATAGGGACAAACTCAAGGCAGATGTCTTCACACTCCACATGCTCCCTAATGATATGATACCTAATCTTAGTGTGTTTAGTCCTGCTATGAGAGACAAGAGTCTAGCAATTGAGATTACACTAGTAGAATCACAATATAAAGGAGTTCTACTTATCTGGAGATTATAATCATGAGCTGATGCTGCATCCACAACAACTATGCACAGCAGCTACCTTATGAGATGTATTCTGACTCAGCTATTGAGATTGCAACATTGGTATGCTTCTTACTGCTCCAAGACACTAGTCATCCTCCCAAGAACTGAGAGGTGCCTGAAGTGCTCTTCCTGTCCTCTTTGTAGCATGCAAAATCCGCATCTGAATAGCATGTTCTTATAAAATCCCTATTTCTAGGGTACCATTGGCCTAGATCTAGTGTGCCCATAAGATACCTCAAAATCCTCTTAGTAATAGAGTTGTGACATTCTTTGGGATACCTTGATACCTAACACAAACACATGTAATATACACGATGTTTGACCTACTTATAGTAAGATATAGAAGGGAGCCAATTATCCCTCTATACAATGTTTTATCAACAGGTTTCACTGTCTTATCTATGCCTATAGGCATACATGACCCCATGAGAGTTTTCATGGTAGAGGCATTCTCCATACCAAACTTTTTGATTAACTCCCTGGTAAACTTAGACTGGGATATGGACAAGCTATCATCAGTCTGTCTTACTTGTAGTCCTAAGAAGAACTTAACTTCACCCATGCTGCTCATCTCAAACTTCCCTTGCATAAGTTTAGCAAACTTCATGCAAAAGCTGTCATTAGTAGATCCAAAGATAATGTCATCTATATATATCTACACTAGGATGATCTTACCCTTAGATTACCTTAGGAATAGGGTCTTGTTTATCTTCCACCTTGAGAATTTGTTCTCAATGAGAAAGCTAGACAATGTTTCATACCATGCTCTAGGGGCTTGCTTCAGCCCATAGAGAGCTTTCCTAAGTCTATAAATAAATTCAGGGGAGTTAGAATCAACAAAACTTGGAGGTTGCTCAACATATACTTCTTCCTATAAGTCACCATTCAGGAATGCTGACTTCACATCTATCTCGTAGACTTTAAATCCTTTGAATGCAGCATATGCAAGGAAGAGTCTAATGGCTTCCAATCTTGCTACAGGGGAAAAAGTTTGATCATAATCAATACCTTCTTCTTGTCTGTACCCCTTAGCTACTAGCCTTGCTTTATTCTTGATTATAATGCCTTTTTCATCAAGTTTATTTTTGTAAATCCACTTGACTCCATTGACATTATGTCCTTGTGGTCGGAGAACCAGCTTCCAGACCTGTCACTTTTTAAACTGGTTCAGTTCCTCTTGCATTACTATAATCTAGAACTGATCTATGTTGGCCTCTTTAAATCTCCTGGTCTCAACCTATGACAGGAAACTTACATAAATTACTATATTAAGTCTCTTGCTTATTATCACCACTCCTTGGTATACATCACCAATTATATGGTGTCTTGGATAATCTCTTAGATTCCTGATTGCTGGAGGCAATCTTCTTTCAGCATCAGCTTTAGCAGTAGCTTCTTGCTAATCTTCATCCTCTTCAAGTATGTTTTGCACTCCTTCTAGAATATCCACTCCATCTTGGATTACTAGAGCAGCTTCCTTGATGGTTAGCTTGTCCATCATCAGCTCTATTCCTGCAGTACTAGAAGAGGAGCTTGGCAACTCACTGTTAATCATGGTAGACTCATCAAAGACTAGATGCACAGACTCTTCTATAACTTGGCTTTCAAGTTATAGATCCAATAATTTTTACTATGATTGTTGTACCCAACTAAAATCCCATCAAAGGACTTGGCAGTAAACTTAGTCACATAGGACTTCCATTATGAAGCATATAACACTAATTACAAAAGATCCAGAGATAGCCCAGGTTTGGTTTTCTGCCCTTCAAGATCTCATAGGGAGTCTTCTTGTGGCTATTGGTGATAGAGGCTCTGTTATTGACATGACATGCAATATTTACTGCCTCAACCAAGAAATACTTTTGGAGAGATGTGTCACTCAACAAGGTCCTTCCAGCCTCTATGAGAGTCTATTTTCCTCTCAACAATCCCATTTTACTGGGGTGTTCTTGGAGAAGAAAATTCTGGACGAATCCGTAGCTCTTCACAGAACTTTGCCATGTTATCAGACTGGAATTCAATCACATGGTAACTTCTGATTTTGACTATATTACTATCAAACTCATTCTGAATTTGCTTGACAAACTTCATGAAGACATGAAGAGTTTCATTCTTTTTCTTAAGAAAGAACACCCAAGTAAACTTAGAATAGTCATCAACCACCACAAGGGTGTAGACTTTCCTACCTAGACTATGAACTGGCATATGACCAAATAAGTCCATATACAAGAGGAATAAGCACCTCACAGAGTCTTTGGTCTCAATGCCCATGAAGGAAGCCTTGGCCTGCTTGCCCTTTTGGCATGCTGAGCACAAGCTTTCCTTGGTGAATTTCATCTTAGGACCATTCCTAACTAGTTCTTCACTAAAGAGCTTGCCAATAGTCTTGTAATTTAAACGAGCTAGTCTCATATGCCATTGCACACAATAAGAAACTTTCTCATTTTCCATTAGACAAATAGGAGAGTCTGTATCTAGACAAAGGAAATTTAATCAATAAATATTTCTACTCCTAGTGCCTGTCAACATGACCTATTAGTCACTTGACCTCTTAATTTGGCACTCATCCTTGTGGAAGACAATGACATAGCCAAGATAAAAGAGTTGGCTTATGCTTATAAGGTTGTGTTACAACCCTTCAAAATAAGCCACTTTTGAGATTGTGACTATGCCATTGGTAATCTTACCATATCCTCTTGTCACACCTCTATCTGAACTACCATAGATAACTTTGGGTCCATCTTTTACTAAAGTGTACTCCTTTAAGTTGCTCCTTGTCCCAGTCGTGTACTTGGAACAACCCCTATCCAAGTACCATATAGGGGTATTAGCACTTGGACTAACCTGCATTGCATAATTTATTTTACCTTAGGACCCCAATATCTATTGGGTCCTAGGTGCATGTTAGTCTAAAAATGGACTCGTCTTCTAATAGATTTTCTGACTGGTGGACTAACACTAGCTCTTGGAACAACTTTAGATGAAATATGTTTACTAGGTTTGCTACAACTAACTTGGATGTACTTTTAGTTCAGCTGATTCAACTTCAAGCTTGGGCTCGGCAACAATGAAGAGGAAGATGAAGTTCAGCCGCAACTTTACGAAATCAATAAAACCTAAAAGTTCTAGTTCTTTCCTGCCATCTTCTCCATTTTATATTCCGTTGATTAATGGCTCCAAGAAGCAGTTGGGACCACCTGTGATTGACAGTTGCATCTTGTTTTAACAGAAGAAGACATACAGTCGGCCTCCGACAGTATTTGTCATGTTCTGTAGCTTTCCCGCAACTAATTTGGACTTTGTAGACTTTGTTGACTTTGGCTGACATCATCAATTGTGGACTTATCAAAATCTTTAGATTCAACTCCAGGCATTGAGTGCGTTGAGTGAATGGACTTCACTCAATGATTCTGGACTTAATCAAATTCTCTGCATCATCAAGCGTTGAGTGAACTGGCTTCACTCAATGCCCTTGGACTTAGTCAAATTCTTCAACACTGCTAGGTGTTGAGTGCGTTGAGTGAGCTGGATTCACTTAACGCCTCTGGTCTTAGTCAAATTCTTCTGCACAGTCAGGCGTTGAGTGCATTGAGTGAATGACATTCACTCAATGCCCTTGGACTTGGCTGCAACTCTTTGTCTGCTAGAAGTTTAGATAGTTGAGTGAAGCTTCATCACTCAACGCTTTTGTACTTAACCACTTTCTGTCTTCTTTCTTCTTAGGCTTTGGCAGCAGTAGCATGACTCAATGCTTTTGCTGTCTGGTATTGAGATACATAGCTTCACTCAACGCCTGTGGACTTAGCCGTTTTTTTTGCTTGCCAATGCTGAGTCTTTTACAGACTCTTCTATACTCAACACCTTCTGATATATATCATTGAGTGAACTTCCTTCACTCAACGCCTGTGGACTTAGGCAATTTTAAGCCTTTCTAGCATTCTTCTTTGGCATCTAGCGTTGAGTGAACTAGCTTCACTTAACGCTTGTGGACCTAGAAAGATTTCTGTCTCTCCACTTCTCCACCTTGTGACCACCTGTCACAGCCACTTAGACAACCTATCTAAACATGTTTCATGGAACATCCTGCACATGGTGAGCTTAAATAACAACAAATACAACTATGCTCTTAGTGTTGATGGTGATGGCTCTTCAAATCATGTCTAGGGAACATTAGGGGCGATATTCCCAACACTCATCAAGGTTGCATTCTCCATTCCGAATTTCTTAAGCAATTCGTCTGAGAGATGAAAATTCCATCGGCAAATTATTTCACCTGAAGTCGTAAGAAATACTTCAGCTCTCCCATACTTCTCATTTCAAACTTCCCTTGAATTAGTTTAGAAAATTCTTGCAAAGGTTTTCTTTTTGTAGAGCCAAAAATAATGTCATCGACATAGATTTACACTAGCAAAATAAGGCCATTTTCTTCCCTAAGAAATAATGTCTTATCTATCTTTCCTCTTGTGAACTTGTTCTCAAGAAAAAAGCTAGATAGCATCTCATACCAAGCTCGGGGAGCTTGTTTTAAGCCGTATTGAGCTTTATTAAGAAAATATACAAGATCATTGAAAGTTGAGTTGACAAAACCTGGGGGTTGTGCTATGTATATTTCCTCTTTTAGATCTCCATTGAGGAATGTTGACTTCACATCCATTTGATAGACCTTGCAGCCTTTGAGAGCAGCATACGCTAGAAATAACCTAATTGCTTCGAGTCGGGCTACTAGAGCAAAAGTCTGATTGAAGTTGATCCCTTCTTCTTGTCTGTACCCTTGAGCTACAAGCCTGGCTTTATTATTTAAAATCACACCATTTTCATCCAGCTTGTTTTTAAATATTAATTTGGTACCAATCACGTTATGTCCTTTGGGCCTGGGAACCAACTCCCAAACCTTGCATCTTTCAAACTGATTGAGCTCCTCTTGTATAGCCATAATTCAAGAGGCATCCTTGTTTGCTTCTTCAAACTTCTTCGGCTCAACCCGAGATAGAAAACTAAGATGAAGAACTTCGTTAGCAGTACCACTTTTAGTTCATACACCGTCTCCTAGATCTCCAATGATCAGATCAACTGGGTGATCTCTCAGGTATCTGAATTTTAGATTTCTTCCTCTCCCAATAGTATGTTCTACCACATCTATTGCATCTCCTATAGGTTGACGTAGTTCTTCATCTAGTCATTCTTCATCCACCACACTTGGATCAACGACCTTGACTTAGCTTGGAGCATCTTCCTTGACCGTTTCTTCCAAGCTTAGTTACTTTAACCTGGTACCAACATCTACACCAACAACACTAGATGAGTTGCTATGAAGCATGCTTGTCTCATCAAATAAAATATATATAGACTCTTCGACCACTAGGGTTTTCTTGTTAAAAATTCTATTAGCCTTACTATGGCTACTATACCGTACAAAAATACCTTCAAAACATTTTTCACTAAACTTTGTACAATAATACTTTTCATTGTTATATACGAAGCATTTACTACCAAAGATCCTAAAGTAAGACACAGTCAGTTTTCTTCCCTTCAATAGTTCATAGGGAGTCATACGATGGCTTTTGTTGATTAGTGCTCTATTTTGCACATGACAAGCTGTGTTGAGTGTTTTGGCCCAGAAGTACTCTAGTAGTGAAGCGGCATTCAACATAGTTGTACATTCTTCAATGAGGGTTCTATTCCTTCTCTCAGCAACTTCATTTTGTTATGGAGTATGCGGAGAGGAGAACTCATGAAAGATACCTTGACTTCCACAAAATTTTGTTATGCCACCAGACTCAAATTCTGTTCCATGATCACTTCTAATTTTGACCATCGAGAAATTTAATTATTTCTGAATTTGCCTAACAAAATTAGTGAACGCCTCAAAGGTGTCATACTTATGTTTTTGAAAGAACACCCAAGTAAAATGAGATTAATCATCAATAATGACCAACGCATAGACTTTACCTCCTAAACTGTGAATTGGCATAGGACTGAATAAGTGAATAAGAAGTAAGTACAAAATTCTAGAGGAATCTTTTTAAGAAATACCCTGAAAGGTGACCCTAGTCTGCTTACACATTTGGCATGCGTGACATGGACTCTCTTTAAGGCACTTAATGTTGGGGGCATCACGCCCAAAGTTGTGAGAAAGTAACATATTTATAGTTTTTAAATTAATATGTGATAATCTCTTGTGTCATTGGTCACAATGAGACACATTATCTTTTGCCATAAAGCACACTAGTGTAGAATTATCTAAACATAGAAAATTTAAACAGAAAATATTTATACTCTGAGTGTCTGTTAAGATTGTCCCCAAATTAGCAGATGATTTTATTAGGAACTAGTCCTTATAGAACTTAACGATATAGCCTTTATCACATAATTGACTTATACTTATCCGATTATGCTGTAATCCTTCAACATAAGCTATGTCTGTAAAAGAGACTATGTCATTGGAAATCATACTGTAGCCTTTAGTGATTCCCCTCTCAAACCCTCTAAAGATAACTTTTGTCCGTCTTCGCTGGGGTAAATTCCAGCAATAGGCTTCTAGTCCCGGTCATATGCTGAGAGCATCCACTGTCCAAATACCAGATTGGAGTTTTGTTGGCCTTTGGATATACATGCAATCATAAATCATTTTACCTTAGGAACCCAAATAGATTTGGGTCCTTGGTTTCTTATTAGTTTAACACCACTTAAAACATTAACATTGCGAGTGGTTGATCTCACACTGTTAACTTGTGGAGTTTCAAGCTTTACCGGATGAAACAACCAATCTACGACAAAGTGACCAATCTAGCCGCAACACAAATCGTCAAACCTATTGTACCTTCTCTTGTACAACTGCTTTACCTTGTTAACAGGAGGTCAAGCAGGGGCACTGACTTGGATGTGGAAGCCTCGTAATTGTAGCACACACAAGGCTTCACTATTTCCTTAGCCTTGGTAACAACAATTTTGGCTTTTGGAGCCTTCTTTCAACTTGTTCCATGAAAGTATGGACAATAACTTTTGAGTGCAATTTCTTCATAAGGTGCCTTGAAGGCACTAGCACAAAATTCTCGGGGACAAGTCCATCCTTGGTAGCGCTTGTTAGGCTCCAAATAATTTGGCCTTGCAAAGTGACCATATGATGTCTCAAAGTCGTATTTATTTGAGGGAAGGATAATCTTCTTAAAAGAGGGTTGACTTTTAGGTGCCTTCCCTTTGGCTTTGGAAGTGACTCTCTCAGTAGCCTTACTTTTCTCTGCTATATGGCCAAGACCACTACCCTTATTAGGAACAGAAAATTCATCGATGAGAGGAAGAACAGTCTTTTGCTTTGAGTAATTTTCAACAAGTTTTCTCTCCACTGAGAGCTTTTCCTCTAACTCATCTAAGTATTTCTCTTACTGGCTTAACAGTTCATCAGAGCATTTTAATTCCTCTTTCAAGGAGTGAACTTCATCTCTGAGAGGAGTTAATTAAAGTATTTCAACCCCCAGGTTTTATTCCACTTCCTTGAGGGAAGAAATCTCTTTTGATTATTTTTTACTACCTCGCGGCATTTGTCAAAGGCTTTCAAAAGTTCTTCATGTTGAGCAATCAAGTCAGAATCATCTTCCTTAGAAGAATAGCATTCATGACCATTAGTAGAGGTTTCAGATTTGGAGAGCATTGTGTGAGAGTTTACCTTCTTATAGAATTGGGAGTCGCCAACTTCCTCATCTGAATAAGCAATAAGCCTGAGGTAGGCTTATTCATTCTTAGAACTAGACACACTTGAGTCATTATCACTAATAAGAGTGTTCGACTACTTTGCAACGAAGCTCTTCTATTCCTTCCTCTTACCTTTGAAGGATCTCTTTTCTTCCTTCTTAGATCCTTACTTATTTTTATATGGACACTCTGCAATCATGTGTCTAGGCTTATTGCAATAGTAACAAACTATATCAGATGAAGAATGTTTGTTCGGTTTAGATTTATACCCGTCCTCTCGGTTGTAGCTTTTCTTAGACCGATCACCATCACGATGTGGTCTCGTGAAGTCGGAGGAGGAGGACTGATTTTTTATTTGCCTCCTCTTACTGAGCAATCTTTTGAACTACTTGGAGATTAGCGAGAATTTTCTATCGAACAACTCAAAGCCTGACGTGCTTGGCTCAGCGTCTTCTTGGGTATCTGAAGCTCGTGTCCTTACTAGTGACACAACTTTAGATTTTCGTGTTCCTTTGACCTTCAAATCTACTAACTTATCTATCACAACCCGGATTTTCTCAACATTTTAATTATATGAGAGTAAGAGAAAATACGCGTCATGAAGCCATGCCGTGCAAGGGATAACTGCATGTGCTCAGGCAAGACTCCAAACTCTACAATTTTATAAGAATTCCATAAGTTATTAGGTAAAAACAAGTTTAAATTGGATGGTCGTATCCCTCAGCACAGTGGATCAACTAGTCTGCGAGTAGAAGTATAGTTATATGCTATGGAAAATACTTTGGTTATGTTGATTAACACCCTACATGAGTATAAACATCCCCAAAGAACAACTCATGGCATACAAGACTCTAGATTTATTATAAGTATGAAAATAGTATTTGCGTTATCTAGGAAATAGTATTTTAGTTTTAGAAATATGAGATGTATGATGTACTAGTATTAATGCTTTTATAAGTGAAAATACATAACATGCAACATAACATAAAACATTCCCAGAGAGCAAGTAAAAACAACCACAAAAGGTAAAACTAGTAGCTTAGCAAAGCATTCAGCATTTCAAAAGAAAACCACCAATGGGCGTCAACAAACTGACACGAATCCACTGGTCAGTATGCGTGTCTGTACTAATCAAGAAAACAACAAAGACTACCTCTCAAGGTAGAGGAAACCTCTGCAACACTGCAGTCCACGAGCAAACACCAAACCTAGCCGCTCAACCGGCTACTGCCCCGAACCTGAGGCATTCAAAGAAAGAACACCTCAGCAAGAAAAATACATGAGACAAACAAAACTGTTAGTAGACAAGGGAGTAGTAAGATTACTAATCCAAACCTGAATAGCTGTCAAAACACAACAAACTAACAAGAAATTAAGAATGAAAGAATTAACTTATAAGGTTAAAAAGTAAGGAAATTTGCACCAAGTGTGAACAGAGTCATACTCCGAGAACATCGGCAAGATAAGCAGAAATAGCATAAGTTTAATCCTCAAGACGAGGTAAAGGCTCAATAAACACGTGAATCATTAACACCGTAACACAAACAGATCTTAGTTGGGACTAACCAGTAAAACCCGGACTAACAGACCCAAACGCCTCAAAAATGGGACTGTGGTGGTGGCCATCTGGTCCAACATTACTCAACATCCCAAAAACAAGACCCAAATATGCCCGAGTGTAATGATTCACGAAACAAAGCCCACCAAACCAAACCCATATCCCAAACACCCATAAATCCCAAACTCGACCTATTCGATAGAAACTCGATGATTCTAACTTGACAAAACTAAGCCTTTAGAAATACACATCAAATATGTGAAAGGACACAAATCTAAAGGAAAAGCGTCAAGTACACTCGACGCCGCGTCGAGTGCAGTCAACGCACTTGACGCCAGAACTCAGCACACTCAATGCTTATACACGGCAACAAAAACAGATGATTGCATTGAGTGAGTTCATCTCACTCAACACTTTATCACTTAGCTGTTAAAATCAGATGATGGCGTTGAGTGAGTTCAACTAACTTAACACTGTCAACGCTTTCCATACATAGTCACAAAACTAAATGATGGAGTTGAGTGAGTTTAGCTTACTCAACGATTTGCCACTTAGACTTACAGATTTAAGAGACGACATTGAGTGACCTCAGATCACTCAACATTGTCGACGCTTTTATACTTAGTTCTAGAATTTTACAGAATGGCATTGAGTGTTCTAAGCTCACTCAACGCCGCATTGAGTGAGCACTACTTACTCAATGCTTTTTAACTTAGCTTCTCAGACTACTTAGCATGGCATTGAGTGCATTCAACACACTCAACGCTTTTATACTTAGGCTAAAAACTGAACTTCTTCCATAAGATTTCACTCAGTGCTTAAGGCTATATACACTCAGCTCCACTCAAAGCTTCTAGGCAGAAACTTGTTCGAGGGTTATCATCCCCAATAGTCCTATACTTACTAATACTGACAAAATCTAATCGACCAAAATCAACAATTTTCCTTGTTTACTTGGACTAACCGACGACTGAATCTAGTTTAGACTGAGGTCCATGAAGATGAATTTAGACAGACCAACAGACTTATCCCCAACGTGTTTGTCTAGGCTAGCAATCATAAGAGATAAATTTACTAAGGCTAACTGCCCAATTTGACAAAACGTACTTGACCTAACTGGAATTTCTACACAAGCAGCAAACCTTCCTTGGCCAAAACACACAGCACTCCTAAGATCTAAGAAGAAAAGGCAGTAAAACCGAAAGAAACACAAAGAGGCAAACTTGGCAAGGATGAGAAAAATTACCACTAGCACCAAGATCTATAGGAAATCATTTTGACATGGAGGAAAATCCTACTCTAGTCCAAACATTCTGTACCGGGAGGAAATCAGGAAAAAAAAAAGAGAAAAGAAGAACAAGCAAGGTGAAAGTCACCACTTGCCACAAATCACCCGAAATTTGGCCTAGCAATGCCCCACCTCAAAGATCTGGCTGCAAGAACACTTAAGCAACAAAACCTGAAACTTTTGAGAGGAAAATAGGGTAAAAACCGCTTACCTAGACCTATAAAAATCCAAGAAACTAGAAAAAATTACCATAAAAACATAGATCTAGGCGTGATCTACCCGGATCCACTCTCCAAAGACGAAACCGAGCACCAAAGCTTCAGAAATCGGTGGCCGATGGCTTAGGAATGTCCACCGCTCTCATTCTTTTGCAACAGGCTGACGGTTTCATGAGGGAGAAAATGAATAGGGTTTTGACGCTATGGGTTTCTATTTATACTTCATTATCCGATTATTATAATAGAATATCTTAATTAATTAAATAAAACGTCAGAAATACCCGAAAACCCAACTTACCCGAAATTTTACGAAAATCGCACCGTAGCTTAATACCAATGCTACAAATCAAACGACGAACTCAAAACCAAAATCCGACTAACCAATCTTGGGTAAACACCTCCCAAAGACAAAACACAAGCATTCCCAAAAGGCTCCACCGAGTCACCAAAATTGACCTGGCTTGCTAGGAAATCACTCAAACAGGCTAAACCCAACCACACACAGAAGAAATCAAGAGATAAAACCCATGCTTTAACAATGACACACGTAAACCATGCATTAATATAACGCCCTGATGTCATAAATGAGCCAAATAAAATAATTAACTAAACATCGAAAAAATCAGGGGCATTACAGCCACTCCCCCTACAAAGAAGTTTCGTCCCGAAATTTTACGCACCAAAAGATTCCACAAAAAGAATATAATCAAGGATTATAGAAGGGGAAATATATACCGTAAGAAACTAGTAGAACAGATGAGGATGAGCCTCCCTCATAGCTGACTCCAACTCCCAAGTGGCGCTTTCCACGTCTTGGTTTCGCCACATAACTTTAACCATTGGTATGGTTTTCCTCCGCAATACTCGATCTTGATTATCCAGAATGCGGATAGACATCTCAACATAGGAAAGATTTGGCTCCAACTAGAGCAAAACATTAAGAATCTATCGGTCACTGAGCACACCTATCCGCAACTAGCTCATGTGAAACACGTCGTGCACACTAGAAAAGTTTGCGGGCAAATCTAGCCTATAAGCTGATACACCAATATGCTCAACAACCTTAAAAGGTCCCACATACCTCGGGTCCAACTTATGATTCTTACCAAAACTTTTAACTCCTGACATCGGGGAAACTTTGAGGAATACCATGTCTCCTACAACAAACTCTAAATCAGACCTACGCCGATTGGCGTTCTTTTCATATCGCTCCTACGCTATCCGAAGCTTTTCCCAAATAAGCTTCATAGAAATTTCCATTTCTTCCAACGATTCAGGACCCAACAAAGGTCTCTCATCGACCTCGGCCCAAAACAAGGGAGTTCTGCATCGCCTCCCATACAAGGCCTCAAACGGGGCCATCTGCAAACTTTCTTGATAACTATTATTGTATGCATACTCCATAAATCTTAGTCGCTCATCCCAGGCTCCTCCGTGGTCCAAAATATAACATTTGATCATATCCTCCATGATCTTATTCACTATTTCCGTCTAACCATTTGTTTGCGGATGATAGGTTGTGGAATACTTCAAATCGGTACCCAAACCTTCTTGTAAACTCTTCCAAAAACAAGACATAAACTTGTAGTCTAGATCGGATACAATACTAACTGGCACTCCATGTAATCTGATGGCTTCATCTAAATATAGCTCAGCTATCTTCTTCATGGGGCAGTCCATCTTAAAAGGCACGAAGTGAGCACACATTGTTAGTTTATCAACAATAACCCAGACTGAATCATGTCCTCGGAAAGATCTCGGTAAAATAGTAATGAAATCCATTGACATACTCTCCTACTTCCAACTCGAAATTTCCAAGGGCGCTAGCTTTCCACCAGGTCTCCCATGATCGGCCTTTACTCGCTTGAATGTAAAATATTCTGAAACGAACTTCGTGATATCACCTTTCATTCTGAACCACCCGGAGATCTGCTTTAAGTCTTGGTACATCTTAGTTGAACCTGGGTGGTAGGCATAACTGGAACCATGAGCCTCACTGCATAACTTAACTCGAATACCTTCAACATCGGGGATACAAAATCTGCCACAGTACTTTAAAGTTCCCACATCATCGATCGAAAAGTCTGGCAACTCTCCTTTCTCATTCCTCTTGTAAAAGTGCAACAAATTAGGATCTTCCTTCTGATGCAGTCTTGTGAGTGCAATCCAAGAAGGCTCAGTTACCTCTAAACTACATGACGATTCACAACTCCCAACAGAAATGCCCATCAAGAGAAATTATTCTACCAGAGAATCCATAAAGAGATTAAAAATCTTTGCTGTCTTCCTACTTAAGGCATCAACTACAACATTGGCTTTGCCTGGATGGTACTGGATCTCAACATCATAATCAACAACGTACTCTAACCATCTTTGCTGGCACAGATTTAACTGACTTTGAGTGAAAACGTATTTCAAACTCTTGTGATCTGTGTAAATCTTGCATAAAGCGCCGTACAGTAAGTGCCTCCATAACTTTAGCGCATAAATAACTGCCGCAAATTCCAAATCATGCGTAAAGTAATTTCTTCCATGGATCTTTAACTCTCTCGACCCATATGCTATTACTTTGCCCACTTGCATCAGCACACAACCAAGCACAATGTGTGATGCGTCCACATATACAATATATTCCAACCCTTCAGTAGGTAGAGACAACATGGGTGCAATACACAATATCTTCTTAATTCCAGGAAAGATCCCTCGCACTTATCGCTCCAGACAAAAGCTGAGTTCTTCTGCGTCATTTTAGTTAGTGGAACAGACAACGTATGGAAACCCTCTATAAACCTTCTATAATAGTCAGCCAACCCTAGGAAGCTCCTTATCTCCTTGGGTGTGGTTGGCCTATTCCAATCCATAACAGCAGCTATCTTCTCAGGGTCAACTGAAATTCCATCTTTATTTACCACATGACCCAAGAATGAAACCTGAGCCAACCAAAACTCATACTTGCTCCGCTTAGCAAATAGCATATGGTCCCTCAAGGAAGACAAAACTAAACGCAAGTGCTAGGCATGCTCATCAACACTACGGGAATACACCAAAACATCGTATATAAACCCGACCACGAAACGGTCTAGAAAATCCTTGAACACACGGTTCATCATATCCATAAATGCAGAGGGGCATTGGTCAAACAAAAGGACATTACCAAAAACTCAAAATGTCCATGTCTGGAACGGAAAGCAGTCCGTAGGATATCCGTCTCACGAATACTTAACTTGTGGTAGACCGAACGAAGGTCAATCTTTGAAAATACTGTGCTACCACGCAGTTGATCAAACAAATCATCTATTCTCGGTAAAGGGTACCTGTTCTTAATGGTGACTTTATTCAGCTCCCTATAATCGATGCACAACCTCATAAATCCATCCTTTTTCTTCACAAACAAAACGGGAGAACCCTAAGGGGAAGAACTTGGCCTAATAAAACCATTCAGGAGCAACTCATCCAATAGAGTACTCAACTCCTCCAACTCACGCGGGCCCATCCGGTACGGTGCCTTAGCAATAGGACGAGTACCCGACTCTAGATCTATGACAAACTCCACGTCCCTCTTAGGCGGAAGACTGGGAAGATTAGCTGGAAAAACATCCAGAAACTCATGCACCACCGGAATGTCCTCTACACTCGACAAGCTAACAACGGTTTCAAAAACATAAAATCAAACAAGCAAAACATTTGGAATCTAAAAGCTTCCGAGAACATACCGAAGAAATAGTCGGAGAAACTTGGCGCGGATATCCGTAAACACTCCTGGTTTGACCGTTGTCCATCTTGAAGTCCAAGCTCTTAACCTAGCACTGGATAAAAACATCATATTTTGACAACCAGTCCATGCCCAAGATCTCATCAAAGTCTTCCAGGTCAATCACCTTCAAATCAGCAACTGCGAGAAAATCCCCTAATAGAATCAGACAACTCTGAATAACTTTGTCCAATGCCACATAATCACTAGAAGGAAACTTGACACAAAACGAGTCACCCACCTGGACGGGAGTCAAATGATGACGCTCTAAAAAGGCCCTATGATGTAGGCAACGGTGTTTGACACTATAACGGCAAAGGGATTAATACGTACGCCTCTCTATTTCCACTATTACGCTCACACAATAATTAAACGCAATACACTCACGAACAACGTTATCAACTATTACTAACGTACGGTAGCCACACCGTTTTAAGATCGAACAAACGACTATAGGTCGTCGTTCTCTCAAGCTAAAAGGACCCACCCGGTCTGAACGAGCGATGGTTGTACCAAAAGAGATCTACCGAAAAGTTCGGTTCGGAAATGGTATATCTCTCCCAACAAAATGAAAGCGAGGCTCGCCAAACCTCTCGGAAAATTAAACAACTAGAAAGAACAACACATGCAATCGGAAAGATAAACCACGAACGAAAAAACGATTCCAAAGTAACACAAAGGTATTCAACTAAATGAAAATCTAAAAATAAGAATCACACAAGAGGTAGAAGATCTCGTTACCCAACCGGAATAGATGATTCCGGTTCACTTTCAAGGATCGTTCTTCCACGACTCCGCCGGAGTTTCGCCGACCGGAGAGAAAACTTGTCCGCTTCCTTTGCTTCACACCGGGATGGAGGAAAACCACAAAGGGAGAAAACACCTTGATCTTGTTTGATTTCACTATGGAAAAGGGCTGATTTGGGGGCTCTTGATGGAGGGGGTTGATCGGTTTTTTGGGTTAGGGGGAAGACTTTGGACGAATATTGGAAAGGAGGAGGAGGAGGTAGAGAGGAGGGAAAGAAAGGGGGAGGCCGAAATTTTGGAGAGGTGGAGAGGAGAGGAGGAGGAGGAAACGAATTTTCCAAGAGGGGAAGAGAGAGGAGGGGGAAATTCAAATTTTGAATTTAGGTTTTCAATTTTTCATTCTCTAAATAAAACAATGAAAGTCCATTCCTATATATAGGCTTACAACATGTAGTGGCTATTTGCAGCCCAAATAAAAATAAAAAAACAATACCAAAATTAATAAGCAACGTGGTTAAAATTAAAATGCAAATAATTAAAATAATATTTAAAGCCTTCATAAGTCTTCATCATGTAGCTCCTCATCATGTATGAAGTCGCCATTGCCGTCACCGCATTATCTTCAACATGTAGGAGAATGCCATCACCGTCGCCGTCATCATCATCATCTTCAACATGTAGGTGAACGCCATCGCCGTCGTCATCGCCGTCAACATCCTTAACATGTAGAAATTTGCCGTCTTCATCAATCCTCCCCCACTTAAAATAACTCATCACCGATGAGTTGGCATGGAGGTGCGGGTGTCGAAGAACATCATCCAAAAGAACCATCACCGAGTCCGAAATCCAAGGGTCCCTAGAGACCGGGCGAGCACACCATCATATCACATAACGCTGAATACCACCACTTGAGAGGAGAGCAAAACACCAAATATGAACCTTTCTAGCAAAAAGATTGTCCAGGGGAAGCTGGGAAAAGCATTAGGCAAATAAAGAGGAAAAATTTCTTCATCAACAGCCAACGTACCTCCGTTGGAGACCAATGGAGAGAACGATCCAAGAACAAGCTCACACCCAACCCAAATGAAAATATAGTGTCACCAAACGTAGAGTTAGATATTTCAAAAGGTGGAAAAACACAATACGTGAATTTGGAAACATTTAAACTAGGGGAATTACCCCATTCAGTGGTTAACTTCAACAGACATGTTGTTTCTCCTAATTGAATAAAAATCCGAAAAGTTCTAACTCGCTAAATCGCCAACGTTTCTATAGTGCCAGAAGGCATCCGTTCTGGGATGAGACGCACCAAGAGTAAACCGAAAACCTTATAGGGAGACACCCTCTTATGTAAGTTAGCGTTATATTGATAAGAAAATTTGTGTGTGAATAGCGCTTCCATATTGTGCTTATGTAAGATGAGAATGTGAGAGGCAAATACAAGTGCATATAGACTTATCATGAAAAATAGCGGTAACAGAACTACATAAGATGGAACCAAAGGAACTAAATATGGTGGCGCCAACGGAAAGTAATAGGGTGGCACTAGCGGAACTACATATGGTGGCACCAACGGAACTAAATATGGTGGCGCCAACGGAAATAACTCTGGTGGCACCAGTGGAACTACCTTAGGAGGCACCAACCCAACGAGATTTGGTGGTACCACTAGAATGCGAACAGGTGGCACAAACGGGGCTACATCCGGGGGTACTAGTAGAATGAAATCAGGTGGTACTAACTGAATGCAATCCGGTGGCACAAAAAAATGGCCACATCATTAACGTACTCTCAGAGATTTGATTAGTTTTAGAAAGTCAAATGGACACCAAATTAATGAGACATTCATCATGACCAAACACGAAATCTATTATCACACTACGAGACATGTCCCAAGGAGGGTCCAGCATGGATGGTAAGATAACATGACTCAAATCAGGCAATCTAAATTCATGTTAGAAATGATCCGTTGGTCGGGTCAACATATCAGGAGGGAGAGTCGGTAATAATAAAACCAGGAGAGAGTTAAGATCGCATTTAAATTCACGCAACGGAGTTAGCATCAGGGGACGCTCATCCGAGTCTACTTCTATATTATCTTCCAAAAATATAACTCTCTCGCTAGGACATCCTTCCAACTCATAAGTCACGACATCAGTAGCAGTACAAATCTCACGAATAGGAGCATCGATAGATTCCGGAGGAGGGGCTAAGTCATACCCAATGTCAAAATACGGATTTATCGTCCAAGTAAAATCCTCCGGGTGCGAGCCATCAAAATCAACCGAAAAATCAAACAGAAGATTTTCCCTTACAGAAAACTCAACTGGCTCGTCTTCACCTAACTCGCTATCAGAGAAACATTCGCCACAAGGTGACTCTATCAACTCACTAGATACTTCACCCAAATCAGACTCAGTAATGGTTTCAGAAAAATCGACTGATTCCTCAGATGTGAGCACTACAATATGTTTCGGACTAATAATAACCCGCTCGATTCCTAACATTTCATCACCTACATCACGAATGTGTAAGCTCTCAGCATAAGGTAATTCTTCCGACTCAGCCAGAATATCAATCGACTTAGATTCATCAAAAGACTCCACACCGGTCAAGGTGGATGGCCCCAAAATGTCATCGAAGGGGAGTGGAGATGATTCCTCAAAGGAGAAATCCTCATCCAGGTCACTAGGGTAACCAATCTCCTCAACGTCGCTACAATCGTTAGTGATAATAGCCTCGTCCTCAGTGACGGGCACAATCCTAATCACAGTCTCAGGCTCACTCATGCTGATAGGAACACTCTCACCCCGTGGGCTCATGGCATTCCTAGCAATCACGTCTATCGAACTAGGGACAAGGGTCCTAAGTTTCTCTTTTCCTTCATCGGTAGGTACACATGTGCTTGAAATAGTCAAATCTTGGCGGAGCAAGGATCTAGCGTGAGACTTATAGTCACTCCTATAATCAGAAAACTGGGAACGGCAGTAGGGCGGATAATACTCGTCCGTTAATATATTCTTCATAATCTGCCAACCGACAAGGGAGTCGACGGAGGGCATCCCCAAACGTCTCTCTTCATTGAGCCAGAAGGTATAGGCTCGATCAAATAGTTGAAGTCTCGCAACTGGAATCCTGTTGGGATCCACAATATGATATTTCTCAAAATAACGCTCCATATCGTTCACCAAACATAGAAACACTGGCGGTCCACCTAGCCCATCATATGTCAGAGCAAGAATCCTAACACGCGTAGAGGTGCGCGGTGGCGGTGCTACTTGACTAGCCTTTTGTTGAGCAACTAAAGTAGTAATTTCATCCATTATTGGGGAATGGACAGATTTCCCTACGTTCCTATTGAGACCTATAGTTTTTTCTCGGGAGACGTTGACGTCATGGGCCATTTCAGAGGGAATCGGAGAGAACACTTAACCGGAAACGGTGCACGTGCAAGGAAGAAAAATAGCCCAGACCTATTTATTTTCAAAGATAGATTTGTTCCCGCTAATATTTCAAAATAATATAAACAATTTTTTTGATATTCTTGTTGGCAAAAATATGGAAATTATTAATAAATTTTTTTCTGATTTTTTAATTGCTGAAAATAAAATTTAGCCGGCTATTGGCAAACCACAAAATTGTTTTTTGTTTTAATTTGGAGAAAAATTTGAAATTTTGAATTTGAATTTTGGAATTTGAAATTTTGAATTTTGAAATTTGAAATTGGAAATTTGAATTTTGAATTTTGAATTTTAAATTTTGAAATTTGAAATTTGAAATTTGAAATTTCGAAATTAAAAATTTAAAATTTTTAAATTTGAAATTTTAATTTTGATTTTTGAATTTTGAAATTCGAAATTTGAAATTTGAAATTCGAAATTTGAATTTTAAATTTTGAAATTTGAAATTTCAAAATTTGAAATTTTAAATTTGAATTTTAAATTTTGAGAGAGGGAGGAGTGCTAATTAGGAAATTGACGAGAACCTCCCTCTGATACCAAATTGATGTAGGCAACGGTGTTTGACACTATAACGGCAAAGGGATTAATACCTACGCCTCTCTATTTCCACTATTATGCTCACACAATAATTAAACGCAACACACTCACGAACAACGTTATCAACTATTACTAATGTACGGTAGCCACGCCATTTTAAGATCGAACAAACGACTATAGGTCGTCGTTCTGTCAAGCTAAAAGGTCCCACCCGGTCCGAACGAGCGATGGTTGTACCAAAAGAGATCTACCGAAAAGTTCGGTTCGGAAATGGTAGATCTCTCCCAACAAAACGAAAGCGAGGCTCGCCAAACTTCTCGGAAAATTAAACAACTAGAAAGAACAACACATGCAATCGAAAAGATAAACCACGAACGAAAAAATGATTCCAAAGTAACACAAAGGTATTCCACCAAATGAAAATCTAAAAATAAAAATCACACAAGAGGTAGAAGATCTCGTTACCCAACCGGAATAGATTATTCCGGTTCACTTTCAAGGATCGTTCTTCCACGACTCCGCTGGAGTTTCACCGACAAGAGAGAAAACTTGTCCGCTTCCTTTGCTTCACGCCGGGATGGAGGAAAACCACAAAGGGAGAAAACACCTTGATCTTGTTCGATTTCACTATGGAAAAGGGCTGATTTGGGGGCTCTTGATGGAGGGGGTTGATCGGTTTTTTGGGTTAGGGGGAAGACTTTGGACGAATATTGGAAAGGAGGAGGAGGAGGTAGAGAGGAGGGAAAGAAAGGGGGAGGCCGAAATTTTGGAGAGGAGGAGAGGAGAGGAGGAGGAGGAAACGAATTTTCCAAGAGGGGAAGAGAGAGGAGGGGGGAAATTCAAATTTTGAATTTTGGTTTTCAATTTTACATTCTCTAAATAAAACAATGAAAGTCCATTCCTATATATAGGCTTACAACATGTAGTGGCTATTTGCAGCCCAAATAAAAATAAAAAAACAATACCAAAATTAATAAGCAACATGGTGAAAATTAAAATGCAAATAATTAAAATAATATTTAAAGCCTTCATAAGTCTTCATCATGTAGCTTCTCATCATGTATGAAGTCGCCATTGCCATCACCGCATTATCTTCAACATGTAGGAGAACGCCATCGCCGTCATCGTCATCATCTTCAACATGTAGGTCAACGCCATCGCCGTCTTCATCGCCGTCAACATCTTTAACATGTAGAAATTTGTCGTCTTCATCAATCCTCCCCCACTTAAAATAACTCATCACCGATGAGTTGGAATGGAGGTGCGGGTGCCGAAGAACATCATCCAAAAGAACCATCACCGAGTCCGGAATCCAAGGGTCCCCGGAGACCGGGCGAGCACACCATCGTATCACATAACGCTGAATACCACCGCTTGGAGAGGAGAGCAAAACACCAAATATGAACCTGTCTAGCAAAAAGATTGTCCAGGGGAAACTGGGAAAAGCATTAGGCAAATAAAGAGGAAAAATTTCTTCATCAACAACCAACGTACCTCCGTTGGAGACCAATGTCGAGAACGATCCAAGAACAAGCTCACCCCCCAACCCAAATGAAAATATAGTGTCACCAAACGTAGAGTTAGATATTTCAAAAGGTGGAAAAACACAATGCGTGAAATTGGAAACATTTAAACTAGGGGAATTTCCCCATTTAGTGGTTAACTTCAACAGACATGTTGTTTCTCCTAATTGAATAAAAATCTGAAAAGGTCATACTCGCCAAATCGCCAACGTTTCTATAGTTCCAGAAGGCATCCGTTCTGGGATGAGACGCACCAAGAGTAAACCAAAAACCTTATAGGGAGACACTCTCTTATGTAAGTTAGCGTTATATTGATAAGAAAATTTGTGTGTGAATAACGCTTCCATATTGTGCTTATGTAATATGAGAATGTGAGAGGCAAATACAAGTGCATATAGACTTATCATGAAAAAAAGCAGTAACGGAACTAAATAAGATAGAACCAAAGGAACTAAATATGGTGGCGCCAACGGAAAGTAATAGGGTGGCACTAGCGGAACTACTTATGGTGGCACCAACGGAACTAAATATGGTGGCGCCAACGGAAATAACTCTGGTGGCACCAGTAGAACTACCTTAGGAGGCACCAACCCAACGAGATCTGGTGGTACCACCAGAATGCGAACAGGTGGCACAAACGGGGCTACATCCGGGGGTACTAGTAGAATGAAATCAGGTGGTACTAACTGAATGCAATTCGGTGGCACAAAAAAATGGCCATATCATTAACGTACTCTCAGAGATTTGATTAGTTTTAGAAAGTCGAATGGACACCAAATTAATGAGACATTCATCATGACCAAACACGAAATCTATTATCACACTACGAGACATGTCCCAAGGAGGGTCCAGCATGGATGGTAAGATAACATGACTCAAATCAGGCAAAATAAATTCATGTTCGAAATGATCCGTTGATCGGGTCAACATATCAGGAGGGAGAGTCGGTAATAATAAAACCGGGAGAGAGTTAAGATCGCATTTAAATTCACGCAACGGAGTTAGCATCAGGGGACGCTCATCCGAGTCTACTTCTATATTGTCTTCCAAAAATATAACTCTCTCGCTAGGACATCCTTCCAACTCATAAGTCACGACATCAGTAGCAGTACAAATCTCACGAATAGGAGCATCGATAGATTTCGGAGGAGGGGCTAAGTCATACCCAATGTCAAAATACGGATTTATCGTCCAAGTAAAATCCTCCGGGTGCGAGCCATCAAAATCAACCGAAAAATCAAACAGAAGATTTTCCCTTACAGAAAACTCAACTGGCTTGTCATCACCTAACTCGCTATCAGAGAAACATTCGCCACAAGGTGACTCTATCAACTCACTAGATACTTCACCCAAATCAGACTCAGTAATGGTTTTAGAAAAATCGACTGATTCCTCAGATGTGAGCACTACAATATGTTTTGGACTAATAATAACCCGCTCGATTCCTAACTTTTCATCACCTACATCACGAATGTGTAAGCTCTCAGCATAAGGTAATTCTTCCGACTCAGCCAGAATATCAATCGACTTAGATTCATCAAAAGAATCCACAACGGTCAAGGTGGATGGCCCCGAAATGTCATCGAAGGGGAGTGGAGATGATTCCTCAAAGGAAAAATCCTCATCCAGGTCACTAGGGTAACCAATCTCCTCAACGTCGCTACAATCGTCAGTGATAATTGCCTCGTCCTCAGTGACGGGCACAATCCTAATCACAATCTTAGGCTCACTCATGTTGATAGGAACACTCTCACCCCGTGGGCTCATGGCATTCCTAGCAATCACGTCTATCGAACTAGGGACAAGGGTCCTAAGTTTCTCTTTTCCTTCATCGGTAGGTGCACATGTGCTTGAAATAGTCAGATCTTGGCGGAGCAAGGATCTAGCGTGAGACCTATAGTCACTCCTATAATCAGAAAACTGGGAACGGCAGTAGGGCGGATAATACTCGTCCGTTAATATATTCTTCATAATCTGCCAACCGACAAGGGAGTCGACGGAGGGCATCCCCAAACGTCTCTCTTCATTGAGCCAGATGTTATAGGCTCGATCAAATAGTTGTAGTCTCGCAACGGGAATCCTGTTGGGATCCGCAATATGATATTTCTCAAAATAATGCTACATATCGTTCACCAAACATAGAAACACTCGCGGTCCACCTAGCCCATCATATGTCAGAGCAAGAATCCTAACACGCCTAGAGGTGCGCGGTGGCGGTGCTACTTGACTAGCCTTTAGTTGAGCAACTAAAGTAGTAATTTCATCCATTATTGGGGAATGGACAGATTTCCCTACGTTCCTATTGAGACCTATAGTTTTTCCTCGGGAGACGTTGACGTCATGGGCCATTTCAGAGGGAATCAGAGAGAACACTTAACCGAAAACGATGCACATGCAAGGAAGAAAAATAGCCTAGTCCTATTTATTTTCAAAGATAGATTTGTTCCCGCTAATATTTCAAAATAATATAAAATTTGTTTTTGATATTCTTGTTGGCAAAAATATGGAAATTATTAATAATTTTTTTTTTGATTTTTTAATTGCTGAAAATAAAATTTAGCCGGCTATTGGCAGACCACAAATTTTTTTTTGTTTTAATTTGGAGAAAAATTTGAAATTTGGAATTTGAATTTTGGAATTTGAAATTTTGAATTTTAAAATTTGAAATTGGAAATTTGAAATTTGAAATTTGAATTTTAAATTTTGAAATTTGAAATTTGAAATTTCGAAATTTAAAATTTAATTTTTTTAAATTTGAAATTTTAATTTTGAATTTTGAAATTCGAAATTTGAAATTTGAAATTTGAAATTTTGAAATTTGAAATTTGAAATTTCGAAATTTGAAATTTGAAATTTGAAATTGAAATTTTAATTTTGAAATTTGAAATTTGAAATTCAAAATTTGAAATTTGAAATTTGAATTTGAAATTTTGAGAGGGGGAGGAGTGCTAATTAAGAAATTGACAAGAACCTCCCTCTGATACCAAATTGATGTAGGCAACGGTGTTTGACACTATAACGCCAAAGGAATTAATACCTACGCCTCTCTATTTCCACTATTACGCTCACACAATAATTAAACGCAACACACTCACGAACAATGTTTTCAACTATTACTAACGTACGGTAGCCACTCCGTTTTAAGATCGAACAAACGATAATAGGTCGTCGTTCTCTCAAGCTAAAAGGACCCACCCGGTTCGAACGAGCGATGGTTGTACCAAAAGAGATCTACCGAAAAGTTCGTTTCGGAAATGGTAGATCTCTCCCAAAAAAACGAAAGCGAGGCTCGCCAAACCTCTCGGAAAATTAAACAACTAAAAAGAACAACACATGCAATCGGAAAGATAAACCACGAACGAAAAAACGATTCCAAAGTAACACAAAGGTATTCCACCAAATGAAAATCTAAAAAAAAGAATCACACAAGACGTAGAAGATCTCGTTACCCAATCGGAATAGATGATTCCGGTTCACTTTCATGGATCGTTCTTCCACGACTCTGTCGGAGTTTCGCCGACCAGGAGAGAAAACTTGTCCGCTTCCTTTGCTTCACGCCGGGATGGAGGAAAACCACAAAGGGAGAAAACACCTTGATCTTGTTCGATTTCACTATGGAAAAGGGCTGATTTGGGGGCTCTTGATGGAGGGGGTTGATCGGTTTTTTGGGTGAGGGGAAGAACTTTGGACGAATATTGGAAAGGAGGAGGAGGAGGTAGAGAGGAGGGAAAGAAAGGGGGAGGCCGAAATTTTTGAGAGGAGGAGAGGAGAGGAGGAGGAGGAGGAAACGAATTTTCCAAGAGGGGAAGAGAGAGGAGGGGGGAAATTCAAATTTTGAATTTTGGTTTTCAATTTTTCATTCTCTAAATAAAACAATGAAAGTCCATGCCTATATATAGGCTTACAACATGTAGTGGCTATTTGCAGCCAAAATAAAAAAAAAATAATACCAAAATTAATAAGCAACATGATGAAAATTAAAATGCAAATAATTAAAATAATATTAAAGCCTTCATATGTCTTCATCATGTAGCTCCTCATCATGTATGAAGTCGCCATTGCCGTCACCGCATTATCTTCAACATGTAGGAGAACGCCATCGCCGTCCGCCGTCATCGTCATCATCTTCAACATGTAGGTGAACGCCATCGCCGTCGTCATCGCCGTCAACATCTTTAACATGTAGAAATTTGCTGTCTTCATCACCCTAGCCACAAATGAGTGGGTAGAACCGGAATCGAAAATAACACGCGCATAGTGGTTCTTTACCTTAAATTTCCCTATAAAAATCTTACATAACTAATCAAACAACATCGAAAACTATATCTATGAGATAAAAAGAAACAAATCTAGGTTAGAAACTAACCTGAAATCACTTGAGTAGATGTCTGGGCTTCCTCTAGAGACAACACGTTTAACTTTCCCTTCCCTTTGTCTATAGGCTGCGGTGGTGGCAAGGCCCGAAGCAAAACTAGATGTAGCACAGGCTGAGACTGCAGGCACTTTGATTTAATATGACCTTTTTGTCTGCACTTTAAGAAGACTCTAACCTTATCCCAACAGTGGACAACATCATGCCCCTTCCATTTGCACGAAGTACAAACCAACTCTCCCTTAGGAGCACCCTGGATCGCATGAACTTGCTACTGCCTCTTGGGCTCTTATCCTCATGAAACATTTCTCAAATAGGTGGCCTGGCCGGTCATAGAAACTACATATTTCTTTGATACTCTTCCTCTAAGCAGCACCGGATTCCTGGGAACTCTCACTCTCACCAGTCTTCCTCTTATCCTTTCTTGTTTGCTGACCTCGGTTCTTGGCATTGTCGATCGCCTCAACCTTAAGAGCTACTTCGACTGCTCCAGCATATCTCTCCGACCCATAAGCACTGGCTAGCTGCTGGATATCACTCCTTAGACCACCCAGAAAATTGTTTAACTCTGCTGGCTTCAGAGATTACCAAATCAGGAGCAAACTGACTTAGCTTGCTAAACTCAATCTCATACTCACTAACCGTGAGTTGTCTTTGCTTCAAATGTAGGAAATCATTCATCAGACGGTCTCGCTCGACCGATGGCAAAAACTTCTTCAGCAGTAATACCTTGAAGGCTTCCCAGGAATACCCATCATTCAAATATTCCTTATCCCTTAGCCACCAACTCTTTGCCAAACCTTTGAGCTGATATGTAGCAACCATCACTCTCAGGCTATCAGAAACTCCCGAGTATGAAAACATCTCATCGATTGCTATAAGACAATCGTCAAACACCATGAAATATGCCCTACCATCATAATAAGGAGGTACTAATCGCTGGAAATGCGAGATGAAGTTCATCTCTGATTGTACTAGAGGAGCAGGAAGAACTGGAACACCTTGACCCACTGCCGGGTGCTGAACTCTAAGTGGCTGCCCTGCCACAATAGTCATTATGGATTGGATCTGTGACTGCACCTCCAACATTTGCCTAGACAAAGCTTCATTTCTCTGTTGCAATCCTTCTATCATGTCCTCATTCTAAGCATCAGATGACTTGCCCTCTCTGTAAGAACCTCCCCTCCCGATAATTGTTCACGGTCGAGGTGAAGTTCTTATGCTAGGGGCAAATGCCATATAATTTTATTAGCATTCAATCTAAACACCATTATATGCCATTCGTCCCTAAAGGTGAGTAATCATTATAGCACAGTTTTCCAACCATAAAGAGAAGACAAAAGAAATGAAAGTCAAACTATATATATATCTCCAAAAGATGACCCGAATCAGAGTAAGAGTACAACCAAGGGGTCCTGGGGCCCAAGAATGCCCAGCTGAGACTGTACAAAATGCCATAGAAAATAGGGACCACCACAAAAAAGGGGACTAAGGGGCATACCTCTTTAGACAAAAAGGAGCTAAGCAAAAAACCTACTAAGGCGACAGAGTGCCTCAGGCAAAAAGTGGATACTAGGCACCCAACCTACTATACTATAAAAACTTAAAACCAGGAGAGGGCTATGTTGCACGAGCAACTACTTACTTCTCTTAAAATCTCCTCCGCTACAAGGCACTTGAGATCAGGGATAGGGTCCATGACTGCAGTATCTCTATGTCCACTTTCGGGATTCCTTACAAGGGTTGGAACTGGGGTTGGATGGGGTATTGTGGGGCTTGCGGTTGTTGGGGAACCTGTATGGTTTTATAAAAAACCATTAGTCATAAAGACTAAGATGGATTACCTCTCTTTCCTCAGCACATCCATGATAAAAATATAGCATTAGTAGAAGCATTTTAGATAAAGTATGTTTTTTATAAGTTAAAAGACAAATAAGAAAGAAGAGGGAAGATGGAAATAACTCAGCTTATAAGAATGCCCATACATCCTTTTAAGTTGAGGATCTTTGTTTCAATTCATTTATAAGGTATATGTAAAAGGTAGATATAGTTTCAAAGCTATAACTTAACTTATATGAATGCCCATACAAACATATAAGCTAAGGGTTTAACGAATTTCTTATTTTACAAGAATTCCCATACAAACTTGTATTATAAGTAATTTAAAGATGCAATATATGCAAAGTAAGGCTGATATAATGAATTAGAATTTTATGTCTAAGTCCTTATCCAGTCCACTTGTTAAGTGGGTAGCTAACCATACAGTCCTTATCATCGTGGCGGATGATAACAGCAGATCAGACTTCTCCGCTCCTAGTTACGTGTACACCACCACCCTAGGCCATACGTACAACACATGATCGTGTTTTTTACTCCACCCGTTGTTCCTTAAAAACCATAGGGACAATGACACAGACTAAGGAGATTTTTCCACCAGGATTTTAACCACAAGAAAGATTTCCCCTTGACAATCCAAACAATCTAACATGCTAGTCCCTCTGATAGTGTGATGTACGGTAGAGTGGTTAGACCCGCCATAGAGTTAATTTATTTAGTCTAAACGGATGCCTCACACCGGGCTTATAAACCATCATCACATCCTATTTCCTTGATAAAAAAAGCTTAAATGAAGACATCCTTTAACTGGAAGTGATCTAGAGTTTACCTTAATGATATTTAAAGGGTGCTGGATTTAAATTACGTATTGGCCAGATAAGAATAAGGTTGGTGGCCGCACTAAGTACCGTTATACACCACCTTCCTTTCTGGGGATACTGCCTCACTCCGAACTCCTTTCCTAGACACCAATTAGGTAATTTAAAGATAGAGCCCTTTAAAGTAAATTAGTTCATACACATAGCCCTACCAGTTAAGATTTACTATCTCTAAAGAAGGAGTACAGTAATCTACTTGCGACGATTGGATAAGAAGCATTTTATGCATTAACTATTGAATTTCTCATAAACGAGGAGTAATGACTACAGAATATAACACATATTACATAAAGCAAAGTACAAGATATTTGGCAAGCCATAAATGACTTCCTTCCCATTTTCTCAACTCACTTGGTAACAAGATAAACACGATGAACACAGCGATACTAGTCGGGGTCTAAGTAAATAATTTGGTAATAAAGAGGAGCGTTTCTTATATGTGATATAGTAGTGACTTCACTTTCTACAAGGCATAATACTAAGTATTCAAGATATCTATTATTTAGGCTTTTTGAAAAGGTTTTGATATATATAGGAAAATAATTTAGGTATTTTCATAACGAGCACAAATTGAAATAGGAGGGTTAGGGTAAAATGGTCAAAATAGAGTAAGATGGTTTGGGTGAGTTTAAAAAATTAGTTATAGGGCAAGCCCTAGTTAATTTAGGGGTTTCGGGGTTAAGGAGGGGGTCTTAACAAATTTCCATTTATTAGAAATTAATTAATTGGAAGAAAATTTCAAATAAAGATTTCCGGAGTTCTACACTCCCCTAAAAACGTGTCGCCCCTTTTTGAAAACTGCAGACCAAGCCCTACAACTTTCATGTTGGTCACTTGGCCTGGTTCAGCCTCTAGGGTGCTTATTTTTGAGCTTGAAGGATTCTGTTAATGGGCTGCAAATAGCCAGTAATTAAACTCATTTTAAAAAAGTTTATAAAGGCGGGGCGCAAATATTGGCGTAGATCCAATGCTCCAGAAACACGACAAACGGGAAAATGACCTTCCCCCACAGCGGATCCGCTGTGAGGATCAGCCAATCATTGCCAAGGTGAATCAATGGCGCTGATTTCGTCTTCTTCGTTGAGCAAGGGCCGAGTTCGATCCCGCTAGAAAAAAACTTGCAGGGCTTTGCCACCGCCTCCCGGTGATCACCGGACACTTCTAGTCCACTAGAAAGTTTCCACGGGGCTAGGGCAAAATTTTGGTGGTGGTGGGGTCGCCAAAAACCGCCGGCGGTGGCGGAACGCAAGTTGAATTTTTACTTGAAATCAGCCGCTGCAATAGGACAAAACGATGCCCAATTGGGCTCAATTTTGATTCGAAAATGTTCGCGAGGGTGAGGGGAAGAAGAAGGAAGAGGAATCTCACCTCATAGGGCCGAGCTCGCCGGGATCGTGGCCGATTATCCATTGCTTTCATGGGTTGAGAAGGGGGGTGGGGTTTGCAGAGGGCTTCCACTCGATTTTTCTGCATAGGGGAATTGCTGGGGATTGGTATGAGCTTTTAAATGGCCTTGAGGTCTCTTTTATAGGCCGGGGGTGAGTTTTGGTGTTGAGCTCTTAAGCTCACCATGGCTGATCATGGCTATGGTGTAGGGGTACTTCCAGCCACCTTGCTGCCTACAGGAGTTCAAGATAAGGTTACTTAGGTGCTGGGTTAGCAACCTAAAAGGGGAAAGGGGGCTTAGGTTTGGAGAAATTTTGGTTTTCCTCTTTAGGTTAATTTTTCTTAAGTTAAGGTTTAGTCTAGGTTTAGGCCTAAGCTCTTGTTGACTTTTTGGGTTGACCAAAAATAACATTTTTGTGGTAGGGTTGGCCATGGTCTTGGCTTGATGTGGGTCCAATCCTTGGGTAAAAAGGGCAAGGGAAGGTGTTTTGTGTCAAAAATACTAAGTGAACACCTCTTAGCATTAAGGGCTTTCCAAGGGGTGTGGTGCATGGTTTGGAGTGCCATCATGATGGTTATGGTATTAGAGTTATGTGGGAAGGTTTGGGTTCAGTCAAGGGCTCAAGGGTGGCTATATGCACATCTTCTCTCTTAAGAGTATGGTGGTGCATCAACTTGGCCCTTAGGTGTACTAATGGGTCCACTCATGTCAATGGGAGGTGTGGGGCCAAGGTATTTGTTGGATATTAAAACTTCTAGGTCCCCTAAGTAACATGGGGTTGTTACAAATCCAATAAACAGAAGAAAAATTTTGTCCCTGAAATTAAAGTGAAGCTCATGGGTTTTTAAAGAACAGGTACATAAGTTGTAAAAGATTAATATACGAGTTTGAAGTTACCTGTTAGAAAAAGCTCTGGGTATTGGAGTTTCATTGCATCCTGCAGTTCCCAGTAGAATTCTTCCCGCCCATGGTTAGACTATAGGACTTTCACTAGTAGAATTTTCTTCTTCCGCAAGACCTGGGTCTCGGATTCTACTACCAGTATTGGGTCGAGACGGACTAATCTGTCGGCTGCTACAGGCCCTGAGGGAGTAGAGATGAGCTGGTTACGATCTAGCAGGGCTCTTCGAAGTGACGACACGTGAAATACGTCATGTAAGTTGGCAATTTCCGGAGGGAGTTCTATCCGGTAAGCTAGAGGTCTGATTCGCTCTAATACAAAAAGGGCCCCATGTAACGAGGGATGAGATTACGGTGACTACGGACATGGGAGACTCCTCACACTGGCTTAATCTTCAAGAATACCTTTTCTCTGACGTGGAACTCGACCATGCGGTGCTTCCGATCATAGTACTTTTCTTGATGGCTCTGGGCTTCTAGCATTCTTTCCCTGATTATTCTGATTGTTGCATCAGTGTCATCTATATACTGCACCCCTAACACCTGTTGGTCTTCTTCTTGTAACCAGGATAATGGAGTTCGACACCTTCTGCCGTATAAGGCTTCATAGGGATCCATGCCTATACTTGATTGGAGGTTATTATTATAGGAGAACTCTATCAGGGGTAAGAGCTTCTCCCATGGTTCATTATAGTCTATAATTCATAGTCGGAGTAGATCCTCCATGGTCCTATTAGTTCACTCCATTTGGACGTCTGTTTGGGGGTGGAAGGCAGTACTGAAGGCTAGCTTTGAGCCTAAGTAGGTTTGGACCATTTTCCACTCGTTGTAAGTGAACCGACCATCTCTATCGGATACTATCGTTTTGGGGACTCCATAATAACGAATGAATTGCTCCATGAATGTCCTGATTAGTTTACTTATTGGGGCTTCCTTGCGTATCGGGATGAACCGTGGTACTTTAGTGAGTCGGTCCACTATTACCCATATTGAGTCATTCCCGGCCAGGGAGTGGGGCAGACTATGTACAATGTCCATCGAGATGTCTTCGAACTTGCATTCGGGTATGGGTAAGGATTGTAATATACCTCCTGGACTTTTACACTCAGCTTTAACCATCTGGCAGGATAGGTAGTGAGTTATGAAAGTGATGTTATCTCTTTTCATTCCTGACCAATATAGTGTTTTTCTGAGGTCCACATACATTTTTGTGATTCTAGGGTGTAATAAGTACTTAGTGCAATGCGCTTCTCGCATGATTTCTTCTTTGATTGTTTTAACTACAGGGATATAAAGACGATTCTGGAAATAGAGTAGATCTTATTTTATGGAGTAGTCCTCCTGCGGGCCTTTAGAGAGAGCAAGGATGATGGAGATTCGGGTTAGATCCTTTCTTTGCTCATCCTTGACCTATCCTCCTATATCGCACTCGACTTTCAGCAAATTGAGATACTCGGTGTACTGCTCTGGATTGGCTCGGGATACTAAGGTAATACCAATTTGCCCTAAGAGGAGGGACGCGGTCATTTCTCCATCTCCTCCCTTGGGTAGTCTTCGGCTTAGAGCGTCTGCGACAAAGTTTGCTTTCCTTGGGTGGTAATAGAGGGTGTATTCGTTGCCGCATAAGAATTCCAGCCAGTATCTCTGGCATAAGTTTAGGTCCTTTTGCGAGTGGATATATTTTATGTTTTAGTGGTCGGAAAAGATCTCACAGTGTATTCCGTACAGTTAGTGACTCCAGATTTTTTACGAGAAGATGACGGCTACTAGCTCTAAGTCATGTGCGGGGTAGTTTTGTTCATATTTCTTGAGTTGCCTAGAAGCGTAGGCAATTACATTCCCATTCTGCATCAGAACTACCCCCATTCCTTGGAAGGAAACATCTGTGTAGATTTGGAATCCTTCTTTTACCACAGGGAGGGTGAGGATGGGAGCAGATGTTAATCTTCTTTTGAGCTCCTTAAATGCATCTTCGCACTGAGGCATCCATTTAAAGGGAGCGTCTTTCTTGGTGAGCGAGGTGAGGGGAAGGGTGATTTTGGAAAAACCTTCTACGAACTTACGGTAGTATCCCGCAAGTCCTAGGAAACTACGGATATCAGCAGCCAATATTGGTGCAGGCCATTCTTTCACTGCTTGAATCTTAGCGGGGTCCACTACTATCCCAGCACTATTTATCATGTGGCCCAAGAATCCGACCTCCTTGAGCAAAAATTCGCACTTACTGAACTTGGCATACAGGCGTTGTTCTTTTAGTTTTTCTAGTACTAATCTTAAGTGCTTAGTGTGGTCTTGTTCCGATTTTGAGTACACCAGTATGTCGTCTATGAAGATGATGACAAAGGTGTCTAAGTAGGGTCCGAAGACATGGTTTATCAGTGTCATGAATGCCGAAGGGGCGTTTGTGAGCTCGAATGGCATAACTGTATGTTGGATCCCTAGTTGGATTTGGGCTAGGTTCACTAATTTAGGCTGAGTCTTACCCACCTTGTATAGCCAGGGTCTAGTCAAGTAGTCCTAAAAATTAGGCTAAGTACTTTTAGCTCAACCTTCTTGGAGATGCCAGTAAAGGACCTCAGAAGATTCAAAGTTAGAAGTTTTTCAGAAGACAACTTGATCAATTCGATGTTCTTCGAACACAGCTCGACGATCGTCGATCTCCGATCGATGAACTCAGAGTTAATTCTCTGAGCAGAGCTCGATGATATTCGAGCTCAGGTCGAAGATAAGTTTTCTCCAGACTGATTCTCGGCTCAACTAATTTTTGTGTGTTCAAGTTATGTGGTCGACGATCTTTGAGTGTAGAACAGATTCTCAGGTCGACGTTCTTGGAGCACAGAATCAGTTGCTTATATTCAGTGTGTGCTTCACAGACCTCAGGTCGATGAACAGGATTTCTCAGGTCGACATTCTCTGAGTGCAGGTCGACGAAATTTTTTCTCTGGTCAACGTATTCTGTAGGCTGTCTGTTCTTTGTTCTTTCCTTATTTGTTCCCTCCTTATTACTATTTTAAGTAATAAATTCTCTGAGTAATCAATGCTTTTATTCCCTATGAATATATCCATTCCTAGCAGCATTGATTATGGTATTCATTAGAGGATTTATTTGACATATTTCTCAGGACAGTTGAGGAAATGAATAATGATAGAAATGGTAGCCGTTTTCCTTCCCAATTTTCTAGCAAGGCATTAATTGAAGTTATTCAAATTTCTAAGCAAGATTGGCTGTCGAAGGGAATAGAGAGAGATTACTTTTTTTAAAAAAGATAGAGACATAGAACATGCACATTTCTTACAGAGCAGAATAATTTCAGAGAGAGATATTCTTAGCAAGAGCAAAAACCTCACAGCAGCTCCATATCCTCATCTCTCACTATGCTCTCAAGAAGATAGAAGAAGAATAATACAAACTGATCAAGAGTCTTCTTCATCTTCTGTTTTCCAGGAATTTGCTGAGACAATATAGATCCATCTATCTAAAGTTACTGGATCTATTTTTCACAAGCTAAAGACCTACACACTCCTGAATAAAGCTTCTCAATTCTTAAAAACTCTACATCTCAGGGAGAGCTTTGACAAGATTTGGAATCCACACAAAGTCTTCTCAAAGGGTATTTGAGAAAAGAGAAGACTAACATCACATTCTTTCCCACCCCACTGTACAGGGTTTTAACTCCCTTCAAAAGTTTGCCTGGTTCACAAGTCACCTTCTAAAAGACTTGAGTTTGGTTTTTGGGCACCTGATCAAAAGCTCCAAGAGTTGTAATATCTCCCTGCAAAATGATATTGTGGTGGAAATCACCTAATCAAAACCTATAGTGGATTCCTACAAGGGTGGCAGAAGAGTGGTTGTACCCAATTGGGGAACCACTATAAAATTCTTGTGTTGTCTATGTGTTTTTTGTTCTCTTTTTATCTTATACTGTGGTAGCTTAGTATAGCTTTTTCTTTGCTTCTGTTAACATCTCCTAGCTATTGTTATATCACCTATTTTTATATTTGTAAAAAGTTGTAAAGGAATTTTTATATAAATCTATTCACCCCCCTCTAGAGTTAACCAGAGATTACTCTCCCTTTTTCTTTCAATTGGTATCAGAGGGAGGTTAGTCATTTTTATTCAAACAGGCTAACACCTGGACTAACAAAGATCCTAAGATAATCTCTGATTAAATCTTGTTCCTTTCTTATTTTATATCATGGCACAAAACAAGGATTATGGTAGCACCGACCTCCAGTTTGCAACTTAACCAAGTTTGCCATCTGGAAGGCAAGAATAAAACTCTATATGAACTCTATTGATGAAGACATATTCAATTCAATTTTGATAGGACCACCAACTCCAATGGCCTCCACTCTTTCTACTTAAACAAATCTGAGTGCTTTTCCACCTCCAAATTGGACAGATGCACAAAGGAAAGCTAAGATTGCAGATGCCAAAGCCATGAACATCCTAGCACAGACTATGTATGATGATATATTTCAAAAAGTGGCTGAGTGCACTTCAGCCAAAGCCATCTGGGATTCTCTAAATCAGATGGTTACTGGATCTATTGATGAGAGAAAGGATAGGAGATCCAATCTCATCTCACAATATTAGAACTTCAAGAAGGATGAAGCCGAGTCAGTGAGTGATATGTAACAAGCTTAAATCCATCATCAATGAGCTAAAGACCTTGGATAAGGACATCACTCTGACTGAAGTCAATGATAAAATCCTCATGTGCTTCCCTAGCACATGGGATTCAAGGATCTGGCCAATCAAAGAAGCCAGAAGCATGACAGAAATCTTTACTGAATCACTTCTTGGAAAGCTCAAATCTTATGAGCAATTAATGAAGACTAGAGAAGCAGCAGCTGAATAGAAGACTCCAACACCTATCAGGAAGGAGCACAACATTGCATTCAAGGCTACTGAAGAATCTGAAGGGACTCCAGTAAAGGAAGAATTGATGAGCCTCTTTGCCAAACTATTTTTCAAGATGGCAAAGAAAGACTTCAGAAGAAAGTCATCAAGGCATGATGACAAGCCAAGGTATGACAGAACTCCATCTAAATAAATTGTTTGTTTTGGATGCAAGAAGCCTGGACACTTCATCTTAGAATGTCCAGAAACTCAGAAGAAGGACAGGAGAAGAGAAAAGGATTCCAGAAGAACACATCACAGCAAGCCCTCCTCCAGCAAACACAAGAGGGAGGAGAAAGGGTTTATTGCAGAAACCTGGAGTGATACTGAGGAAGAGTCATCATCCTCCAGCTCTAGTGATGATGAAGAAGAAGAGAAGGCAAAGGAAGTTTTCCTAATGGCAATAGATAATTCCAGCAGTCATTCCGAGGCTGAAGCTTCAGAAGATAAAGAATCTCTATCTACAGAGGACCAGGTAATAGCATCCTATGATTTTGATTCAGAAGAATTTTAAACTAACTTTAAAAATCTATGCTTTGATCTAATAGGCTCTGAGAAGGAAATCAAACTTCTTAGAGAAAGATTAACTTAACAAGATACGTACATTGATGAAAATACTAAACTAACAGATGAATTTAACTCAGCAAATGAACAAATTATTTTCTTAAAAACTGAATTAAGGAAAGCCAAGAAATTAGAAGAATCTCTTAATGGTAGAAGCTTACAAATGTTAGACATAACTAGTACTATAAATGCTAGGACAAATAACAGTAATCAAGGACTAGGTACATCATCTAGTGAACTACCTATAATCCAAAAGAATCAGTTATCTAAACCTGTAAATTTCATTTCAAATAAGGGTAAGAAGAATACTGAACAAGTAGACAAAGTAAATGAATTTTTAAAATAAATGGAACTTAAACAAAAATCTAAGAACAAGAAGAAAAATAACTACAACAATGTTCAACAGATTTCGTCGAACTCAGATTGACGAAATATGTACAGTTCGTTGACCTCAGAACGACGATCTCTGAATGCCAACTACAATAATAGTTATTCTTGATTTCACGATCGACGAAACCAGTCTGGTTCGTCGACCTGCGATCAATGATATTGGTGCCTAGGAATGAATATCTTCATTCTTCGAGTAGAGATCGAAGATCTTATCCCAATTCGTCGACCTAAGGTCGACGAACTTACCAGAGTTCATCGATCCCAGATCAATCTTACAGAAACTTCAACTCTAACAAAAAGTCTAATAATAACCATAACCAACCTAAGGAAAATATCAATCCATTTACCCAATGTACAATTCCTCCTAGAAGATTTCACCCCTTAGGATATAAAAGCCAACCTGAATACTCTTACATTTCCAGTTTTTCTTATGAAACAATACAAGGACCCAAGGTGACCTGGGTCAAGAACATCTAACTTATTTCCTTACAGGTGTAGAACTATCCTATCACTCAGAATAAGTGGTATCTTGATAGTGGGTGCTCAAATCACATGACTGGATGCAAGGATAGCCTAATCAATTTCAAGGCAATGCTGGGTCCAAGAGTTATCTTTTGAGATTCCATCTTTGGACAAATTGAAGGCTAGGGAGACTTCAACAGTGGAGCTATCACTTTCAGAAAAGAAGCATATGTAAATGGTCCCAAACATAAACTAATATCCATAAGTCAGTTATGTGATGCAGGTTATCAGGTTTGCTTTACTTATTTTAAATGTATTATTTCTTCAAATAACCAAACTGTTTTAATAGGTTGTAGACAAGGGAATATATAACTAGTAAACTTTAACTTTGTTAGTTATGAACTATGTCTATTCAATCAAGTTAGTAATAACAATATTCTTTGGAATAAGAGACTAGGTCATGTTAACCTTAGAAATATCTCTAAGCTATCTAGGAACAACCTTGTCAGAGGATTGCCTTCTGGCCCCTACAAGAAGGAAAGCATATGCAAGGCTTGTCAAATAGGCAAGCAAACTAAAAATAGCTTTAAGTAGTTTAATAAGAGTTACTCACATAAGATTTTGCACTTGCTACATATGGATCTCTTTGTATCCATTGGTGTACAAAGCTTAGGAGGGAAGTCTTACACTTTAGTTATTGTAGATGACTTCTCTTTATTCTCTTGGGTGTTCTTCTTGAAAAATAAGTCAGATAACTTTAAAGTCCTCATAGAATTTCTTAAGAGCATAAGGATTGAGTATTATACTCCAGTTGCATTAATCAGAAGTGATCATGGTACTGAGTTTGAATCTCTTCCAATATAAAGATTCTGTGAGGAGGAAGGTATCAAGCATTATTTTTATGCTCCTAGAACTCCTCAACAAAATTGGGTAGCAGAAAGGAAAAATAGAACCCTCATTGAATTTGCAGGAACATTACTTGTAGATTCAAACATGCCCCTATCCTTTTGGGCAGAGGCGATGAGCACAACAAACTATGTGCTGAATAGGAGTTTGATACACAAACTTAAGGGTAAGACCCCCTATGAATTACTCAAAGGGAAGAAACCTAATATTAATTAATTTAGAATCTTTGGGTGTAGATGTTTCATTCATAACAATAATAAGAAACACATTAAAAAATTTGAAGCTAAAGCTACAGAGGGAATTTTTCTTGGATATTCCCAAAATAGCAAGACTTATAGGGTATTCAATAAATCATCATTAAAAATGGAAGAATCTGTACATATTTTTTTTGATGAAGCTAACATGTTTTATAAGGATAAGGATTCTTCTACCTCAGATTTATTGCAGGTACCTCACTTGTGTGAGAGATTGGGTGAGTTAAACCTTACCCAAAAGGTCATATCACATCCCCCTCGACAAGGTGATGAAGATAGTGAAGAAGAAATTTTTGAAGTGGTTGAACCTCCTCCAACAACATACTTTATTCCACAAGAGGAATGAATTCCAAATGTTGTTGCTGAACCAACTCCACCCACTAACCTTGTCACACTAAGGGATCACCCTAGATCTCAAGTGATTGGGGACATGTCAGTAGGTGTATAGACTGGGAATCAACTCAACCAAGATGTGATGCATGCTTGTTTCCTCTCTCAAGTTGAGCCTCAATCCATAAATGATGCAGAGCAAGATCCCCAATGGATTATTGCAAAGCAAGAGGAGCTCAATCAATTTGAGAGATACAGAGTTTGGGACTTGGTTCTAAGGCCCAAAGGCTATCTAGTAATTGGAACCAAGTGAGTATTGAGAAACAAACTTGATGCCCAAGGTGTAATTGTGAGAAACAAGGCTAGGCTTGTTGCTCAAGGCTATATGCAAGAGGAAGGCATTGACTATGATCAAACTTTTGCTCCTGTTGCAAGGCTAGAAGCAATATGGATTTTTCTTGCTTATGCTACTTTTAAGAAGTTTAAAGTCTACCAGATGGATGTCAAGAGTTCTTTATTGAATGGAAAACTAAAGGAAGAAGTTTATGTTGAACAACCCCCAGGTTTTATCTCTTTTACTCATCCCTCATATATTTTTAAATTGCATAAAGCTCTCTATGGTCTAAAGCAAGCTCCAAGAGCTTGGTATGATACCTTATCTAGCTTCCTTTTAGAACACAAATTTTCTAGAGCCATGGTAGATAGGACCCTTTTTTCTAAGATGCATCATGATAAAATTTTAGTAGTATAAATATATATAGATGACATCATATTTGGCTTTACTGATCCCAAACTATGCAAGAGATTCTCTGATCTAATGCATTCAAAGTTTGAGATGAGTAGCATGGGAGAGCTATCATACTTCCTTAGTCTATAAGTGAAGCAATCCCCTGATGGCCTATTCATATCCCAATCTAAATATGCAAATGAGCTTATTAAGAAATTTGGGATGACTGATGCCTCCTCTATGAAAACTCCCATGGATGCCAATGCTGTGATTGAATCTGATGAACATGGAAAACAAATTGATCAGACCAAGTATAGGGCTATTGTTGGATCCCTACTCTATCTCACAGCAAGTATACCAGACATCATGTTTGCTACATGTCTTTGTGTTAGGTTCCAAGTGAGCCCTAAAGAATCTCATCTTAATTTCATTAAAAGTATTTTAAGATATATAAAGGGTTATTCTAATCTAGGACTCTGGTATCCAACATAGTCAGCATTTGATCTTACTGGATTTTTTGATGCTGACTATGTTGGATGTAGAGTGGACAGAAAAAGCACATCAGGAACATGTCAGTTCCTAGGTAATAGGCTTGTGTCCTGGTTTTGCAAGAAGCAAACATCTGTGTCCACATAAACTTCTGAGGCTGAATACATGGCTGCTTGCAGCTGCTATTCACAGATATTGTGGATACAAAACCAACTCCTGGATTATGGTTTCAATCTAAAAAAGTCAACCATATTTTGTGATAGTACCAGTACTATATCCATAGCACATAATCTAGTGCATCATAATAGGACAATGCATATTGATATAAGACATCATTTCATAAGAGACTGTGTGATCAAACATAAAATTAATCTTGAATTTATCTCCACTAATTTGCAAAGGGCAGATATTTTCACCAAGCCCTTGGATGAATCTAAACATTTGTTCTTTCTGAATTAGTTAGGAATGGTAGATGGAAAGGCTTAATTTTTAATCTGTCCTCTGTGTAAACAATCTGGAAATAATTCGTCGACCTGAGATCGGCGATTTTCAAACTTATCGTTTGGAGTTCGTCGACCGGAGATCGATGAAATCTCTGCGTGAAGTTAGTTTCGTCAACTTGAGATCGATGATCCTATTTCAGGAAATATTTCTGAGGACGACGTAATATCTCCATATCTTCAGTCTGAGATCGACGAATTTATCTCTTCATGAAATTTTTTGTCGACCTGATATCGAAGAATTTTCTTTTTCGCAAGACGGAACTTGATATTTCATATTCTAAAAAACCTTATAACTAGGTTTTCTTCGAGCTCCATCCCACGCTTTTAGTTCCTTTGCACTTGATCTCTCTGTTTCTTTGTTGTAGGTGATCATGGTGATTCCAGCAAGCGCACTCGCAGCAATGAACTTTGATATGGGTTTTGACATCGACTTCGAGTCTTTCAAATACTCAGATAAAATCTTCCTTGACATTCTGCAACTGTTTGAAGATTTACATTTGAAGAATCTAATGATAACCAGGATAAATATTGCGGTGACCGAGATTAGAGAATGGGTTTACTCGTTATCGTCTTCAGATGCTGACACATTGGTAGGAACAATAGCGGGTAATGCTGTCTCCCTCACCCCTGAAATTCTTTCTTAAATTTTTGGTTTAGTGAATGGAGAAGAGGACTTAGAAATCGATTCTGTTGAGTTTGATGAAATGTTGAATCTAATGGGTTATTTTGGTGACAACCCTAACAAATTGTTGAAGAAACATCTATTTGCAAATTATAAGTTTCTAGCAGATGTTGTAGGAAAAGTTTTGCTGGGCAAACACACTGCCCACGATCACATAACTAGACATAAGTTCCTTGTTATGTGTGAAGTGGCAAACAAGAAGGCCGTGAACTGGGCCAAAATTCTGTTTGAATTGATTAAGAAGAAAAACACAAAGAAGGATGTGTGTTTTGGACGGATTTTGGGAATTTTTCTTCAGGCTAAGGCTACTGAATCACTGGTCACTCCGACCATATTCATCAATGCCTCTAAGAGGCTAACCTGCACCTTATTTAGCAGGTGGGAGAGGAGCATCCCTAAGCCATCCACGACTTCCTCTTCTAGATCTTCTGAGAGTATAAGGGCTATTCCAGCCACTTCCCACCCTACTGAGGATATATCCATTCCCCCTCATCCTCCACTTGTTCAAACAACTTCAACATCCCTCCAGCTTACTTCCACAACTTCAACACATCCACCTACACCTCCTTCTTCCCCCATCCATATTTCTTCACCAGTTCATTCACCACTACCTCAACTTTCACCAATTCATTCTCCAGTACATCTATCCCCTCAACATCATTCACCAGAGCTTATTACTCCTCCTTCATCCCCTCTTCCATCTCATCTTACTTACATTCCTCCTTTTTACAATCTATCATCCCTACCTTCATTCAATCTTCTTTCATCCACTAATCATTCTACATCCCCTCCAGATGAGCAAATGATAGATTCTCATCCCTGCTCTTCCACCTTAATTCCATTTGTATCTACTCAAATCCCACCTGAATTCATGGACATAATTTCACCCTCCATCTCATCTCTTCTACAATCTATCTCACCTCTTCTTAAACAACTCATAGCAGAGGCCATTTCACCTCTTGCTTCTTCTATTTCATCTCTTGATGCCCAACTATCTGCCTTCCCTGTCACTCCTTCTTCAGTCAGGGGCCTGACTCCAGTGCTTACTGAAACCAGGCAGGGGTACGTAGATACTCCATGAAGAAGTAGCTCCAGCAGCAGCAGCATCAGTAGTAGAGATAGAGTTTGTTGATACTGAGATAGCAGATGCCGAACTCACAGAATTTTTGAACATTGACTATGAGACTGCTAATTTAGATCATTCTTTGGATGTTTATTCTGGAGACTGCCTCATTTCTCCAGCAGATGAACTGAACTCAATTCTTATTTTCTTCTATCTTTTGTATAGCAACATTCTTTCTTTTGTCTCTCCTCAGTACTGTACAGACATTGTTTGTTATATAGCTCCAGTTAGCTCAGAAGTCTTAAAACTTATTCAGAACATCTTTTCAGCTCCAGAGCCTGAGCTTGTTCTAGTTTCAGAGGCCGAGTCTGTTAAGGTTGCTGAGGATGAGTTCTCTAAGCCCAAGGCTTTTCCCCTCCCACTTTTGTCTTCTCCACCTCTCCATTACCAGATATGGATAAGATGTTTTGCTAAAAAAATGGCTCAAGAAGCTGAAATAGTTCCAAATGAAGTAGTTCCTCCTCAAGATACTCTACCTCCAGTTCCTCCTCATGTAGACAAATAGATCTCAAAGGAAACGTTAAAAATAATAGATGCTCTATATGACAATCTGTAACGACCCCATCCGTTAAATGACGTATAGTAGAATGTCCGGCCGGGGCCCCACACTATATGCCACAAACAGACGGTGAGGTCACAGGATAATACCAAACCAAACACGAATCCTAACTCAGAGTATTCTAGCGGAAGCTTTAAGTTGTAATTTGAACTCTAACCAGGAATGTCCAATATATAAACCACCTTTATATATAACCACGAAATATACAACAAATACATAGAGTTTGGCCTTAAGGTTTTACAGTTCCTCTTTTCACACCGTATGGTTTACAAACCTCGGCGCGCAGGCCGACCATACATGAGTAAAAGAAAACAAGCAAAAACATTCGCTTAGCCATCAAGGGCTAGCCGCAGCAGCAGCAGCAACAACCGTAGGGCTTCAGCCCTTCACTTACCACTTGGCTCTCCAGCACCTGCATGGGAACAATCCACCCAACCGGTGGCAAACAATGCAACGGTCAGCATTCAGCTGACCCAATTATAACAATCCTACCCCTTTCTCGGGGCATTAGCATTCTTTCCCTGCAAAGCATGGCATCATCATATAGCAACTATGTGCGCGCAGGCACATTCAAGCCATCACAACTATCGGCCATATGGCCCGACAGTCCGTGCACTCAGGGCACATTCTTGGTGTATCGGAATACCAGGGTCAACACCACCATCTACACGGTATTTGAGCATTCTAGTCTTTCCGGCGCGCGGGCCTAAGACTCTCATTAGGCGCTCCAACAAAACCTATAACCAGGCTTCCAAGTCGGACGGACCTAACGCAAGTACGGATCAGCCACCCCCCGTTGCTCAAGTCGCCGTGCCACCTCGAATACGGAAGTATCCATGGCTATTTATAGGCGCGGGTCGGTTTCACCTTTCCTGTTCGGCAATCTGCCTTTTCATCGAGTTGCATCCCAACGGCTCAACCGCTCATAAAGTGGCAACGCACGGCCACAAGAGTTGCATCCAACCCTCTTCATTTCCTGGACATCATCCAGTACTTCCTGCTGCACCAAGCAACAGGTAGGCACAAGGCAACACAAGCCATAATCACAGAGCCTTCTCCGATATGCAAACAAGCATCACCAATCCAGAGCATGTCCAGATGGGCTTCACACAGCATGCCTAGAGCCGTACTCCAATTCCGGCCTCTAACAAGGGGGACTTCACATATCTACCCCAAGGGACACCACAACCCACCGCACACTCGCGAGGAAGGGTTTTCCCTATGCAATGCAGAAAAGAAGGACTTCACATGTCCAAGAAGGGAGATCGTTACCCTTGTTGATCTCTTGGGAGCCATCGCAAACTAGCCGGTGAGAAAGAACCGCAGCAGCTTTGCCTTCACAACACCGGCTTCGGATCACGAATCGGACCACGGGAACTCCGCCGGTGGTTTGATCTCCTCCTCCTTCTTCTTCCTCCTCTCTCTTTCTCTCTTCCTTAACCAAATGAAGAATGAAGTCTTCATCAGCCTCCACGGATTAAATCCAGCCAGGAATCACCTGAGCCCTTGGATCCAAAGAGAGAAACCTGAACGGCCACAATTTGCCCCAAAACTCATTTTTTTGGCTGACATGGCCTATGACACGCCCGTGTCACATGCCATGTACCCTTAAGCGGCACACGCGGTATTCGTACAGACTGAGATTTACCAGAACACGGGCATCGACACGCCTGTGTAGAACCTGACACGCCCGTGTCATTCCTGAGACACGCCCGTGTCACCCCTGCCTCATCGAGCTGCAAGCAGTACACGGGTAGGCACACGGCATCGGACATGCCCGTGTCCAACCTGACACGCCCGCGTTCAAGGCTTGGTTCAAGGCCGTGTAACTTTCTGACTCAAAATGCATTTTATTTGAGTGACACGCCCTGGGACACGCTCGTGTCCCAGGCCGTGTACCCCGACACGCCCTGGGACACGCCCGTGTCCCAGGCCGTGTAAAATGACCTGCACCTCAAAACCATTTTTGAGTCTTTTTGGGGTGTTACAATCCTCCCCCCTTAACAAAATTTCGTCCCGAAATTTGCACGGTAAGGAAACAAGAACCAACAATACTATTACTTGAGAATTCTGTACGGTCTACAGTTTATACAAACAGTTCGGGAAAATCAGCTCGCATGGTCTGCTCTCGCTCCCATGTTAGCTCTTCACGGCCACAATTGTCACATCGGACCTTGACCATCCCGATAACTTTGTTCCGCAACTGTTTCTCGGCTCGATCCTCGATCCGAATGGGTCTAACCCTCGTCGTTAGCCCATAGTCGACCGGTACCCGATCATTCACCACTACTTGAGCTGGATCCTTCACCGCCTTACGAAGGACTGAGATGTGAAATACATCATGTAATCCACCCAAGTCTGCTGAAAGTGCTAGTCGATAAGAAGCTTCCCCAACTCGCTCCACCACCTCAAACGGACCAAGATACCTCGGACTTAGCTTTTTCAAACGCCGAATCCTGGACACACCATTGAAGGGTTTGATCTTCAAATATACCCAATCACCCACCGCGAACTCACGTTCCGGTGTTTGGCATTGTAGTACTTTGCTTGACGATCTTGGGCTATCAATAGCCTCTCCCGAATAGAGCGTATGAGCGAGGTAGCTTCTTCGACTTCCTTTTTCCCACTCAGCTTAGATTCGCCTGCTTCTGCCCAAGCTAACGGTGTACGGCATTTCCGACCATATAAAGCCTCAAATGGTGTCATACCAATACTCGCTTGGTAGCTATTATTATAGGCAAATTCGACAAGAAATATATAATCTTCCCATCTCTTACCAAAGTCTAGGGCGCACATGCGGAGCATGTCCTCCATCGTCCTGTTGGTTCGTTCAGTCTGGCCATCCGTTTGGGGATGAAAGGCCGTACTAAACGCTAACTTTGTACCCAACATTTGATGAACGAGCCGCCAATCATTCGATGTGAACCGCCCATCACGGTCACTAACGATGCTCCGAGGAACACCGTGCAGTCGAACAACCTGCTCCACATAAAGCTTGGCCAAGGTTTCCACTGAATCGTCTCTTCTGTTTGGAAGGAAGTGCGCCACTTTTGTCAACCGGTCCACAATCACCAGATTGAATCATGACCGCGTTGAGATCTCGGCAATCCGTGCACGAAATCCATCAAATATCATCGAACTTCCACTCCGGAATAGGTAACGACTTCAGGAAACCGCCAGGCTTCTGGCATTCTGCTTTCACCAACGCACAGGTATTGCATTCAGCCACATAACGTGCGACATCTTTCTTTAGTCCGGGCCACCAGAACAGCTTTTTCAGATCTCTGTACATCTTTGTGCTCCCTGGGTGAACTGAGTACTTTGCAAAGTGAGCTTCGTACATCAACTCTTCCCTCAATTTACCCACACTCGGGACGCACACTCGACCATTTCTTCGTAACAAACCGTTATCCCAAGAGAATTGGTCATCCGGCCCATCTTTTGCATAGCGCTGGAGACTTTCATCAAGCTCCGTTGCTCGCCGAACTCTGTCCGTAAGGTCATATTGCACCTCCATCCAGTTCAAGCATGCATCAGTCGAAGAACCCTTGTCAACACAAGATATCTCCAACGCTTCCAATTCCTGGATTAACCGCTGATCATGCCTCTGCAACCAGCTTGCCCGTACCGGAGTCTTCCGACTCAAAGCATCAGCGACCACATTTCCCTTCCCGGGAGTATAGTGAATCTCGAAGGTGTAGTCCCCAAGGAACTCCATCCATCTTCGTTGTCGCATATTCAGATCCTTCTGATCCAACAAATACTTTAGGCTTTTGTGATCTGTATAGATATCCACTTTAACGCCATATAGATAGTGTCGCCACAACTTGAGCGCAAAGATTACCACCGCCAACTCCAAATCATGGACGGGGTAATTCCGCTCATGCACTTTCAACTGGCGCGAGCCATAAGCAATCACTTTACCAAACTGCAGAAGAACGCAGCCTAAGCCTTCCCGGAAGCATCACTATAGATCTCATACCCATCTGTACCACATGGCGATGTCAACACAGGCGTCGTGGTCAAACGACTCTTCAAGTCTTCAAAAGCTCGCGCGCACTCCGGCGTCCAAATGAACTTTTGATCTTTTCTCGTCAGCGTGGTCAGAGGTAAAGCAATCCGTGAGAAGTTTTCCACAAACCGTCTATAGTAGCCCGCAAGTCCAAGGAAGCTCCTGACCTCGGCCACTGAAGACATCACTGGACAATCCCGAATGGCACTTATCTTCAACGGATCCACCGCGATACCATCTCCACTTACCATATGGCCTAAAAAGGCTATTGAAGAGAGCCAGAACTCACACTTTGAGAACTTGGCAAAAAGCTTATTCCTCCGCAGGGTATGCAAGACGAACCGCAAATGGTTTGCATGATCCTCTTCCGACTGGGAGTATACTAAGATATCATCGATAAACACAATAACGAACAAATCCAAGTACTCGCGGACGTTCGATGCATTAGGTCCATAAATACGGAAGGCGCATTACATAGGCCAAATGGCATTACCGTGAACTCATAATGACCGTAGCGTGTGCCAAATGCCGTCTTGGGAATGTCACCTTCCCTAATCCTCAGCTGATAATATCCCGATTTCAAATCCAATTTGGAATAGACCGTTGATCCTGCCAGCTGATCGAATAGGTCATCAATTCGCGGAATTGGATATTTGTTTTTCTCCGTCAGCTTATTCAATTCGCGGTAGTCAATATATAATCGTAAACTACCATCTTTCTTTTTCACAAGTAGAACAGGCGCGCTCCAAGGTGACATACTTGGGCGTATATATCCCTGCTCCAACAACTCTTGCAATTGGACTTTCAACTCAGCCATCTCTTTTAGCGCGACGCGATATGGTGAGCGGGCCACAGGTTTCGCACCTGGCACCAACTCAATAGAGAAGTCAATCTCCCGCTGGGGTGGTAACCCAGGAAGATCTTTAGGAAACACATCGGCAAACTTTGACACAACTAGTACTTCACCGACACTGGCCTTTGTCTCAACAGCCTGAATTAGCGTAAAGAATAACTCCGCGCCCTTCCGAACAGCATTGACGACTTGGAGCGCAGACAACATAGTTCCGCCAACTCCTCGCATACCAGCGAACTTCGTCACAAGTCCGGTATTCTGGCCCAGTGTAATCTCCTTGGAGTTGCAATCAATAAAGGCACGCTGCTCCGAGAGCCAGTCCATACCAAAGATCACATCAAACTCTGATAACGGTAGCACAACTGCACTCAAACCGAAATCCGACTTCCTATTTGCACATCCACATCGCAAGCCCTATCCGCAAGCATCACACAGCCATTCGGCAATAGCACCCTTGTACTATCCACCGTCACATGACTCGGTACCCCAATTCGAGATACGAAATCCTCAGACAGAAAAGAATGCGAAGCACCCGTATCAAACAGGGCTCTCGCTAAATTATTCCGAATCAGGACAAAGCCTGCAGCACACACATCATGCACAAGCTATACATAACCAAAAACAATAGCACGTAAGCAAGTAAGCTAAATCAACTCGTACCTGTGATGACGTCACTTTGCTTAATCGCTTCCTGTTGGCCAAGCTGATAGATTCGGGGCTGTGCCTGGGACGCAGAGGAATCACCCACCGCTTTGCCCTTCTCAGCATAAGACGCACCCGTCTTCTTTTCCCCTTTGGGCTGAACAACCCGACAGTCACGAGCTATATGCCCCACCCGGCCACAGTTATAGCATGTACGAGAATCCGGCCTTGATGTCGCCCCCGACACAACGGTTGTAGTCACTTGCCCAGACGGCTTGGACCTCTTGCCCCCTTTCTTCTGGTAGAACGATTTGCTAGGGCGAGGTGCTTGAACCTCTGGCTTCGACACAACCAAGCCCCTGTTCCCTTACACCCGCCGCATGTCCATCTCCAACGCACATGCAGAATCAACCAACGCCTGAAACCCTTGGTTCACTGAACTTGAAAGCAGGAATCGCAACACATCCCGCAATTCTTCATAGAACCGATTCGTTTTCCTTTGGTCATCCGCAAAGATTGTTCCCGCGTATCGGCCCAACCTGGTAAACTCGTGCAAGTAGATATCCACGCTATCTTCCCCTTGCTTTAACCATTGGAACTCGTTTTCCATAGCAATGCGTTGCGCCGCTGGGACATGCTTCGCCAGAAATATCCGAGAGAACTCCTCAATCGATACTTGCGTTAATTGCTTGCCCGCCAAATGGTGTACCTCAACCTCGTTCCACCACAACCGCGCCTCTCCTTCAAGCATGAAGGTGGCCAAGGTGACCTTTAGAGTTTCCTCCGCCCTGATCGCTGTCATTATCCGCTTGACACGCGATAACCAATCTTCTGCCTGCGTTCTGGATCCCAGTCCCGTAAATGTAGGCGGACTGAAGCTCATGAATTGCTTCAACTGTCGGTCAGCTGCTCGTGGATCTACAGCCTCAACTGGCTCGGGTCGTACAACTACATGAACTGGTTCCACTGCCGGCTATGCGCTTGCCCGGTCGGCTGAATCATGGCAAATAGAGCCTCAACAACTAAGCGAACAGTTTCCGCAGATGGAGGAGGTGTTGGCACCTCAGCTGGTGCCGCACTCTCATCCATGAATGGGAGATCGTTACCCTTGTCGATCTCTTGGGAGTCATCACAAACTAGCTGGTGAGAAAGAACCGCAGCAGCTTTGCCTTCACAACGCCGGCTTCGGATCACGAATCGGACCACAGGAACTCCGCCGGTGGTTTGATCTCCTCCTCCTTCTTCTTCCTCCTCTCTCTTTCTCTCTTCCTTAACCAAATGAAGAATGAAGGCTTCATCAGCCTCCACGGATTAAATCCAGCCAGGAATCACCTGAGCCCTTGGATCCAAAGAGAGAAACCTGAACGGCCACGATTTGCCCCAAAACTCATTTTTTTGGCTGACACGGCCTGTGACACGCCCGTGTCACAGGCTGTGTACCCTTAAGCGGCACACGCGGTATTCGTATCCGACTGAGATTTACCAGAACATGGGCATCGACACGCCCATGTCGAACCTGACACGCCTGTGTCATTCCTGAGACACGCCCGTGTCACCCCTACCTCATCGAGCTGCAAGCAGTACACGGGTAGGCACACGGCATCGGACACACCCGTGTTCAAGGCTTGGTTCAAGGCTGTGTAACTTTCTGACTCAAAACGCATTTTATTTGAGTGACACGCCCTGGGACACGCCCGTGTCCCAGGCCGTGTACCCCCGACATGCCCTGGGACACGCCCGTGTCCCAGGCCGTATAAAATGACCTGCACCTCAAAACCATTTTTGAGTCTTTTTGGGGTGTTACAATCAGCTCAATTGGTGATGAAGGTTGAAAGAACTCCATAGTTAAGCGTGCTTGGGCGAGAGTAGTACTGGGATGGGTGACCTCTTGGGAAGTCCCCGTACGGCCCAACTTAACTGTCGAGTTCGCTCATCAAAGGGAGGCTGTGGCCACCAACAACCTGCCTGTGGAGGGAGAGGGGTTGGGGTGCTTGGGCTGCAGCCCGGTAGCGACGCCTAGAGCGAAGCCGTGGCACTGCCACGTTGGATCGGCTAGGGTCATTACACAATCCCCAAAGTTCCTCTGAAGATGACACAGACAATGATTCAGATGATTCTGCTAATTCCAAATCTAAGAAGAAAGTTATCAAGAAGAGAAAGGTTGTTCCAAAGGCTACTCCTAAGCCCAATCCCTACAATGATACTCTATACTATATTTTGCAGAAGATAACTCCTTACCCAAGGATGCCCCATTGGATGTGGACGTCTAAAAATGATCAGAACGAAAGGAAGAAGAGGAGAAGATACAAGTCTCCTCCCAGGAAATTAAGGAAAGACCCTCCTCCTCCTCCTCCTCCCTCTTAAGGTACTTCTAGAAGTGTTACTCAGAGAGCTTCTCCAGTAACCAAGACTTATCATAGACAGTCAATGCATGGCAGTCAACAAACTTCTTCAAGCCATCCTTCTCCAGCTTCATCCAAGAGAGTTTCTGCAGATACTACTGATAAATCGCAATAGGACTCTAGTCTAATCAGGCCAGAGTCTCCTCCTATTCCTTTTGTAGATCAAGAACAGAAGACCTCTGCCAGGATGGCTAGACTTTAAGAGTTAGTAAGACTCTCTCAGATTATCAAAACTAAAGCTTAAGGCAAGGATTCTTCTCAATTTTCAACAATGTCATCTTACAGGAAAGAAGAACTGAACATGTATGCTAAAGCAAACTAGTTCTTTAATGCTGATGAGTATATGAAATTGCATCCAAAGGCTGTAGTTCCCAGAGCAACTTCTCAAAATATTATTGGTACATCTGACATGATCATGTCAAAAAGAGAAGCTGCTAACCCTAACATAGAAATCTTATTCAAACAGTCTACTGAAAAGTCTGAGAAAGATAATCCCAAGCAGAAAAAGTAATTTTAGTTATTGTAATTTTATTGTTTAAACTTTATTTCTGCTTATATCATGAAGCATATGTTATAAATATTTGCTTAAAGTATTATTTCTTCCAGATATATGTTTCTTGCTTTATGATTGCTTTTTTTGTATTTTTGGTGACCTCACCCAAATAGGGAAAGATTGTTGGATCCCTAGTTGGATTTGGGCTAGGTTCACTAATTTAGGCTGAGTCTGACCCACCTTTTATAGTCAGGGTCTAGTCAAGTAGTCCTAGAAATTAGGCTAAGTCCTTTTAGTTCAACCTTCTTGGACCAGCCAGCAGAGGACCTCAAAAGATTCAGAGTTAGAAGTTTTTAAGAAGACAGCCTGGTAAGTTCGAAGTTCTTCGAACATAGCTCGACGATCGTCGATCTCCGATTGACGAACTCAAAGTTAATTCTCTGAGCTGAGCTCGACGATATTCGAGCTCAGGTCGATAATCAGTTTTCTCCAGACAGATTCTCAGCTCGACTAATTTCTATGTGTTCAAGTTTTGTGGTTGATGATCTTTGAGTGTAGAAATGATTCTCAGGTCGACATTCTTGGAGCGTAGAATAAGTTGCTTATATTTAGTGTGTGTTTTGCAGAGCTCAGTTCGACGAACAGGATTTCTCAGGTCTACATTCTCTGAGTGAAGATTGACGAAAGTACTATTACTCACAACGACTCTATTATCCTACCGAACGATTGATGATTTTTGAAAATAAAATAAAATAAACTTAATTAAAAGAGAAGAAATAAACTATTGCAAACGAGTGCTCGATCGAAGATTCACTTTGAAATAAAATAGCGGAATAAATTAGTTTAACATTTGTAATTCTATTAAGACCGTGACGGATCCGATATTAGGAAGTAATCTCGCTAGAGCATTAAATCCCTTAACTTATAGACGTTTTGACCGAAATCTATTTACAAGTCAAAATGGCCTAAAGTCGCATTATCGAAGTTACCCGCACTATTAGATTTGACTCCAATCCGGAGGATTTATGTAATCCTATCTCTAGGGTTGCGTTAAACTCCTTCCTTCCTTGAGTGATCTTTCATATTCACGAGCCTCTCGGCTACTCAAATATGAAATCCGAATCTACTACCGTATACTAGAAATACGGAGTCAATACGAAATAAATCAAGGGAGGATCAAAAATAAAAATACAAATGCAACATAAAATGAAAGATATTATTTTATCGTAAAGCTTATCGCGATCGGGCACAAAATAAAGTTATCTACACATAATAGATGAAGAAAACAAAGGAAAAGAAAATTGCATTATCATTAAACTAACAATAAGAGTACATAAAAAGATGAAAAATACTACACTATTGCTTGGAGAAATGAAATAAAATAACAAGAAAATAAATACTTGAAATGTAAGCTTGCTCTCTAACTCTCTACATTAGCATTTTAAAAACTACAACAAAAACTTCTTCCTAAAGCTTGAGGCAAGGGGTCCTTTTATAGGAGAGGAGGAATGTTCTAGATGGAGGTGGAAAATCAAGGGACACAAGGGGGTGGCCGGCCATGTAAGGGTGAGGGTTCATGCATGAGTGATGATAAATGGGAGGAGAGAGAGAAGGCTAAATGCATGAATGGGTTTTAATGAAATGGAGAGAGAAAGAGTTATATGCATGCATTTTATTAAAAACAAAAATAGAAAATAGAAATATAAAAGAGGGGAGATGGATGAGATTTAATTGAGGATGAAAGAGGGAGAAGGGGGATGAATAAGAAATAAAGAAGAGAGAAAGAAATAAAAGAGGAGAGAGGGGGTTCATGCATGTAGTTGGAAATGCAAATGGAAAATGTAAAATAAATAATGGGGGATGAATATCTTAAGAGGGGAGAAAATAATTAAAAAGGAGAGACATGATGTGGCCGGCCAATGCTTTGGAAGATGCATGTATGTAATAAATGAAGGGGGGGCAATGCAAAGGCAAAATGGGCTTGCTAGTGTGGGCTTTATGAGGGGCTCGGGTAGGGGCTGTATGGTAGGCTTTGTGGGCTCGGCTAGGGCTTAGTTAGAATGTAGGGGCTGCTCCAATAGTGGCCGGGCTGCTCCAAGTTGAAGGGTCTTGAAGTGGGCTTGAGTAGGGCTCGGGTTTTATAGTTGGGCTGCACTTGAACTTGATCAAAGGCCATGAACCTACAAATAAAACAAAACAAATAAATATTTGACACATAATATTATTTATTAACATTGAACATAATAATTATAACAAATAAAACTAAACATCACATAATATAATATATATTATTAAGACTAAACCTAACAATAATAAGACATTAAATATGACAATTAACAAAACATAAAAATAAATAACAAACACATTAAAACTAAACTAAGCATAACATAAAAAAAATATAAAACATACATAATAAAGTTAGAAATTATAAAATCATAGCATAAAAGACATTAAACGAGAAATAAAACAAAACATACATAAAATAAATAAAATTATAAATAAACTTAGGAAATTTGCATATTAAACTATACCAAAAACGATGACTAAAACAAGTCATCAAACTCTCCCATGCTTAGGCTTTTGCTATTCCAGAGCAACAGTAAGAGAAATATTTATAAGACAATTATAAAATTTTCAATTAAACTAAAAATTTATAAACACCAAAATTAAGCCAAAAATAAAAATTTAGGGATTTATGAATCAAGTCCTAAATTATGAAATTAAAGTGAAAAGAGAGAAATATTTAACTAAAAATTCTCTAATAAATTAACTGAACTCAAAATTGAGTAAATTGCAAACAAGGTTAGATTGAAATTATAAAAACCATAACTTGAAAGAAACTTAAGGAAAAAGTTGCAACCTACTACTTATGCTCTCCCAATATTTTTATTTAAAATCTAAGACAATGATACTGGGTAAGGGATTTAGGGAGAAAAATTAACATGAAGAGGTTTTTGATTGGAGGTGATCATAATTATTTTTTTTTCTTCACACCCCACCAAATATTTTTTTAAAATAATATATATGTAATACAAGAAAATGATAGACTAACATCCTATCACTTCCCCCGACATATATGAACTTTTAATTCCTCTCTTCATCAAGTTTGCATATGTGTATCAGAGAATAAAGAACTAACATCTCCTTATTCCCATGACATATGATCTAACAATAAAAGAAAGAAAAAGAGAATTGGGTAAGGATAAGGGGTTAAACAAGATTTTAGAAAATAAACTAAAATACTAGAGAGCAACTACTAGTAGATTGAGATTTCCTAAGAATCTAAAAGCATGAGGTAATAATAATTAGAATCCAAAATTGTTAAGCAAAATTACTACAAAATTGAAACTATTTAAAACAAAAGAGAAAAGTGCTAAATAAATTACTCTAAGCAAATTAAAATCATAAGATTATCCTCAAAACTAAATCACTAAATATTAGATTTAACTAAATATGATGAAATAAAAGATTAGCAAAGAATGCTTATAAACAAATTCAAACTAAATTTCTGAAAATAACAAAAAGCTAAGCATGAGGTTTATTATATTTTTTGATTTTTTGACATTTTTTCATTTTTTTGGGTTTTGAATTTTCTATTTTTTTGGAAATTTTGATTTTTCTAATTTTTTTTATTTTGCATTTTCTAGCTAAAGAAAAAGTAGTACTAAAGAAATTTAATAAAAATATACTATTTTTTTTTGTTTTTGTAGAAATATAAAAAAAAAATTTTGAAAAGAAAGAAGAAATAAAACAACTAAACCCTCCCCCATGCTTAAATTTTGCATTGTCCCAATGAAAAATAAAAACAAGAAAGAAAAAAGAAGAAGAAAGGGGAGGGGGATGTAATAAAGAAAATAAATAAAAAGAAAACGACTTCCCCGAATTCGTAAGGCCGAATGCAAATGTCGCTCCCCCATGCTTGAGCTGGACACCGGCTCAGGCCTAAGGAAGAGAGGAAAGGATGGAGCCAAACGAACTGCCGAGGGTTTTATTCCTGCAAAACAAAACAAAAAGAAAAAGAAAGAACAAAAAGGATAAGCAAGGGGTGTCTCCCAAGAGCGCTCTTTATTTAACGTTGTCTGAGCCCGACGTTATTTGTTAGCTAAATGGAAAATAAAAACTGAAATGAAGAGGTAACTCCCTAGGTATGTGCTTAGGAGAGTAAAGCAAAAAAGAGAAAAATTGAAGAATCGCACCGACATGCGGTGGAATCTTCAAGGGAATGATGCCAAAAAGTGAACGGACGGAGTTATAGAAGAATTCCGCCGTATGAAAAATGGGAAAGAAAGGGTCGTCAAAAGAAGAAGAAGAAAAAGAAGAAGAAAAAGAAAGAGGAATAAAAGAATTAGAAGAAAAAATTTCATCAACGGAAATTTCACAAGGAGAAGGGGAATCTTGTGAAATTTCGAGAGAAGAAGGGGTAGAGAGAACTAAAGGAGAATCATCTAAAATAAAAGAAGAAGGCGAAAAAGGTTCGCTAAAAATAGAAAAATTTGGAACAGTTGAAAATTGAAGCGAAATGGAATCACAAACGTCTTCAGAATGAGAATTAGAAGACATCTCGTCATCCTCAGCGGGTAAGAAGCACACCGGAATATCCATAGAGGTGTCTTCCAAAGGAGGATGGAAACAATCCGGGATATCCGAATAGTAATCCTCCTCGAGAGGAACAAGACAAGCCGGGATATCTGGTGACTCATTACATGAAGAAATTGGAGGAGACGGAGAAGAAGAAGAAGAAAAAGATGCGGCTTCACGAGAAAGATAATCCATAATTGTTTTGAAATGCGAATTAATATTGTCAAGAGAAGTTTGCAATTCAAAATACTCATTATCGATTGAATTACAATTAAAAGGCGCGGCACTTTGCGGGGCAAAATCATAAGAAAAAAAGACGGGTTCCCCATCTCCCAAGTAGGATAAAAATTGGAGTAAGGGTCAAATTGGCCATTTTGACCTTCCCTAGAAAAATTAAAATCAAAAGAGGGAGGGGTTCCCGAAAGACATTCAGAATAAAAGTGGTCGGGCGACCCACAAAAAGCGCAAAAATATGATGATTCCATTAAAAAAAAATAAACTGTTACCAAAAAGAAAAAGAAAAATTAATTTTTTTGATTTGTTTTTTTTTAGATATATTTGTTTTTTGAAAAATAGATTTTTTTAATGGATTGGCTCCCGAACTTCCAAAGGGCTACCCGGTGAAGGGTTCGCAAGGTACTAGGTAAAATGGAGTCATTTAAAGCCCCTTACCCTTTTCGAGAGAATTTAGGTTGGGTAGAAATAAGATGATGTGGGTTGATTATAATATATATAATAATAATAAAAATAATAATAATATTTTTTTTAATTTTAGTAGAAGTAATAAATTCGATGCTTTCGTAATATTGCAGAAAAATTCCCCGACAACGTCGCCAAAAACTTGATGCGTAAAAATCGTCTCACGGACTACAATCCGAATAGGCAAGTGTACCTATCATTTTATAGTATAGTGATAAAAATATATCAAGGTCGTATAAAAAGTCGGGGCAGGAAAGTACTATTACTCACAACGACTCTATTATCCTATCGAACGATTGATGATTTTTGAAAATAAAATAAAATAAACTTAATTAAAAGAGAAGAAATAAACTATTGCAAACGAGTGCTCGATCGACGATTCACTTTGAAATAAAATAGCAGAATAAATTAGTGTAACATTTGTAATTCTATTAAGCCGTGACGGATCCGATATTAGGAAGTAATCTCGCTAGAGCATTAAATCCCCTAACTTATAGACGTTTTGACTGAAATCTCTTTACAAGTCAATATGGCCTAAAGTCGCATTATCGAAGTGACCCGCACTATTGGATTTGACTCCAATCCGGAGGATTTACGTCATCCTATCTCTAGGGTTGCGTTCAACTCCTTCCTTCCTTGAGTGATCTTTCATATTCATGAGCCTCTCGGCTACTCAAATATGAGATCGGAATCTACTACCGTATACTAGAAATACGGAGTCGATACGAAATAAATCAAGGGAGGATACAAAATAAAAATACAAATGCAACATAAAATGAAAGATATTGTTTTATCGCAAAGCTTATCGCGATCGGGCACAAAATAAAGTTAGCTACGCATAATAGAAGAAGAAAACAAAAGAAAAGAAAATTGCATTATCATTAAACTAGGAATAAGAGTACATAAAAAGATGAAAAATACTACACTATTGCTTGGAGAAATTAAATAAAACAACAAGAAAATAAATACTTGAAATGGAAGCTTGCTCTCTAACTCTCTACATTAGCATTCTAAAAACTACAACAAAAACTTCTTCCTAAAGCTTGAGGCAAGGGGTCCTTTTATAGGAGAGGAGGAATGTTCTAGATGGAGGTGGAAAATGAAGGGACACAAGGGGGTGGCCGGCCATGTAAGGGAGAGGGCTCATGCATGAGTGATGATAAATGGGAGGAGAGAGAAGGCTAAATGCATGAATGGGTTTTAATGAAATGGAGAGAGAAAGAGTTACATGCATGCATTTTATTAAACACAAAATAGAAAATAGAAATATCAAAGAGGGGAGATGGATGAGATTTAATTGAGGATGAAAGAGGGAGAAGGGGGATGAATGAGAAATAAAGAAGAGAGAAAGAAATAAAAGAAGAGAGAGGGGGTTCATACATTTAGTTGGAAATGCCAATGGAAAATGTAAAATAAATAAGGGGGGATGAATGTCATAAGAGGGGAGAAAATAATTAAAAAGGAGAGACATGATGTGGCCGGCCAATGCTTTGGAAGATGCATGTATGTAATAAATGAAGGGGGCGGCCAATGCAAAGGCAAAATGGGCTTGCTAGTGTGGGCTTTATGAGGGGCTCGGGTAGGGGGCTGCATGGTAGGCTTTGTGGGCTCGGGTAGGGCTTGGTTAGCATGTAGGGGCTGCTCCAATAGTGGCCGGGCTGCTCCAAGTTGAAGGGTCTTGAAGTGGGCTTGAGTAGGGCTCAGGTTTGATAGTTGGGCTGCACTTGTACTTGATCAAAGGCCATGAACCTACAAATAAAACAAAACAAATAAACATTAGACACATAATATTATTTATTAACATTGAACATAATAATTATAACAAATAAAACTAAACATCACATAATATAATATATATTATTAAGACTAAACCTAACAATAATAAGACATTAAATAAGACAATTAACAAAACATAAAAATAAACAACAAACACATTAAAACTAAACTAAGCATAACATAAAAAAAATATAAAACATACATAATAAAGTTAGAAATTATAATATCATAACATAAAAGACATTAAACGAGAAATAAAACAAAACATACATAAAATAAATAAAATTATAAATAAACTTAGGAATTTTGCATATTAAACTATACCAAAAACGATGACTAAAACAAGTCATCAATTACTTTTTCAAAAAGAGATAGAGACTGAGAACATACACAATTCTTACAGAGCAGAATAATTATAGAAAGAGATTGTTGGGTCCGGCGTTCCTTCACTTGACCCGTGGCGCTTTGCTACTTATTTAAGAAATTAAGTAGCGCCCTCTCCAACAGTCCGGGCTTTTGGCGCAGTTGGGTATGCGCTTGATCCTTCAATTGGTATCAGAGGAGGTAACGGGTTCAAGACCGGGGGGGGGCTATTAAATCCTGATTTTTTCCTTCTTCCTGTGTGAGTCCGACGGATCAGGCAAATCGTGGACATGTGGTAACCCCACCTCTGAGCCATGTGGGCCATGTGGTAACCCCACCTTTGAGCCGACGGGTTGTTTTGGACGCCGGGGGGGGGGGGGGGGATTGTTGGGTCCGACGTTCCTTCACTTGACCCGTAGCGCTTTGCTACTTATTTAAGAAATTAAGTAGCACCCTCTCCAATAGTCCGGGCTTTTGGTGCAGTTGGGTATGTGTTTGATCCTTCAGAGATATTCTTAGCAAGAGCAAAAACCTCACATCAGCTCTCAATCCTCATCTCTCACTGTACTCTCAAGAAGATAGAAGAAGAATAATACAAACTGATCAAGAGTCTTCTTCAACTTCTGTTTTCCATGAATTTGCAAAGATAATATAGATCCATCTGTCTAGAGTTCCTGGATCTATTTTTCACAAGCTGAAGACCTACACACTCCTGAACAAAGCTTCTCAATCCTGAACAACTATACATCTCGGGTGGAGCTTTGACAAGATCTGGAATACACACAAAGTTTCTCAAAGTGTATTTGAGAAAAGAGAAGACTAACATCACTTTTTGTCCCACCCCACTGTATAGGGTTTTAACACCCTTCAAAAGTTAGCCTAGTTCACAAGTCACCTTCCAAAATACTTGAGTTTTGTGTTTGGGCACCTGATCATAAGCTCCAAGTGTTGCAATATCTCCCGACAAATAGATATCGTGGTGGCAGTCACCTGATCAAAACCTGTATTAGATTTCTACCAGGGTGGTAGAAGAGTGGATGCACCCAGTTGGGGAACCACTATAAAATTCTTATGTTGTCTGTGTGTTTGCTGTTCTTTTTTTTGTCTTATGCTGTGTTAGCTTAGTGTAGCTTTTTCTTTGCTTCTGTTAACATCTCCTAGCTATTACTATATCACCTATTTTATATTTGTAAAAAGTTGTAAAGGAATTTTTATATAACTCTATTCACCCCCCCTCTAGAGTAAACTAGAGATTACTCTCCATTTTTCTTTCTCTGTAAATTCATATAAACTGTACCTGGAACTGAAGACAGTCTTTGGGATATCATCATCCTGTATCTGTAGTTGGTAGTATCCAGATCTTAGATCTAGTTTAGAGAAGACACTAGTTCCTTGGAGTTGGTCAAAGAGTTCATCTATGCAAGGGAGGGGGTACGTGTTTCGTACCGTTAGTTTGTTCAGTTCTCTATAATCGAAGCATTGACGAAGGGTTCCATCTTACTTTTTGACGAATAAGATAGGTGCTCCCCATGGTGACAAACTTGGGCGGACGAAACCATCCCTGACGAGTTTGTCTAATTGTTGTCGAAACTCAGTCAACTCTTTTGGGGCCATTCGGTAAGGGGTCTGAGATATAGGTCGTGCCCCTGGGACTAGTTAAATTTTGAACTTGACCTCCCATGGTGGGGTAGTCCGGGTAGTTTTTTGGGGAAAATTTCAGGGAATTCTTTTACTAAGGGTAATTTTAGAAGGTCATCAGTCTTACTGATCATTCCGAAGTAAACTACATACATCTCTTCTCCCTTAACGTATTCATTCATCATTTGTACGAATGTTAAGTAGATAGGGGATAATGGTTTCATACCTTGGGGAGTAGGTTTCGTAGTTGAATCATTATATAGGGTGACTTCCTTGGTTGAGCAGTTTATCAATGCTTTGTGTCTTCCAAACCATTCCCTCCCTAGAATGTGGTTGAAGTCCAGGAGTTCCTGTATTGTAAGGGTAGCCTCGAACAATCTATTATGAAGGCAGACAAGGAATATGCATTGGTCGGAAGAAAGCATCTCTGATCTGTCAGGGAGTCGCACTCTTAGACGTAAACCAGAGGAGCGTTCAACATTTGGCACATCCTGAATGAAACCTTTTGATACGAAGGAATGTGAGGCTCCTGTGTCTAATAGGGTATGTGCGGGTTTCCCATTTATTGTGCATATCCATGTTGAGTTATGAAGAGGTGGTTAACTGAACTAGTTTTACTTTTTATGTGAAGATTAAATACTAAAAGATGGAAATTACCAGTCACAATATCCAGGGGTTGGTGGTTTTTAGTGAGATCCAGGGTATAGGCTTGCTGTGCCGAGGGAAAGGGATTTCATGAATTACTCCCAATACTATCTTGGTATCCACCTTCTTGACCTCTTCCTCTTCCTTGGCCAGATTCTGGAATTCCCTGGTATGGTGATGCTGCCTCCATCCTTGGGAAAGGATTCCTTTGAGGGCAGTTCCATTTAAAGTGGCTGGGTTGGTTGCAGTTGAAGCAGTTTCCTAAGAATGTTCCCGAGTTATTGCGTACCAGTTGTTACGTCGGGGTTGAGGTTGGTTATTGTGTTTGTGGATCTGGATTTTGAGTGGGGTAAAAAGGTCACGTGCCCCTTAATCCCTCCCTGTTTCTGTCTCCCGGGGGAGGAGCATTTATCCTGTTGCTGTATTCTATTTTTGCTGATCTCTTTCGATGGTTTTGAACCATCAAGTGGTCTGCTTCGAGAGTTTTTGCTGATGCGGTGATTTGGGCAAATGAGGAATGTGCTGCGAAGATGAGTGGTTGTCGGATAGAGTCTCTGAGGCCGCGGTAGAAGCTTTTGGCGTAATCGTGATCGCTGAGTGCGAATCCTCCCACAAACGGGACAAGTGAGAGTACTGTCTCTCATAGTCTATGATTGAATGGTTGTCTTGCTTAAGGTATAGGAACCTTTCTTGGAGCTCATCTCGGGATATCATAGGGATGAAGTGATCGTTGAAGGTGTCGGCGAATTCGCTCCACTCTATTTCCCCATAGGTTTTTCCCAAGAAGGTGTTATCCATGGCTGACTTCCACCATCGTCGGGCATAACTGACGAAAGAAGATACTGTGAGGGTGATTGCCATGCTCCTAAGGCATCTGATTCCTACTAATAGGTCTTGGGTGAGGTCCAACCATTCCTCGGTTTGTACTGCCGATTCGGTGATGTTGAAGTTTGGTGGAGATAAGCCTCGGAAGATGCATAACCAATTTGTTGGTCATTCGGTGGGACAACTCCTGTCTTGGTGGCACATAACATCTTGGAAGGTGGCCAAGATATCTGATAATGAATGGTTCATTTCTTATTGAACAGAAGTGTTGGTCGGCGGAATAGTAGACGTTTGAGTATTAGCTCCGGGGTTCATTGGTATCTATACGTAAAAACAAAGAAAGTATAAGCTGTTTGGATAAAAAGGAAGGAGTTTGTAGGTAGTATAGGTATTCTAAACTAGACTTGGGCTCACCCGCCTCCGCTGCGCTAGTTCGTCCTCGAACTAACTGTTGGAGTAAGGTGGAGATGGAGTTTAGTCTATAGAAGGATCGCGTGAGCCCTCTAATACTGTTTGTAAGAACCTCCCCTCCTGGTAATTGTTCACGGCCGAGGGGAAGTTCTTATTCCAGGGGCAAATGACATATAATGGTATTAACATTCAAGCTAAACACCACTATATGCCATTCATCACTTAAGGCGAGTAATCGTTATAGCACAGTTTTCCAACTATAAAGAGAAGACAAAAGAAATGAAAGTGAAACTATATATATATCTCAAAAATATGACAGAAACAAATACAACCAGGGGTCCTGGTGCCCAAGAATGCCCAGCTGAGACTGTACAAAATGCCTCAGAAAATAGGGACCACCAAAAAAGGGGACTAAAGAGACATACCGCTTTAGACAAAAAGGAGCTTAGCGAAAACCTACTAAGGCGGCAGAGTGCCTTAGACAAAAATGGGCTACTAGGAACCCAAACTACTATACTATAAATACTTAAAATTGGGAGAGGGCTATATTGCACCGTCGGCGGCGGAACGCAAGTTGAGTTTTTACTTGAAATCCGCTGCTGCAACAGGCCAAAACGATGCCCAATTGGGCTCAATTTTGATTCGAAAACGTTCGTGAGGGTGAGGGGAAGAAGAAGGAAGAAGAATCTCACTTCATAGGGCCGAGCTCACTGGGATCGTGGTCGGTTGTCCATGGCTTTCACGGGTTGAGCAGGGGGGGGGTTGCAGAGTGATTCCACTCAATTTCTCTGCACAGGGGAATTACATTGGATTGGTGTGAGCTTTTCAATTGCCTTGGGGTCACTTTTATAGCCGGGGGTGAGTTTTGGAGTTGGGCTCTTAAGCTCGACATGGCCGGTCATGGATATGGTGTAGGGGTACTTCCATCCACCTTGCTACCTACAAAAGTTCAAGATAAGGTTACTTAGGTGCTAGGTCAGCAACATAAAAGGGTAAAGGGGGCTAAGGTTAGGAGAATTTTTGCTTTGCCTCTTTAGGTTAATTTTTCTTAAGTTAAGGTTTATTCTAGGTTTAGGCTTAAGCTCTTGTTGACTTTATGGGTTGACCAAAATTAACATTTTTGTGGTAGGGTTGGCCATGGTATTGGCTTGATGTGGGCCCAATCCTTGGGTAAAAAGAGCTAGGGAAGGGTGTTTTGTGTCAAAAATACTAAGTGCACACCCCTTAGCCTTAAGGGCTTTCCAAGGGTTGTGGTGCATAGTTTGGAGTGCCATCTTGATGGTTATGGTCTTAGAGTTATGTGGGAAGGTTTGGGTTGAGTAAAGGGCTCAAGGGTGTCTATGTGCACATATTCTATCTTAAGAATATGGTGGTGCATCAACTTGGCCCTTAGGTGTACTAATGGGTCCACTCAAGTCAAGGGGAGGGGTGGGAACAAGGTATTTGTCTGATATTAAAACTTTTAGGTCCCCTAAGTAACATGGGGATGTTACACTCTGACTGAGGAGTTGACCATGTCATAGGATGTCTCGACATTCTAATAATTAGAATAAGCAACTTGTCAAAACACAGCTTAACCGCTAGAACCAAACAACCTAGTACCGACCAAACACACATAAATACTTGCTCTTGCTGCTAACTTGCTCTGAGAATTTTGTAAATGATGAAATGCTTAAACCAATGATGAAATACCATCATCCTATTAACTCTTGTGCATTGTCCATGAATGCATGATTTTTCATTCCTTTTATTTTAAAACTATGTGTGTACATATGTCATCATGTATACCTTTAGCTTGGCACGTGTGCTAATGCTATGTTATACTATGCATGTTGTGCTATGCATTATAATAAAGGCCTTAATGCATATTATGAGTGGCATACACATGAAATGTTATGCATCCTATACTACATAACATCCCATGCAATGAAAGATAAAACATTCTTATGGGCATCCATGTGATGGTGGTTATGCATCCCATACTACATAACCGTCACATGTTGCCACCTATGGTGGATCCATATACAAACACATATTATGCATCTCATACTACATAATATGCCCTGTATACTTCTTATTATGCAATGAGTGTAGTGTTCATTCTTCATCCAAGACGTACTGATGACACATCGGTATGTGAATGAAATGACACTAGAAAACTAACACAAACTAGAGACGGTTGCTCGACCAATCGTATAATAACCCTTCCCTCTGATACCAATTATCACAACCAAGATTTTCTCAACATTTAAATTATATTAGAGTACAAGAAAATATGCGCTGTGATGCCACGTCGTGCAGAGGATAACTGCAGGCGCTCAGGCAAGACTCCAAACACTAATATTTTATATGAAATCCATAAGTTATTTGGTAAAAACCAGTTTAAATTAGATGGACATATCCCTCGACACAGTGGATAAACTAGTCCACGAGTAGAAGTATAGTTATATGCTACGGAAAATACTTTAGTTATATTGATTAACACCCTACATGAGTATTAACATCCCCAAAGGACAACTCATGACATGCAAGACTCTAGATTTATTATAAGTATGAAAATAGTCTTTGCGTTAGCTAGGAAATAGTATTTTCATTTTAGAAATATGAGATGTATGAAGTACTAGTAGTAATGCTTTTATAAGTGAAAATACCTAACATGCAACCTAGCCTAAAACATTCCCAAAGAGCAAGTAAAAACAACCACAAAAGGTAAAACTAGCAGCTTAGCAAAGTATTCAGTATTTCAAAAGAAAACCACCAGTGAGCATCAACAAACTGACAAGAACCCACTGGTCAGTATGTGTGTCTGTACTAATCAAGAAAACAACAAAGAACTACCTCTCAAGGTAGAGGAAACCTTTGCAACACTTCAGTCCATTAACAAACACCAAACCTAGCCGTTCCACCGACTACTGCCCCTAACCTGAGGCATTCAAAGAAAGAAAACCTCAGCAAGAAAAATACAAGTGTTGGGTACATTGAAAATATTTACCTGATTTGGAGAAGCCTAACTTAGCTCAATGATATACATCAAGGTGTATTTGATGTTATTTTGAGTTTATATGTGCAGGTTAAGAATGTGCTAGAATGCAGGAAAACTATTCTAAGTCCATATGTCGACACCCGAGGAAGCTGTGTCAACACTCCAGTAAGATTGTGTCGACACTTGGAAATGGATGTGTCGACACTTCAGTGAGTTTTTTTCGACACCGGGAGGCAGTGCCGACACACAAAAGATTATAGTCGACATCAACTGTGTCGACACTGAGAGGCTGTGTCGACACACAGAGACAGAGTCAAGAACAACTGTGTCGACACCTGGAGGCAGTGTCAACACACGCTATGTTCTGAGTCTACATCAACTATGTCGACACACAGGACTTGTGTCGACACACAGCTGAGTTTAGACTAAGTTTATTGTTGATGAATGGTGAAGTGTTTGTGTCGACACAAATAATCAGTGTCGACACATTCTCAAGATGCAGTGTCAAGAAGCTATGTCGACATCAAGGCAGCTTTGTCGACATCACCAAAGGCTGTGTCGACACTTAAGTCACTTGTGTCGACACATATTGACAGATTGTCTCGACACTTTATGATAGACAGACTCGACGCTTTGCTGACAAAGACAAAGGCTCAAGAACTGTTTGAAGACTTGACAGCTGTGAGTTACAATAGGTTACTAAAGCTGTCAAACTTGTCAGAAGTTAGTTATAAACCGGATCAGCCGGTTACCATGGATGAAGTCTATAAATAGATGGATTCAGAAGAAGAAAGAGACACACATAACAAAAGAATAAGTATTGTCACAACTAACACAATTAGAGATTGATATCTGATCAAGAAAGTACAAGTAACAAAGAAGAATATCTTCGTGAGAAGATCTAAGAAGACGTTCTGAAGTAGTTTACTATTCAGATTCTGTCTAAGTTGAATTCAATCAAGAATTCAGAAGTATCTTCAAGAGGTTTGGATAGAGAGAGATCCAGCTATTTGAAGTCAAGCAGGAGACATTCACAGATCTCTCAAGAAGCAGATACTGAACTAATCTTTCAAGAAGATTCAGATCTATTTCATAAGTCTAAGAAGGAAGCTGCCAGTCAGTTATATTCAAAGGAAATCAGCCCAACTAAGTTCAGATTCAAGAAGCTTTGAAGAAAGCTATGATCAAGTTGATTTCAGCCATCAGCCTCTTCAATAAGTTGATCAAGAAAGTTCTTATCCCTTCTCTCTCAACATGGGTAAGAGATTATGAAAGAAAAGAGAGATACCGATTGCGGAATTCAGATTATAGATATTTTAGATGAAACCCTAAAGCCTAACACAAAGTGTTGTGCACAAAAGGCAGCCAACTGTAATTACAGTTAAGGCTAGAGTCCTATTCCAGCAACTAACAATCCTAGTTATTTCTACTCACAGCCACTGTACAAGTAATAAATAAACAACCAAACGACACAAGAGATTATAGTGGTTCCCCAACAACTTGGGTACGTCCACTCTTCTACCTCCACGGTAGGAATCCACTCAGGTTTTTGATCAGGTGCCCTGCCACCAACAAGATCTGCTGCAGGTAGATCTAGAGACCCTTTAGACTTTTGATCAGGTGTCTAAAAACCAACACAGGTTTTTGATCAGGTGCCCTGCCACCAGGGGATACTTTTGAAGGGAGTAATAACCCTTTACAGGAGGGGGAAAGGAGGTTAAAATGTCTTCTCTATTTTACAATAGATTAGAGAAGCACAAGGCCTCTTCAGAACTTCTGACAGAATACTGTCTTGAAGTTCTGAAGGAAAAGCTTAGAAGAAGATAATATAAAATAAAAGGATCTTCTTCAGCAGCTTCCTTCTTCTTCTTCTTCTTCAATATCTCTGAGTGTAGTCTTCCTGGAACAGGAGCACTCAGGTTGAAGAAGAGTGAAGAGATATCTTCTCAGTTGGATGTATGAATGCTGAGAGCAGCTGTGCTGTATTGTATTTCTTCCTTCTGCTGCTGTATATTGCTGGTAGTAAGCTTAGTTCTTTCTTCAAAAGAACTCTTTATATATAAGCAGCAGTAACGGATCTATTATTTGAGTTGAGCTTTTGTCTTCTTCTCAGATCTTGAATCTGGGCTGCAATTAACATAAAGACAAAACATATCTTGCAGATATATATATTCTATATAAAGAATAAAGCTTCATAAGAAGCTGCAGTATTAAATCTGATAAAGAATGCTATAAAAGGTCACATCAGATAACTCTTTACAGCCAATGGCTATAAAGGACATCTGCAGATAAAGTAATCAATAAGTCAACTAATAAGACAAGCTACTTTATCTGAAAGGAAAGACTTATGCATAATAATAGCAAGGATTACTTTGAAGTAATAGCAGTAAATCAATCAGATATTATATAATAAATATATGCTAGAAATACAGGAAATAAAACACAGAAAAGAACGCATATAATACTATACTTGAACGCCGTTCTACTATAGTTGAACGCCGTTCTACTATAGTCAAACGCCGTTCAACTATAGTCGAACGCCGTTCTACTATAGTCGAACGCCGTTCAACTATAGTCGAACTCCGTTCAACTATAGTCGAACGCCGTTCAACTATAGTCGAACTCCGTTCAACTATAGTCGAACTCCGTTCTACTATAGTCGAACTCCGTTCTACTATAGTCGAACGCCGTTCTACTATAGTCGAACTCCGTTCTACTATAGTCGAACGCCGTTCTACTATAGTTGAACGCCGTCCTACTATTTTTGGACTGGAATTCTGAACTTCAAAACTGAACTTCTCTGGAATTTTATGCACTTTCTTCTTGGATTCTTTTGATCTATACCTGGAGAATCCTATGACCCTTAGACTATATAATTTGGGTCAAACTAATAATCCTAATAGTGATCCTAACCCAAATCAGAACCTAAGGTTCCAACAATCTCCCCCTATTTGGGTGAGGATCCTATTAGCAAAATAATATTATAATAAATATATATTTGCAAAGCATAAGATATATAAAAAAGAAAAGCTTTGCATAGCTGGCTTCGGTTTTTTACAAAAGCTGGCTGCTTGCAGGCATTTGCAATCTCCCCCTATGTTGATGCGGTACCTGTGATTGAAGGAGACTGAAATGACTTTGAATTTTGATTGAGTCATCCAATAAACTCTTATAAATAGTACCTGTAGAAGACTATGGTAGAGATTTCTCTCTCCTTGAAAAAGGGTATGTTAGCAGCAAAAAAAATGATATTTGTCCAGCAAATTTAATTAGGATTCTGGATCTAAAAACCAATATCAGATATCTTCCTTCCTATAGAATTTTTTTTCATTAGACGAGATTCAAACTCAGCTGACCAATGCAACTAGAGTAGAGGACTCAATCTAGATGAAATTAGAAAAGGGTCTATAATAAATAGAGTTATCTGACAGAGAATTTCTTTATACAGAAATCTGAATAAAATATTTGAACAAAATATCAAACAGATGTATAAACAGCCTTAAGAAAAAGGAAATGCTTCCTAATAAATTTGTTCCAGATGGTAGAAGGATTTGAAAATATTTTAAGTAATTTATCCTTTTGATAATAAAACAAATTTATGAAAAAGCTGACTGAGTTCTCAAATCTGAACTCATTTTGTTGATTAGAATAATCTGAAAACATTTCTCTGAGAAGTGTTGTTTCCTTCTCAGGTTTTGTTAAACTTTGGCAGCAATATTTAATTTCTAAATTAACTAAACTGATAATAGAATTAGATATTACCTGAACCTTTTCAGGTTTTGATTTGTCTTCTGTTTGTTTAGCATCTAAGTTGCTGCATGAAGCATTTATGGCCATTATGCAAAATTCTTTGACCCTTGCTTCCTCCTCTTCATCTTCAAATGATGAGTCATCATCTGAGACATCCCAGATAACATCTAGGGATGTTGGTTTTCCTTCTTCAGATGAGATGTTGTGGCTTCCTTCTGATATATTATCCACGGGTTCAAAAGCCATTTGGTGAAGGGAATCCCACATCTCCTTAGCTGTTGAGCATTCAACAATCTCTTGAAAAATGTCAGCAGACAATGACTGAGCTAGGATATTCATTGCTCGGGCATCATCTAGCCTGACACTTTTTGTTGTTGTTGTTGCCGATGTTGGAAGACCTGTCAAAATAGAAGAAAATATTTCTTCATCAATATTGTTCAAAAATAATTTGACTCTTGCCTTCCAGATGCTAAACTCAGCTAAGTTGCAAGATGGAGGTCTGGTGCTAAAATAATCATTGTACTGGGCCATGAAAGTGAATGTGAATATCTATAATCCTTGGTATCTATCAGGATCTTGTGACTCAGGTGTTAGCCTGTACAGTAAGTCAACCTCCCTCTGATACCAATTGAAAGAAAAGAGAGATACCGATTGCGGAATTCAGATTATAAATATTTTAGATGAAACCCTAAAGCCTAACACAAAGTGTTGTGCACAAAAGGCAGCCAACTGTAATTACAGTTAAGGCTAGAGTCCTATTCCAGCAACTAGCAATCCTAGTTATTTCTACTCACAGCCACTGTACAAGTAATAAATAAACAACCAGACGACACAATTGATTATAGTGGTTCCCCAACAACTTGGGTACGACCACTCTTCTACCTCCACGGTAGGAATCCACTCAGGTTTTTGATCAGGTGCTCTGCCACCAACAAGATCTGCTGCAGGTAGATCTAGAGACCCTTTAGACTTTTGATCAGGTGTCTAAAAACCAACACAGGTTTTTGATCAGGTGCCCTGCCACCAGGGGATACTTTTGAAGGGAGTAATAACCCTTTACAGGAGGGGGAAAGGAGGTTAAAATGTCTTCTCTATTTTACAATAGATTAGAGAAGCACAAGGACTCTTCAGAACTTCTGACAGAATACTGTCTTGAATTTATGAAGGAAAAGCTTAGAAGAAGATAATATAAAATAAAAGGATCTTCTTCAGCAGCTTTCTTTTTCTTCTTCTTCTTCTTCAATATCTCTGAGTGTAGTCTTCCTGGAACAAGAGCACTTAGGTTGAAGAAGAGTGAAGAGATATCTTCTCAGTTGGATGTATGAATGCTGAGAGCAGCTGTGCTGTATTGTATTTCTTCCTTCTGCTGCTGTATATTGCTGGTAGCAAGCTTAGTTCTTGCTTCAAAAGAACTCTTTATATATAAGCAGCAGTAACGGATCTATTATTTGAGTTGAGCTTTTGTCTTCTTCTCAGATCTTGAATCTGGGCTGCAATTAACATAAAGACAAAACATATCTTGCAGATATATATATTCTATATAAAGAATAAAGCTTCATAAGAAGCTGTAGTATTAAATCTGATAAAGAATGTTATAAAAGGTCACATCAGATAACTCTTTACAGCCAACGGCTATAAAGGACAGCTGCAGATAAAGTAATCAATAAGTCAACTAATAAGACAAGCTACTTTATCTGAAAGGAAAGACTTATGCATAATAATAGCAAGGATTGCTTTGAAGTAATAGCAGTAAATCAATCAGATATTATATAATAAATATATGCTAGAAATAGAGGAAATAAAACACAGAAAAGAACGCATATAATACTATAGTTGAACGCCGTTCTACTATAGTTGAACGACGTTCTACTATAGTTGAACGCCGTTCTATTATAGTTGAACGTCGTTCTACTATAGTTGAACGCCGTTCTACTATAGTGGAACTCCGTTCTACTATAGTCGAACGTCGTTCTACTATAGTCGAACTCCGTTCTACTATAGTCGAACGCCGTTCTACTATAGTTGAACTCCGTTCTACTATAGTCGAACGCCGTTCTACTATAGTCGAACGCCGTTCTACTATAGTCGAACTCCGTTCTAATATAGTCGAACGCCGTTCTACTATAGTTGAACTCCGTTCTACTATAGTTGAACGCCGTTCTACTATAGTTGAACGCCGTTCTAGTATAGTTGAACGTCGTTCTACTATAGTGGAACTCCATTCTACTATAGTTGAACACCGTTCTACTATAGTCGAACGTCGTTCTACTATAGTCGAATTCCGTTCTACTATAGTCGAATGCCGTTCTACTATAGTTGAACGTCGTTCTACTATAGTTGAACTCCGTTCTACTATAGTTGAACGCCGTTCTACTATAGTGGAACTCCGTTCTACTATTTTTGGACTGGAATTCTGAACTTCAAAACTGAACTTCTCTGGAATTTTCTGCACTTTCTTCTTGCATTCTTTTGATGTATACCTGGAGAATCCTATGACCCTTAGACTATATAATTTGGGTCAAACTAATAATCCTAATAGTGATCCTAACCCAAATCAGAACCTAAGGTTCCAACAGATTACAAAATTCCTTATCAAATTTTGTAGGATCTATTCATAGATCTGAGTTGTAAGCCAATTTTATAAAGGCTGAGTGTAGGAGATTTATTCTCTGAGTGGTAGGGTTGTTTATGCCTGACTTGTAGGAGAAGGTATTCTCTGAGTTGTAGGCCTTGTGGCAAGGCTGAGGTAGGGCTTTTTATGCCTGAGTTATAGGAGAAGGTATTCTCTGAGTTGTATGCCTTGTGGCAAGGCTGAGGTAGGGCTTGGTAGCCTGATTTGTAGGAATGTGGAGACATTCTGAGTTATAGGAATCCTTTTGGATTCTGAGCTAAAGGAAGAAGTTAGGCCGACTCTAGCATACTGCAAGATAGGTGAAGGGGGAAAGTGGATGTACCCAGACCTTGGGGAACCACTATAAATCTGTGTGCAATCTGTGATGTGTGTATGATTGTGATTGCTGTGCTGTGTTAGCTATAGAAATATCTGATTTATTCAAAGAACTGTAGTTATATTCTTCCTTAAGTTAAATCAAGGAAATGTACCTATTCACCCTCCTCTAGGTGTTTAGGTAGTCTTGAAAAGTAAAACTATCAAGTTGTATCAGAGGGAGGTTATTCAAAGAAGGACTTAACAGTCTGAGTTAGATCCCTAAGGCAGAATCAAGAATCAAGAATATGGGTTCTAGAGAGAATCACAAGGAATTAGGGTCATTGAAATTACCCCTCTGCAGGAAAGAGATTTTTTGAATCTGGAAAGAAAGGGTTAGGTTGTTTATGGAGGCCTCAGACCCAAGGATATATATCACAGTAAAAGAAGGTCCATATATCCCAATGAATGTGTGTTCTTTAGATGAAAATAAGAGAACTCCCAAGGATTTTTCTGAAATGACTAAGGTTGAGATTATATTGGCAACTATGGATAAAAGAGCTCAGAATATCATAGTGAGTGTCATAGATAATTCTACTTTCAAAAATTTGATTCACTGCAAAACCTCCAAGGAAATGTGGGACACCTTGATTGTCTACATGGAGGGTTCTAAAGAAGTTCGACAAGACAGAAAGTCTATGCTCAATCAAGAATATGAGAGTTTCAGACAAGGGAAGTCTTATAGCATATCTGAATGCTACAAGAAATTCTACAGGATAGTGAATGAACTGATATACTATGGAAGGCTTCAGTACTTATGAGCTGAATGATAAATTCCTAAGATCCTTGACAAAGGATTGGGATACCAAGATTTGTGCCATTAGAGAAGTGGCCAAACTAGCAGACATTTCTCCTCCAACCTTATTTGGAAAGTTGTTATCATATGAAATACAACTAATGGCTAGGAAGGAGGAAGAAAGAAATACAAAAGGAGAGCATAGATAAAATATAGTGGCCTTCAAGGTTGAAGCCACTAGAAAGTGCAGGAGGATGTCTCCATCACCTCCTAAGGAAGTTGCTGAAGTTATCTCAGAGAATTCAGATAATCAGAACTCAGATAGCAGTGATTCAGATGCAGATTTTGCTGCCTTTACAAGGCAGTTTCAGAGGTTCTTGAAGAAGAAGCAGTGGAAGTCAAGGCCCTCCATATCACTGCCAGTTGATAACTATTATCAAAAGAGAAAATCATCAAGAAAGGAAAAGAGTAGGTCTAAGACCAGCAAAGATACAACATCAAAAATTGTTTGCTATTGCTGCAATAGGCCTGGGCATGTGGTGGCTGAGTGTCCAGAAAAGAGGAAGGAGTCATTAAACAAGAAGAAGTCTCAACAAAAGTGCAAGAAGGAGAAATCCTTTGTTGCTAAGAAGGAGAAGAGTCTTACAGATAAATCCTCCTCAGAGTCAGAATCTGAAGCTGAAGCATACATTGGACTGTATGCAGCTAGTGAAGAAGAGGAGTTTATGTAATTATTGGACTCCATCAATGAACAAGAAGACCACGAGTGCATGGGACTGATGGCTGAATCAGAAGACAACAAGTGCTAGGATTAGCCTGGTCCCAGTAAGGTACAAAGTAATTCTAGAATTTCTTATTACAGTACTGGTTCAGAGTCAGATTCATCTTTATCAAGTGATGAGGATGGATCAGAATCTAAAGGAGATATTCATCAGTTGATAGATGAATATGGGGACTTATTGCAGGCACTTAAGAAAAGAAAAAACCTTGCCAAAAATCAGGCTAAGGAAATTACAGATCTTAAGATGACTGCATCTGGTTTAGAGAAAGAATTGGACAACAAATGAATGAGGTTGCCAAGCTGAAAACTATTACTGTTATTCAGATGGGTACAATCACATATAAAAATGATCTAATTAAAGGTCTGGAAGTCAGACTTCAAGTAGAGAAAGATTTGGTGGCTAGTTACTCTAAGCCAAAATCAGTCTTACCCTTAATAGATGTGTTTGTTGCTCAAAAGGGTAAGGCTGGAATAGGCTATAAAGGTAACACCAGGGCTGCCCATTTCAAGAGAAAGGGAAAAGCCTCTGTTCAACCATTTAATTTTAAAGTACCTGTAGTTTTTAGAAAGGTGCATGAGCCTTCTAACAAATATGACTTTGAGAATACTCAAGGTCATAATAAGACTGATGTTTTAAATAATAAGGGTGTTAATGCCAATAAGTCAACCCATGTTCATAAACCCCATGGTTATAAGAAATCAGTGGGTGTAGCTGCAGCAGCACCAGCACAGAACAAAAATTCTTTTGTCAAAAATGTATCTAGACCTAGATACAACAAGTATGAATGCTGGTGTTGTGGCAAGACAGACCATTTTACCTTAGACTGCTGGCATAACATAAGTGTCAGGAAGAACAACAGTGTACTAGTTAGAAGAGCTGCTGGTAGTTTTGATATGAATGGTGCTAACTTGAACCAAGGACCCAAGACTTACTTGGGTTCTAAGGGAAAGTAATTCTGTATTGTAGGAAAGTTCAAGATCCATGCCCCTATATGGTACTTGGATAGTGGATGTTCCAGGCACATGACTGGAATAAAGGGTATTGGAACACCCTATTACTAATTTGGGCAAGGATCACTACGTTTTTAGGAATTTGGTTTGACCTAGTTGTATAGTTGAAAATATCAAATTAGAATGAGTCTAAGGGTTAGAACTTAGGTTTGAAGCTTCCCCCAAGACGATTCAAAGATCAGGATTCAGTGCTGAGACAAAGACAATTCTCGTCGAGCTCAGGTTGACGAAATGTCGAACTCAGGTTGATGTTCTCTGAGCTCAATTCTGCAAGTCGTCGAACTCAGGTCGACGATCTTCGAGCTCAGATCGACACTTTGTCTCTAGTATTTTTCTAGTCGTTGAGCTCAGGTCAACGATCGTAGAGCTCAGGTCAACGTTTTCTGTCTCTAGTATAAATCCAATATCTGAGCTCAGGTCGACGATTTGTCTAAGAGGTCGACGTTTTCAGAATTAAAATTCAAAAACAGTTATGGAATTCATTCAGATTTATTTCCTGTATTTATTGCAAAGGATTATGTAGATGTTTCAAGTAATCTTGAGCAAGTTTCAAGGAAGGCTATAAGGAATGTTACTTAGAACTTTCCCTAGAGACAGTTGTCAATTATGGAAGTCATTTATGACTGAGTAACGACCATCTAAGTCAGAATCTGATATACTCCTACAAAATATGTTTTTGAATAAGAGATAACAGATCAATAAGATAGACAAGAGATATACAGGATTATCAGATTGAGAAAAAGAGTTACAGAAGAGAGATCAAAACATACTCTGATCAAGAACTCATCTTCTGGAATATACAGATTCACTGAGTCAAAATCTTCAAGAACACAAGGAACATTTCTGTGGAGGAGATCATCTGCTATTCTACTCCTCCAAATCCTCAAGTGTTCGAAAGCTTAAACATCAAGGACTCCAGACATCACACATTTCAGCATCTGTTGAAATAATCTTTTGCTGGAGATCTTAAGCAACTGAAGACCTATCACCCTAGCAAAGGTCACCTTCCTGAACCCTTACAGATCTCAGGGGGAGCTTTAGAAAACATCTTCCACTTGTCTTCTCTCAGATTGTTGACAGACAAGAACATCTTCAAACTACTTTATTTTTTCTTTCCCTCCTAAAAAGTGTTTATCACAACTCCCTTCAAAAGTTTTGAAACTGGTTTCTGAGACCTTGTCAAAACTCAGTGGTGTCAAGACACCTTATCAAAAAATCTAGATTTTGTTTTTGAGCACCTTATCAAAAGCTCATTGTTGCCCAGGACACCTGATCAACTATTCCTGCAGTGGATTCCTACCTAGGGTGGTAGAAGAGTGGATGTACCCAGGTTGTTGGGGAACCACTATAGATCCTTGTGTCATCTGGTTGCTGTGTGTTTGACTTTGTTGTGTGCTGTGTGATTTCTTATTTCTTGCTTTAGTTTTTATTTCACTGCAAGCACCTTACACATATACATAAATTAAGTCTTTTACTGCTTTACAGTTTTTAATTGTAAATTATTTTAAAATACTCTATTCACCCCCCTCCCCCGATAGAGTGAAGATAGATCTTACCCTCACTTTCAATTGGTATCAGAGGGAGGTTGGTTACTCAACAACTGAATCTTAAACAGATTTGTTGAACAGGCTAACACCTGAACCAAAAGATCCTTGATAAGATAAATCTTCTATATAGGGTTATTACTTTTTATATTATATTTATTTTCATACAAAACCATGGCACAGAACAAAGACTATGCTAGCACCAGACTTCTAGTGTGCAACCTTTCCAAGTTTGCACTTTAGAAGGTAAGGATTAAACTTTACATGAATTCTATTGATGAGGACATTTTTAATTCTGTTTTGACAGTTTGTCCAAGACCTCCAGAGACCACAAGCATAAGTGTTGTTCCACCTCCCTCAGGAACAGATGCAGAAATAAAGAAGTGGAAAGTTGCAGATGCAAAGGCTATGAATATTATTGCTCAGACTATGTCTGATGAGATATTCCAAAAGGTAGCTGAATGCTACTCAGATAAAGACATATGGGATAAGCTCTCTGAAATTGTATCTGGATCTGCTGATGAAAGGAAGGACAGGAGATCCCATCTCATATCCCAATATGAGAATTTCAAGAAAGGAGAAGCTGAGTCAGTATCAGATATGTACAATAGGCTCAATCTGATAGTCAGTGAGTTGAGGACATTGGATAAGGAGATCACACTCACTGAACTAAATGACAAAATCCTAATGCGCTTCCCCAGCACTTAGGATTCAAGAATCTGGCCAATTAAAGATGCCAGAAGTCTAAGTGAAATAATCACAGAGGCTCTTTTGGGCAAGCTCAAATCTTATGAGTTGCTCATCAAGAACAGAGAGGAAGAACAAAAGGTTGCTTCTCCAACTGTCAGGAAGGAGAAAACAATAGCATTCAAAGCTATAGAATATCTTCCTGAAGACAAGGTTACAGGCAATGAAAATTGATGAGCTTGCTGGCCAAAAGATTCTACAAGATGGCCAGGAAAGATTTCAGAAAGAAGTCATCCAAAGGGCATGAGAAGCCAAGGTATGACAAGTCAAATAATAAAGAAATAATCTGTTTTGGATGCAGGAAATCAGGCCATATTGTGCCTGACTGTCCAGAAAATCAGAATAAGGAAAAGAACTATAGGAAAGATAAGAGAAAAGACAAGGACTCCAGGGGAAACAACTACAACAAATTCTCCTCCAGCAAAAATAAACATACAAGGAAGGGATTTGTAGCAGAAAGCTGGAGTGAAACTGAAGAGGAATCAGAAGCCTCATCAAGCTCAAGTGATGATGAGGATGATGCTGAAGAAAAGGAATTCTGCATGATGGCTATCAATGCCTCTCAACAAAATTCTGATGCAGAACAAGGATCAGATTAAGAATCTGAAACTCAAACTGAAGAAGACCAGGTAATAGACTCCTTCGACTTTGATTCAGAGGACTTTAGATCTGAATTTAAGGCACTTTGTTTAGACCTGTTAAAGTCTGGGAAAGAGATTATCTCTCTCAGAAATCAATTGTCTGAACATAGCACCTTAAAATCAGACAACCTCAAACTCTCTGAGGAGTTAGAATGCTGTAGGGAGGAGATAGCTTCGTTGAAAAGTGAGCTATCCCAGGCAAAGAAGTTTTAAGAATCCCTTAATGGGAGAAGCATCAGACTGATGGACATCACAAGCACAGTGAACTCAAGATTCAACAGTACACTGGGCTTGGGTGCTTCATCCAGCCAACCTATAGTATTAACAACCCCAATTAAATTTATTTCTGACAAAGGAAAGGGTGTTGTAGAGGTAGCTAGGAAGAATCCTGATTTACCTAAGGAAAACAAAGTTCAACAGAAAAAGTCGAACAGAGGTCGACAATTGTCGAACAGAGCTCGGCGATCTCAGGCTGGATCGTCGAACTCAGATCGACGACTTCTGAACTCTGAACTCTGGTATAGTCGATCTTTGAATGGAGCTCGACGATCTGACCCAAGATCGTCGAACTCAGCTCAACGATCATCGAACAGAGCTCAGATCCTTGAATATTCTTTTAGAGGTAAATCTAAATTCAACCCAAGAAGTCCCTCATCCCAAAGCTTCAACCCTTATACTAAATGGATAGTGCCTCCTAGGAGATACCATCCTGAAGGCTATAAGAGTCAGCCTGGGATGTCTTTTATTTCTGATTTGTAAGGTTATCAACCTAGACCTAAGGTAAACTGGGTCAAAAACATATAAGCTGTTTATGTGCATGTGAAGACCTATCCAGTAATAGACCAACAATATGTAACACCTCTACCCGTCAAGAAGAATATAATAGAGGGTCCGGCCGGGGCCCCACACCATATTCCACAAACAGGCGGAGACGCTACGAAATAATATCAAAACCACGCATCCTAACACAGAGCATTCTAGCGGAAGCTTCACGGTTGAATAATTGAACTCAAGATAAAGAACATTGTCCACTAAAACTTAGGAATATATACAAACATCACAAGAGTCTGGCCTTAAGGCCTTACAACAGTTTCTCTTAACAAGAGTGTGGATTACAGACATCGGCACGCAGGCCGGCCACACATGAACATAAGAAACAAAACAATCCCTTCGAGGGCAGCAGCGCAGCTTTGGGCTTCAGCCCGCTAAGTCCCGCTCGGACCAGCACCTCCAGTACCTATAAGAACTAATCCACCAAGCGGTGGCAAACAGGGCAACGGTCAGCATTCAGCTGACCAATTATAACGACCCTGCCCCTGGCACGGGGCAGCGGAATTCCATCCCTGCATAGCAATCTTCCAATATGATATATAGCAATTCAAGAAAGACGTGCACGCCCGCACAGTCACATATCACAAACGTCGGCACGACGGCCCGACGCTCCGTGCACTCAGGGCACATTATCGGTGTTCCGTAGTTCCACGGCCACACCACCGTTCAGAGGTCCCAGACATAACAGTTCAATATGAGCATTCTAGTTTGATCGGCTCATAGGCCGTCGACTCTCGCTATGTGATCCTAACAGGGTCTTAAGCACCCAAGGTTAGACAATCATAACGCGGGTACAGATCCACCTTTCCCGTTGCTCAAATCGTCAGACTCACGCCTGGACTGACGCGGGTACAGCTTCACCTTGCCCATTCCACCACCAAGACATTTGCGTAGTTGCAGCCCCACGGCTCAAGGGCTCAACCTCACACAAAGTAGCAACTCACGGCTACAGGAGAGTCCAACTCTCATAATTCCTGGACTTCCTCCAGTACTTTATCCATCATGCCTACAAGCAAGAATCACGGAGTTTTCTCCGATATGCAAACAAGCATCACCAATCCAGACAATGTCTAGATGGGCTTCATATAGCATGCCTAGATCCGTAGTCCAATTCCGGACTCTAACAAGGGGGACTTCACATATCGACCCCAAGGGACGCCACAACCCACCGTACACTCGCCGGGAAGGGTTTTCCCTATGCAATGCAGGAATTAAGGACTTCACATGTCCAAGCAGGAAATCTTACCCTAGGAACTCGCTTCAGAGCCATGGAGAGAAACTTGAGACGGATGAAAGCCTTCGCAGCAGCGTTGCCTTCGCAAATCCGAACTCGGCTCGCGATTTGGACCACCGTAGCACCACCGGCAGACGGATCCCACTTCTTCTTCCTCACCTTGCTCTCCCCTCTCACTTAGATGTAGAAAGAGAAGATGAAACTCAAAAATGAGCTTTTCCTCCTTCTTTCCCGGCCTTATCAGCCCAGGAATGATCCCCAGCCACAGGATCCTCTTTAAGGAAAATGAACAGCCAAGATTTGCCTGAAAATATTTATTCTTTTGGCCGACACGGCCTGTGACACGGCCGTGTCATAGGCCGTATACCCTTAAGCGGCACACGCGGCACTCGCATTGACTAAAATTTACCAGAACACGGGCATCGACACGCCCGTGTTGAACCTGACACGCCCGTGTCGGTCATGTGACATGCCCGTGTCACACCTGTTACACGGTACTCAACGAGCGCTAAAACTAGTCAGAGCAGTACACGGGTAGGCACACGCCCTCTGACACGCCCGTGTCAAAACTGACACGGCCGTGTTCAAGCCTTGGTTCCAGGCCGTGTACATTTCTGACTCGATACAGCATTTTATTGAGTGACATGCCCTGGGACACCCCCGTGTCGAAGGCCGTGTCCCATGCTCGACTATCGTCGACCTCCGATCGTCGACTAACCTGAACACGCCCTGGGACACGCCCGTGTCCCAGGCCATGTACCCCGACACGCCCTGGGACACGCCCGTGTCCCAGGCCGTGTTAAACAACCTGCACCTCAAATCCACTTTTGAGTCTTTTTGGGGTGTTACAATCCTCCCCTCCTTAATAAAATTTCGTCCCGAAATTTGAAGACAGTAGGGAGAAAAATAACCAAAACATTTATATGTTGCTATTACATATATAATGAGCAAACAAGTTACGAAAATAACTCGGAAACTCGGCTTGCATGGTCTACTCGTGCTCCCATGTTAGCTCTTCTCGGCCACAATTGTCCCACCGGACTTTGACCATCCCGATCACTTTGTTCCGCAACTGTTTCTCAGCTCGATCCTCGATCCGTATAGGATTCACCTTTGTCGTTAGCCCATACTCAACCGGCACTCGATCATTGTCAATTACTTGAGCTGGATCCTTGACTGCTTTGCATAGCACCGAGATATGAAACACATCATGCAATCCACTCAATTCCGATGAAAGAGCTAGCTGATATGCAGCTTCCCCAACACGCTCCACCACTTCAAACGGACCAAGGTATCGCGGACTTAGCTTTTTCAACTGCCGAATCCGGGATACGCCTTTGAAGGGCTTAATCTTTAAATAGACCCAGTCACCAACCGCGAACTCCACGTTCCGGTGCTTAGCATTATAATACTTGGCTTGCCGATCCTGGGCTATTAGGAGCCTCTCTCGAATAGAGCGTATTATTGAGGTAGCATCCTCGACTTCCTTGTTGCCTAAAAGTTTAGTCTCGCCAGTTTCTGCCCAAGATAGCGGTGTACGACACTTAGGACCATACAACGCTTCAAATGGGGCCATGCCTATACTCGCTTGATGGCTATTATTATAGGCAAACTCCACCATAACAAGATGTTCTTCCCAATTCTTACCGAAGTCCAGGGCGCATATACGGAGCATATCCTCCATCGTTCTGTTGGTTCGTTCAGTTTGGCCATCCGTTTGCGGGTGAAAGGCCGTACTGAATGCTAATTTCGTACCCAACATCTGATGAACTAATCTCCAATCTTTCGAGGTAAAGCGCCCATCTCGGTCACTTACGATGCTCCGGGGAACACCGTGCAATCGAACAATCTGCTCTACAAAGAGCTTTGCCAACGTTTCCACTGAATCGTCCCGCTTGTTCGGTATAAAGTGAGCCACCTTTGTCAACCGGTCTACAATCACCCAGATTGAGTCATGGCCACGCTGAGATCTCGACAATCCGTGCACGAAATCCATAGAAATATCCTTAAACTTCCATTACGGAACCGGCAATGACTTCAGGAAACCACTCGGCCGTTGACATTCTGCCTTTACCAAAGCACAAGTGCGACATTTAGCCACATATGCGGCTATGTCCTTCTTTAAACCAGGCCACCAGAACAGTTTCTTCATGTCCTTGTACATTTTTGTGCTCCTAGGGTGAATTGAGTACTTTGTAAAGTGTGCTTTATATAGCAATCCTTCTCGCAATTTACCCCCACTAGGGACGCACAATCGGCCATCTTTCCATAACAAACCGTCATCCCAGGAGAATTGATCACCAGACCCCTCCTTTGCACAGCGTTGGAGACTTTCATCCAACTCCGTTGCCCGCCGAACCCTGTAAGCAAGGTCATATTGAACCTCCAACCAGTTCACGCATACAACAGTCAAAGAATCTCTTTCCACACAAGATATCTCCAAAGCTTCTAACTCCTGGATTAACAGCTCATCATGTATCCGCAACCAAGCTGCCCGCACCGGAGTCTGACGACTCAAGGCATCAGCGACCATATTTCCCTTTCCGGGAACAGAGTGAATGTCGAAGGTATAATCCCCAAGGAATTCCATCCACCTCCTTTGTCGCATATTCAACTCCTTTTGCTCGAGCAGATACTTTAAGCTTTTATGGTCTGTATAAATATCCACCTTCAAGCCATAAAGATAATGCCGCCACAACTTTAGCGAAAAGATCACCGCCGCCAACTCCAAGTCATGGACGGGGTAATTACGCTCATGCACTTTCAATTGACGTGAGCCATAAGCGATCACCTTGCCAAACTGCAGGAGAACGCATCCTAAGCCGCTTCCTGAAGCATCGCTGTATATCTCAAACCCATCTATACCACATGGCGACGTCAAAACGGGCGCCGTGGTCAAACGATTCTTCAGCTCCACAAAAGCTCGTGCGCACTCCGGCGTCCAAACGAACTTCTGATCCTTTCTCGTCAACGTAGTCAGAGGCAAAGCAATCCGGGAGAAGTTCTCCACGAACCGTCTATAGTAGCCCGCCAGTCCAAGGAAACTCCTGACCTCGGCCACCGAAGACAACACTGGCCAATCACAAATTGCACTTATCTTTGCCGGATCCACTGCTATGCCCTCTCCACTTACCACATGGCCTAGAAAAGCCACCGACGAGAGCCAGAACTCACACTTAGAGAACTTGGCATACAACTTATTCCTTCGCAAGGTATACAATACTAATCGCAAGTGGTTTGCATGATCTTCCTCCGATTGTTAATATACAAGGATATCATCAATAAACACAATCACAAACAGATCCAGGTATTCACGGAACGTTCGATGCATGAGATCCATGAATACCGAAGGCGCATTACATAAGCCGAACGACATTACTGTGAACTCATAATTACCATAGCGTGTGCCAAATGCTGTCTTGGGAATGTCACCTTCCCTAATCCGCAACTGGCAATACCCGGACTTCAAATCCAACTTTGAATAGACGGTTGAGCCTGCTAGCTGATCAAACAAGTCATCGATCCGTGGAATTGGATACTTATTTTTCTCCGTCAGCTTATTCAGTTCACGATAATCAATACTTAGTCGCAAACCACCGTCTTTCTTTTTCACAAAAAGAACAAGCGCGCTCCAAGGTGACATACTTGGGCGTATGTATCCCTGCTCCAACAACTCTTGCAACTGAACTTTCAGTTCGGCCATTTCTTTTGGCGCTACTCGATACGGCGAACGGGCCACAGGTTTCGCACCTGGCACCAGCTCGATAGCGAAGTCGATTTCCCTTTGGGGAGGTAACCCAGGAAGATCCTTTGGAAACACATCAGCATATTCCGACACAATCGGCACTTCACTCACACTGGCCTTCGGCACCACCGCCTCTATGAGTGTGAAGAACAACTCCGCACCCTTCCGAACTGCCTTAACAACTTAGAGAGCGGATAACAATATCCCACTCATCCCTTGCATACCAATGAACTTGGTCTCTTGTTCGGTATTTTGCCCAAGTGTGACCTCTTTTGAAGTGCAATCTATACAGGCACGCTGCTCTGAAAGCCAGTCCATACCAAAGATTATATCAAACTCTTTGATCGGCAATACTAATGTTTCCACCTTGAACTCCCGACTTCCTATCTTGACCTCAAGACCGCAAGATCGATCCGCGCACATCAAACATCCGTTAGGCAACAACACCTTTACACTGTCTGTCGTGGTCCGGATAGGCACCCCGACACGAAAGACAAAGTCCTCAGACAGAAACGAATGTGAAGCACCTGTGTCGAACAGTGCTCGCGCCGGATACTCTCGTATAAGGACAAACCCTATAACATTACAATTAAAACAAGTACAACACATCATAACAACAAGAACATTAAAACCTACGCGCACCTGTGACGACATCCGCCTGCTTAATGGCCTCCTATTGTCCAAGGTTGAAGACCCTGGGTTGCGCGTACGAGGCAGAAGACTCCACCACAGCCTTCCCCTTCTCCGCATAAGACGCTCCCGTCTTCTTATCACCCTTTGGAGGACCAAATCGGCATTCACGTGCGAAATGTCCAACCTTCCCGCACGTAAAACAAGCACGAGATCCATACCCAGATGTATCCGTCACAGTCGCAGAAGGAGCTTGTCCAGAAGACTTAGACTTCTTATTCCATCTCTTTCGGTAGCCAAACTTGTCCAGACGAGGCGGCTTAAACTCCGGCTTCACAATCGCCAATTTTCCCTTTGGTTGCCCCCGTTTCATGTCCGTCTCCAAAGAACGAGCCGTACAGACTAAGGCTTGGAATCCCTGACTCACAGAACTCGAGAGCAAATACCGCAGCTCATCTCGCAGTCCCGCATAAAACCGACTAGTCTTACGCTCTTCTTCGGCGAAGATCGTGCCCGCATATCTTCCCAAACGGGTGAACTCATGCAGGTAGTCATCCACACTTCGATCTCCCTGTGCTAACCGTTGAAATTCCATTTCCATCGATATCCTTTACTGCATCGGCAGATGTTGTGCTAAGAACAATCGAGAAAATTCTTCCATTGTAACCTCTGCCAATTGCCTGCCGGCCAAGTGATGCATTTCAATTTCATCCCACCACAATCGCGCCTCTCCTTCCAGTAGGAAAGTGGCTAACATGATTTTCTGTTCCTCCTCAACCTTGATAGCTCTCATAATCCTCTTGACTCTTGCAAGCTGATGAGTCCCTATTTTATACTATATTTTGGACTCATCTAGGCCTATTTCCATGTCTTTGCACACCGTTTAGCGCCATTTGCACTCCTTTTGGTTCGCTACGGTTTTCCACGCCCTGTGCACCTTTTTAGCCCATTTCCGTGCTTGTGTGCATTTACTTTCTTGCTATGTTTATCACTGTTCGCTGTGGCTGCCGCGATCGATGCCCCGTGCAGTTTTCCTGCAGGTTTGGGGATCGTGAGGGCATTCGGGATAGGCGTTTCACTATTTTTGGCAAAGGAGTCAGGGGTCGTGCGTTTTTTACCCACGCACGACCATCGACCTCCTGCGCACGATCACTGATCGTGCGCAGCCCGGGCTCATTTGTGAAACTCTGTCTTGAACCATCCGCACGATCATTTGCCATACCGCGCACGACCATTGCTCGTGCGCCGCCGATCGTGCACAGTCATACCCATTTTGCAAAAGTCTGTCTGGCTATTTCCGCACGATCATCAGCCTTGCCTCGCACGATCACTGATCGTGCGCTGCTGATCGTGCGCGACTACTGATTTTCTGATGCAGGTTTGCAGGTTGCTCACGCACGGGCGCTGACCTTGGTCGCGCACGATCACTGGTCGTGCGCCAGTGGTCGTGCGCGCTATTTATTCTGCAAGCTATAAATACGCTGTTCCGCGAATTAGGGCGAGACGATCATTACGGAACCTCCGCCAGTCCGCCGTTTCGCCCTCCAGCAAGTCCCATTCTTTTTTTTTTTTTTTTTTTTTTTTTTTTTTTTTTTTTTTTTTTTAAACTTGATGCGCGTAAAATACGGCAAGCGTACCGGTCGCTCAAGTAATAAAGTTGGGAATGAATCCCCGGATGTCGGTCTCTTGAGGAATGCAATTGGCGTCGAACGATCTAGACTCCAAAACTATCGTTATGAGAGTTAATTTAAATAAACAGAAAAGAAAGGGGCTTTTGTTGGTGGTCTTACGACCGATTACACTAATGTAAACTATGCGGGTCGCAATCACCGCTTCTCAAGGCGAGGTGGATGTAGCGGCCGCGATGCCGTACTTCGATTGGCGAGTGGACGGAAATCTAGCGAGTGAGGTGATTAGTGCGGAGCAAGCTTGAGTGAAACTAATGTGTGGAGTGGAGTGAGATGGAGCGAGGCGCATCGAAGAATAAATCTCAAGAGCAAGATGAAATACAACTAATAACAAAAATGCTAGAAGTTGATGTCCATTACAAGCACAAGCATTTCATACAACAAGAGAAAGAGAGAAAATGCACAACCAAGAGATTGAAGATCCACCGCGGTTGTTGGCCGGAGGTGCGGGTTGTCAATCCGCTTCCAAGCGCAGTCCGAGGAGGGCTTCCGGTACCACCGAGCTGTCACCTCGAGGGCCTGTGACTCCGTTCTCTAGGGGTGCTTCGTCTTCTTCCTTGGTGGAAAGCTCGGAGAAGAATGCTTCAATGGCCGGGAGGATCGCCGGAGGATGCGAAATGCTTCGGAATCACCGGAGAAGGTCCTCCCGTTGGTATGGATGAAGGTGGAGGTGAATGGGACTTGCTGGAGGGCGAAACGGCGGACTGGCGGAGGTTCCGTAATGATCGTCTCGCCCTAATTCGCGGAACAGCGTATTTATAGCTTGCAGAATAAATAGCGCGCACGACCACTGGCGCACGACCAGTGATCGTGCGCGACCAAGGTCAGCGCCCGTGCGTGAGCAACCTGCAAACCTGCATCAGAAAATCAGTAGTCGCGCACGATCAGCAGCGCACGATCAGTGATCGTGCGAGGCAAGGATGATGATCGTGCGGAAATAGCCAGACAGACTTTTGCAAAATGGGTATGACTGTGCACGATCGGCGGCGCACGAGCAATGGTCGTGCGCGGTATGGCAAATGATCGTGCGGATGGTTCAAGACAGAGTTTCACAAATGAGCCCGGGCTGCGCACGATCAGTGATCGTGCGCAGGAGGTCGATGGTCGTGCGTGGGTAAAAACGCACGACCCCTGACTCCTTTGCCAAAAATAGTGAAACGCCTATCCCGAATGCCCTCACGATCCCCAAACCTGCAGGAAAACTGCACGGGGCATCGATCGCGGCAGCCACAGCGAACAGTGATAAACATAGCAAGAAAGTAAATGCACACAAGCACGGAAATGGGCTAAAAAGGTGCACAGGGCGTGGAAAACCGTAGCGAACCAAAAGGAGTGCAAATGGCGCTAAACGGTGTGCAAAGACATGGAAATAGGCCTAGATGAGTCCAAAATATAGTATAAAATAGGGACTCATCACACCCCCAAACTTAACCATTTGCACGTCCCGGGCAAATAATCACGTTGTGGGCTCTAAAACGGCTAGCTGACGTAGTAATTACAACCTACAGTAGGACGAGAAATCGAGAAGCTCACATGCGTAAAAAATATAATAGAAAGAGTTTCTAATCATGCAATGCAATTTATAATTTTCGAAAAACGTAAATAGATACTGTCACTACTCAAAGAATGAATTCCGGGGAATCGCACGGTCATGGGAAGGCAGAAAGTAGGCAAGTCGGATGGCGAGGTATTGCCAAAGACCGGGGCTCATGATCACCTCCAAAGGAATCCACCAATGTCGGGGGCCATATGCTTGCCCGTTCGCACTTTCTCCACGATGCGGGTTTGACTCGAGCGTGAATCCGTAGGACTTGAGGTGAAGAGTGGGGCTTGGGTGTAGATGTAGGTATGGATGGACAAGATAAAGACGAAGGCTACGCACAACCCAACGGAGCTCGCACACATCAGAATTCTCGCTAACAACATGAATGCGAGTGCACCACACCCCCAAACTTGGCTTTTACAACATGAGTGGGTGCACCGCCTACCATAAAACAGATTTCTCAATTTCAGATTTTTTTTTTTATTTATTTATACTTTTTCTTTTCTCTTTTCTTTCCTCAATAATTCAGCATTTATAAACTTTGCGGCATATCCACACGTTCACAAAATCCGCCCATCACAACAACCCAACGAGAAATTAACGAAACAAGAGCTCAACGCGGGTGTGCGACTAGGAGTGGCTTGAGGCTTTGGTGACTTACATGTGGAGCTGATCAAAAGGGAAGGTAGGCTCAACGGGGCTAGCGAGGGCTATGTTAGGACGGGGGCAAGGATCAACCGGGCCAAAATGATGGCCTACGTCACGCTCACGCTCGACTAACCGGGCACCAATGCTTCGAAAGTCGCTTGGGGCAAGTTCTTAGCCACCGAGAAAAGTGATCCGTCCTCCCGACTCGAGCAAAACAAAGCCAGCGACGCTTACACACATGCCTACACTACCGCGAGATCACTCCGGATTCAGAAGTTGAGTAGGACAGACAGTATTTACGAATATAGAAAAAAAAATATAAAATGCAAACATGAGAAGAAACTAGCTCTATACAATTCCTACACAACGTGAGCACTCGATTAGGAGCACTGCACGAGTTTCGAACTACTGTACGACAAAATCCTACGTCAGCACCACAATCTTAAAACTTACACAACATAAGTACTCAACCCAAGCCGCGCGCGTGGTAAGAGTGCGCGCTCATGTGGGTGCAGTGGTGTGCAACAGGAATCTAACATAATGAAGCGAAAAAGGAAAACTACTGGCATGCGAAATTAAATGTGCTCGTGGAGTGCACAAGCGGCTCTTCCCCCCAGACTTGAATGAAAACATAAGCAAGAAAAATAAACATTCAACCAGAAAATGAAATCTGAAGCGAGAGAGAGTACCAATGCTCCAAAGAGGGGAGCATGCCAGAAGATTGCATGATGATTCGCGGGAAGTGCTGCATCGCACAAAAGATAAGCTGAACCTGCGAATTAGGCCGAACAATAGAGAATACAAAAAGATAGAAAGCATAAAATAAAATCAAACATAAACAAGGGGACCAAAAGGTCCAAGCTTGGGTTGTCTCCCGAATAGCCCTTTTGTTTACCGTCCTTAAGGTGGACCAAATACCTGTATTAGCAATTGTATATAATGTTTATGCAGCAAAATAAAATAAAGCTCAAAATGTTCCAAAAATAAAATGCAGAGGTAGCAGTGGGGGAGAGGAATTGCACTCATTCCTCGTCGCTGCTGTCGATCTCAACGGGCGGCGGGCGGGGAGCGGGAGCGGAACGAACCGGCGGCGGAGGGATGTTTAGGCCACCACGCAAAGCCTGCTGATATACCAGGTTCTGCATCCACAACTGGGAGGCCTCAATATCCGCGAGCCGCTCATTCAAGAATGGAATGTTCTGACCCTGCGTAGCACTGAAATGAGGGTCGGGCTGCCTCTCCGGCTCAGCAGATGGTGGCCGAGAACGACGTGACTGAGTGCCTCCTGCAGCTCTCCGCCTACCCATGGCGGAAGATTCTGGAGCAACTTCATCCTCGTCCTCCTGCAACGCTCCTCGGGCGTCACCTGGCATAACTATCTCGAATCGACGATCGGATCGCCTCCCAATAACACGTAGCAGATGAAAACTGACCAAGTTGGCTCGGGTGATGACGGAAGGGGCGGTAACCTGCTCCATCGGCGGCAAACTATCCCAAACTCCCAAATTCTTGGCGATGCGAGTGATGTAATAAGCACCACCGATCGCGCCGGCAAGGCGATAAGTAGCCACATGATGGAAGAATGTCGCCAGCATATAACCAAGATGGATGGGTTCCCGACGGAGCATGCTATAAAGTGAAACTAGATCCTGCCACCCAACCACATTCTGACTAAGTGACCGCGCCGTGAGTGAGTGGCTAAGAAGATGCTGAAGATACCGCAAGGCAGGGGAAATGATCTTGGTCGACTTGGCCTTCCGAGCCACATACTCCTCGTCGGAACCGGTAATTTCGCGCCAAGCAGACCCATGGGAGGACCCTTCAGGGAAGCCGGAGCCTAAACCTTGAGGTTCCGAGGCATCAGAGTAGAATCCGGCTTGGACGCCAAGCTCATGGATGGTCATGGAAATGACCCGTCCCCGAATCCGGAAGGAGCAATCAACAGGGCGATAGCCGCGAGTGTCGCATTCCCACTCAAACGTGGAGAGGAACTCCAAAGTGAGCTCTCTGAAGCCGGGTTCGCGGCACTCGAAAACGTGGCTCCATTTGTCAAATGAGTAGAGGTGGAGGATGGAATCCGCAAGAACACCGCCGTCGCCAATGGACCTTAACTCCTCCCAGTCCACAAGACGTTGAGGGAGGAAGGGTTTGTCCTTCAAATCAGTAAACCGGCGCTGGTGAGAGTCCTTCTGAAATGCCGCCATCCTCTGCAGCACCTGAGCCGGAGTGGAGCGCTGGTAGGCGTTGACAGCCCTGCGGTTAGAGGTAGAAGCCATTGCAAGAGGAAGATCCGGTGGAGCGAGGAGGGAAGAAATCTCTCGGAGATTTGCCGGAGAAGAAGAGGGGGAAACGGAAGCTCAGGAGACCGACGCACGACGAAAGCTTGGGAGCGAGAGATTAGGGCGCACGCTCAGCGTCGCCCGAGGGGTCCTTTTATAAAAACTGGGCCGTCCGCACGACCAGTGATCGTGCGAAATCAAATAGCGCGCACGATCAGTGGTCGTGCGCGATATATTAAAATTACAGGCACCAAGTTTTATACCAAGATCGCTCGGATAACGCTGCGGGTGCGCACGGGAGATAAGGAAATGAGGCGGAGCTACCACAAACATTGAGATTGGAAAAGAAGAAACAAATTGCTAAAATTCTACTAGAAAAGAAAAGAACAAGCTACCTAGATAACTATTGGGTTTTCTGTCTCCCAACAGGACTTATTCAACTTCTAAACACGTATTAGCTGATTGGCGTATGAAAATAGAAATGCTCAGGCAATTGCTCAAGCACGCATTTTGGTAGCGGGTACCGGTATGGAGACAGAGCAAATGCCCCACTACCTGTATAAGTATACCTGTCATAAATGTCAGGCATGGGCAGGAAATAACTTGTGAAGCTCGTCGCTTCCAACACCACCTGCAAATGGTTTCTAGCAGTCGTAGGCCGCATTACAGGCCCTTGTACTGATCGAACCGGTTCCACGATGGGGTCCTGCAGGGATGTGGAAACAAGAACAGGGTCAAGAAATAAATCAGAAGAATAACATAAAAGATCCTCAATCTTGGAGATGGTCCCGGAATCATCCCCCATTGGTGGAATTATAGAAAACTGAACATCACTGTTCAGGATGGGACAAGAAGTTCCTAGCGCAGCATCCATTTCGTCCGCGCATTGGACATCCTCACATGGGGTGAAGGTAGCAACCTCAACCACGGAAATGTCCTCCTCGACTGGATCTAACAGAAAGCTGAAAGTGCTAGTTTCCACCTGCGAATCAGCCTCAACAGAAACATCAGAAAAAGAATGAATACTATGCAAAGCGGAAGGCGGAGGTACAGAACTCAACGGGGAGTCAAGAACTGTCTCTTCGCAACCGGACTCGATGCTAGGTGATGCATGTTCATCAGAAGTATACGTATCCATGCCGGGATGGGGATCAACATAAGCATCAGGGCATGTACCGGAAGTGCTTTCTCCAAAACATGGAGACGGCATCGATGCATATCCCGAGGCTGAAGGGGTGCTGCTCACGGTGGAAGTGGGAATAATCCGGAAGTCCGGCTCATTATCCACTTCCAATTCAGCCAAATAAGCAGTGCAGTCCTTCAATGCATGATCCCAGCTTCGACAAAAGATGCACTGCTTAGCCGGCTTCCGCGGTGAAGCGTTTGCTGAAGCCGAGAAAAAGTAGTGCGGTAATGGCTCCGCGGGTCGGTGGATAACCGGCTTATGTCTACGAAATGTAGAGTCATGAATTTCCTGGGAACTATACTTCTGGGGACATCGATCACTTGCATGTGAGGTATCTCCACAATGAGGGCAACGAATATTGAAATTGGCCCACATTGCGGAAATATCAAAGTCAAATGGAAGCAACTACTTTGCAAAGATTCATCGTGCAAAACTTACAATTCCAACAATGAACTACAGCAGAAGAGAAAAGAAATGAAACAGAGCAAAACAAATTAACTCAAATACCAATATTTTCAGAAATCATGATCGTTCAACAGTTACATTCCCCGGCAACGGCGCCAAAAACTTGATGCGCGTAAAATACGGCAAGCGACCGGTACGCTTGCCGTATTTTACGCGCATCACAAGCCAATCCTCTGCTTGGGCCGGTGTACCCGCCCCATGAAACTGCGGAGGGTTGAAGCTCAAGAATTGCTTCCATTGTTGATCTGCTACCCGCGGATCAACCTCGGCTTCTACCGGTTCTTACCGTACCCCAGCTTGCGTTGGCACCACTGCAGGACGTGCCTGCCCAGCCTGCTGAGCATTCATCACAGCAAGTACCGTTTCCGTGATGAGACGGACTGTTTCAGCGGATGGAGGAGTTGTGGGCACCTCGACTGGTGCCGCACTCTCAACAGAACGTTGTGGTTCGGATTGACCGCAACACTTCTGGTCACCTATATGTGTAAAATACACAGGTTAACGACCAATGAAAACGGCAACCATACAAAAAGAATACACAAGTTCAACAAACAAGTGTATTTGTATTCCTAAGTGGACAATCTTGAGTTCAATTTAAGTGTTATAACGACGGCACTGACACGTGCGCGCCACCGCTCAAAAGAATTCGTCCGCAAATTCGGAAGAGATCGACCAACAAGCTGATACCAAATTGTAACACCTCTACCCGTCAAGAAGAATATAATAGAGGGTCCGGCCGGGGCCCCACACCATATTCCACAAATAGGCGGAGACGCTACGAAATAATATCAAAACCACGCATCCTAACACAGAGCATTCTAGCGGAAGCTTCACGGTTGAATAATTGAACTCAAGATAAAGAACATTGTCCACTAAAACTTAGAAATATATACAAACATTACAAGAGTCTGGCCTTAAGGCCTTACAACAGTTTCTCTTAACAAGAGTGTGGATTACAGACATCGGCACGCAGGCCGACCACACATGAACAAAAGAAACAAAACAATGCCTTCGAGGGCAGCAGCGCAGCTTTGGGCTTCAGCCCGCTAAGTCCCGCTCGGACCAGCACCTCCAGTACCTGTAAGAATAAATCCACCAAGCGGTGGCAAACAGGGCAACGTTCAGCATTCAGCTGACCAATTATAACGACCCTGCCCCTGGCACGGGGCAGCGAAATTCCATCCCTGCATAGCAATCTTCCAATATGATATATAGCAATTCAAGCAAGACGTGCACGCCCGCACAGTCACATATCACAAACGTCGGCACGACGGCCCGACGCTCCGTGCACTCAGGGCACATTATCGGTGTTCCGTAGTTCCACGGCCACACCACCGTTCAGAGGTCCCAGACATAACGGTTCAATATAAGCATTCTAGTCTGATCGGCTCACAGGCCGTCGACTCTCGCTATGTGATCCTAACAGGGTCTTAAGCACCCAAGGTTAGACAACTATAACGCGGGTACAGATCCACCTTTCCCGTTGCTCAAATCGTCAGACTCACGCCTGGACTTACGCGGGTACAGTTTCACCTTTCCCGTTCCACCACCAAGGCATTTGCCTAGTTGCAGCCCCACGGCTCAACGGCTCAACCTCACACAAAGTAGCAACTCACGGCTACAGGAGAGTCCAACTCTCATAATTCCTGGACTTCCTCCAGTACTTTATCCATCATGCCTACAAGCAAGAATCACGGAGTTTTCTCCGATATGCAAACAAGCATCACCAATCCAGACCATGTCCAGATGGGCTTCACACAGCATGCCTAGATCCGTACTCCAATTCCGGACTCTAACAAGGGGGACTTCACATATCTACCCCAAGGGACGCCACAACCCACCGCACACTCGCGGGGAAGGGTTTTCCCTATGCAATGCAGGAATTAAGGACTTCACATGTCCAAGCAGGAAATCGTTACCCTAGGAACTCGCTTCGGAGCCATGGAGAGAAACTTGAGACAGATGAAAGCCTTCGCAGCAGCGTTGCCTTCGCAAATCCGAACTCGGCTCGCGATTTGGACCACCGTAGCACCACCGGCAGCCGGATCCCACTTCTTCCTCCTCACCTTGCTCTCCCATCTCTCTTAGATGTAGAAAGAGAAGATGAAACTCAAAAATGAGCTTTTCCTCCTTCTTTCCCGGCCTTATCAGCCCAGGAATGATCCCCAGCCACAGGATCCTCTATAAGGAAAATGAACAGCCAAGATTTGCCTGAAAATATTTTTTATTTTGGCCTACACGGCCTGTGACACGGCCGTATCACAGGCCGTGTACACTTAAGCGGCACACGCGGCACTCGCACCGACTAAAATTTACCAGAACACGGGCATCGACACGCCCGTGTCGAACCTGACACGCCCATGTCGGTCATGTGACACGCCCGTGTCACACCTGTTATACGGTACTCAACGAGCGCTAAAACTAGTCAGAGCAGTATACGGGTAGGAACACGCCCTCTGACACGCCCGTGTCAAAACTGACACGGCCCTGTTCAAGCCTTGGTTCCGGGCCGTGTACATTTCTGACTCGATACGGCATTTTATTGAGTGACACGCCCTGGGACACGCCCGTGTCGAAGGCCGTATCCCAGGCTCGACTATCGTCGACCTCCGATCGTTGACTAACCTGAACACGCCCTGGGACACGCCCGTGTCCCAGGCCGTGTACCCCGACACGCCCTGGGACATGCCCGTGTCCCAGGCCGTATTAAGCAACCTGCACCTCAAATCCACTTTTGAGTCTTTTTGGGGTGTTACACAATGGTACCTGGATAGTGGGTGCTCAAAGCACATGATAGGGAACAAGGAGAACCTAACATCCTTCAGAACCAAACTTCGACCCAAAGTGATTTTTGGTGATTCAAACTTTGGTCAAACAAAAGGATATGGTGTTGTTCAGATTGGCTCAGTCACATTCAAGAAGGTGGCTTATGTGGAAGGACTGAAGCACAACCTAATCAGCATCAGTCAACTCTGTGATGTAGGATATCATGTGACATTCAACAAATCCTTATGCAAGATCAAGTCAGAGGATAACACAACAGTGTTAACAGGTAAAAGGAAGGGTAACATCAATCTTGTAGATTTCCTTTCAACCAACATAGATATCTGCTTATTTAATTCAGTCTACAAACCAAATGATTTATGGCATAAGAGACTAGGACACTTAAACCTTAGAACCATTGCTAGGCTGTCCAAGGACAACCTTGTTAGAGGACTACCTTCTGGCCCATATAAGAAGGAAGGACTCTACAGGGCCTGTCAATTAGGCAAGCCAACTTAAAATAGTTTTAAGTCACTTAATAAGAATGATTCACCAAGGATTTTGTATCTGTTACACATGGATCTTTTTGGACCCATTACAGTACAAAGCTTAGGAGGGAAATCTTACACCTTAGTGATTGTAGATGACTTCTCTAGATTCACTTGGGTATTCTTTCTGAGGAAGAAGTCTGATAACTTTAAGTGTTTGACAGAGTTTCTCAAATGTATACAGATTGAGTTTAATACTCACATTGCCCTTATCAGAAGTGATCATGGGACAGAGTTTGATTATCTTCTTATGCAAGAGTTCTGTCAAAGTGAAGGGATCAGACATACTTTCTCAGCTCCTAGAACTCCTCAACAAAATGGGGTAGCTGAAAGGAAAAATAGAACCCTAATTAAATCTGCTACTACATTATTGACAGATGCTCACCTACCTATATCATTTTTGGCTGAGGCAGTGAACACCTCAAACTATGTGTTTAAGAGGAGTCTAATACATAAACTGAATGGCAAGACTCCTTATGAATTTCTCAAAGGGAAGAAACCTAAAGTAGACTATTTCAAAATTTTTGGTTGCATTTGTTATATTCATAATAATGATAAGAAATATTTAGTAAAATTCCAAGCTAAAGCTGATGAAGGAGTGTTTCTGGGATACTCCATGATCAGTAAAGCTTATAGGGTGTATAACAAATCTACTCTAAAAATTGAAGAATCCGTGTAACACCCCAAAAAGACCCCAAAGGACTCAAAATGACTTTTGAGGTACAGGAAATTTTACACGGCCTGGGACACGGGCGTGTCCCAGGGCGTGTCGGGGCTACACGGCCTGGGACACGGGCGTGTCCCAGGGCGTGTTCAGGTTAGTCGACGATTGGGAGTCGACGATCGTCGAGCCTGGGACACGGCCTCCGACACGGGCGTGTCCCAGGGCGTGTTCGAATTAAATTTCGAATTTGGCCTATTCGAGTCAGAATAGTACACGACCTTGAACACGGTCGTGAACACGGGCGTGTCAGGTGGGACACGGGCGTATCCGATGCCGTGTTCCGACCCGTGTACTGGGTGCAGCTCGATGAAGCAGGTTTGACACGGGCGTGTCTCATGTTTGACACGGGCGTGTCAGGTTCGACACGGGCGTGTCGATACCCGTGTTTTGCAGTCGGTTCAAACTACGTGTGCCGCTTAAGGGTACACGGCCTGTGACACGGGCGTGTCACAGGCCGTGTCAGCCAAAATTTGGGATTTTTGGGCAGATCGTGGCCGTTCAGATTCTCTCTTTAGATCCAAGGGCTCAGGTGATTCCTGGCTGGATTAAATTCGTCAAGGAAGAAGTCATTCTTCATTTGTGCTTAAGGAAGAGAGAAAGAGAGGAAGAAGAAGGAGGAGGAGAGCAAGCCACCGGCGGAGTTCCCGTGGTCCGATTCGTGATCCGAAGCCGGCGTTGTGAAGGCAAGGCTGCTGCGGTTCTTTCTCACCGGCTAGTTTTCGATGGCTCCGAAGAGATTGACAAGGGTAACGATCTCCCTCCTTGGACATGTGAAGTCCTTCTTTTCTGTATTGCATAGGGAAAACCCTTCCCCGCGAGTGTGCGGTGGGTTGTGGTGTCCCTTGGGGTAGATATGTGAAGTCCCCCTTGTTAGAGGCCGGAATTAGAGTATGGCTCTAGGCATGCTGTGTGAAGCCCATCTGGATATGTTCTGGATTGGTGATGCTTGTTTGCATATCGGAGAAGGATCCGTGATTATGGCTTGTGATGCCTTGTTCCTACCTGTTGCTTGGTGCGGCAGGAAGTACTGGACGATGTCCAGGAAATGAAGAGGGTTGGATGCAACTCTTGTGGCCGTGTATTGCCACTTTGTGAGTGGTTGAGCCGTTGGGCTGCAACTCGATGAAAAGGCAGATTGCCGAACAGGAAAGGTGAAACTGACCCGCGCCTATAAATAGCTATGGATACTTCCGTATTCGAGGTGGCACGGCGACTTGAGCAACGGGGGGTGGCTGATACGTACCTGCGTTAGGTCCGTCCGACTTGGAAGCCTGGTTATAGGTTTTGTTGGAGCGCCTAATGAGAGTCTTAGGCCCGCGCGCCGGAAAGACTAGAATGCTCAAATACCGTGTAGACGGTGGTGTTGACCCTGGTATTCCGGTACACCAAGAATGTGCCCTGAGTGCACGGACTGTCGGGCCGTGTGGCCGATAGTTGTGATGGCTTGAATGTGCCTGCGCGCACATAGTTGCTATTTGATGATGCCATGCTTGCAGGGAAAGAATGCTCATGCCCCGAGAAAGGGGTAGGATTGTTATAATTGGGTCAGCTGAATGCTGACCGTTGCATTGTTTGCCACCGGTTGGGTGGATTGTTCCCGTGCAGGTGCTGGAGAGCCAAGTGGTAAGTGATGGGCTGAAGCCCTACTGCTGTTGCTGCTGCTGCTGCGGCTAGCCCGTGAAGGCTAAGCGAATGTTTTGGTTGTTCTCTTTTACTCATGTATGGCCGGCCTGCGCGCCGAGGTTTGTAAAACATGTTGTATATAAAGAGGAACTGTAAGGCCTTAAGGCCAAGACCTTTGTTGTACATTCCGTGGTTTATGTATAAAGGTGGTTTTATATATATTGGACATTCCGGTGAGGGTTCAAAGTTGTAACTTAAAGCTTCCGCTAGAATGCTCTGAGTTAGGATTCGTATGGTTTGGTATAATCCTGTGACCTCACCGTCTGTTTGTGGCATATAGTGTGGGGCCCCGGCCGGACCTTCTACTATACGTCATTTAACGGATGGGGTCGTTACATTTTGGTATCAGCTTTTGTCGGTCTTCCTCTTTCGAATTCGTGGTCGAATTCTTTTGTGGGGTGGCGAGCACGTGTTTGTGCGACCTGCTGTAACGCTAATGAACTCTGGAATGTCCATTAAGGAATGTACAAAATCTTGTTTGAGGAATCTGCGCGTTCCTTTTTGTGTTGTTTTGCTTGCATACGTTCGCTAATGTGTGTCTTGTCCACCTATAGGTGACACGTAGTGGTGCTGGGCAGTCTGAGCCCCAGCGCTCTGATGAGAGTGCGACACCAGCTGAGGTGCCAACACCTCCTCCATCTGCCGAAACTGTTCGCTTAGTGGCTGAGGCGCTATTTGCCATGATTCAGCCGACCGGGCAAGCGCAACCGGCAGTAGTGCCAGTTCGTGTTGATGTAAGACCCGAGCCGGTTGAGGCTGTAGATCCACGAGCAGCTGACCGACAGTTGAAGCAATTCATGAGCTTTAGTCCTCCTACGTTTGTGGGAATGGGATCCCCAACGCAGGCGGAAGATTGGTTATCGCGTGTCAAGCGGATAATGACAGCGATCAGGGCGGAGGAAACTCTAAAGGTCACCTTGGCCACCTTCATGCTTGAAGGAGAGGCGCGGTTGTGGTGGGACGAGGTTGAGGTACACCATTTGGCGGGCAGGCAATTAACACAAGTGTCGATTGAGGAGTTCTCTCGATTATTTCTGGCAAAACATGTCCCAGCGGCGCAACGCATTGCGATGGAAAATGAGTTCCAACGGTTAAAGCAAGGGGAAGATAGTGTGGATACCTACTTGCATGAGTTTACCAGGTTGGGACGATATGCGGGAACAATCTTCGCGGATGACCAAAGGAAAATGAATCGGTTCTATGAAGGATTGCGGGATGAGTTGCGATTCCTGCTTTCGAGTTCTGTGAGCCAAGGGCTTCAGGCGTTGGTTGATACTGCGTGCGCGTTGGAGAAGGACATGAAGCGAGTGCAAGGGAATAAGGGCTTGGTTGTGTCGAAGCCAGAGTTTCAAGCACCTCGCCCAAGCAAGTCGTTTTACCAGAAGAAAGGGGGCAAGAGGTCCAAGCCATCTGGGCAAGTGACTACGACCGTTGTGTCAGGAGCGACATCAAGGCCGGATGCTCGTACATGCTATAACTGTGGCCGGGTGGGGCATATTGCTCGTGACTGTCGGGTTGTGCAGCCCAAAGGGGAAAAGAAGACGGGTGCGTCGTATGCTGAGAAGGGCAAAGCGGTGGTTGATTCCTCTGCGTCTCAGGCGCAGCCCCGAATCTATCAACTTGGCCAACAGGAAGCGATTAAGCAAAGTGACGTCGTCACAGGTACGAGTTGAGATTAGCTTACTTGCTTATGTGCTATGGTTTTGGTTTTGTTTAGCTTGTGCATGATGTGTGTGTGCTGCAGGCTTTGTCCTGATTCGGAATAATTTGGCGAGAGCCCTGTTTGATTTGGGTGCTTCGCATTCTTTTCTGTCTGAGGATTTCGTATCTCGAATTGGGGTACCAAGTCATGTGACGGTGGATAGTACAAGGGTGCTATTGCCGAATGGCTGTATGATGCTTGTGGATAGGGCTTGCGATGTGGATGTGCAAATAGGAAGTCGGGATTTCGGTTTGAGTGCAGCTGTGCTACCGTTATCGGAGTTTGATGTGATCTTTGGTATGGACTGGCTCTCGGAGCAGCGTGCCTTTATTGATTGCAACTCCAAAGAGATTACACTGGGCCAGAATACCGGACTTGTGATGAAGTTCGCTGGTATGCGAGGAGTTGGCGGGACTCTGTTGTCTGCACTCCAAGTCGTCAATGCTGTTCGAAAGGGCACGGAGTTATTCTTCACGCTAATTCAGGCTGTTGAGCCAAAGGCCAGTGTCGGTGAAGTGCCAGTTGTGTCGGAGTTTGCCGACGTGTTTCCTAAAGATCTTCCTGGGTTACCACCCCAGCGGGAGATTGACTTCTCGATTGAGTTGGTGCCAGGTGCGAAACCTGTGGCCCGCTCTCCATATCGCGTCGCGCCAAAAGAGATGGCTGAGTTGAAAGTCCAATTGCAAGAGTTGTTGGAGCAGGGATATATACGCCCAAGTATGTCACCTTGGAGCGCGCCTGTTCTCTTTGTGAAAAAGAAAGACGGTAGCTTACGATTGTGTATTGACTACCGCGAGTTGAATAAGCTGACGGAGAAAAACAAATATCCGATCCCACGGATTGATGACCTCTTTGATCAGCTGGCGGGATCAACGGTCTATTCCAAGTTGGATTTGAAATCGGGATATTATCAGCTAAGGATTCGGGAAGGTGACATTCCCAAGACAGCGTTTGGAACACGCTACGGTCATTATGAGTTCACGGTAATGCCGTTTGGCCTATGTAATGCGCCTTCGGTATTTATGGACCTAATGCATCGAACGTTCCGAGAGTACTTGGATTTGTTTGTTATTGTGTTTATCGATGACATCTTAGTATACTCTCAGTCGGAAGAGGATCACGCAAACCATTTGCGGTTGGTCTTGCATACCCTGCGGAGGAATAAGCTTTTTGCCAAGTTCTCAAAGTGTGAGTTCTGGCTCTCTTCAGTAGCCTTTTTAGGCCATGTGGTAAGCGGAGAGGGTATCGCGATGGATCCGTTGAAGATAAGTGCCATTCGTGATTGGCCAGCGATGTCTTCAGTGGCCGAGGTCAGGAGCTTCCTTGGACTTGCGGGCTACTATAGACGGTTTGTGGAAAACTTCTCACGGATTGCTTTACCTCTGACCATGCTGACGAGAAAAGATCAAAAGTTCATTTGGATGCCGGAGTGCGGGCGAGCTTTTGAAGACTTGAAGAGTCGTTTGACCACGGCGCCTGTGTTGACATCGCCATGTGGTACCGATGGGTATGAGATCTATAGTGATGCATCTGGGAGCGGCTTAGGCTGCGTTCTTTTGCAGTTTGGTAAAGTGATTGCTTATGGCTCGCGTCAGTTGAAAGTGCATGAGCGGAATTACCCCGTCCATGATTTGGAGTTGGCGGTGGTAATCTTTGCGCTCAAGTTGTGGCGGCACTATCTATATGGCGTTAAAGTGGATATCTATACGGATCACAAAAGCCTAAAGTATTTGTTGGATCAGAAGGATCTGAATATGCGACAACGAAGATGGATGGAGTTCCTCGGGGACTACACCTTCGAGATTCACTATACTCCCGGGAAGGGAAATGTGGTCGCTGATGCTTTGAGTCGAAAGACTCCGGTACGGGCAAGCTGGTTGCAGAGGCATGATCAGCGTTTGATCCAGGAATTAGAAGCATTGGAGATATCTTGCGTTGACAAGGGTGCGTCAACCGATACATGCTTGAACTGGACGGAGGTGCAATATGACCTTACGGACAGAGTTCGGCGAGCAACGGAGTTTGATGAAAGTCTCCAACGCTATGCTAAAGATGGGCCGGATGACCAATTCTCTTGGGATAACGGTTTGTTACGAAGAAATGGTCGAGTGTGCGTCCCAAGTGTGGGTAAATTGATGGAAGAGTTGATGTACGAAGCTCACTTTGCAAAGTACTCAGTTCACCCAGGGAGCACAAAGATGTACAGAGATATGAAAAAGTTGTTCTGGTGGCCCGGACTAAAGAAAGATGTCGCACGTTATGTGGCTGAATGCACTACGTGTGCGTTAGTGAAAGCAGAATGCCAGAAGCCTGGCGGTTTCCTGAAGTCATTACCTATTCCGGAGTGGAAGTTCGATGATATTTCGATGGATTTCGTGCACGGGTTGCCGAGATCTCAACGCGGTCATGATTCAATCTGGGTGATTGTGGACCGGTTGACGAAAGTGGCGCACTTCCTTCCAAACAGAAGAGACGATTCAGTGGAAACCTTGGCCAAGCTGTATGTGGAGCAGGTTGTTCGACTGCACGGTGTTCCTCGGAGCATCGTTAGTGACCGTGATGGGCGGTTCACATCGAATGATTGGCGGCTCGTTCATCAAATGTTGGGTACAAAGTTAGCGTTTAGTACGGCCTTTCATCCCCAAACGGATGGCCAGACTGAACGAACCAACAGGACGATGGAGGATATGCTCCGCATGTGCGCCCTAGACTTTGGTAAGAGATGGGAAGATTATATATTTCTCGTCGAATTTGCCTATAATAATAGCTACCAAGCGAGTATTGGTATGACACCATTTGAGGCGTTGTATGGTCGGAAATGCCGTACACCGTTAGCTTGGGCAGAAGCAGGCGAATCTAAGCTGAATGGGAAAAAGGAAGTCGAAGAAGCGACCTCGCTCATACGCTCTATTCGGGAGAGGCTATTGATAGCCCAAGATCGTCAAGCAAAGTACTACAATGCCAAACACCGGAACGTGGAGTTCGCGGTGGGTGATTGGGTATATTTGAAGATCAAACCCTTCAAAGGCGTGTCCAGGATTCGGCGTTTGAAAAAGCTAAGTCCGAGGTATCTTGGTCCATTTGAGGTGGTGGAGCGAGTTGGGGAAGCTGCTTATCGACTAGCACTTTCAGCAGACTTGGGTGGATTACATGATGTATTTCACATCTCAGTCCTTCGTAAGGCGGTGAAGGATCCAGCTCATGTAGTGGAAAATGATCGGGTACCGGTCGAGTATGGGCTAACGACGAGGGTTAGACCCATTCGGATCGAGGATCGAGCCGAGAAACAGTTGCGGAACAAAGTGATCGGGATGGTCAAGGTCCGATGGGACAATTGTGGCCGTGAAGAGCTAACATGGGAGCGAGAGCAGACCATGCGAGCTGAGTTTCCCGAGTTATTTGTATAAACTGTAGACCGTGTACTTTTTGTTATAACATATTTATAGCATTGCTGGTTCTTGTTTCCTCACCGTGCAAATTTCGGGACGAAATTTTGTTAAGGGGGCGAGGGTTGTAACACCCCAAAAAGACCCCAAAGGACTCAAAATGACTTTTGAGGTACAGGAAATTTTACACGGCCTGGGACACGGGCGTGTCCCAGGGCGTGTCGGGGGTACACGGCCTGGGACACGGGCGTGTCCCAGGGCGTGTTCAGGTTAGTCGACGATTGGGAGTCGACGATCGTCGAGCCTGGGACAAGGCCTCCGACACGGGCGTGTCCCAGGGCGTGTTCGAATTAAATTTCGAATTTGGCCTATTTGAGTCAGAATAGTACACGGCCTTGAACACGGCCGTGAACACGGGCGTGTCAGGTGGGACACGGGCGTGTCCGATGCCGTGTTCCGACCCGTGTACTGGGTGCAGCTCGATGAAGCAGGTTTGACACAGGCGTGTCTCAGGTTTGACACGGGCGTGTCAGGTTCGACACGGGCGTGTCGATACCCGTGTTTTGCAGTCGGTTCAAACTGTGTGTGCCGCTTAAGGGTACACGGCCTGTGACACGGGCGTGTCACAGGCCGTGTCAGCCAAAATTTGGGATTTTTGGGCAGATCGTGGCCATTCAGATTCTCTCTTTAGATCCAAGGGCTCAGGTGATTCCTGGCTGGATTAAATTTGTCAAGGAAGAAGTCATTCTTCATTTGTGCTTAAGGAAGAGAGAAAGAGAGGAAGAAGAAGGAGGAGGAGAGCAAGCCACCGGCGGAGTTCCCGTGGTCCGATTCGTGATCCGAAGCCAGCGTTGTGAAGGCAAGGCTGCTGCGGTTCTTTCTCACCGGCTAGTTTTCGATGGCTCCGAAGAGATCGACAAGGGTAACGATCTCCCTCCTTGGACATGTGAAGTCCTTCTTTTCTGCATTGCATAGGGAAAACCCTTCCCCGCGAGTGTGCGGTGGGTTGTGGTGTCCCTTGGGGTAGATATGTGAAGTCCCACTTGTTAGAGGCCGGAATTAGAGTACGGCTCTAGGCATGCTGTGTGAAGCCCATCTGGATATGTTCTGGATTGGTGATGCTTGTTTGCATATCGGAGAAGGCTTCGTGATTATGGCTTGTGAAGCCTTGTTCCTACCTGTTGCTTGGTGCGGCAGGAAGTACTGGACGATGTCCAGGAAATGAAGAGGGTTGGATGCAACTTTTGTGGCCGTGTGTTGCCACTTTGTGAGTGGTTGAGCCGTTGGGCTGCAACTCGATGAAAAGGCAGATTGCCGAACAGGAAAGGTGAAACCGACCCGCGCCTATAAATAGCCATGGATACTTCCGTATTCGAGGTGGCACGGCGACTTGAGCAACGGGGGGTGGCTGATCCGTACCTGCGTTAGGTCCGTCCGACTTGGAAGCCTGGTTATAGGTTTTGTTGGAGCGCCTAATGAGAGTCTTAGGCCCGCGCGCCGGAAAGACTAGAATGCTCAAATACCGTGTAGACGGTGGTGTTGACCCTGGTATTCCGGTACACCAAGAATGTGCCCTGAGTGCACGGACTGTCGGGCCGTGTGGCCGATAGTTGTGATGGCTTGAATGTGCCTGCGCGCACATAGTTGCTATTTGATGATGCCATGCTTGCAGGGAAAGAATGCTCATGCCCCGAGAAAGGGGTAGGATTGTTATAATTGGGTCAGCTGAATGCTGACCGTTGCATTGTTTGCCACCGGTTGGGTGGATTGTTCCCGTACAGGTGCTGGAGAGACAAGTGGTAAGTGATGGGCTGAAGCCCTACTACTGTTGCTGCTGCTGCTGCGGCTAGCCCGTGAAGGCTAAGCGAATGTTTTGGTTGTTCTCTTTTACTCATGTATGGCCGGCCTGCGCGCCGAGGTTTGTAAAACATGTTGTATGTAAAGAGGAACTGTAAGGCCTTAAGGCCAAGACCTTTGTTGTACATTCCATGGTTTATGTATAAAGGTGGTTTTATATATATTGGACATTCCGGTTGAGGGTTCAAAGTTGTAACTTAAAGCTTCCGCTAGAATGCTCGGAGTTAGGATTCGTATGGTTTGGTATAATCCTGTGACCTCACCGTCTGTTTGTGGCATATAGTGTGGGGCCCCGGCCAGACTTTCTACTATACGTCATTTAACGGATGGGGTCGTTACAATCCGTTCATGTATCTTTTGATGCGACTAATATGTTTTATGAGGAGAAGTCTACTTCTACCATAAGAACCATTGCAGGTACACTCTCTTTCAGAAAATTTGGGCAGGTTACATATTGTAGAAAAGCATTCAACCCATCCACCTATCCAGCAGAGAGAAGAAATCAGTGAAGATGAAGAGGATACTCAACATCTTGGTGTTCAACATCTTGGAGAAAACCATCTTGAAGAGCAAGTTGTTGTTCCACAAGAGGAAACAACAACACAAGTTTGTGAACAATCAACACCCCCTGTTGATTTAGTTACAACAAGAGATCACCCAATCTCCCAAGTGATTGGATACATCTCAGTTGGTGTGCAAACCAGAAATCAGGTCAACCAGAACCTGATGCATACTTGCTTTCTATCTCAAGTTGAACCTCAATCCATTCAAGATGCAGAACAAGATCCACACTGGATCATTGCTATGCAAAAGGAACTACATCAATTTGAGAGGAATAAAGTTTGGGAACTAGTGCCAAGGCCTAAGGATCACTCAATTGTTGGAATAAAGTGGGTGTTCAGAAACAAGTTGGATGATCAAGGAGTTATTGTAAGGAACAAGACAAGGCTAGTTGCTTAAGGTTATTCTCAAGAAAAAGGAATAGACTATGACCAGACCTTGCACCAGTTGCAAGGTTAGAGGCCATAAGAATATTCCTAGCTTATGCAGCTCACAAAGGTTTCAAGGTCTACCAAATGGATGTGAAAAGTGCATTTCTCAATGGAGACATCAAAGAGGAAGTCTATGTTAGACAACCTTTAGGTTTTATCTCTTCAACTTATCCTGACCATGTTTTCAAATTACATAAAGAATTATATGGCCTCAAAAGAGCTCCTAGAGCATGGTATGAGACTTTAGCATGCTTTCTTCTGAAAAATGATTTTATAAGGGGTAGAGAAGACCAAACTCTTTAGAACCCATAAGTCCCATACCCTACTAGTACAAATATATGTAGATGATATTATCTTTGGTTCTACTGATTCAAATTTGTGCAAAAAGTTTTACAACCTGATGCACTCTAAATTTGAAATGAGTAGCATGGGTGAGCTTTCCTTCTTCTTAGGATTGCAAGTCAAACAACATGCTGAAGGCATATTCATTTCTCAAACCAAGTATGCAAAAGAACTGGACAAGAAATTTTGTATGTCTGAAGTATCTTGTATGAAAACCCCTATGCCTACCAATGCTGTATTAGATGCTGATGAACATGGAAAACATGTTGATCAGACAACATATAGAGCAATGATTGGCTCTCTATTGTAACTTACAACTAGTAGACCTGATATAATGTTTGCTACATGTATATGTGCTATATTCCAAGTAAGCCCTAGAGAGTCACACCTAACATTAGTTAAGAGGATTCTTAGGTATGTGAAAAATTGTCCAAATCTAGGCCTCTGGTATACAAAAGACTCAGGATTTGAATTAACTGGATTTTCAGATGCTGATTATGCTGGATGTAGAGTAGATAAGAAAAGCACCAGTGGAACTTATCAGTTCCTTGGTGACAGACTTGTCTCCTGGTTCTGTAAGAAACAGACATCTGTGTCCACTTCAACTGCTGAAGCTGAATACATAGCAGCAGGCAGTTGTTGCTCACAGATTCTGTGGATTCAAAACCAGCTCCTAGACTATGGCTACAACTTAGAAGGGTAAAAAATATTTTGTGATAACACCAGTGCTATTTCTATAGCACAAAATCCAGTCCTCAATAGTAGGACAAAACATATAGAGATTAGGCATCACTTCTTAAGAGATAATGTTGAGAAAAATAAAATTGAAATTCAATATATCCCAACTGATTTGCAAATGGGAGATATTTTCACCAAACCTTTGGATGAAAATAAACATACCTTCTTCCTAAATCTATTAGGAATGTTAGATGGAGGAAGTTTAAAATAAATCCCAAGATTTTAAAACATTAAAAATAGACCAAGACTAGGCTAAAAACTTGTACTTTCTAGTGTCTGTAGGTTTTTATTTTGTCTCTAAACTGCGCTCGACATTTTTCCCAAAAAGCGTCGAACGGAGATCGACGCTTTCCAATAGCGTTGACCAGAGTTCAGCGTTTTCCAAATAGCGCTAGGAAATCTTATTCTGGTCGATCGGAGATCGACATTCTCCAGTATCGTCGAACGGAGATCGACGTTATTAAAGACTCTTCAGATTCCTTTAAAAGCCCAGATCGTCGAACGGAGTTCAACGGTCTTTCCTTTCTGGCGTCGAACCCTAATATAAAATCATTCTTTCGCCGTCATTCTTCTCTTGTGCTTTCATACTCTCTCCAAACTTTTTCTTTCACTCCAAACTCTACTGCACTTGGTTGTGTTTGTTACTTTTTGCAGGTATACAATCACCGTGAATGTTACCGCTCTCGCCAAGATGAAATTTGATACAGGATTTGATATAGATATGGATTCGTTTGACAGCAGCGATCAGGTTTTCAAAGACATTCTGGAACTTTTTAGAGAACAACAGTTAGTGCATATAATGTCCACCAGGATGAAGATCGTCGCAGATGAGATTAAAGAATGGGTATTTACAGCACATAATCTGGATCAGAATACCCTTGTTGGTACTATCAGCGGGACTCAGGTATCATTATCACCTACTCTCCTGACTGAAGGATTTCATTTGAGTACTGGAGATGATTCTGTTGAACTTTTGGGAGAGGAATTTTCTTCAATGTTAGACAAAATGGGTCACTCTGCAGAAAACCCTAACAAATTATTGAAAAAGAACTTATCTATTGAATTTAGATTTCTTGCTGATGTTGTGGGGAAAGTGCTACTGGCAAAGCACTCAGCACATGATACCATATCCAGGTATCAGTTCTGTTTGATGGGAGCCCTAGTGGATAAGAAACACTTGAACTGGGGAGCCATCTTCTTTGATTTGATAAAGATGAAATTAAACAAAAGTTTTGTGAACTTTGGGAGGATCTTAGGGGTATTCCTGCACTCCAGGTGCCCTGAACTGCTAGTATCAAATGGGATGCACATCAATGCATCAAAAAGGATAACTTGTGCCCTGTTTGGGAAATGGGACAGGCAGATTATAAAGCCAACCAGGACTACCACTGATTCAGGCACAAGGACTATTGCAGTCTCTTCCCCTCAGGCCCCTGCCCTCATTGAGGAATTGTCTGCCTCACCTCTTCTCCTCTTTCTCTACCTCCTGTTGTTTCTACCTCCACCTCCACATCAAACATCTCCACATCCATCTCCTCCCCATTACCATTTCATCACCAATTTCACCTCCAGCCACCTCAGAATAATTCCATCCACTCCACTACTATCCACCTCTTGACATTCCATCCTTCAACATTTTGGAAGATTCCTTCATGGATGCTTCCCCTTCCTCACCTGCTGAGCTTCCTCTACCTCTTCATATCAACAACTCCTGCATTATATCCTAACCCAACCATCAATCACACTATCCATCTCCACACCCATACCATCTATCTCCACCATCCCAATCTCTCAACAAACCATCCTACCATCCACAATATCATCTCCTGCAGTCCATCCATCACCAGCCCATATCATTCCATCCTCCACCTCTACTCAAGTCACACTTAAGCAAGTGGATCTAAAAGCTTTGGCAGATAAGCTATATAGGATACTGGCCCCAAGCTAGTAAACCTGCTGGAAACCTCCATGGCTCCACTCCTGAAATCAATAAAGGAGTTATCTGACAGGCTATCCTCTGTCTCTTCTCCTAAGGAAATCCCTTCTATGGGGTGCCATAATCCTGTTATCATTTAATCAAGGCAGGGGGAGATGCCCTATGAAGCTGAGGTAGTGCCTGCTGCTCCTGAGGAATTGCTGCTGCCAGAGATTTCTACTCCAGTTCCAGTACCAGTACTCATAGTTGACCTCAGGCCACTGCTGTCTGAATTTGATCTTCTTCACAGAAGCTGCTTACCAACTCAGTGAGTTGAAGACCTTACTAAGGCCATTATTCATATTGCTGTCTGTGATCCCATCCTGATTATCTCTTATATCAATTCTCTTAAGGCTGAGGAAGTTTCTGCTTATGGTTCTGCTGTTGCTGCTGCTGCTGAAGTTGCTGAATCTACTGATATTGATATGTTATCTGCTGATGTTGTTGCTGCTGCTTCTGATAAGTCCAAACAACTAGAGGAGTACATAAAAAGGATTGATGATCTCTATGACAGACCCCAGAGTTCTGATAGTGATCAATGCAACACTGACTCTGATGATTCTTCTCGCACCATTGCCAAGAAAAGGAAAGCAAGAAGCAAAGGAATGATGAGAGTCCCTCCTGCTAAAGACAAAGATTTCAATGATATACCATACTACATTTTGCATGACTGTCAGATAATAGAGCCTTGGATGCAATACTCTAAGTATCATCTAAAGGCTATGAAGAAAAGAAGAAAACTTGACAAATATGAGAAAGGATCTTCTATGTTTCCTCCTCCTCCAGACTAAGGATCTGGTGGAGGCTCAGCTTTTCATTCATCTGCTTCAAAGCATAGTTCATCTCAATCTTCACAAAGTTATCAACCTAGAGGACAATATCAAAGAGGCTATCATTTTAGAAGAGGTCAGTACAGAGGAAATCAGAGAGAGCAAAGAACTTACTCTAGACAACAAAGGGAAGGACAAGGTCCTATTGATTCTACTCAAGGTCCTTTCCCTTACAAACTTAGAGATACAGTTGTCACCATAAATCCTACTGATTCAGAATCAATCAATAGATATGAACCTCCAGTCCCATTTGAAGATCCTGAAAACAACCCATTGTCATGAACTGCTAGAATGAAAGAGCTTGCTGCACTAGATCAAATGAAAAAGGCCAAAGAGCAAGGAAAAGACTGTTCCAACATTATAACCCTATCAGATCAAAGGAAGAAAGAATTAGAGAGATATTCTTCAAGAAAATTTTTTGATCCAGAAGATTATATGAAGCTGCATCCTGAGGCTGTAGTTCCAAGGCCTAGATCCCAAACCTCCTTAGGTGCAGATGATGAAAGAAGATCAAAGAGAGAAGCCCTCAATCCTAACAGGGAAATTCTGTTTAAAAAGGGAAATGATAAGAAGTGATTTTTGTAAGCTGAACAAACATCTATCTCTTGCTAATATTCTATCTATGATCTGCATGCTGCTATGTCATTGTTGGTTTAGCTTTTGCTTTGTCTGTATGATTATTTATTTCCTATTTTGTCTTGTAAATAGTAATCCTAACCCAAATAGGGGGAGATTGTTGGAACACCCTATTACTAATTTTGGCGAGGATCACTATGTTTTAAGGAATTTGGTGTGACCTTGTTGTATAGTTGAAAAGGTCAAATTAGAATGAGTCTAAGGGTTAGAACTTAGGTTTGAAGCTGCCCCCCAAGACCATTCAAAGATCAGGATTCAGTGTTGAGACAAAGACAATTCTCATCGAGCTCAGGTCGACGAAACGTCGAACTCAGGTCGACGTTCTCTGAGCTCAATTCTGCAAGTCGTCAAACTCAGGTCGAATATCTTTGAGCTCAGATCGATGCTTTGTTTCTAGTTGTTTTCTGGTCGCTGAGCTCAGGTCGACGATCGTAGAGCTCAGGTCAACGTTTTCTGTCTCTAGTATAAATCCAATCTCTGAGCTCAGGTTGACGATTTTTCTGAGATGTCGATGTTTTCAGAATTAAAATTCAAGAACAGTTATGGAATTCATTCAGATTTATTTCCTACATTTATTGAAAAGGATTATGTAGCCATTTCAAGCAATCTGGAGTAAGTTTCAAGGAAGGCTAAAAGGAATGTTACTTAGGACTTTCCCCAGAGACATTTGTCAATTATGGAAGTCATTTATGACTGAGTAACGGCCATCTAAGTCAAAATCTGATATACTCCTACAAAATATGTTTTTGAGTAAAAGATAACTGATCAATAAGATAGACAAGAGATATACAGGATTATCAGATTGAGAAAAAGAGTTACAGAAGAGAGATCAAAATATACTTTGATAAAGAACTCATCTTCTGGAATATACAGATTCACTGAGTCAAAATCTTCAAGAACACAAGGAACTTTTCTATGGAGGAGATCATCTGCTATTCTACTCCTCAAAATCCTCAAGTGTTCAAAAGCTTAAACATCAAGGACCCCAGACATCACACATTTTAGCATCTGCTGAAATCATCTTTTGCTATAGATCAGAAGAACCTGAAGACCTATCACCCTAGCAAAGCTCACCTTCCTGAACCCTTACAGATCTCAGGGGGAGCTTTAGCAAACATATTCCACTTGTCTTCTCTCAGATTGTTGACAGAGAAGAACATCTTAGAACTACTTTCTTTTTTCTTTCCCTCCTGTAAAAGGGTTTATCACAACTCCCTTAAAAAGTTCTGAAACAGGTTTCTGAGATCTTTTCAAAACTCAGTGGTGGCAAGAAACCTTATCAAAAAATCTAGATCTGGTTTTTGAGCACCTTATCAAAAGCTCATTGGTGCCCAGGACACCTGATCAACTATTCCTGTAGTGGATTCCTACCTAGGGTTGTAGAAGAGTGGATGTACCCAGGTTGTTGGGGAACCACTATAGATCCTTGTGTCATCTGGTTGCTGTGTGTTTGACTTTGCTGTGTGCTGTGTGATTTCATATTTCTTGCTTTAATTTTTATTTCACTGCAAGCACCTTACACATATACATAAATTAAGTCTTCTACTGCTTTACAGTTTTTAATTGTAAATTATTTTAAAATACTCTATTCACCCCCCCCCCCTTTAGAGTGAAGATAGATCTTTCCCTCACTTTCAAAGGGGCTGTTGAAGGAGTACACATCTATCAAGGATGGGCCTAAAGTAATCTTTGGTGGATCTGATAGAGGAATCATCAAAGGATTTGGTAACATTTCTTTAAACAAAATTACCATCACTCAAGTGGCTTATGTAAAAGATTTGAAACATAACCTGATAATCATAAGTCAGCTGAGTGATCTAGGATATGACATTTCATTTGTTAAAAATGGATGCATATCAAAAGGTCAAGTGATCAAAAGATCATTTTGACAGGATATAGAAAGAGAAATGTTTATTGTCTTGATTTTGGGTGTGTGAACAAAGGTTCTCCTATTTGTCTTGTAGATGATGAGAAAGCATCTCATTGTGTCAAATGGCACAAGAGGCTGGCTCATCTTAACTACAAGACAATTGGCCAACTCTTTAGTAAAGAGTTAGTGAGGAATGGTCCTCAAGTTAAGTGTATTAAAGAAGGGATATGTTCAGCTTGTCAAAAGGGCAAACAGACAAAATTCTCCTTTCATAGCCTTGAAAACAAGGATTCAGTGAGGTGTCTATACCTCTTACATATGGATCTTTTTTGTCCTATGCCAGTTCATAGTCTAGGTAGGAAGGTCTACACTTTTGTGGTTGTAGATGACTATTCTAGATATTCCTGAGTGTTCTTTCTAAGATAGAAATCTGAAACACCAAGTGTTCTACACAGTTTTGTCAGACAAATTAAGAATGAACTGGACAGTACAGTGGTCAAAATCAGAAGTGACCATGGCACTGAATTTCAATATGAAAGTATGACAAGATTATGTGAAGAATTTGGGATTTTCAAAGAATTCTCCTCACCTAGAACACCACAGCAAAATGGTATTGCTAAAAGAAAGAATAGGACATTGAATTAGGCTGGTAGAACTCTATTGAGTGACACTTCTCTCCTAGAATATTTCTTGGCTGAGGCAGTAAACACTTCATGTCATGTACTAAACAGGGCTTCTATCACTAAGTGCCACAAAAAGACTCCCTATGAGATTATGAAAGGTAGAAAACCAAATTTATCCTATTTTAGGATCTTTGGTTGCAAGTGTTATATCCTTAACAATGGCAAGTCTTATTTAACTAAGTTTGCTGCCAAATCCCATGATGGGATATTTGTTGGGTACAACAACAATAGTTAGGCTTATAGAGTCTACAACTTGATTACTCAGGTTGTAGAAGAATCTGTACATGTTGTATTTGATGAAACAAGATTAATCAATAGTGAGTTGCCTTGTAGTTCATGGAGTCCAACAGGTATAAGCAATAGGATGGACAAGCTTTCCATTGCAGAAGGCTCAACTGCAGATAAAGTATTGGAAAATGATGGCTACTGTCCAGGGGGAGTACAAGACTCTCAAGAAGCTGATGACAACCAAGAGGTGCAGCATAATGATGAAACTGGAGGTGTTCAGCCAGAAGGAATTTTACCTCCAGCTGTAACACATCTAAAGGATCATCCAGCAAATCAGATAATTGGTGATCCAAGACATGGAGTGCAAACCAGAATTAGAAATCTTAATACAATCCTGCACTCAAGTTTTCTATCTCAACTGGAGCCAAAGAAATTTGAAGAAGCTATCCAAGACCAACACTGGATTAATGCTATGCAAGAGGAGCTTAATTAGTTTAGAAGATACAAGGTCTGGGAGTTGGTTCCTAAACCAAAAGACCACAACATCATTGGTACAAAGTGGATTTTTAGGAACAAGCTGGATGAGAATGGAGTTATTGTGAACAATAAAGCAAGATTGGTTGCAAAAAGATACATGTAGTAAGAGGGAATAGACTTTGATCAAACATTTGCCCAAGTAGCAAGACTGGAAGCAATCAGAATGTTCCTTGCCTATGCAGTATATCAAGGCTTCAAGGTATATCAAATGGATGTGAAATCAGCATTCCTGAATGGTGATCTAAAAGAAGAAGTCTATGTAGAGCAGCCATCAGGTTTTGTAGATTCTCTTAAACCTGGTTATGTCTATAGACTTAGGAAAGCATTGTATGGGTTAAAGCAAGCCCCAAGGTCTTGGTATGAAACCCTGTCTACTTTCCTTATTGAGAACAAATTCTCAAGAGGTAAAATAGACAAAACTCTATTCCTAAGGGAATCTAAAGGTAAGATAATCTTAGTTCAGATCTATGTAGATGACATAATCTTTGGGTCTATAGAGAACAACCTTTGCAAGAAGTTTGCCAAAATTATGCAAGGGAAGTTTGAAATGAGCAGTATGGGGGAACTTAAGTTCTTCTTGGGACTCCAAGTAAGACAGACTGATGATGGATTGTCCATATCCCAGTCAATGTTCACAAAGGAGTTAATTAAGAAGTATGGTATGGAATCATCCTCCACCATGAGAACTCCTATGGGAACAAGTATGCCTATATGCAAAGATGATGCAGGAAAACCTGTAGATGAGTCTTTGTATAGAGGAATAATTAGCTCTCTATTATATCTCACTGCTAGTAGACCAAACATTATGTATGCAATATGTGTCTGTGCTAGGTACCAAGCATGCCCTAAAGAATCACATTATACTGCAGTCAAGAGGATTTTGAGATATTTAAAGGGCACACCTAATCTAGGCCTTTGGTACCCTAGGAATGGAGATTTTCTACTAAAAGGTTATTCAGATGCAGATTTTGCAGGCTGTAGAGAAGATAGAAAAAGTACTACAAGTACATGCCAATTCCTGGGAGGAAGATTGATATCTTGGAGCAGTAAGAAGCAGACTAGTGTGGCAATATCCACAGCTGAGTCTGTATATGTGGCAGCAGGAAGTTGCTGTGCACAGCTGTTGTGGATTCAACATCAGCTAAGGGACTATGGTATTCAAGTAGGTAGACCACCTTTATTGTGTGATTCTAAAAGTGCCATTTCTATTGCAAACAATCTTGTTTCACATAGTAGGACTAAGCATATAGAGATAAAATACCATTTTCTTAGAGAACATGTAGAAAAAGAAGACATCTCATTAGAATTTGTTAAAACTGATTATCAAATTGCAGATGTATTTACTAAGCCTCTGGATGAAACTAAATTCAATAGATTTAAAATTGAATTAGGAATGCTGACCATAGGTTAGTTTACAAAAAATTGGCTAAGTAAAATTGTGTCGACACATTCAGTAATAAAGTGTCGACACAGAAAAGTTATGTCGACAATTCAGGGAAATTATGTCGACACAGAGAAAATGTATCGACACCAAAGGGACAAAGAGTCGACACATCCAGAAATGTAGTGTCGACATAACCAGAGTAATGGTGTCGACACTTATAGATTTTGTGTCGACACTTGTAATAAGAGTCGACACAGAATTTCTGATGAACTACTAAGTATCTCTAGTGTCGACATATCATCAATTAGTGTCGACACATAATAGTCAGCGCCGTGGTCGAGACAATAGAAGTTTGTGTCGACACATTCCAACAGTGTCGACACTTTTAGACAGTTTTTGCCCGCCTTTTGATCTTCTTTGATTAGAAGGGTATAAATAGGTCAAGAACTTATTCTGTCGACACACTCACCAGGGTTTCGAGACAAAAACCTTGTGTAGACAATCTCTCTCCTCTCCAATCAAGCTTTCTCTTCATTCCAATGGCGCCCAAGGTTGAAGACAACGTCAATGAAGGATATGAGTTGGTTAGGCATGCATTCGTCGATGCCGACTCAGAGATAAAACAGGTCATTTCACTTCTTGCAGAAAACGGATTAGAATGTCTTGTCTCTGAACCTTCAAAGATATGGAAGAATGAAGTATTCGAGTTCTACATGGCTGCATCAATGGACTCAATAGGGTTGAAGATCAAATCCACTGTTCATGGAGAAAAACTGAAGCTATCTCAGAAACGGTTGAGCAAGATTCTCCATCTTCCTAGAATACAAGATGAGGAAGAGGTGTCAGCCTCAAGGACCAGGGAGGCGCTTCAATAGTGTGGATTGGATCCAACCATAAAAATAGGATCTGCCATCAACAGGAAGGGCATGAATCCTCAGGGGAAATTCTTGTCTAAAATTGTAGGAAAAGTAATCTTATGCAAAGCAGGTGGCCTTGATAGGATATCAGCCTATATGTTCAGCCTGATGACAAGGGTGATCTTTAAGATTCAAACAAATTGGTCTGCAGTACTGTTTGATAAGATTAAAGAAGGAATCAAGAAGCCAAACTTGGCTAGGATCATGAGTCTGTACCTGGCTTGAATAATTCCAGAGGTAATGCAACAGATTCCCGGATCAAAGATAAACCACATAAGAAGAATGAACATAAGGTTATTCTCCAAATGGGATAGAGTTCTTTCTAAGGAGATGCCTGAGAATGGTCATGAAGATGCACAAGACCAGGAAGAGCAAGTTAGAGCACAAGTTTAGGATCTGACTGTGACTACCCAAGTCCAGGAAGAGATTATATCTGCACAGGTGCAGGGGGAGCCAATTACTGCACATTTGTAGGGGGAGACACATTCAGAACAAGTGCAAGAGGAAGAAAGAATCAATTTATTAGAGGATATTGTTCCTCAACCTGATCTTGATATTTCTGGAGTTGCTGCTGCTGCTGAGAAAGTACAATCTCCTGCTCTTACACAACAAGAATTCACTCTTGAAGAGCTGTTTCCTGATATTGGAGGAGAAACAGATAAAATGTAGACCCTAAGATTTGAGGGGGAGCAAGTAAGGGTTAAGGGGGAGAAGGTTGATATAGAGGAAGAGCAACAAGTAGCTGAGAAAGAAATTTCTTCCACTCCTCAAGAGAGGGTTAATATTGACAGTTCTTCAGAATCTGAGCATGAAGAAGTAAGTGAGACAAAAAAGAGAAAATAAATGGTCTTTAAGAGAAGAAGTTAAAGTTATAAGCAGGCTTTACAAGCTACTTCTTCCCAACCAGCATCTGCAATTGATTACAACAAACTTTTGGTGGATTTACAAGTCAAAATGGATGAGCAGAGATTGCTTCTAGCAAAATATGTGGATGAAAGCCAAAAGGCTCTTCAATTTGATCTGGCACAAGATAAAAAAATCTATCTGATTTGAAGTTAATCAGAATAAAAAAGACATGACAGATTGCTTTCACAAGGGAGGCAATGTTGTGGTATTTCTTGCCAAGCAATAAGAAGAAACAAAGAAGCAAGTGGATGAGATGGCTGTTAAACAAGGCTATGTCCTTGAGAATAAAATTACAATGAATGACAATCTGACTGAATCACATAATGTGATAGTCACTGAGTTCATAAACATTGTTGTTGCAATGACTGAAGCTAGGAATACGGAAAAAGAAGAATATGATCAGAGGCTACAAGCTTCCCTAGAATTAGTTAAAACTGCATTCACTTCATCTGAGAAGTTAATTAGTGACAAGCTTCAAAAGTTAAAGCCATTCTTTTAAGATGGAATCAATTACCTGGATGGGCAAATAAGATTTCAGAAAGATGACTTAAGAGATCATATGACCAGAGAAGTCATAAAGGGGGAGAGGGTATTAGTCTATGCTGGATCTGATCATGCCAAATGGGTAACCAACAGCATAAGAGCCACTCTGGGATATCCACCCTTGTGTGATGATGATCATATGGCTGAGTCAGGGGTGCAACTAATTCTACTTGAAGGTGATCAACCTGAGGTTGCCCAAGTCATTTACCCTCCTGCAGATATTGAAATGGTACATCAACAAGTTGAGTCAATGTACAGCCCTCCACAACCAATTACAAATGTGATTTTTGAAAAGGTTGATATGCCAGATGCTGCTATCAAAGCTCATCAAGATGCTCAGTTATCAAAGAAAAGATTCAGGGAGCAAGCTGAGCTAAAGCCAGACTTTGAGCAGTGGAGCCCCACATCAAGGAATATCATATTAACTGCATGGAAAGCTGTCAAAGACCAAGTACATGAAAGGGGTAAATGGTACAATGAGCAAGAATGGCAAAAGTATGAAGCCAAGCAGGAGGCCATAGTTCAATAAAGGAGAAAGGCTAAGATGGGGAAGCTACCTCCTGATACTGAGGAGCCTAGCAAATATTTTCCCAAGCCTATTCATTATTTTGAAAGGCAAAGGATCAAGGCTGAGGCACAGAAAAAGACTGATTTGAAAGGCAAGAAGCTCATGGAAGATACAGAACCTTCTGTGAAGGCTCAGATTAAATCATGCAAAGGGATTGTCATCAAGGAGCCAGTCTAACCTTAGTCTTAGCTTTACGAGTTTTTTGTCCAAGAACTATGTAAATCTTTTGTTTGTTAGAGAAATCAATGTAAACATTTTGTAGCAAACTTTTTGAGTTGATATTCAAAACATTGTTCTGTGATCATTTACTTTTACATCTTTATTCTGTGATGTAACTATGATATGTGTTTTGTTTATATAGTACCATTTCATATAATGCTTATGTACATCATCTTGTTTATTTTCTAAGTAGTGTATATCATTGGCTAAAGGGTTATGACTTCTCTAAATAGGAGGAGATTGTTGGGTATATTGGAAAATGTGTACCTAATTTGGAGAAGCCTCACTTAGCTCAATGATATATATCAAGGTGTATTTGATGTTATTTTGAGTTTATATGTGCAGGTTAAGAATGTGCTAGAATGCAGGAAAAATATTTTAAGTCCATATGTCGACACCTGAGGAAGCTGTGTCGACACTCCAGTAAGATTGTGTCGACACTTGGAAATGGCTGTGTCGACACTTCAGTGAGTTTGTGTCGACACTGGGAGGCAGTGTCGACACACAGAAGATTATAGTCGACATCGACTGTGTCGACACCGGGAGGCTGTGTCGACACACAGAGGCAGAGTCGACAACAACTGTGTCGACACCTGGAGGCAGTGTCGACACACGCTATGTTCTAAGTCTACATCAATTGTGTCGACACACAGGACTTGTGTCAACACACAGTTGAGTCTAGACCAAGTTGATTGCTTATGAATGGTGAAGAGTTTGTGTCGACACAAATAATCAGTGTCGACACATTCTCAAGATGCAGTGTCAAGAAGTTGTGTCGACATCAAGGCAGCTTTGTCGACATCACCAAAGGCTGTGTCGACACTTAAGTCACTTGTGTCGACACATATTGACAGATGGTCTCGACACTTTATGAAAGACAGACTCGACGCTTTGCTGACAAAGACAAAGGCTCAAGAACTGTTTGAAGGCTTGACAGTTGTGAGTTACAACAAGTTATTGAAGCTGTCAGACTTGTCATAAGTTAGTTATAAACTGGATCAACAAGTTTCCATGGATGAAGTCTATAAATAGATGGATTCAGAAGAAGAAAGAGACACACATAACAAAAGAATAAGTATTGTCACAACTAATACAATTAGAGATTTATCTCTGATCAAGAAAGGACAAGTAACAAAGAAGAAGATCTTCATGAGAAGATCTAAGAAGACATTCTGAAGTAGTTTACTATTCAGATTCTGTCTAAGTTGAATTCAATCAAGAATTCAGAAGTATCTTCAAGTGGTTTGGATAGAGAGAGACCAAGCTATTTGAAGTCAAGCAGGAGACATTCACAGATCTCTTATGAAGCAGATATGAACTAATTTGTCAAGAAGATTCAGTTCTATTTCTGAAGTCTAAGAAGGAAGCTGTCAGTCAGTTATATTCAAAGGAAATCAACCCAACTAAGTTCAAATTCAAGAAGCTTTTAAGAAAGCTAAGATCAAGTTGATTTCAACCATCAGCCTCTTCTTGAAGCTGATCAAGAAAGTTCTTATCCCTTCTTTCTCAACAGGGGTAAGAGATTACAAAATTCCTTATCAAATTCTGTAGGATCTATTCGTAGATCTGAGTTGTAAGCCTATTTTATAAAGGCTGAGTGTATGAGATTTATTCTCTGAGTGGTAGGGTTGTTTATGCCTGAATTGTAGGAGAAGGTATTCTCTGAGTTGTAGGCCTTGTGGCAAGGCTGAGGTAGGGTTGTTTATGCCTGAGTTGTAGGAGAAGGTATTCTCTGATTTGTAGGCCTTGTGGCAAGGCTGAGGTAGGGCTTGGTAGCCTGAGTTGTAGGAATGTGGAGACATTCTGAGTTGTAGGAATCATTCTGGATTTTGGGCTAAAGGAAGAAGTTAGGCCGACTCTTGCATACTACTAGATAGGTGAAGGGGGAAAGTGGATGTACCCAGACCTTGGGGAACCACTATAAATCTGTGTGCAATCTGTGATGTGTGTATGATTGTGATTGCTGTGCTGTGTTAGCTATAGAAATATCTTATTTATTCAAAGAACTGTAGTTATATTCTGCCTTTAGTTAAATCAAGGAAAAGTACCTATTCACCCCCCCCACCTCTGGGTGTTTAGGTAGTCTTGAAAGTAAAACTATCAACAAGTGAGAAACAAAACTGTCAGTAAATAAGGGAGTAGTAAGATTACTAATCCAAACCTGAATAGTTGTCAAAACACAGCAAACTAACAAGAAATTAAGAACAAAAGAATTAACTTATAAGGTTAAAAAGTTATGAAATTTGAACCAAGTGTGAACGGAGTCATACTCCGAGAACATCTACGAGATCAGGCAGAAATAACATAAGTTTGATCCTCAAGACGAGGCAAAGGCTCAATAAACACGTGAATCATTAACAAAGTAATGCAACCGGATCTGATTTGGGACCAACCGGTCAAACCCGGACTAACAGAACCAAACGTCTCAAAAACAGGACTTTGGTGGTGGCCATTTGGTCCAACACAACTCAACATCCCAAACACAGGACCCAAACATGCCCGGGTGTAATGATTCACGAAACTAAGCCCACCAAACCAAAACCATATCCGAAACACCCATAATGCACAAACTCGACCTATTCGATAGAAACTCAATGATTCTAACTTGGCGAAACTAAGCCTTTAGAGATACACGTCAAATAGGTGAAAGGACAGAAATCTAAGGGAAAAGCGTCGAGTACACTCGATGCCACATCGAGTGCAGTCAACACTCTCGACGCCATAACTCAGCACACTCAACGCTTACACGCGGTAGCAAAAACAGATGATGGCGTTGAGTGAGTTCATCTCACTCAAACTTTATCACTTAGCTGCTAAAATCAGATTACGACGTTGAGTGAGTTCAGATCACTCAATGTTTTGCCACTTAGCCACAAAAGAACCAGATGACGACATTGAGTGAGTTCAACTCACTCAACGCTTTCGATGCTTTTATACTTAGACTTACAGATTTAAGAGACGGCGTTGAGTGACCTCAGCTCACTCAAAGCTGTCGACGCTTTTATACTTAACTTGCCGATTAAAGTGACGTCGTTGAGTGAGTTAAGCTCACTCAACGCTATCGACGCCTTTTTACTTAGCTTCAAGAATTTTACAGAATGGCGTTGAGTGTGCTAAGCTCACTCAATGCTTTTTAACTTAGCTTCTCAAACAACTTAGCAAGGCATTGAGTGCATTCAACACACTCAACTCTTTTATACTTAGGCAAAAAACTGAACTTCTACCCTAAGATTTCACTCAACCCTTAAGGCTATATACACTCAACTCCACTCAAAGCTTCTAGGAAGAAACCTACTCGAGGGTTATCATCCCCACCAGTCCTATATTAACTATTACTGACTAAATCTAATCGGCCAAAATCAAAAAAAATTCCTTGTTTACTTGGACTAACCAACGGATGAATCTTGTTTAGACTGAGGTCCATTAAGATGAATTCAGATAGACCAACAGACTTATCCCCAACGTGTTTGTCTAGGCTAGCAGTCAAAAGAGAGAAATTTAATAAGGCTAACTGCCCAATTTGACAAAGCGTACTTGACCTAACAGGAATTTCTACATAAGCAACAGGCCGCCCTTGGCCAAAACCCACAACTCTCCTATTATCTAAGAAGAAAAGGAAGTAAAACCGAAAGAAACACAAAGCGGCAAATTTGGCAATGATGAGAAAAAATACCACCAGCCCCAAGATCTATAGAAAATAATTTTGACATGGAGTAAAATACAACTCTAGTTCAAACATTCTGTACCAGGAGGAAATCAAGAAAAAACGAAAGAGAAAAGAAGAAAAAACAACGGAAAAATCACCACTTGCCTCAAATCACCCGAAATCTGGCCAAGTAATGCCCACCTCTTATATCTGGCAACAAGAACACTTAAGAAACAAACCTGAAAGTTTTGAGAGGAAAAAAGGGTAATAAAAGCATACTTAGACCACTAAAATCCAAGAAACTGGAAAAACTTGCCGTAGAAATGTTGATCTAGGCGAGATCTACCCGGATCCACTCTTCAAAGACGAAACTGAGCACCAAAGCTCCAGAAATCGGTGGCTGAAGGCTTAGGAATGTCCTGATAGTATCTAGTGTCAACCTAATCCACCTATAAGTGGGGGGGGGGGAAGGTGTCGTGCAGTATTTTGTGAAATTAAACTAACCTGCACAAGTAAGCAAACAAAACAAAGAAAACACACAAAGAATTATAGTGGTTCCCCAATTTGGGTACGTCCACTTTCTCTCTTCGACCTATCTCCCACCAAGGGACGACTCAGACACTTCTCCAAACGGATTGAAATCCAATCCTCACACTAGGAGCAACACTCCCATAACGACGGAAGGAACCCTTCCAACAACGGATTCACAACTCCAACACAACGGGTTGCACCCAACCCTTAAAAATAGGAATGAAATTTCCTTTACAACAAAATTGAATGTAAATAAAAATACAAACAATGCTTTATGGAGATTCCAATGTCCTTCTTCGTTCGTTGAAGCTTGCACGAAAAGTACGAAGAGTCCACAACCGTATTTCTCACTTGGAATGGATTTTGTCAAGATCGGCGGCGGCAAGCAAGTGCGGCGGCGATTCTTTGTAAATCAAAACTTCTTGACGAAGCAAGCTAGGTTTTCGAACGATCTCAGTCGGATCAAATGTCTCATCCGATTCGGAAGGGAGAACAAGTCTCGTTCAACGAATAAAGAGACAAGAGATCTCGAGAGAGACACGTGGAGAGGTTGCTTGCCTCGGTGCTGTCGTCGAGCGATCAGAGACGAGCTGAGATCAGCGGCGGCGACAACCTGCCGAGCGGCGATGTGCGATCGGCGGATTCCGCGATCAGCTAGGTCACGGCCGACTTCTTCTATTTTTCGTATTCCGGTGTGTACTGTAGACAACAGGAATAACATCGTATTTATACCCAAAGGCAAACCCTAAAAGACCGTTGTGGGGCCCACCTCGGAAATTCCGAGTTTTGGCCGAAATGAGCAAGGCGACATGGACCGGTCCAGCGAGCGTCGAAATCTGCCTAAGGCAAAATAGGAGGGAGTCATTGGTGATTCCCATCGATGTCGGCGGGAATCACTCCCGAATCCCGTTGATTTTTCCTTGGCAGAATTTCTGACTTTGCCGGCCGGAAGTAGTCGGTGGGAGTCACTTAGTGATTTCCGTCGAAGTCGGCGGAATCACTAACGACTCCTGTCGATTCTTACTTGGAAGAATTTTCCTCCTTCCTTCTTTTGATAGCTTGGTCTTTGACCCATCCTTGCTCCTTCTTCTGCTCTTGATCTACCTTGACCCTATACTTGAAAATAAGTACACTCAAATAGAAAGAGCACACGTGGATCGACACACTGATCTACACTACAAGGGATTACGGTTCGCAGACCTGTGTATATTGACCCACTATACTCTGACATTGGTGTGTACTTAGCATGGAATAGCTGCAAGCACAACTTGATAAAATTTTCAAATACATTGTCAATTCAACTTAGCTTGTTCAGGCTCTTCTTCAAATCAGGTCAATTGTGGATGCAATACCCAATAATCTCCCCCTATTTGAAGAAGCCTAAACCCTACAAGCTAAGGTGAATAGAACAGATGGAAATGAAAATCATAAAATGAAAATTCAGTTGAGTGTGGAATTCATTACCATTTTCCTGCGAGCAACATAGCCTTAGTCGACGTGATCTCCCCCTATTTTAGAGCAACATAGCCTTTGTGGCCTACTTAGCATTAGCAGCCACCTTAGCCTTGGCCGAGAGGGTAATCTCCCCCTTTTCGGCTTCTGCAAACCTGGGACTTCACTTGTAGAAAAATACTCCCCCTCAGTTCTTGCATCCGTGCCCGATCTTGAGTTCCTAGCAGATGCTTCCCCTTAATTCAAGAGCCTTGAGCCTTTCAGTCTTCAATCTTCAAAGTTAAGCATACCGAGTTCAGTTTTGAAGAAATTGAACTTGTCCTCGTCTAGTGGCTTCGTGAAGATATCTGCAATCTGCTTATCCATGGGGACATAGCAGAGAGATATATCTTTGTTCTCCACATGCTCCTGAATTAAGTAGTAGCGCACTTCAATATGCTTTGTTCTGTTGTGCGACACTGCATTGTTCGCAATTGCAATTGCGCTCGAGGAGTCGCAATGTATGGGAACTTCTCTGAACTGCAAGTCATAATCTTCGAGTTGATTTTTGATCCATAGAAGTTGTGTGCAACAGCTGCCTGCTGAGATGTACTCAGATTCAGCCGTAGAGGTTGCGACACAGTTCTACTTTTTACTGCTCCACGATATAAGCCTTCTTCCGAGGAATTGGCACATCCCGGAAGTGCTTTTCCTATCATCCATGCTTCCTGCAAAGTCAGCATCTGAAAAGCCTATCAGCTCGACATCATTGTTTCTTGGGTACTACAAACAGAGATTTGGTGTACCTTTAAGGTATCTAAGAATCCGCTTTGTAGTGACATAATGAGATTCCTTAGTGTTCACCTGATATCTAGCACAAACGCATGTGGAAAACATAATATCCACTCTACTAGCAGTAAGGTAGAGCAGGGATCTAATTATGCTTCTGTACTTGGTTTCATCAAAAGGTTTCCCTTTCTCATCCTTGTCTAGAGACACAGTGGATCCCATTGGAGTCCTCATGGAGGTTGAACTCTCCATTCCGAATTTCCTTAAGAGTTCATTTGTAAACTTCATCTGAGAGATGAAAATCCATCCTCTGACTGTTTCACTTGAATTCTCAAGAAATACTTCAGCTCTCCCATACTGCTCATTTCAAACTTCCCTTGCATAAGTTTGGAAAACTTCTTGTACAGGTTGTTGTCCGTTGAGCCGAATATTATGTCATTGACATAGATTTGCTCCAAACAAATCTTGCCTTTGACTTCCCTAAAAAATAATTTCTTATCTATTTTTCCTCTCGAGAACTTGTTCTCAACAAGAAAACTAGACAGAGTCTCATACCAAGCTCGAGGAGCTTGTTTTAAGCCATATAATGCTTTATTAAGAAAGTAAACATGATCAGGGAGAGTTGGATTAACAAAACCCTGGGGTTACGCGATGTATACTTCCTCTTTTAAATCTCCATTCAGGAAAGCAGGCTTCACGTCCATCTGATACACAGTGAATCCTTTGTAAGAGGCATATACCAGGAACAACCTGATCGCCTCGAGCCTTGCAACTGGTGCAAAGGTTTGGTCGAAGTCAATCCACTCCTCCTGTCTGTATCATTGAGCCACTAGTTTAGCTTTGTTCTTGATGATGACACCGTGTTCATCCAGTTTGTTTCTTAAGATCCACTTAATGCTGATCACATTCTGTTTCTTTGGTCTGGGAACTAGCGTCCAAACGTTGCATCGTTCGAATTGATGAAGTTCATCTTACATGGGCAATATCCACGACGCATCTTTGTTCGCTTCGTCGAACTTCTTTGGCTCAACCTATGACAGAAAACTAAGGTGCAGAATCTCGTTAATTGTACCTCTACGAGTTCTGACACCGTCCCGAGGATCTCCTATGATCTGATCTCTTGGGTGATCCCTCACGTGTTCTAGCTCTAATAGTCTAGCATCTGGAGCTCCTACAGCTTCTCGGGCTCCTCCCTCTTCTAGGAGAATCTCCCCATCCTAACCGTCATCTTCTCCAGTTGGTGTTGAGGTGGAGACCTTGACGAACTTAGGAGCTTCATTTTTAGCAGTCTCATCTAGACTTAGCTGTTCAAGCCTTGCAACTGTATCTTCAAGAATGCCACTAGAAAAATTGCTGTGAAGCAAGCTTCCTTCATCAAATACAACATTAATTGACTCTTCTACCACTACGGTTTTCTTATTGAAAACCCTATATGCCCGACTATGGCTACTATAGCCCACGAAGATGCCTTCGAAGCATTTTTCTCCGAATTTAGTACGTGGGTACTTCCCATTATTTGAGTACATAGCATCTGCAACCAAAAATCCTTAGATAGGACATGGTCAGTTTCCTGCTTTCAATAGCTCATAAGGCATCTTACGATGGTTCTTGTTGATCAAGGCTCGGTTTTGCACGTGGCAAGCTGTATTGACAGCCTCTGTCCAGAAGTACTCTTGAAGAGAAGCGTCATTCAACATTGTCGTACATGCTTCAATGAGCGTTCTATTCCTACTCTCCGCAACTTCGTTTTGCTGAGGAGTACGTGGGGAGGAAAACTCATGAAAGATACCATGTTCTTCACAGAATTGTATCATAACCCCAGAATCGAATTCTGTTCCATGGTCACTTCTGATTTTGACCACGGAGCAGTTAAGTTCGTTCTGAATTTGCTTGACAAAATTAGTGAAGATGTCAAATGTATCTGACTTTCGTCTCAAAAAGAACACCCACATAAACCTAGAGTGATCATCAACAATCACTAGCGTATACGATTTGCCTCCTAAGCTATGAACTTGCACTGGACCGAACAAGTCCATATGCAGAAGATAAAGACATCTGGAAGAGTCTTTGTTTTCAATGCCCTTAAAGGTCGCCCGAGTCTGTTTGCTCTTTTGGCATGTAGGACAAGGGCTATCTTTGATGCACTTAATAGTAGGGGCATACCTTACTAAGTTCTTAGAAAACAACATATTAATAGTTTTGAAATTAATATGTGCTAATCTCTTGTGCCATTGTTCACAGAGAGATGCACTGTCTTTTGCTACTAGGCAAATGGGGGTAGAAGAGTCTATGCTAAGAAAATCTAAGAAGAAAATAATTCTGCTCCTAATGCCAGTTAATACCATCTCCGAAGAGGCACACGATATTATTAGGCACTTTTCCTTCCACAACTTAACGTCGTATCCTTTATCACACAACTGGCTTACACTGATCAGATTATGGTTCAACCCTTCAACATAGGCCACGTCTGTGATAGAGAATACACCGTTGGATATCATACCATAACCCTTGGTGACTCCTCGATCTGATCCTCCAAAGATGACTTTGGGTCCATTTTCGACTAGGGAGGAATCACGCAACAGGCTTCTTGTCCCGGTCATATGCCGGGAACATCCACTGTCCAAGTACCAGATTGGCGTTTTGGTGGCCTTTGGACAGACCTGCAAAATAGAATTAGTTTCCCTTAGGAACCCAATCTGACTTGGGTCCTAGATTCCTTGTTAGCATACTCCCCCTCGGGTGGTTAACCCTACGAGTGGTCGGCCTTGCATTGCTAACATGAGAAGTATAATTATTTCTTGGATTAAACCAGCAATCCACAGCAAAGTGACCAACTTTGCCACAACATCAACAGTCAAACCTGTTGTACCGTACCCTAGGCTCCTACTTCACCCTTGGAACAGTGGGTCCAGCCAGGGCCTTCGATCTGGAGGTGGAGGCATCATGATGACAACAGTCACACGATTTCTTCACTTCCTGTTCCTTCTATATAATAGGCTTGGCCTTTAGTGCCTGCTTCCTATTATGGCCGCTAGAGAAGTTGCCATAATTCTCCACTTGGATTTCCTCATAAGGTTCCTTAAAGACACTCTCACCATAGTTGCGGGGGAAGGTCCATCCATCATACCGACTCTTGAGATTTTACACCGAGGGCCGGAAGAGGTGGCCATAGGTTGACTCAAATTCATGCTCATTGCAGGGAAAGCTAGGATTTCGGAATGAAATATGACTGAGTGGGGCATTTCCCTTTTCTGTAGCAGAGGCCTTCTTAGTAGCCTTATTTTTCCTCTGCTTTATGTTTCTCCTGGATGATTTAAAAGGCTCAACCACATGGCCTAAGCCAGCCCCCTCATCCTGAGCAGAGAGTTCATTAACCAGAGGAAGAACGGTCTTGGGCATAGAGAAGCTTTTGATAATCTTCCCCTCGGCCGCAAGCTGTTCTTCTAGCTTGTTAATTTCTTCTTGCTTTTGGTAAAGGAGCCTTAGAAAATCTGAGTGCTCAGAAGTCAGGTCCAGGTGTTCCTGTCGGAGAGATATCAAGTCAGTGATCTCTTCTCTTAGGGACACTCCCTAAGCCTTAAGGAATTTGACTTCCTTTTTCTGAGCGCTCAACCTCTTTCGGCATTCTTCAAATGTATTGAGCAGGAGCTCATACTTTTTTAGGAGTTGAGCTTTACGGGCAGATGGGTTGTCCTCGTGATCATCTTCAGGAGACTAAGAGTCAGAGTCAGAGAGGGGGGGGTGCAATCTTTTACCCTTACAGTAAATGGGGGACAATCTCCATTTGAGTTGGAGCGACCCATTAGCCCGAAGTAGGCTTTCTCATCATCACTAGAGTCTGATGAGTCAAATTCACTCAGTGTCTTTTGCTTCTTGGCAATGTAGCTCCTCTCCTTCTTCTTGTCTTGAGAAGACTTGTGCTCCTCTCCTTTCCCCTTATCTCTCTTGCTTTGGTGTCAGTCAACAATGACATGGCCTGGCTTATTGCACCCAAACAAGATAATGTCAGCGGAATGATGTTTGTTCTGTTTAGAATCATACCTGTCAGAAGTGTAATTCTTCTTCTGATGTCTGGAGGAGGAGCCATCTCCTTTTCTCTGATTCCTCATCTTGAGGAACTTCTTGAACTCTCGATTGATGAAAGAGAATTCTTCTTCAGATTGCTCTAAGCCGGATGAGCATGGCTCAGAGTCTTCTTCCTCATCCTTTCTCCGAGAGCGGGACGAGGCTGCACCCTTGCCTTTCCTTGAGCTATTAGCTTTTAGGGCAAAGTCTTTTCTTTGGCTGTAGCCTTATCGGCCTCCTTTTCAGCTTTTCTGGTGTTCAGCTGAAGATCATAGCAAATTAGCTTCCCAAACAGAATCTGGTGATCAGTTTCTGCCAGCTTGCAAAACTCTCTGATGGCGCAGATCTTTGTGTCCCATTCCTTAGTCAGGGATCTAAGGAATTTGTCATTTAGTTCACCATCGGTGAACACTCTGCCATAACCCTACAGGGCATTAACGATCTTCAGGAAGTTCTCGAATGTCACTACGATATCTTCCTTGGGAACTTGCCTGAAGGCATCATCCTTCTGGTTCAGAAGGGATCTTCGATTACCCTTACTTCATCTGTGCCCTCCATCAGAATGATCAGGCAGTGCCAGATGTCCTTGACAGTCCTGCAGTTGCTGAAATTCTTCATCATTGAATCATCGACGGCGCTCACTAAAATGTTTTGAGCTTTCTTGTCTAGGCCGACAAGCACCATCTCATCCTTATCCATTTCGGAGAGCCTCTTGGGCACCATCTTTGTCAGATCAATGGTGGAGGCCTTAGTGGGGATATGAGGGCCCTCCTCCACTATCATGAAGAGTCGGGGATCGATTGCCTCCATGTAAAACCTTATCCTTTCCTTCCAGATGGGAAAATTCAGCTTGGTGCATACTGGAATCTTTCATGTAAACTTGAGTCCGTCCATTCCTGAGATCTTCTTTCTTCTTGACACTAGACATAGGATCTTACTCAAGGTGTTTAACCTTATTGTTGAGTAACCTCCCTCTGATACCACTTGAAAGTATCTAGTGTCAACCTAATCCACCTATAAGGGGGGGGGGGGGGGGGGGTAGGTGTCGTGAAGTCTTTTGCTGAATTAAACTAACCTACACAAGTAAGCAAACAAAACACAGAAAACACACAAAGAATTATAGTGGTTCCTCGATTTGGAAACGTCCACTTTCCCCCTTTGACCTATCTCCCACCAAGGGACGAATAGGTCAATTCTCCAAACAGATTGAAATCCAATCCTCACACTAGGAACAACGCCCCCCTTACCACGGATGGAACCCTTCCAACAATGGAGTCACAACTCCACCGCAACGGGTTGCACCCAACCCTTATAAATAGGAATGAAAATTCCTTTAAAACAAAATTGAATGTAAATAAAAATACAAGCAATGCTTTATTGAGATTCGGATGTCCTTCTTCATTCGTTGAAGCTTGCACGAAAAGTACGAAGAGTCCACAACCATATTTCTCACTTGTAATGGATATTGTCAAGATCGGCGGTGGCAAGCAAGTGCGGCAGTGATGCTTTGTAAATCCAAACTTCTTTACGAAGCAAGCTAGGTCTTCGAACAGTCTCAGTCGGATCAAACGTCTCAACCGATTCGGAAGGGAGAACACGTGAGACAGGCTGCTTGCCTCAGTGCTGTCGTCGAGCGATCAGAGACGAGCTGAGAGCAGCGGCGACGGCAACCTTGCGAGTAGCGACGTGCGATCGGCGGATTCCGCGATCGGCTAGGTCACGAATGACTTATTTTGTTTTTCGTATTCCAGTGTGTACTGTAGACAACGGGAATAACATCATATTTATACCCAAAGGCAAACCCTAAAAGACCGTTGTGGGGCCCACCTTGGAAATTCCGAGTTTTGGCCGAAATGAGCAAGGCGGCCTGGACCGGTCCAGCGAGCGGCGAAATCTGCCAATGGCAAAATCGGCGGGAGTTGTTGGTGATTCCCAACGAGGTCGGCGGGAATCACTCCCGACTCCCGTCGATTCTGCCTTGGCAGAATTTCTGACTTTGCCAGGCGGAAGTAGTCCGCGGGAGTCACTTAGTCATTCCCGTCGAAGTCGGCGGGAATCACTAACGACTCCCGTCGATTCTTACTTGGAAGAATTTTCCTCCTTCCTTCTTTTGATAGCTTGGTATTTGACCCATCCTTGCTCCTTCTTCTGCTCTTGATCTACCTTGACCCTGTACTTGAAAACAAGTACACTCCAATAGAGAGAGAACACGTGGCTCAACACACTGATATACACAACGAGGGATTACATTGCGCAGACCCGTGTATATTGACCCACTACACTCTGACATTGGTGTGTACTTAGCATGGAATAGCTGTAAGTACAACTTTATTGAATTGTCAAATACATTGTCAATTCAACATAGCTTGTTCAGGCTCTTCTTCAAATAAGGTCTATTATGGATGCAATACCCAACATGTCCGCCTCTCTCATTCTTTTGCAACAGGCCGACGGTTTCATGAGGGAGACAATGAATAGGGTTTTGACGCGATGGCTTTCTATTTATACTTATTTATCCGATTATTATAATAAAATATCTTAATTAATTAAATAAAACATCAAAATGACCCGAAAACGAAACTTACCCGAAATTTTACGAAAATTGCACCATAGCTAAATACTTACGCTACGCATCCAATGACGAAGTTGAAATCGAAATCAAACTAACCAATCTTGGGTAAACACCTCCCAAAGCCAAAACACAAGCATTCCCAAAAGGCTCCACCAAGTCACCAAAACAGACCCGACTCGCTAGGAAATCTTGCAAATAGGCTAAACCAAGCCACACACAGAAAAACTCAAGAGCTACAACCCACGATCTAACAATGACACACGCCAACCATGCGCTAACGTAATGCCCTGACATCATAAATACGCCAAATAAAAGAATTAACTAAACATCGAAAAAATTTGGGGCGTTACACCAACTCCCCCTAAAAAGAAGTTTTGTCCCGAAACTTTACGCACCCAAAGATTCCACAAAAAGAATATAATCAAGGATTATAGAAGGGGAAATACATACTGTAAGAAACTAGGAGAACATATGAGGATAAGCCTCCCTCATAGCTAACTCCAACTCCCAAGTGTATCTTTCTACGTCTTGGTTTTGCCACAAAACTTTAACCATTGGTATGGTTTTCCTCCGTAATACTCAATCTTGAGTATCAGGAATACGGACAGGCATGTCAACATAGGAAATATTAGGCTCCAACTGGGGCACAACATCAAGAATCTGTCAGTCGCTGAGCACACCTTTCTGCAACTGGCTCACGTGGAACACGTCGTGCACACCAGGAAAGTTTGCAGGCAAATCCATCCTATAAGCTGATACACCAATACGCTCAAAAACCTTAAAAGGTCCCACATATCTCGGGTCCAACTTATGATTCTTACCAAACCTTTTAACTCCTGACATCGGGGAAACTTTGAGGAATACCATATCCCCTACAACAAACTCTAAATCAGATCTACACCGATTGACATTCCTTTCATATCGCTCCTACGTTATCTGATGCTTTTCCTGAATAGGAGGCAATTTTTACCTTTATCTCAGATTGCAAACAATCTTACACCTCAGAGTCTCAACTCCTACAAATCAGAGACAATGCTCCTACCACTCGGATAACAAACTCTCCTACAACTCGGAGAACAAACTCTCCTATAACTCGATCCAAAAAGAAGGATCTACAACTCAGAGGGAAAAACCTCCTATAATAATGAAAATATTTACACAAGAAAAGATTAAAAGATGATTTTCAATAGATCTGAAATCTTCCATCCCTCATTCCTTTGAAAAGTTGATCTTGAACGTCTTGAAGAACAAGAGAAAATCGAAGACTTGAATACTTGATTTGAATGCACGAATCGACTAGATCTGAGAAAATCAGAACCTTCAGAGATCAATGATCTAGTCGATTTGCTTGAAGAAGAACTAACCGGGCGGTAAGAAGTCGTTGGCTGAGCGGGGGAGCGAAGAACGTATCGAGCATCTACAGGAAGATTTTCCTTCTTAAGATTTATCAGTTTTTACAAATTAGCATGATTAGGGTTGATTGAAATCCACCCTATATATATATAGGAAACCTTCTTCTTTAATGGCTAGAAATTTCCTTCCTTATCGAGATATTCGAAATTTACTGTAGATGGCGATCTGGTCAACCCGAGCTGCAAATTTGAAAAGAGAAGAAAATAACCCTAAGTATAATTCGTCGAGTATCTTCAAGTATACTCATCGAACAACTTTGAAACTTGATGAAATTTACTTGGACAGTTCCAGCCAGATCAATCGTATAACTTAACACTTGGTAGTAGAGATACTCGACGAATTCGACGAGTATGGGCTAGTATACTCATCAAATTCGATATGTCGGCTAGCTGACTCGACGCACTCGACGCCTATCCAAGTGATATACGATGAATATCACTTAGAGAAATACAGAGAAGTAAAGTCGAAATGACTCGATGAATTCGTCGTATATCTACATGTATATTCGACGAGTATTGATAGATATATTCAATGAATTCGACGTGTATACACGATTATACTCGATGAATTTTACTTAACGGATTTCTAGGAATTCGAAGATTATTCTCTAAGTAAATACGACGAATTCGACGAGTGCTAGTAAGCATACACGACAAATTCAACGAGTATTCATTAGTATACTCGATGAATAGAACGAGTATCCATTACTATACTCGATGAATTTTACTTAGAGAAAATCTTCTCGTCTGAGGGCCTCAACTTGATCTTATTGGATTCTTCTAATATACTTGAAATGGACCCTAATAAAAAGATTACACATGAGTCTACACATTAGCCTATGCAATGTGGAATTACATTATATAGTCCTGTGTTTCAATACCCACTGTAACTTGATATTGTGTTGTACTTGGCAATATCATTCTCTAAGCACATTACTAGAAAATAACATCAAATACAAACTCAATTCATCTTAGTTCAAGGGACACTTCTTCAAATCAGAGTTATTGTGGATACAATACCCAACAACTGGGTAGAGATGACAGAATACAGGCTTGAAACTAAATTGGTAGGTGGTGCAACTTGGATACTGTCTTCTTTGAACTGAGCGGCTTGTCGTCATGTACTTACGTCTTGCCGGTGAGGCACTGAAGGTTATAAGAAATGTTTAACATCACAACTTATATGTAGCCTATGGTTGGTCGTGGGCTCTTGGGTAAATAGATCTCCTTTTATGGCAGTTAGGTTGGGAGTATTAGAGATTCCTAGATCTTATATAATAGTGATCAATTCTACCTAGTGCTCCTCCATAAGTTGAATATGCTCCTCTATGGAAGTTAGATCTGTGATGGAGGTGGATCCTCCCTAAAGAGCCACATTGCTTCCATGTGAGTTGGCAGGGACATATTGGCATACTCTTCTGAAGTTGTTGATGCGCATTCGATAAGTGCACCGGTCGCTTAAGTAATATAAAATGGGAATAGCTCCCTAAGTATCGATCTAACGGGAACACAGTAAGGGGGAGTAACTATCAAGGAGGACTTGATATTGAAGTCCTCAAGGTCGGGGTTATGAAGGGGGATTTGGTTTACGAAAAAATAAAATTAAACAACACTAAATAAACTACTCCTATGCAGGCCTCTATGTACTATTTCGATCAGTGGGATGGAAACTATGCAGACCTCTATGAACTACATTGCAAGGCAGATGGACGAGTAAGAAAGTTGATTGAGGGATGCAAGAACCTCATCGCAAAGCACGCAACTAGCAATTGCTAGTGCAACAAACCAACATGACCGGGTGGAGGTTAGTGTGATGGAAGGATCGAGGAATGGAATTGAGGGCATTGGCAGAATCGACGCACTTCAAGAAAAAACTAAACTAACAATAATTTTTGTAAACATGAAATAATCATTACAACATATAGTTTAGTAGGGATACATAATCAAAAATAAAGAAGATTACACTATCAACAACAACTCAACATAAGAAAAAGGAAAAAGATACGACTGATTCTGGAGGCTTGTTGTAGATTCATAGAGGTAAAAATCGTCAGGTTGTCAATCCGCATCCTAGCTTTATCCCAACTATTGTCCAGGGTAGAGGAGGGTTATCACCACCCCCCAATGGACACATATTCTTTGATAAACAATAATCCAGCCACTTCCATGGTTAAGATCTCCTTGCTCGGTGTTGATGATGAGTGCGAAATACAATTCCATAAGTCCTTGGATGAAGTGAAGTGGCCAAGGGCAAGAGCCCTAAATCATGGAGGAAGGAGGAGGAGGGCAGAACTCTTCCTACGACAAAACGGTGGAGAGGAGCAAAAGTACCGATCTAGGGAAAACTTGGGCTTAAATAATACCCAATCAGAAAAAATGAAACACATGGTTGAATGAACGACCGTGCGCACATCATGTGTTAATTACAGCACAGGAATGCCCAGCCAGGAAGATGACCCGCCCGTGCATTTATGACCACGCACGGGCATCCAGCATGTGTGAGAATAAAACTAACAGACGGAGTCAGATCGCAAAAAAATGGCAAAACTAGAGGGCGTGCATTTTTTTCACGCACTGTTGAATCCTACTGTGCGTGAAGAAAACGCATAGGAAATAATCCAAAAAAAATATTTTGCCAAAAATAGACGGTCGCGTGATTTGGTCACACACGAGCAAAACAACTATGCGCGAGCAAATCACACAACCTGGGCTAGAGCACAAGAATGTTGTAGGTAGTGCACGGTCTCAACAATCGTGCATGAATAAAAACACATAACTGTGCAATTCCTATAGGAAAGAACTCTAGTGAAATGAGGCTCTGCCCACCTACACAAGAAGAACATAACTAGGGCACAGGCCCACAGTACTCACATAAAAACTAAATTCACAAAATAAAAATGTGGGGACCACCATATGCTTACCCCCAGCAAAATAGTGCACAATTGCACACCACAGCAGGAAAAATGTGCACTTCTTGAGAAAGTAGAAATCAAGTGGAATATGAGCAAGTGTAAGCTATTTGTGATGTGCATGTGCATGAAAATGAACCCAAATGAGTCCAAAAAACACTATATAAATCAGACTTATCACACCCCAAGACATAACTGTTTGCTCGTCCCATGCAAACCATCCCTCATGTGGATGAGAAAAATAAATAGCTTGCATATAAATTGCAAGGACGGAGTACCATATGAAGTCACATGCTCAAGCTTATAGAAATATAGTAGAAAGAATTCTTAATTATGCAAACTAGTTTACAATCTAAAAGCGTATTTATATATTATTACTACTCAAAAATAGAATCATGGTGAATTATTTAGTCATGCATAAGTAGAAAACAGACTTATCACTAAGGTGAACATTGACAAAGACCGGGGCTCGGGAAAACCTCCAAAGAAATCCATAAATGTCGGTGACCATAAGCTCGCACTTCCTCACTCTCTCCACGGCACTGGTTTGGTTTACGCATGGATTTGTAGGAGTTTAGGTTTAAGATGAGCTTGGGTTTAGGTGAGGTATACAAGGATAAACATGAAGGCTAAGCACCTAACCCAAATGAGCTAGCGTAAAAGAAACTATCCACGCGCCATAATATAATACACGCAGTTGCCCCAAACCCCCAGACTTTGGGTGTGTGCATCGCCTACTCCCAAAGAAATTTTCCACAAAGATTCTTTCTATTTAACTTTTTCCTCTTTACTTTTTTCACATTTTTTATTTTCCAATTTTTTCATTTCCATTCAAATTTTTTTCAACACTTTTCAGCATAAAAATAAATGAGAGCACATCCACACATCCATATAAACGTCACCACATCAATATCCAAAATATAATAAATCAAAAGACAACAAAGCTCGAATTTGGGTGTGCGACTAGGATTGGCTATTTGGCATTGGTGAGATAAGTGTGGATCTAAATTAATAGAAGGGGTAGGTACAAAGCGGCTAGCGAGGATAGAGCGATAGGAGTGGTACAAAAGCTCAATCCAGCCAAAATGAAGGCCCACATCACACTCGTGCAGCGGAACTAACCTATACCCATGCTTCGAGAATAGCTTGGGGCAAGTTCTTATCCACAAATTGAAATCATCTTAAAACCCGACTCGAGCAATACGAGGCTAACGATCGTCTACAAACCTCCCTACGCTACCGTTAGATTCAAACCGGTTTGACATTTTTGGGTAGAATAAACAATATTTAAGCTAATAGAAAAAGTATAAAATTATAAGCCTAAAGAAAAATTAATTCTACATGGAGTTCTAAGTAAGACATGAGCACTCGAATAGGACCACTACATGAGTCAACATTTTAATTTGTGTCACAATCCTAAGCCAGCACATACATTTTCCAAATCACACAAAAGAAATGAAATTAACTTGAGACACGCTAACAGATAAGCACACGCTCAAGTGGGTGTCGTGGTGTGCGGTCAATATGAAATAATACTTATATAATTGAAATAAAAGTATTTCTAGTATGCAAATGTGATGTGCTCGTTCAATGGGTAACGACACAATAGCTCTCCCTCCCACAGACTTAGGCTAAGCAATACTACAAATGATAAAGCAATAATAGTATAATAGAGGCTAGGGATGAGATTACCCAATGCCCAACGAATGAGCATACTAGAAGATTAGCATTAATACAGTGAAGGAAAAATCCAAGCCTGCCTCCAAAAAGGATCACCACCCTACATATGGAAGCACCAAGCAAAAGAAGATATAATATATGTAAATGTTAGCAGATTGGATAAAACAAAATAGCAAAATTGGGTTGTCTCCCAGGAGCCCTTTTCCTTACTATCCTTAAGGTGGACTTAATACATGTATTAGCAATTTATAAAAATGCCTAAGCAAAAATAATAAAGTCTGCTAATTATTTTTATAAAACCAATAACAAAAACAACTGTAAGTTGATTTGAAGTAGTAGTTCGAAATGAACGCAATGGATCTGAACATCCAGCAATAGCATTCAGGTGGATCAGAAGCTTTTCATCTCCAATTTTCATCTTTCTTCCTCTTCTTTAACTCCTCCAATCGACGGTCATCGATAAAGTATCGTTTACCACCCTGCACCCAATCCTTCAAGAAAAATCTGGCCAATGATGATGAAGTGGAATGGGCGATGGTTTTCATCATTGCCAACTACTTTCCCTGCCAAGACTGCCATACAGAATCGCCCAAAAATGGGTACTCGGACTCAAGCACCTGTATGGGGTAACTAGAATATCAGAATCATTATCGCGAGGGGGATGCAAGAAGAATGAACTTATCAATATCATTATTAAAAGAACTATGATTAAGTAATAAAATTGATAAAGAACTAAAAGATTCAAACAAATGAGGAGTGGCCCCGGGTTCACTCCCAGAAAATTCCCAAGGTTGATCACAATCGGTGTCGTATGAATCATAGCAAGGGGCATCTGAAAACTCGAGGGCATCAGTGGCACGACAGATCTCCTTCACTAATGAAGAAGTGCATAAGTCCTCATTAGAAAGGTTGTACTCATCATCCCACTTTGACACAAATTAGAGGTCCAGAACATCATCCTGCAAATAGTCTTCGATGAGATCTTCAAAAGTATGTATAGAAAAATCTTCCAAAGAAACTTAAGGGACATAACTAATTTAACAATCAAAAAATTAAGGATTTGGTTCCTCCATAATAGGATTCACAGACACCTCCCCGCTGGAGGGAACACTCTCCTCATCCCACTCTGGTTCAACCAGAAGCTCCAAATCCTCTCATTATTGGCCATCAAATGAGTGATCATCATCACTAGAAGTAAAGCCATATATAAGGAGTGAAAAACCGGTGTAAGAAATAAATTCAAAGAGTGAGCGCTCAATTTCCTCCATGGGTAAAGAATGAGTGATAGGGGCGATGTCAACATATGGATCAGCCCGAACTCTGATAGGCATGTCCATATCAGTCCCCCAAAGACAATGTGGAGCAGCATACATGTCATCAAAGTGTGAAGGATTACAGAGAGAAATTAGAGTAGACATGATCCGAATGTCCAGATAATCATCATCCTCCCTTCGTTGCTTGTAGAAACTAGGCCAGACCTTCAAGACATGATCCATAATTCAACATTCCAATCTGCACAACCTCGGGCTCGCGGGCAAGAGGGCCCAGACGAGAGGGCCCATGCGAGAGGGCCCAGGCGAGAGGGACCAGGCGAGAGGGCCCATGCAATGAGATCCAGGCGAGAGGTATTATGCGAGACGGCCCAAGTGCCATGTGGCAAGAGATTGGCGAGTGAGTGCTGAGAGGGAAGGCTACGCGAGAGGACTCTAGGGGTGGAGCTCTCGCCAAGAGGCAGTCCTCTCATCAGGCGAGAGGACCCTATAAGGGAGTTCTCGCCAGGTGCCATTTTGGTTCAAGGCCAGTTCAGATAGGGCTGGGCCCACCATTTGGGCCCCATGGGTGTTTTACTCTTTTACCCCGGGTGGTCTGCATTTAGCCCTTTAGAACAGCGGAGTTTGGCTGTTGGCAGACCTAGCCAAGGGTATTCTGGTAATTTTAGGACAGTTTAAGTGGGTTATTTGAAGTCCCAGTTAAGAAGCCTATAAATAGACCAGTAAGGTGCCTTAGAAGAGAAGCTCTCTCGACTCTTTTCACTTCTTCTAAGGCACCGAGCTCAGCATTGGCTAGGGAGGGGGAGAGATTTAGTCTCTTCCGGGTATGAGGTGGGACCTCCTCGCTGAAGCCTCCGGTCTAGTTATTGGCCTGGAGTGTGATCCTAAGGGAGTAAGCGTGAGCTACCTCTTTAGTTCCGAGCTTTAGGAGGAATCGACCTTGTTGGTTCCAACATTTTTGGTGCGGTGAGCGTGGATCAACAGCTTGTGTGGAAGAATGTAGTGTTACCTCATGGCCGGAGATATAGGAGGAGAAGATGAGGGGTCCCCAAGCCAGGGGGGTACGTCGGGAGGGTAGAGTCCATGATGTCCATCGGCGGGATCATGGACATGCTGAAGCAGATCACACAGAGAGGGGAGTGCGTGACCTGCCCGCCCCAGGTGCCGGGCCTCGCGCTCTGCGAGGGGGCTGACCAAGCAAGGGTAGGCGAGGATGCACTCGAGAGGCGACCGGGAAAGGAAGTGGTGGCGGAAGGGAGTCGGAGAGAGGTAGAAGGAAGGGAGATAGCGTCAATCAAGCAGGAGGAGGACAAGCGCCGGATGTCCCGGTACTTTTATAAGCACATCAGGATCAAGCAATTTAATAAGGGAGACATGGTCTTCAAGAAGGTTGATGTCGCGGGCAGGGGGGCCTCGGTAGGAAAGCTCAACCCCAATTGGGAGGGTCCCTTCATCATAAAAGAATTCTTGAAGTAAGGGGGTATCACCTCAAGGATGTGGACGAGGTACCCCTGGATCACACCCGCCGCGGTATGTCATGATTTCCTAGAAAAATGCACCTAAGGGCGTCCTTCTTAAAAGACGGGGTTGGAGGAGAAAGAGGAGAGGCGACCCCGAGCAGACCCATTGACCAGGCTCTCATCAAGCTGGTAGGGATGTAGGCTCACTAGGTGGTTGGAGAAGAAAGAGGAGAGGAGACCCCGAGCAGACCCGCTGACCAAGCTCTCATCAAGCTGGCAGGGCTGTAGGCTCACTCGGTGGTTGGAGGAGAAAGAGGAGAGGAGACCCCGAGCAGACCCACTGACCAGGCTCTCATCAAGCTGGCAGGGTTGTAGGCTCACTCGGTGGTTGGAGGAGAAAGAGGAGAAGAGACCCCGAGCAAACCCGCTAACCAGGCTCTCATCAAGCTGGCAGGGCTGTAGGCTCACTCGGTGGTTAGAGGAGAAAGAGGAGAAGAGATACTGATCCTGGCCGCTGACCATGCTCTCATCAAGCTGGCAGGGCTGTAGGCTCACTCTGTGGTTGGAGGAGAAAGAGGAGAAGAGACCCCGAGCAGACTTGCTGACAAGGCTCTAATCAAGCTGGCAGGGCTGTAGGCTCACTCGGTGGTTTGAGGAGAAAGAGGAGAGGAGACCCCGAGCAGACCCGCTGACCAGGCTCTCATCAACCTAGCAGGGCTGTAGGCTCACTCGGTGGTTGGAGGAGAAAGAGGAGAGGAGACCCCGAGCAGACCCGCTGACCAGGCTCTCATCAAGCTAGCAGGGCTGTAGGCTCACTCGGTGGTTGGAGAAGAAAGAGGAGAGGAGACCCCGAGCAGACCCGCTGACCAGGCTCTCATCAAGCTGGTAGGGTTGTAGGCTCACTCGGTGGTTGGAGGAGAAAGAGGAGAGGAGACCCCCGAGAAGACCCGTTGACCAGGCTCTCATCAAGCTGGCAGGGTTGTAGGCTCACTCGGTTGTTGGAGGAGAAATAGGAGAGGAGACCCCGAGCAGACCCGTTGACCAGGCTCTCATCAAGCTGGCAGGGCTGTAGACTCACTCGGTGGTTGGAGGAGAAAGAGGAGAGGAGACCCCGAGCAGACCCGCTGACCAGGCTCTCATCAAGCTGGCAGGGCTGTAGGCTCACTCGGTGGTTGGAGGAGAAAGAGGAGAGGAGACCCCGAGCAGACCCACTGACCAGGCTCTCATCAAGCTGGCAGGGCTGTAGGCTCACTCGGTGGTTGGAGGAGAAAGAGGAGAGGATACCCCGAGAAGACCCACTAACCAGGCTCTCATCTAGCTGGCAGGGCTGTAGGCTCACTCGGTTGTTGGAGGAGAAAGAGGAGAGGAGACCCCGAGAAGACCCGCTGACCAGGCTCTCATCAAGCTGGCAGGGCTGTAGGCTCACTCAGTGGTTGGAGGAGAAAGAGGAGAGGAGAACCCGAGCAGACCCGCTGACCAGGCTCTCATCAAACTGGCAGGGCTGTAGGCTCACTCGGTGGTTAGAGGAGAAAGAGGAGAGGAGACCCCGAGCAAACCCGCTGACCAGGCTCTCATCAAGCTGGCAGGACTGTAGGCTCACTCGGTGGTTGGAGGAGAAAGAGGAGAGGAGACCCCGAGCAGACCCGATGACCAGGCTCTCATCAAGCTGGCAGGGTTGTAGGCTCACTCGGTGGTTGGAGGAGAAAGAGGAGAGGAGAACTCGAGCAAACCCGCTGACCAGGCTCTCATCAAGCTGGCAGGGCTGTAGGCTCACTAGGTGGTTGGAGGAAAAAGAGGAGAGGAGACCCCGAGCAGACCCACTGACAAGGCTCTCATCAAGCTGGCAGGGCTGTAGGCTCACTCGGTGGTTGGAGGAGAAAGAGGAGAGGAGACCCCGAGAAGACCCGCTGACCAGGCTCTCATCAAGCTGGCAGGGCTGTAGGTTCACTCGGTGGTTGGAGGAGAAAGAGGAGAGGAGACCCCTAGCATACCCTCTGACCAGGCTCTCATCAAGCTGGAAGGGCTGTAGGCTCACTCGGTGGTTGGAGGAGAAAGAGGAGAGGAGACCCCGAGCAGACCCGCTGACCAGGCTCTCATCAAGTTGGTAGGGTTGTAGGCTCACTCAGTGGTTGGAGGAGAAAGAGGAGAGGAGACCCCGAGCAGACCCCCTGACCAGGCTCTCATCAAGATGGCAGGGCTATAGGCTCACTCGGTGGTCTGAGGAGAAAGAGGTGAGGAGACCCCGAGCAGACCAGCTGACAAGGCTCTCATCAAGCTGGCAGGGCTGTAGGCTCACTCGGTGGTTGGAGGAGAAAGAGGAGAGGAGACCTCGAGCAGACCCGCTGACCAGTCTCTCATCAAACTAGCAGGGTTGTAGGCTCACTCGGTGGTTGGACACAATAACGAAAGAGGAATCAGGTCCTCTTCCACGGAGTGGTTGTCTCCTCCACATCCCCATTCATCTCCTTACTCTGCCATGCTACGGTTCTTTGTGAACAAGGTTTTGTTTTCATTTCCATGCTTGATATGGACATGGAAGCTGTAATTTGGAAGCAGAAATGTGTCGAACTGCTGTAATTTGTGTTGGGTGTTTACCAGATTCAGGTAACTGGTGTCTTGGTGTAAAAGCGGATTAAACAGAAAAAGCACCAACCCTTGGCACAATAATAGAAGAGGGGGTACTTTAAGAAAACTCCCTGCATAAAGAAGAAAAAAAAGGGGGGAGTTCACCCTCCAGGTCCACTCGCGCCGAGAGGTACCAATAGGCAAGGAGAGAGCGCAGAGCGAGTTTCCTCACGCCTGCGAGAGCGACGGGGGTTGGCCAGCTCTCCCCCTGAGTCATGTCTGCTAACGACAATCGGCGAGAGGAGGGACGACCCCCTCTCGCAAATAAAAGAACCTGCAAATCTCGCTAGCAGTCCAGGCTAGAATAAAGAAGAAAAGAAAAAGAGGCTAATCCCAGTGATACGCGAGCAGAACATATATTTACATATGAATCATGTATTAATCGCATCTATGTTTTCAATACAAAATTACATGCAAAAGGGAGGAGCGTTGGGATTACAACAAAAAGAAAAAAAGTTGTGCTCAAGGTGCCTTAATTCTTCTCGCTTGCCGACGAGTCCTCATCCTCACCATAGATCTCCGGCACGAGGTCTCGAGCCGTAATATCTTCGCAGTCGTCTCTAATGACGCCCATCTCGCGCATCATCTTTAGGATGAGCTCGGCGGTCCAGATGTTAGTGTCTCGGCAAAAATCTTCGACCTCGTCATTTAGTATAATAAGCGGAGGGAGGTGGAGAAATCTGCGAGCGAGAGGTGGAGGCCTCCTTGAGCTGGGCATTTTCTGTCTTCAGTTCTTTTACTTCCGTCTCCAGCGCTTCCACTCGCAAGCTCAACCTCTCCGCCGTCTCAGCATCCTGCAAGGAAGGGTCGTTAAAACTAGCGAGAGAGAGGTAAGAAAGCTGGCTAAGTAATAACTCACCACTCCGCCGCTGGCCTTGGCGAGAAGGCTCTCATCCACCTCCATCCTCTTCGCGAGATCTCCTGACTTCTATCGCTCGGTGGCAAGGTTGGCGTCGATTTCTTTCCAGTATCGGGTGTTGTAGATGAGGCGGCGCGAGAGTTGGTGGGATAGCTCTAGAGTGCGCAGCTTAGAGTGCGTTGTCAGCAGGATTAGATCTCGCGTGGTGGCCGCGTCGAGCGCGTCAGGGGCGAGACCTCCATAAAGGCTGAAGCTTAGGGAGAAGGCGTGGGCGGTCGGCTGGACCTGCTCCCTCCAGGAGGTGAGGAGGGTTGAGATGGAAACTCGGTGTATTCCCTTATCCCAAATGAGCGAGGGCTCGTTGGCACTGTCAGGGATGGACGTGCCCAAGTTGAAGTTAAGGTGGGCGGACGGTGCAGGGAACTAAGAAGGAGCCCCCTTACGAGAGGGGGACTTGGAAGATTGGTGAGAAGAACTCGCAGGCGGTGCGAGAGGGGACACCTCCTCAGGAAGCGAGACAGACCTGTGTGGAGGAGCTAAGGGAGGCAAGTGAGGGGATTGGGATCCCAGAGAGATAGGACTCAAGGATCCCGACGCCGTCGCTGTGTCCGTAGGGACCTTGTCCTTCTGGGAAGGGAAGGAGACAACCTTCTTCATCTTCATTTTCAGTTTCTTCGAAGGGCTGAGGCGAGAGGGAGCCGGGTCCTCAGCCGCCCTCTTCCGTAGAGAGAGGGTCATCAAATCCTTGGCCGCCTCGGCCACCATGACAGCAAGAGCCATGTCCCTAGATGGTTTGTTGTTGCTTCTGTAAGGAGGGTGCACCGGCACGTTCCTCTCTCCTGGTAAAGGCGAGACGGAAATTCGGGAGAAGAAGTCAGCAAAAGGAAAATACTAAAGGCAAGAAAAAGAAGGGGGAGTCGAGCATACCTTCTCCGGGGAACAGGGAAGCAGCGAGCCGAGCCCCGTCTCAAATACCGGACCTCAAAATTCTTCCCGGCAAGGTACTCGCAGAGAATCTTGTCCGTACCGCCGACCTGCAGGGTGGCGTAGAAGATTTCCGCGGGTGAGACGGGCATAAGAGGGACGCCGCCCAAGTTCCCACGAATGAAGACAAAGCGAGTCAGCCAATGATGATTCTTATTTGGCATCTTGCATACCTTTAAACTCAGCCCAGTGAAGAAGGACACCCCATCTTGGTTGGCATGGTATACAAACATTTTGCGGAAGACGGTGAGACTGAACTCTATCCTCTCTCACTGCATATAGCACGCAAACGCGGCCATAACCGATATCGCGTTAGGGTTCAGATGGGCGGGCACGATGCCGAAGTATTTAAGCACTTGCTTCACCTCTAGCCAGAGGGGAAGCCTGAGCCCCGCCTCGAAGTGCGGGACGGGGAAGGCGAGCTCCCCAGGATAGAAGGTGTTCACGCTCTCACCAACCTTGGGAGGGCATGACTCAAAGCCCCTTGGCAAGTACTCGCTCCGGAAGGTCTCATACTCATCCGCAGAGAGGAGGCCGGGAGGGAAATTGTGGTCTGTGAACCTCTTCCCGATGCGGCTACATCCCTCACCCTCCTCTGGTCTTATTTTCCCCATAAGTGCGCGAGACGGAGGGAGAATTGGCGAGTGGGGAATCAGCAAGAGGGCACAAGGAGTAAAGGAGAGGGAGCCACGGGCCTAAGTCTAGGGAAGCGTGCTTTCAGTCCTGGAAGCGGGGGTATTTATAACCCTCACTGAAGTGAGAGGATAGATAGATAGGGAACTATACCGGGGAAGGGCAAGAGCCGGTAGGCATTTTTTCTCTCCCTCCGAGCCTCGGGCAGCGGAGTCCTGAGTGGGCCGTCAGCCAAGTTAGGCGGTGGAAGAATATTACCAGAAATTAAAAAATTGATAGAGATTTAAAAATGTAGCGTAAAGAAATTTGGAGGTTGTCGCAACCATTAAATATGCAGACAAATTATCAAATCAAGCAGGTCAACAAATTAAAAATTCAATCCCACAAAAAGCGGGTGGTAAGTTCGAAGGGGCACAGAGGGCGCGAGACAGACAGAACATTTTACTGTAGGCAAATGAATGAGTCAAAGAGGCGGGAGGTGAGAAGGCCCGAGCTCTCGTCAGTTCTTTTCCCACCTCCATCGTCCTCAGCGACCTCTCACGCAGGGAGGGCGGCTGGGGAGGTGGAAGGCGCGAGCCGCCTCAACACCATGGCGGGCGAGACGGAGCTGTTGGTCGACGTCGTTCAAGATCGCCTGGGGGTCTGTCTGGTCTACCTCAATGTCGACATCTATCTTAGAAGATAAACGAGTGCATTCCACCTCTAGCCAATCGATCCGGTGGTCTGCGGCTTGTTTTCCTTTTTCCAGCGCCTGAATGATGCATGCGTACTTTCGCAGCATCTCGACCACCCTATGCTTCATTTCTAGGGGGTCCATGGGGTCGCCCAGATAATCCTCGATCTAGTCTATAGGAGGAGGCGAAGGGGCCAGTTGCCTAGAGTAATCTTCGATCGGCGAGTCTGCGGCCAGCGAGTTCTTGGCAGGGGCTTCACTCGCGCCTATGGATGAGCCAAAAAGATAAGATGGCAATAAGAAGAGAGCAGGTGTCAGAGGTGAGGCATCTTACCGTATTGGCGAGTGGAGCCTGAAGTGGTAGAAGGATCATCCCTCCACGCCACAGGAGTGGAGGGAGGAGTGGAAGCTTGGGGCGAGAGGGACCGGGAAAGGAGCTCCGAAACATTGATACGAATGGTCTCCATACGATGGGGAGGCGCTCGGATTTTCTGGGTAGAAGTTGTAAGTAAAAGGTGTGGGGTAGATGGAAATCATAACAGGCCTAAAGGGCTTACCTCCTTTCCTTTAAGGCTAGCTGGAGCAGGAGGTATGCACCCCCCCGGGAGGGAGCGAGAAGGTTCTCCCGCCGGGAGGGGAGGATCAGGGACTCTTGCCTTTTTAGGGGGAGACGTGGATGACGGTAGCGAAGGAGGGGCGCACACAGGGATCTTATTCAGACCCGCCGCCGTCGCCTTGTTTCGCTGGCGCACGGCCGCGATGCGGTCCCAAAAACTTTGGCTGAGAGACATGGGGGCAGATGCTGAAAGAGAATAGAGGAAAGAGAACGGCCCCTTGCGGGGAGGCAATTTCCATATTTATAGATTAGGCAAGGGGCCCACCAAAAGATTCCCTCAGTAAATTCACTGTACCATCACGAGCCTCGGTTGAACTATCTTTCCGAGTTTGTAAACAACATCGAAAAGAGCAGGGATTGTGTACAACCTCGGGCTCGCGGGCAAGTGGGCCCATACAAAAGGGCCCAGGCGAGAGGGCCTAGGCGAGAGGGCCCATGCGAGAGAGCCCAGGCAATGAGAGCTAGGCGAGAGGTGTTATGCGAGACGGCCCAAGTGCCATGTGGTAGGAGATTGGCGAGTGAGTGCCGAGAGGGGAGGCTTTCCCAACGAGTGGCAAGTTCATCACGCGAGAGGACTCCAGGGGTGGAGCTCTCGCCAAGAGGCGGTCCTCTCGTCAGGCAAGAGGACCCTATAGGGGAGTTCTTGCCAGGTGCCATTTTGGTTCAAGGGCGGTTCAGATAGGGATGGGCCCACCTTTTGGGCCCCAGGGGTGTTTTACTCTTTTACCCTGGGTGGTCTGTATTTAGCCCTTTAGAACAGCGGATTTTGGCTGTTGGCAGACCTAGCCAAGGGTATTCTGGTAATTTCGGGATGGTTTAAGTGTGTTATTTGTTGTCCCAGTTCAGAAGCCTATAAATAGACCGATAAGGTGCCTTAGAAGAGAAGCTCTCTCGACTCTTTTCACTTCTTCTAAGGCACCTAGCTCAGCATTGTCTAGGGAGGGGGAGAGCTTAAAGTCTCTTCCAAGTATGAGGTGGGACCTCCTCGCTGAATCCTCCGGTCTAGTTATTGGCCTTGAGTGTGACCCTAAGGGAGTAAGCGTGAGCTTCCTCTTTAGTTCCGAGCTTTAGGAGGAATCGACCTTATTGGTTCCAACACAATCATTTCCTAGAATTATTTCTCACTAGATACCTACACTACTTAGTATTCATAGTATGCATGATGTTGATATGAAGACGCAAGGTGTCATAAAAACTAAGTTCATTCGTTGTGATCATTGCGGGAAAAATATGTGGATATAACAAAAATTGAAATTCTTTGCAAAGATGAGCAACACAAACAATTATCTAAACTTAGTAAACTTGCTTAAGAATTTTAAATAGGATGAAAATAAATACAACTAAATGGTTACAAATGAAAAGCCAACAAAAATAACATGGGGCGATACACACTGGAAGAACTTCTGTCTCTCGACTTTCTCTCAAGAAAACTCACATGACCATGTTCCCGGACAAAGGTGCCAAAATCTTGATGCATGTTCGACAAGTGCATCGATCGCTCAAGTAATATAAAATGGGAATATCCCCCCAAGTATCGATCTCACAAGGAACACGGTAAGGTGGAGTAACGATCGAGGAGTACTTGAGATTAAAGTGCGCAAGGTCGGGGTTATGAAGGAGGATTTAGTTTGCGGAAAAATAAAATAATACTACACAAAAAAATCTACTCCTATATAGGACGCTATACACTACTTCGCTCAACTGGATGGAAACTACTTAAGTCGCTATGCACTTCTTTGAAAGGCGGATGGATGAGTAGAAAAGCAAATTGAGGGTTGTAAGCACCTCATCGCAAAGCACGCAACTAGCATTTGCTAGTGAGGCAAACCAACATGAGTAGGTGGAGGGTAGTGGGATGGAATGCATGAGGAATGGAATCAAGGGCATTGGCAAAATCAGCGCACTTAAAGCACAAACTAAACAAAAAATAATTTACATAAACATGAAATAATCATTACAACATATAGTTTAGTAGGCATACATCATAAAAAATAAAGAAGATGAAAGTGAGGGATAGATAGGTTTTACTCTAGAGGGGGGGGGGGGTGAATAGAGTATTAAAAAAATTCTTTAGATTTATTGCGGAATTAAAATACTAATATAATTAACTGGAGAAAAGAAATTAGCTAGACTACCACAGCAACACAGCACACAAAGAAATCACAGAGCAACACTGACGACACAAGAAAATATATAGTGGTTCCCCAAATTTGGGTACATCCATTCTTCTACCACCCATGTAGGAATCCACTTAGGTTTTTGATCAGGTGCCCTATCATCACAAGATCTGCTGCAGGTAAATCTAGAGACCCTTTGAGCTTTTGATCAGGAGCTCAAAATCCAATACATTTTTGATCAGGTGCCCTATCACCAAGGAGTTCACTTTTGAAGGGAGAGATAATCCTGTACAGATCGAGGTAGAAGAAAAAGTTTATGAGAATCTTCTCTTTCTCAGACAAGTGAGAAGATTATGTTGATAGAGAAGAATGTCCAAGCTCCCCCTAAGATATTGTATGGATCCAGGAAGATGAAGCTTGGCCCTGGGTGTAGGTCTTCAAAGAGAAAAAGTTGTAAAGCCTTTTTGAATTTGATCATAGTTGTTGATTTTGTGACTCTATGTGAATCTTTGAAGACTGAAGAGAGAAGAAGACTTGAGAGAAAATGTTGTTCAGAAAAAGTTCTTCTTCTTCTTCTTTTCAGCAAAGCATACAGTATCCACTGAGAGCAAAGGAAGATTCTTTTCTTTTTGATTACTGACTGATTCTTGTGTGTCTTCTTTTTTTTTATATGAGATATATGTTCTGTCAGTATGAAGAGAAACGGCTAGAATTTGAATTCCCAAGGCAAGGCATAATTTACTGCAAGAATTGAGGAGCCCAATCGGCTAGAATGGCTGGCAGTCATAAATACAATCCATAACTGTCTCTATACAATATTCTGTGAATACCATAATAAATGCTTCAAGAGATACGGCTATCAGTCTTGGGAGTATCAGTATTTATTATCAGAATATATCTTGCCTTAAAATAAATTTATCATAACCAAAATAAAACTTATGAATGATCTAAGAACACTGATAGAAGAAGGCAGCATAAAATCGTAGGGCTTGGTTAAGAGATCATCGACCAGAGGTAAGAGATCGTCGACCAGAGAACGGTTATTGTCGAGCTTCGATTACTGTAGTGAAACAAGAGATCGTCGACCTGAGCTCGTAGATCGTCGAGCTCAGTTCAGAGTAGGAGACTCTGAGATCGTCGATGGGAGATCATCGATCGTCGAGCTGAGTTTGACTATAGTCGAACTGATATAGATAGTTCACAACATTTTCTGAATCTGAGTTTGATTCCACTACAATACTGGTCTTCCCAAAACTGAACTAAAGGGGATCTAACTAAGAATAAAGGCAGAGACCCTAGCTATATAAGAGGGTCTAAACATCCTAAGAGTGAACCTAGCACAAATCAAAACAAGGGTTCCAACAGAAGAAACGCTATAAACAACAACTCAAGAGAAGAAAAGGTTAAAGATTCGTCCGAATCCGGAGGCTTGTTGTAGATTCACAATAGGAATCATTGTTTTGTCAATCTACATCTTAGCTCGATCCCAACTATCATCTGTGTTAGAGGAGGGCTGTCACCACCTTCCAATGGACCTGTCTTCTCCGCTAGACAACAATCCGACCACGTACATGGATAAGATCTCCTTATTTTGTGTTGATGATGAGGGCAAAATCTTCTTCCTGAATCCCTTGGAAGATATGAAGCGACATAGGTTAAGAGCCCTAAATCATGGAGGAAGGAGGAGGAGGGCAGAGCTCTTCCTACGACAAAATTGCAAAAAGAAGTAAAAGGGCCAAACTACGACAAACCTATGGCTTAAATTATACCCAGTAAGAAAATAAGGAACAAACAGTCGAACGCACGACCATGATGTTGGGTATTGCATACACAATTACTCAGATTTGTACAAAGTCACCCTTGAACTAAGATGAATTAAGTTGTATTTGATGCCTTGCTTGAGTTATGTGTTTGCAGGACTATATTGCCAATTGTAGACCAATGTCAGTCTACAATGGGTCATCAAACACAAGAGCATACAATGTAATCCCTCATTGTGTGATCCATGGTTTTGACCCATGTGTAGCCTCTCTATTGGGATACACTTCATATTACAAGCACTTGGACTAATTGGACATAGAAGTGTTGGTGACCCTCATTGAAGAAAAGAATTTTAATGAAGAAAAACTCTCTAAGTCATTTACTCGAGTAGATGTATTTATACTCGAGTAAGTGAAATGGTACTCAAGTGGTTGAATTCTTATAGTCGAGTCACCAGTTTCTCCTCTCAGAATTTTTCTAAATAAAATACTTGAGTAGTCAGTTTTTACACTCGAGTAGTTTAGTCATTTGTCTCCAGTAACAGTAGTTAGGGACTCGTATAGATACTTTCCTCTCGAGTAGTTAAATTACTATACTCGAGTAGTCTATATACTACTCGAGTAGTCCAGAGTCTATACTCGAGTAATTCTTCTCTCTATCTCAGAAAACTTTCTAAGTACTTTACTTGAGTAGTTTATCCATATACTCGAGTAGATCTCATTGACTAAAGTAGTTCATTTTCAGTACTCGAGTATCTCGTTTTCCCTTCTCAGAAATTTATCTAAGTATCTTACTCGAGTACATCTTCATTCACTCGAGTAGTTGAATTCTTATACTCAAGTAGCCCGTCTTATACTCGAGTAGTCCAATTTCTTTGTCTCGAGTAATCAGCTCAGCACTCGAGTATGTCTTTATCTACTCGAGTATCTGCTCCTCAACTCTGGATATTTTTCTAAGCAAATACTTGAGTAGTCTCTTTCTCCCTTACTCGAGTAATGACCTCAAGTACTTGAGTAGGTATATGATGACTCGAGTATATCAGTCAGTTTTTAAGAAATTTTCTCTATGTCCAGATTTGACATGATTTTCAAATCCGTTGACGTGATTGGTCCACGTGTACATCATTAAGAATAATTATGACCGTTATGGGATATCTTATAAATCAGTCTTGTAAAGACAAATCAACCCTAATGCTATTCAAGCCGTCAGATTATTCTAAAGAATTCTGAATCTCGTTTCTCTCTCCAAAACGAAAGTTGTCACCGCCGACGATCTTCTTCGCGCCGGGGCTAGGGTTTTCGACTTCAAGATTCAGATCAAGTTTGATTTCCAGATTGAGATACTCTGTTCGTTTGTCATCATCCTTCTCAGTTCTGGTGAAGTCAAGAGAAATTTTTCAGATCTATTTTTTTCCGAGACATCTCCTTAAACTTTTCTGATAAAGCCTCAACATCTACAAGAGGAAGATCCAGGCAAATCGTTTCAAGATTTGAAGAATATTGTTGGTATTTTTATTTCTCTCAACTTATTTCTTGTAGGAGAATTTTCTCCGAGTTGTAGGAAGTTTTACCTTCTGAGTGTAGATCTGTTTGGATCGAGTTTGTAGGAACATTGTTCCGAGGCATAGGATTGGTTTTTCAATCTGAGATAGTAGAGTACCCGAGTCTAGTGGTTTGCTAGATCAATGAGGGAAAGTGGACGTACCCAAGGTTGGGGAACCACTCTAAATCTTTTGTCGTCTGTGAATGCTTGATTGATCTGTGTGCCTAATCGCTTAATTTTTTATTCTGCAAAAAGATGCACAACTCACCTATTCACCCCCTCTAGGTGATTTAGGTAGACAACTGAACTTTTTCAATTGGTATCAGAAGCAGGTTGATCGCTAAAAGGTTAATACCTTGATCAGATTCGTCCCTAGTTGTCTTTTGAGATCATCTAAGCATGAATAAGACTCAAAATTTTACCAAGCTTCCAGTATGCTCAAAGAACAACTTTCCCATATGGAAACAAAGAATTAAGTTTTTCATGGAAGCTGTGGATCCCAGGATCTTTATGATTGTTGAAGAAGGTCCTAACATTCCTATGACTACCTCCACTATAGATCCAACAAGTAAAGTCCCAAAGAAATTGATGGATCTGGATAAAGACGAGATTGTACTTGTCTCCTAAGACAAGAAAGCTAAAAATCTAATTGCAAGTGCAGTCGATGACTCAATGCTGCAGAACCTGATCCACTGCAAGTCTGCTAAGGAGATATGGCAGTCCCTCATCACCTTGATGGAAGGTACATAAGAAGTAAGGGATGACAGAAGATCCCTTTTGAATCAGAAATATGAAGCCTTCCAACAAGGGCATAAAGATACCATTGCTGACACATTTGAGAACTTTTTCAAGATAGCCAACGGCCTAAGAGTATATGGCCGGGTCTTCACTAATGGGGAGCTAAATGTCAAGTTCCTGAGATCCCTAACCAAGGAATGAGATAACAAGGTGTGTGCTATCCGGAAGTTTGGAAAGCTAGCTGAGACAGACCCTCAGAATCTCTTCGGAAAGCTAATGTCATATGAGCTTCAACTCAACTCAAGAAAAGCTGAAGAAGAGAAGAGCAGGTCTACATCCAAGGAGAAGTCTGTTGCTCTGAAGGAAGACACCTCAAGGAACTCAAAGGCTACCTCTCCTTCCCCAGCACAAGAAGAAAGATAAGAGGAATCATCTGAGTAGAGCACTTCAGGCTCAGAGCTATTTGAAGGAGAATTCTCTCTACTCTCACGACAATTGAAGAAATTCTTGAACAAGAAGAAGCAATGGAAAGGCAAGGATGCCTCCTATAAAAGATAACGACATGGTGGTGATCATCACAGAAAAGGCTCAAGCAGCCATGACAGGTATGGGTCTAAACAGAACAAACACATTTCGATTGACATCATTTGCTACTATTGTAATAAGCCAGGCCATGTCATTGCTGATTGCCCCCACAAAAAGAAGGAGGGTTGAAAGAGAGAAGAAAATAAGTCCTCATACAATAAGAAGATGTCAGAGAAGAGACTGATAGCCAAGAAGGGCAAAACTCTTAGTGACTCTGACTCATCTAAGTTGAGTGAAGAATAAGAAGCCTACTTTGGGTGTATGGATCAATCAGATGATGAAAAAGAGCCCCAGTTCATTGGGAAGGTAAACTCTCATACTCCTCTTTCTGAATCTGAAGTCTCTGAGCATGATCATGAGGACAGCTCCTCTGACGATGAGTCTGAACTTATGGCCCAGTACACGGAGTTGATCAAGGCATACGACAAATGTCGAAAGGTCGTAAAAACTCATGCAAAAGAGATTAAGTCTCTAAAGGCCATAGAAAGCTCTCTGTGAGTGGTAGTCGTTAAGATGGACTCACTAAGAGAAGACTTAGATACTGCAGTTGATGAGTTCAACAAGGCTATCAAGCACCTTGATCTGAAGGATGAAATCATCAAGGGGTTGGAAGAATTACTAGAAGCCAAAAAGAAACTTGTTGAAGGTTTCTCTAAGCCCAAGGTAGTTCTTCCTCTTGTTGCTGAGTTCTCTACTCAGGCTAAGGGTGCTGGGCTAGGCCATGTAGAAGCTCCTAGTAAATCTTCTAGGAGGAATAAGGCTCAGAGAAGGAATAAGGCTACCAATAAGGCCTTGGCCAAAGCAAAGGGGAAGGCCCCTCAAGATCAAACTATCTTTAAGAAAGTCAAATTTCCAACTAATGAGTTTGATCTTGACTCATCCTACGGCCACTTGACTAGGCCACTTATGAAGAACCAAAGTCTCGTTACCAAGGATGGACTCGCCCTATAAAATTTGGTGAGAGTGTCTTTAAGGCACCTTATGAAGAAGTCATTCTTAAGGACTATGGTCCTTATGATCATGGTCATAAATTCAAGAAAGTACCAAAGGTAAAACCCATTGTGAAAAAGCCTGGGAAGGAGAAGAAATCATGTGATTGCCATCATCATGAAGCCTCCTCCTCCAATACTGTAACCCCTACTGTTCCAGTATCCCAGAAGGTCAATAAGGAGTACCTAAGGCAAATATACAATAGGTTCGACTGTTGGTGCTGTGGCAGAATTGGTCATTTTTGAAAGACTTTGTTTCAAGATCCTAAACATCTAGAGGGGGGGGGGGTGAATAGGTTCTAATCTTTTAAAGTCCTTTTTAGGCAAACAGTTAGATAATTATTCAACACAAATTAATCAAATCACAGAACATAAACACATCACATCAAACACCAGATCTATAGTGGTTCCCTAAGATATGGGTACATCCACTTTCCCCCTTTCGCCTATACAGTAGATAACTGGATTCATCCTAACTTCCTTCCACTTGCTCGGATCCACAGATCTTACAATATCATAACAAAAATGGTTCCTACAGCTAAGACTAACCAAGTCCTACCTCAGATTCTTCCCCAGAATCCTACCTCAGGCCTCAGCCCTACCTCAGCCTTTATAACTAGGCTTACAACTCAGACTTTCCACAAGTCCTACCTCAAATTCTTCCCCAGAATCCTACCTCAGGCCTCAGCCCTACCTCAGCCTTTATAACTAGGCTTATAACTTAGATCTGATAATAGATCTTACAAGAAAAAAAATGTAATAAGAAACAACCAAATTCACCAGCTAGATTCCTCTGTTGCTGTAGCCTTCTTGATTAGTTCTTGACTGAACTGATCCTTCTGATCAAACCTGACTTTGCTTCTCAAAGCTTCTTGATATAACAAAATAAGGTGGATCTTCTTGCTGTAGAAGTTGATCTTCAGTCAGCTTCTTCCTTAAATTTAGATTGGAATCTGAATCTTTCTTGGTGAATAATTCTGAATCTGTTTCTCTTTTTTCTTTTTCTCCACCCCTTCTGTAGTTTCCGATCTGTCTCTTATATATAGTTTGCTTCATGGTTACCAGCTGATCCGATTTCTAACAAACTATTGACAGATCTGTCAGAGGTGTCAGACCGGTTAGATATGACAACTGTCAAGTCACCATACATGTCAGTAGATTCTTCAGAATCATTCCAACTCAGTACAAATTACTCAGTAGGTTGCTTCATATGTGTCGACACATATTGGCCAAGTGTCGACAAAAGTCTTCATGGTGTTAGCACAATACTCCAAGTGTATACACAGACATACTTCTGCTTCTCGACACATCTTCTGTTAAATGTGTCGATACAAGTCCAGTGTGTTGACACAAATGCTTCTGGTGTCGATACAGCTGTTGCTTATAGATGGCATTGAGTATGTGTCGACACAAGTCCATTGTGTCGACACAGCTTCTTCTGGTCTCGACATAGCTATTGTCGATAGACGATGTTGAATGAATGTCGACAGTGTTGAAAGTATCAAGACGGCGTTTAGTGTGTGTCAACACAATTACTTCTGGTGTCGACATAACTCCTGGCACAGGTGTCGACACAATTCTGAGTGTCGACATAGCTTCTTCAGAAATCTCGACTTAGCTTGAGTGTCGACACAACTTCTTCATAAGAGTCGACACAACTTGAGTGGTTACACAACACCTTCATAAGTGTCGACACAACTTCAGAGTGTCGACACAAGTTCTTCATAAGTGTCGTTACATCTTCTGGGTGTCGACACAGCTTTTTCACAAGTATCGACACTTGTACTTAAAAATTTTTCTTCAAATGCTTAAACCCGCACAATGTAACTCAAACATCTATTAAATACAAATTGATGTATATCATTGACTAAGATGAGTCTTCTCCAAATCTGGTACACATTTTCCAATGTACCCAACAATCTCCACCTATTTGGAGAAGTCATAACCATTAGTAAAAGACATACATCTCTCATAATAAAATAGAAATAGAAATAGATGAACATTCAATTTACAGCAGGTAAACACATAATCATTGTAAACAACAAAGAAATTAAAACAGAACTGATTTCATTCAATTTTTAGAAGAAAAAAAATAATGTCATGTTTACAAGGATTTCTTTCTAGATCAAAACACAAAATGTTACATTGTTCTAACACATAAGCCTATCTATTTTGTTATTGACTAGGCTCCTTAATGACAATTCCTTTGCCAGTTTTGATCTTTGCCTGTACAGAAGGTTCAACATCTTCAGCAGGCTTCTTCCCTTTCAGGGATTTTTTCTTTAGTTCTTCAGCCTTAATTTTCTGCCTTTCAAACTAGTGGAATGGCTTTGTGAAGTACTTGTTTGGCTCCTGAGCATTAACAGGTAGCTTCCCAGCCTTAGCTCTTCTTCTATGTTGAAGAATGGCTTCTTGTCAAGCTTGGTATTTATTCCATTCCTGTTCTGAATACCATTTACCCCTGTCTTGGGTTTTATCCTTTACAGCTTTCCAGGCAGTAAGTATTATGTTTCTAAAAGTTGGGCTCCACTGCTCAAAGTCTGGCTTCAACTCAGCCTGCTCTCTGAATCTCTTCTTGGATAGTTAAGCTTCCTTCTGAGCTTCTAAGGAAGCTTTTGACATCTCTACTTTTTCCAGAATTACATTTTGTGCCTCTTGTGGAGGACTATACATTTTATGCACATCTTCTTGAACCATTTCAAAGTTTGCTGGGGGGTAGATCACCTGAGCAACTTCAGGTTGATCTCCTTCAAGATAGGCAGGTTGTATATAAGATTATGCTACATTATCATCATCACAAAGAGGATGGTATCCAAGAGTGTCTCTGATGCTATTGGAAATCCATTTAGCATGGTCAGAGCTAGCTTTGACTAGTAATCTCTCCCCCTTTATGACTTCTCTTTCAATATGACTTCTCAAATCATCCTTTTAAAACCTGACCTGATTAACAACATGGTCAGTTTCTTCCTTAAAGTAATCTCTGAATTTTATCAAGAAATCAGATATATTCTGTTGAGAAGCCTGAAAGGTGGCCAGAACCACAGCTATATCTTCCTTGATTTGCTTTGAAACTTCATCTTTCATAGTAGTTGATAAATCATTTATCTTTGACAGTATAGCAAAGTGTGAATATTTAAGATTGTCATTCATTCTTATCTGATTTTCAAGTACATATCCTTGCTTTACTTCAAGTTCATCCACTTTAACTGTGATAGCTTATTGTTGCTTAGCCAGGAACACTACACCATTACCTCCTTTATGGAAGCAATCAGTCATCTCCTTCTTATTTTGATTCACTTCAAATCTAATAGATTTGATGTCCTGGGCCAATTAAAACTATAACTCTTTATGAGTTCCAATTTAATCTGCATCTGGACCAGTAAAGAACTGAAGTCCAAGCGTGGTGCAGATGGTGTTGTGCTTATTTACAATGCCTTTTTATATCCAGAACTCTTTTTCTTTAAAGAAGCAAGTTTCCTTTTCTTAGCCATTGTGGCTTCTTCATCTTCAGAAGATTCAGTTGTACTTTCAATATCAACTGTATTCTTTTCAGCTGGGGAATCCTTAGACAACTCCCCCTTAGTCCTTGGAATATCTTTTTCTTGTGAAATCTTCTCCCCCTCAGTCCTTGCAGGAGGAAGATAAGGGAATAGGTCATCCATGGTGAATTCTTGCTATATTGGCTTATTTTGAGCTTCTGTCTCAACAGTTTCTTGAGCTGCAATGTTGATTTCAGATGCTATGTTCATGACAATATCTACAGCCAAGTCACTTTCTAAGACTGCATCATCAATGCCTCCCCCTTGGGCAGGCAACTCCATTGCTTGTTCTATTGTGTTCTCCCCCTGGAGTTGTGTCTATTTATTGTTCTTGGGGCATACTGCCCTGCACTTGTTCTTGTGCATCCTTTTGTTGCTGGTCTTTATCAGAACTGAAGACCACTTCCTCATCATAATTACTTGAGGATCCAGCCTGTGGAACCACTTTCTTCTTTTTCTTATCTTTCTTAGTTTGCTCCTGAGGAGGAGGGACTTCCTTGGTCAGAACTCTATCCCACCTTGATAGAATTCTTACATCCATCCTCCTCATATGATTTATTTTTTATCCAGCCACTTGTTTCAATAAATCTGGTATTACAGCAGATAAGCATAAACTCAGAATTCTTCCCATGTTTGGTTTCTTAGTTCCTTCATGAACTTTAACAAACACTACTGCTGCCCAGTCGGTTTTTTTCTTGAATATATCCTTACCATAAGATTGAACATGTGGACAGAGATTCTATCATGTCCACCAGTTTTGTAAAGAATCACTTTGCCAACTACTTTTGATAGGAATTTTCCTTGGGAATTCATCCCTTTTCTGGTAATAGATGATCCAAGCTTAATATTGGGGCTCAGCCCACACCATCTTAAAGCTTCTGTAATCTGGGAAGGGGTTATTTCATCTGTATCCTTGATTGATGGAAGCTGAAGTGATTTCCTGATAGTTTTTAGTGTGAGTTTCACTAGGGAATTTTGAACAGTCCCTTTAAATTTCTTGCCTGTAGGATCCACTATAGCGGTATAATAAAACTCCAAAACTTCCTTCTTCCATATCTCTGTTGGTTCAGAAACCAAGTACTCCAATCCATTTTCTGAAATTAGGGTAATAACACCCTGAATTTCATCTGAAGCTATTATGAAACCATCATGAACCAGTTCATAACCTTCATTAACTTTGTCTTCTTGATGAGGCGCCATTGACGTATGTGTTGGAACAGAAGATAAGAGAAAAGAAAAGCTTTGTCGACAGAAGGAGGAAATTCAAGAATACTAAAAGCATAGTCGACTAGATTTTGGTTTCACCTATTTATAGTATAAGTGTAAGGGCAGGTCAAAAGACGTGTCAGTGTCGACAAGTTTTCATACGTGTCGACAGAAATGACCTAGGTCTCGAAAATACGTGTTTTAAGTCGACACGACTTTGTGTCGACATACTAATGTCAGAGTCGACAACTTATCTTAAGTCGACACATTTATGTGTCGATAAACTTGTGTCTGTGTCAACACACTTGTGTCTATGTCGACACTTACTACTTAAGTCTCGACAGACTTGTATCAACACTTGCTTTTGTGTGTCGACACATGAATCCTCTCGACATATGATTTCGACAGAGTTGTATCGACATCAATTCTCCTGTCGACACAGATACTATTTCTGTGTCGACACTTCCTTTTACTTAGTCGACACAACATATTGAGTGTGTCGACACAGCTTGTTTGCGTCGACACAAACATTGTACTTAGACAAATTTCCAGAGAAATTTGATGCTTACTTATTCACCTTAAGGATACTTATGCTAACCTATTCTAGGTTCAACATTCCTAATTCAATTTTAAAATAATTGAATTTAGTTTCATCTAAAGGTTTTGTGAAAATATAAGCGATTTGATTATCAGTTTTCATAAATTCTAGGCTAATATTTTCCTTCTCTACATATTCTCTGATGAAATGAAACTTAATTTCTATATACTTGGTCCTACTATGTGATACATGATTCTTTGCAATAGAAATAACACTTGTAGAATCACAAAATAGAGGAATTCTACTTACCTGGATGTCATAATCATCTAGTTGATGCTTTATCTACATTAATTATGCACATCAACTACCTGCAGCTATATACTCTGATTCAGTTGTTGATATAGCTACACTAGTTTGCTTCTTGCTACTTTATGACACCAGCCTCCCACCAAGGAATTGACAAGTTCCTGTGGTACTCTTCCTATCTACTTTGCATCCAACAAAGTCTGCATCTTAGAAACCAGTTAGTAGGAAATCTCTATTCTTAGGATACCAAAGACCTAGATTAGGTGTACCCTTAAGATATCTCAGAATTCTCTTAACTGCAGTATAATGAGATTCCTTAGGGTAAGCTTGATACCTAGCATAGACACATGTTGAATACATGATGTCAGGTCTACTAGCAGTCAAATAGAGTAGAAAGACAATTATCCCTCTATACAAAGACTCATCAACAGGTTTCCATGCCTCATCTTTGCCTATATGCATACTTGTTCCCTTTGGAGTTTTCATGGTAGAAGCTGAGTCCAAACCATACTTCTTAATTAACTCCTTGGTGAACTTAGACTGGGATATAGACAATCCATTCTTAGTCTGTCTAACTTGAAGTCCCAAAAAGAAATTCAGCTCACCCATACTGCTCATCTCAAACTTCCCTTGCATAAGTTTGGCAAACTTCCTACAAAGGTTATTTTCAGTAGAACCAAAGATAATGTCATCCACATATATCTGGACTAGTATTATCTTGCCTTTTGATTCCCTATAAAATAGAGTTTTGTCTATCTTTCCTCTAGAGAATTTATTCTCAATAAATAATGCAGACAAGGTTTCATACCAAGCCCTTGGAGCTTGTTTCAAACCATATAGAGCTTTCCTAAGCCTATATACATAATCAGGAAAGTGAGAGTCTACAAAACCTGAGGGTTGTTCAACATAGACTACTTCTTTTAAATCACCATTCAGAAATGCTTATTTCACATCCATCTGGTATACCTTGAACCCTTGATAGGCAGCATAGGCCAAGAACAGCCTTATAGCCTCCAGCCTTGCCACTGGAGCAAAGGTTTGATCAAAATCAATACCTTCCTCTTGCCTGTAGCCTTTTGCCACCAGTCTAGCATTGTTCTTGACTATGGTTGTGCCATTCTCATCAAGCTTGTTCCTATAGATCCATTTAGTTCTTATTATGTTGTGATCCTTAGGTTTTGGCACCAGTTCCCAGACTTTACACCTTTTGAACTGACTGAGCTCTTCTTGCATTGCATCAATCCAGTTGGTGTCTTACATTGCTTATTCAATCTTCCTGGGTTCTATTTGAGACAGGAAGCTAGAACATAGAATTGTGTTCATGCTTCTGCTCCTTGTTAGAACACCTTGACTTGCATCACCAATGATTTGGTGAACTGGATGATCCTTTAGGTGTCTCCTTGCTCGAGGAAATCTGTCAGCATTATGGCCTTCTCCAATTTCCTCAACTTGATGCTCCACACTATCTTTTTCATCTAGAGAGACATGTTCTCCCCCTGAAGCATCTTTATCTTCATCCAACCTAGCAGGAACATCTTCATTGATGGTCAGCTTGTCCAGCCTATCTGTTTGACCTGTAGAGCTAACAGAAGAACTAGACAATTCATTGTTAATAAATTTTGACTTATAAAATACAACATGCACAGATTCTTTTACAACTTGGGTAGTCAAGTTGTAGATTTTGTATGCTCTACTTTGGTTATTGTACCGAAAACATATCCCTTCTATGGATTTGGTAGCAAACTTAGTTTGGTAGTGCTTACCATTGACTAGTACAAAACACTTGCTACCAAAGATTCTGAAGTAAGATATGTTTGGTTTTCTTCCTTTCAAAATTTGGTAGGGAGTCATCTTGTGTTTCTTGTTGATGGAGGCTCTATTGAGCACATGACATGCAGAATTAACTGCCTCAGCCCAAAAGTATTCAGGGAGAGTAGTATCATTTAGTAGAGTTCTACTAGCCTCAATTAGAGTCCTATTCTTTAAGCAACACCATTTTGCTGAGGAGTTCTAGGTGAAGAGAATTCATGATGAATCCCAAGTTCTTCACAGAATCTTATCAAACATTCAGACTGAAATTTAGTTACATGGTCACTTTTGATTTTGACCACTTAACTGTTGTATTCATTATGTATTTTTCTAACAAAAGTCTGAAAAATAGATGGGGTTTCAGATTTCTGCCTCAAGAAGAAAACCCATGTATATCTGGAATAGTCATCCACAACAACAAGTGTGTATACTTTCCTACCAAGACTGTGAACTGGCATAGGAACAAACAAAACCATATGAATGAGATACAAACATCTCATTGAGTCTTTGATGTCAAGTGCTTGGAAAGAGGACTTAGTCTGCTTTCCTTTTTGGCAAGCTGAACACACACCCTCTTTGATGCACTTAATTTGAGGATCATTCCTCACTAATCCCATGCTGAACAGTAGTCCTATAGACTTATAGTTCAGATGAGCTAGTCTCTTATGCCATTTGACACATAGAGAAGCTTTCTCTCCTGCAACTAGACAAATTGGTGAGTTATTAAACTCACAATCTAGGTTAAGGCAATACACATTTTCTTTCCTAGTGCCAGTCAAAATGATCTCTTAATCACTTGACCTTCTTATCTGGCACTCCCCTTTGAGAAAAGAAATGACATAACCTAGATAACTAAGTTGACTTATGCTAATTAGGTTATGTTTTAAACCCTTCACATAAGCCACTTTAGTGACAGTAATTTAATCACTAGTAATGTTACCAAATCCATTGATGATACCATTTTTAATCCACCAAAGATAACTTTGAGTCCATTCTCTATGGGCACATAGTCCATTAACATTCTCTTTGTTCCTGTCATATGTCTGGAACAACCACTATCCAAGTACCATATAAGGGTATGATCACTTGGATTCACCTGCAACACATAAAGAAGTACTTACCCTTAGAACCCAACTTGCTAGTGGGTCCTAGGTCATTGTTAGTTTGAAATCCTGCAACTATTCAAACAGGAAAACTACTCTTGGTTTTAACACTAGCGTTAAACCAACAATCCATGGTAAAGTGCCCCACCTTGCCACAACACTAACACCCAAATCTATTATACCTTTTCTTAGGTAAAGACTTTACTGCTTTGTTGCCAGCAGTCTTGTTGAGTGTTGGTGCTGGAGCATCACTCTTCAAGAAATCCTCTTGAACCTGATGGGCATGCCTATAGTGTGGTCTATAAGCATATGCACCCTTGCCCATGTGATTTCCATGCTCACAGTGACCATGTGTAGTGTCATGATCATACCTGTTAGTAGGATTCACCACCTTCCTAAAGAAAATAGGGGGTTCAGCAACTAGAGGCTGAACTAGGCCCTTACCTTTTCTATGTGAATTGAAAGCCCTAGTTCTTCCCTTAAAGCCTAGACCAGTCTTCCCTTTTTGTGAAATAAAATTGTCTAATAGGGGTAAGACAAATTTTGGCTTGGAGAATTTAGCCAATAGCTCTCTCTCTTGCTGAAGTTATTCCTCCTGTTTCTTGAAATGATTCTCTTTGAAAGAGATTGTGCCCATTTGAATAACTGCAATGTTCTTCAATTTGGCAACCTCATTTAGTTTTAGATCCAACATCTTAGCTTAATCTGCTGCAGCCAGCTTAAGAGACTAAATCTCTTTGGTCTGCACTTTAACAAGAAACTTGCACTTCTTCAGAGCTTGCAAATACCCACCATTCTCATCAATGAGTTGGTGTACATCCCCTTCAGACTCAGATCCATCCACTTCTTTTGAAGAAGATGCTTCTGATTCTGATCCATTAAAGTAATTTGAAACTGAGGGAGAGTAGTTTACCTTACTTGGTCCAGGCTGATGCTGGAACTGAACATCTTTAGATCTAGCCACCAGCCCTCTATAGCAATGTTCTTCAACTCCATTTATGGAGTCCAACATCTATAGGAATTTCAGTTCCCTGGACTCCTCTTCTGTTGAGAATAGCCCAACATATGCTTCTGCTTCTTCTTCTCTAGATTCTGAAGGTGAAGAGTCTATCCAACTCTTCTCCTTCTGAGCAATTAGAGACTTCTCCTTCTTACCTTTGACCTGATGCTTCTTCTTGTCCTTTGACTCCTTTATTTTGTTAGGAGAGTCAGCTATGACATGTCATGTCCTGTTGCAGTAATAACACACAATCTTAGTATTAGATTGTTTACCAGGTTTAGAGGCATACCTGTCCTCCCTGTGTGTCTTCTTCTTCCTATAGTACTCATCCTTGGAATAGGATAAAAATGATGGTCTGGTTCTCCACTTATTTATCTTCATAAACCTTTGGAATTTTCTTGTAAAGGCAGCAAAGTCCTCATCATAAGTATGACTATCTGATGTGTTGTTGTCAGAAATTCCCCTCAGCACTCCTTCTGGGTGGAGAAGGAGATTTTCTCTTACCCTTTCTTGAGAATTCAGCTTTGAAGGTCACTGACTTTTCCTTAAACTCAGATCTGCTGCCCTTCTCCTCTTCTTTTCTGGCAATAAGCTGCATTTCATATGATAGCAACTTTCCAAATAGTGTAGGTGGAGGTGTATCAGCCAGCTTGGCCACTTCTCTGATGGCACATATCTTAGTGTCCCAATCCTTTATTAGAGACCTAAGAAACTTATCATTCAGTTCATAAGTGCTGAAGACCCTTCCATAGGATATCAACTCATTCACTATTCTAAAGAACTTCTTATAGTATTCAATTATGCTGTTAGATTTATCTTGTCTAAAGCTCTCATACTCCTGGTTTAGCATAGACTTCTTGTCCTCTCTGACTTCTTCAGTGCCGTCCATGTAGACAATCATTGTGTCCCACATTTCTTTGGAGGTTTTACAATGCACAAGATTATGAAAAGTGGCATCATCTATAACACTTACAATAATGTTTTGTGCTCTTTTATCTAGTGTTGCCAGGATGATTTCATCCTTGGTCATTTCAGAATAGCTCTTTGGAGTTTGAATGTTTGCATCAAGAACTAATACCTTCATTAGAATGAAGGGGCCTTCCTATACTGTGATATAAATTCTTGGATTAGATGCTTCCATAAACAACCTGACCCTTTCCTTCCAAATGCCAAAGGATTCTTTCCTACATATAGGTAATTTCATAGATCCAAATTCCTTTTGATTCTCATTTGAACCCATTCTTGATATATGTTATTTGTCTTGGAAAATAACTCCGACTGTTAAGTCAATCTTTGAGTAACCTCCGTCTGATACCACTTGAAAGACTTTGTTTCAAGAGACTAAACACTTAGAGGTGGGGGTGAATAGGTTCTAATCTTTTAAAGTCCTTTTTAGGAAAATAGTTAGATAATTAGTCAACACAGATTAATCAAATCACAGAACATAAACACATCACAGAAAACACCAGATCTATAGTGGTTCCCCAAGATATGGGTGTAACACCCCCGAATCTCAAAAGAGGGACGGGTGACGTTTTAAGCCAAGTCTGGGTTTTGGAGCAGGTGTCACGGGCGTGACACGGGCGTGTCACGGGCATGACACGGGAGTGTCACTGGCGTGACACGGGAGTGTCACTGGCGTGACACGGGAGTGTCACGGGCGTGTTCGGCCACGGGTCATGTGGTCGACGTTTTGACGATCGGCGATCGTCGAGTTGAGGCACACGGCCTGGGACACGGGCGTGTCACACTTGGGAGTTTTCTTAGTCATGTACACGGGTCATGACACGGGCACAGACTCGGGCGTGTCACATGTGATACGGGCGTGTAGGGTGCCGTGTCGCAGGATGTGTCCTCCTCGGGAAACGAGTGTTGGTCATTATATACGGGGCGTGACACGGGTTGTAACATGGTCGTGTCGCATGCGACATGGGCATGTTGGAGGCCATGTCGAATTCCGTGTGCTAGTTATCGCGTCGGTCGAGACGGAGAATGGGTGACACGGCCATACACACGGCCGTGTTGCAACCCGTGTTCGGCCCAGGTTTTGGAATTTTTAGGCTGAATCACAGCCGTCTGTTTCCTTGGTTTGAGATCTAATGGTGGGGGGATGTTCCTGATGTGTTATAACCGAGAATGGGGCTTGACAACCCTCATTTCACTTAAGCTTTCTCTTTCTAAAGCTAGAGAGAAGGGAGAGCAAGGAGGAAGAAGAAGGAGGTCAACTCCGGCCGCCGGTGGAGCTTCGGAGATCCGATTCTCGATCCGAGTTCGGATCCACGAAGGCGAGGCCAATTCGGTGCTTTCCATCTGGCTAGATCGTCATGGCGCAGAGGAGAAATGCTAGGGTAACGATTCTCTTATTGAGCATGTGAAGCTCTTCTTCTTTTGCATGGGAAAACCCTTCTACCGCGAGTGAGCAACGAGATTGCGATATTCCTTGGGGTAGATATGTAAAGTCCCCCTTGTTAGAGTCCGGAATCATAGTACGGACATAGGCATGATGTGTGAAGCCTACCCGGACGTGTTGGTACGGATCGGTGATGATTTGCTATGCATTGTTGAACGGAGAAGACTCCGAGTGTCGTGTTTGTTTTCGGGTTGCTATTCGGTAGTATGCATCAGGGAATATGGGGGATTAACCCCGAGGTACACCCGGAAATCTGGACGGAAACGCATTTCTATCATATCGGTGGCCTGGGAGCTAACCGGGTACATAGCGGGGCTATGTACGATGTTTGATCATTATTTGGGACTGGGGAAGCTTTGTCCGTGTCAAAGGCCTAATGGCAATGGCGGGGTGAGCAACGGGCTGGTGTACCCCTAACCGCTCCACCTGCTCGGTTAAAGCGACCTAAAGTTTTACGTGGGACTTACTGAGGTTTGGAGATCGAGTCTAGGCTGCGGCTGAGAAGACTAAATGCTCACAAGATTGCCACCCTGGGGGTGGTGGTGGAGTCGAGGACCGGACGGGGTTCGGACTGGCTACGCCGAGTAAGTGCCCTGAGAGCACGGGGTGTACGGCCGTGTGAGCGTGCACCTGTGATGTGATGCTTATTTTGCTATGTTGCTTGTTTTGCTAACAAGTGCAGGGAAGAAGCTTTGCCTCCCCAGTTTGGGGGCGGAATCGTTATAATTTGGTCAGCATAGCTGACCGTTGCCTTTGTTTACCACCGTGCGGTGGATTGTTGCTTGCTGGTGCTGCGGAGCCGAGAGGTAAATAGCGGGCTAAAGCCCGAGATGCTGTGCCGGCCCTCGAAGGCCAAGTTTTGAGTGTTTTCCTTTTTGTACTCATGTGTGACCGACCTGCGTGCCGAGGTTTGGAAGACACTTTTTATTAAGCAAACTCTTGTAAGGCTTTAAGGTCAATGTTCGTGTATTAAACATTCCTTGTTTTTTAGTTGCGTGGACATTCATGTTAGCAGGGTTCTTAAATGTGCAACTTAATAATTGCTTCCGCTAGGTGCTGTGTAGGACGTTGTGATTGGTTGAATGGTTTCAATGCGTAACAAACCGGTCTGTCCGTAGTATATGGCGTCGGGCCCCGGCCGGACCTACTGTTATATACTATGTGACGGATAAGGGTGTTACAAATTGGTATCAGACTACTAGTTTCGGTCAAGCTTAAATGAATTCGTGGGCGAATTCACTTTACGGGGTGGTGAGCACATGTGCGTGCGTCATCGTTATAACATGAAAAGAACCCATGAGTGTCCACTTAGGAATGAAAATACACATGTTTGAGGAACCTGCGTGTTCCTATAATTGCTTTTTGCCATTTTGTTCAGTCACTTATGGTGTTTTGAACAGCTATAGGTGTCCGGAAGTGGAGCGTGGCAGTCGGAACACACGTTTGCTGAGCAAAGTGCTGCACCAAGTAACGTTCCTGAGACCCCTACGTCTTTGGAAACCATAAGAAGGGTGGTTGAAGAGGTATTCCCTGTGACCAACGCACAACATGGGAGTAATGTGCAACCCTTCGTCCCTGAGATGGCCCCAACATCGGGCGGTATGTAGGAGCAAAGGGCATTTGGAGGTCATTTAGAGCAGCAGATGAGCATGACTATGGTGCAGGGAGCGCATTCAGTTGACGCATATTTGCAGATGTTCCTTATGTTAAGGCGCTACCCAGGATTTTAATGGGAAAGCGAGCAATCTATAGTTGATAGATTTTATAACGTTCTGCGAAGCGAGTTGCGTATTCTACTGCTAGGACCAAAGTTATTAGGATTCCGAGCTTTGGTGGAGTCGGCCAGAGCTTTGGAGGTGGAGTTGGGGAAAACTCACCAAGTACCAGTGGATAGGGTACCAAACCCTACAGATCCTATAAGGACTGTCTATCGAAAGATGCCGAGAAAAGAGGCTGGGTCATCTACTACCCGAACTACCCTCAATTGTTATTCTTGTGGCAAGAAAGGGCATCTCGCCAGAGAGTGTTGGGAGAGTGCTCAAAAGACAAGGAAAGTTTTGGCAGGAGTAGTCGAAGATGATATGGCAAAGAATTCGGTGGTCAAGTTAACAACCTCAAAATCTGGGTACCGTAGGTGGTACAAGAAGGCTAGGAGGTCGGGTCTAGTCCCTTCCTCTAGCACATCCAGAGAGACTACAGTCCAAACCCCGAATGCATGCTTTGTTTGTGGAATGCCGGGGCACTATGCCCGGGATTGTTGGAGTGGATGCCCAATGTCCAAAAAGAAGTCGGGGTCAATATCTGAAGAGAAAGGCAAGGCGGTGGCGTCCACCGCATTGCTGTTCTCTCCGGCCCAACCGGGAGTGAACATCCTTGGCTAGCAGGAGGCCATGTGGCCGACCATCGGGTCGTCAGGTATGGTTTAATTGTTGGCAATCTTGCTTCTTGCCTTATGCGTGTTAACTTAGAACTTTAAGTTCTAGGCTTTATTTTAGAATCTTGGTAATCCGGAGAGAGCATAGTTTCGATACGGTAACTTCACATTCCTGTTATACGAAGAATCTGTATCGTGCATCGGAGTCTTCCCTTCGATGGTAAAGTGAGCAATCCGGATGGGTTATTACCCAGTAGTCGTCCAGTGCGCGCGGAGATACAGTCTGTGCGGTAAGAGTCTTATTGAAAGTCAAGGATTCGACTTGCTAGCGTCGTTGTTGCCGTTGGTAGAGTTTGACGTCATCTTTGTTATGGACTAGCTTTCGGGGCAGAAGGCTTTTATCATTTGCAACCACAAAGAGACCTAGCTGGGTGTTGGGCAGGAGACAACATTTGCGGAACTGAAGGGATCGAGCAGGACACTGACGTCTGCCCTCCCGGTGGTCAAGACAGTTAATGCTGGCGCAGAGCTGTTCTTCATGTTAGTGGAGGCTATAACGCCTAAGTCCATTCTGGGTAATATCCCAGTGGTTTGTGAGTATCCCGATGTGTTCCCGAACAATCTCCCTGGAGCCCCACCGTAGTGAGAGATCGATTTCACGATTGAGTTGTGCCAGGTGCTAAACCTCTGTCACGCTATCCTTATAGGCTGATGCCTAAGGTGATAGCGGAGTTAAAGGTTCAACTAGAAAAGTTGATGGAGGAAGGGTAGGTGCGTCCAAGCTCGTTTCCTTGGAGCGCACCGGTCCTCTTTACTCAAAAGAAGGACGGGAGCTTGCAATTTTGTATCCGTTGCAGAGAGCTGTGTAAGTTTGCAGAAATAGGACAATGAAAGTCCACCTAGTGCCAACTATCTTCACCTATGGGGGGGAATAGGTGTCTTGCAGCGATTTTAGAGAAATTAAAATTCTACCTGCACAAGTAAACAAAACAACACAGCACAAACATACACGAGCAGTTATAGTGGTTCCTCGATTTGGGTACGTCCACTTTCCCCCTTCGACCTATCTCCCAACAAGGGACGACTCGGTCACTTCACCAACCGGATTGAAATCCAATCCTCACACTAACGGAAGGAACCCTTCCAAACGAAGGAGTCACCACTCCTCCACCACGGGTTGCACCCAACCCTTACAACGAGGAACCTACGTTCCTTTATAACAAAAATAAAATGGAATGTATAAAATATACAAACTACTTATGGAGTGCTAGGTGTCCCTCTTCGTTAGATGATGCGTTCTTGGCGAATACGAAGAGTCCACGACCTTAGCTCTCACTTAGAATGAATCTCCACGAAACCGGCAGCGGCAAGAAGAGCGGCGGCTTGGCTTTGGATATCCAACCTTCATAGCTATGCTGGCAAGGTCTACCAACGGTCTTCCTTGGATCAATCATCTCAATCGATTCGGAAAGGGAAGGTATTCCTGATCTACAAACCAAGAGACAAAGGATCTCAAGAAGGACACGTGAGATGCGTTGTTTGGCAAAGCTTCTAACGCCGGAAGTTCAGGAGGTATCCACGATAAACGGCGGCGACTAACTTCCCGAGCGGCGATGGCGGCGGCGGAAGTGAAATCTGCGATCTAGGTCACGTCGGCGGCTCAGTTTTCGTTCTTGTGTATGAGTTGTTTTTACTGTTCAAGATGCCGAAGTATTTATACAGTAGGTCATACAATATGACCGTTGTGGGCCCCACCAAAAGAAACCCTAGCTCCGGTTTCAAAACAGCGCCTGGAACTTGGTCCGGTCCAGCGAGCACAAGAATTTCTTCCAAGTCAAATTCGGCGAGAATCATAGGTGATTCTCGACGAATCGGCGAGAATCACTTATGATTCTCGCCGAATTCTACTTGGCAGAATTCTGGTTGAAGATATAGCCAACCGGAGAGAATCGGCCAGAAACAATATTCATTCTCGACGGATCGGCGAGAATGCAAAGTCATTCTCGTCGATTCGGCGAGAATCAACTAGTGATTCTCGATGATTCTGCCTTAAGCAGAAATCAAGACGGCGTTGAGATAGCCGGCAGCAATCGACAAGAATCAGCGAGTGATTCTCGACGATTCGGAGAGAATCCCTAGTGATTCTCGTCGAATCGGCGAGAATCACTTAGTGATTCTTGACGATTTCTACTTAGACAATTTTTCGTCTTTCCACCCGTGAGCTGCTCTTTGGCCCATCCTTGCTCCTTGTCTGCACTTGATCTTTCTCAGCCCTGTACTTGAAAGTAAGTACACTCCAATAGAGAGAGTACACGTAGGCCAACACACTGATCTGCTCAACGAGGGATTACGTTGCGCAGACCCGTGTATATTGACCCACTGCACCCTGACATTGGTGTGTACTTAGCGTGGAATAACTGCAAGCACAACTTGAAACATATCATTAAATACATTGTGGATTCATCTTAGTTAGACAGGAGGCTTCCTCAAATCCAGGTAATTGTGGATACAATACCCAACAATCTCCCCCTATTTGAGAAAGCCAAAATCCTACTAGCTAAGATGAATTTCACCAATCAAGATAATACATACAGCAAATCAACAGAGGAAAAGAGAAGAACAATAACTGCAAGCAGAGCAATACAAGAGTTAATCATGATATCACATATATTTATTGATATCCACAATAATTGTTCATATGTTAACATGATAATAATGATAAACAATAAGGAGTACATTAGCTAAAATCCTAGGTCTCTTTCTCCTTAGCTATTTCGTATTTTAGTTACTGCGCCAAGTGTCTCCTGCTTTGTCTTTCAAAGTATTCCTTTGGCTTCAGGTAGTATCTGGGAGGAGGAGCTTTATCTGCCACAGTGTTGGACTTGAAGAAGATGTTCCGTTTAGCTTCAAAGGTCTTGTGCAGCTCCCACTCGTACTGACTATAAACATCGTTCTGATTTATCTCCCCCCTCTGTTGTAGGGTAAATGTGTCCAAAATGATACTCCTTGATACCGGGCTACACCTTTCGTTCCTCACTTCATCCTCCTTCAATCTGATTTTCTTTTCAGTTTGCGTTTCCTTGGATGTTCCTTCTTGAGTTTTTCTCTTGCCTTTAGCTCTTGTTAGAGCTTCTTGGTCAAACTAGGCACTGCGCTCAGATCTTGCAGCAGCCCTAGCAGCCTTCTTAGATTCAGCCTCACTCAGTAGAACTCCTTCAACCCTTTGTTCTTCCTCAACAGCAGCAGCACTCTCTTCCGGAGGGGCAACCGGAACGCACAGCAGGAATTAAATAATTGCAGAAAAATTGGGGGCGTTACAGTCACTCCCCCTAAAATAAAGTTTCGTCCCGAAACTTTACGCACAACACTTCTACTTTTTAAGGAAAAGTAACAAGCCAAACATTACAAGAAGAAAACATACCAAACCAATCAGGGAAACAGCTGAGGGTGAGCCTCCCTCATAGCCGATTCTAACTCCCAAGTCGCGTTTTCCAAATCCTGATTCTTCCATAGAACTTTGACCATCGGGATAGACTTCCTCCGCAGCACCCGATCTTAAGTATCCAAAATGCGGACCGGCACTTCAACAATGGAGAGATTAGGCTCCAACTGGGGCACAACATCCAAGACTTGCCCACTGTTGCGCACACACTTCCGCAATTGGCTTACATGAAATACATTATGAACACCTGGGAAGTTTGCTGGCAAATCCAACCTATAAGCTGACACGCCAATCCGTTCAACGATCTTAAACGGGCCCACACACCTCGGGTCCAATTTCCGGATCTTACCGGACCACTTAACTCCAACCATCGGGGAAACCTTAAGAAACACAAGGTCCCCTATAGAAAACTCCAAATCCGACCTACGCCGATTTGCGTTCTTTTCATATCTCTCCTGAGCTATACAAAGCTTTTCTCGAATAAGCTTCACCGCGACTTCCATCTCCTCGAGTGCATCCAGACCCAACAAGGGTCTCTCACCTGCCTCAGCCCAAAACAGGGGAGTTCTGCAGCGCCTCCCATACAAAGCTTCAAACGGAGCCATTTGCAATCTTTCTTGATAACCGTTATTGTATGCAAACTCTATAAGTCATAATTGCTCATCCCACGCTCCACCGTGGTCTAGAATATAGCATCTGATCATATCCTCAACTATCTGGTTCACCCGCTCTTTCTGCCCATTGGTCTGTGGTTGGTAAGCAGTAGAATACCTCAGATATGTACCCAAATCCTCCTGCAGACTCTGCCAAAAACGAGAAGTAAACCGGGAGTCTCAATCAGAGATGATGCTAACAGGCACACCGTGCAATCTGATGACCTCATTCAAGTACAACTCTGCTATCTTCTTTATCGTATAGTCAATCTTATACGGCATGAAGTGAGCACACTTCTTCAGTCTATCAACTATAACCCAAACAGAATCAAATCCCCTTGGATATTTCGGTAAGCCCGTGATGAAGTCCATAGAAATACTTTTCCATTTCCAAGTTGGGATCTCTAAAAGAGTCAACTTGCCACTAGGCCTTCCGTGATCGGCCTTCACACGCTTGCAAGTGCGGCACTCAGCAACAAATCGGGCTATATCACTCTTCATCCCTTACCACCAGGCAATTTGCTTCAAATCACGATACATCTTTGTAGATCCCGGATGGTAGGCAACACTGGATCCATGAGCCTCTCTGCATATCATACCCCTGATGTCTCCGACAGCGGGGATGCAAAATCTGTCGTGGTACTTCAAAGTACCCGCATCATTGATAGAAAAATCCGGCAACTCCCCTCTCTCATTCCTTAGGTATAAGTGCAGAAGGTCCGGATCATCCTTCTGGTATAACCTAGTAAGAGAAATCCAAGACGGCTCTGCCACTGCCAAACTACTCTGCAAGTCACAGCATCCCACTGAGATATCCATAAGGAGGAACTCTTCCACTAAACGATCGGTGGAGAGATTAAAGATCTTCCCCATCTTCCGGCTCAGGGCGTCGGCCACCACATTGGCCTTTCCTGGATGATAGTGGATCTCTACTTCATAATCGGCCACATACTCTAGCCACCGCCGCTGGCGCAGATAAAACTCCTTTTGTATTAACACGTACTTCAGGCTCTTATGATCTGTGAAGATCTTACACTGAGCCCCATAAATTATATGCCTCTACAACATCAACGCATAAATCACCGCTGCAAACTCAAGGTCATGCATGGGGTAATTTCTCTCATGAGTCTTTAATTGCCTTGACCCTTACACAATCACTTTTCCAACCTGCATCAACACGCAACCCAGACCAACATGCGAAGCATCCACATACACATCATACTCCACACCCTCAGTAGGTAGGGTCAGGAAGGGAGTAGTGCACAATCTGTTCTTTAGCTCCAGGAAGGCTTCTTCGCACTTCTCGCTCCAAACAAAGGCCGCGTTCTTCTGAGTCAACCTGGTCAAAGGTGCAACCAGGGTAGAGAAACCCTCCACGAACCTCCTGTAGTAGCCGGCCAACCCTAGGAAACTTCTGATCTCCTTGGGCGTGCCCGACCTGCTCCAATCCATCATTGCTGCGATCTTTTCCGGGTTGACCGAGATCCCATCCTTGTTCACCACGTGGCCTAGAAACGAGACCTGAGGAAACCAAAATTCACACTTGCTCTACTTAGCGAATAACTTGTGATTCCTCAACTCCGATAGAACCAAGCGCAGATGCTGCTCATGCTCCTCAGCACTGCGGGAATAGACCAACACGTCATCGATGAAAACCACAATGATCTTGTCTAGGAAATCCTTGAACACCCGGTTCATCATATCCATGAAAGCTGATGGTGCGTTGATCAGACAAAATGATATCACCAAGAACTCAAAATGTTCATGTCTCGATCTAAACACAGCCCGAGGAATATCTGCCTCACGGATCCTGGGCTGATGATAGCCAGAACAAAGATCGATCTTGGAGAACACCGTGCTACCACACAATTGATCAAATAAGTCATCGATCATCGGCAGAGGGTACCTGTTCTTAATAGTGACTTTGTTCAACTCCCTGTAGTCGATGCAAAGCCGCATCGACCCATCCTTCTTCTTTACAAACAAAACAGGGACACCCCAAGGCGACAAACTCCGCCTGATAAATCCTTTTGCCAACAACTCATCCAACTGGACTCACAACTCCTCAACTCACAAGGGGCCATCCGGTACGGCGCCTTTGCAATAGGATGCGTACCCGGTTCCAAATCAATCACAAATTTGATATCCCGATCGGGAGGAAGACCAGGAAGGTCATCAGGAAATACATCAGCGAAACCACGAACAACGGGAATCTCCTCTAAGCACGGTACACTAACAGCGGTCCCCACCACCGAGACTAAAAAGCAAAACCATCAGAAAGAAACAACATCTGAGAACATACCGCAGAAATGACAGGAGAATCTTGGCACGGATCAGCATACACGCTTCCTGGCTAACCATTGTCCTTGATGAAGTCCAAGCGCTTCCCTTAGCACTGAATAACCGCATCATACTTGATCACTCTCTGATCATCTGTAATACCGGAGTACAAGAACATCTCCTCCATGGAGATCAGCCAATCGTCTACGACCATGAAATCTGCCTTCCCATCATAAGTAGGAGGGCTAAGTCTCTGAAACTGTGAGATAAATGCCATCTCCGCTGGCACCACCACTGGAGGTCTCAGGGGTGCAAGAGGAGGAGGAACATCTAACCCCCCTACAGAGCCTTGCACTCCCTGAGTCTGTCCTGCCACAACTACCACTAGAGACTGGATCTGGGCCTACATCTCCACCATCTTCCTGCTCAACGAAACACTACTCTGCCGCAGGCTCTCGATCACCGCATCATTCTGCGCTCCCGATGACTCACCCTCAGATGGGGGGGTCGATCTAGTCGAAGGGTGTCTCGCCATCCTAAAATCATAACAACATTAGTCAGATCCTAGTACAACAGCTACAACTACCTACAAGTACAAACAATACATACATAAATATGAACTTAAAGCTGTTAAACTTGCTCTAGGAGTTTATCTTTACAAGAATTGATTTTATGCCTTAACCTAGGATGGTTAACCACCACCATACTAACTCTTGTGTCTAGATCGGGAATGCATGACTTTATATTTTTTTTGACTCGAAAACTTATATGTGTACATATGTCATCCTGTCAGTCTTTAGCTTGGCACGTTGTGCTTATGTAATGATATGCTATGCATTCAAAAAAAAAGACCCTAATACATGTTATGAGTGGCGTACACAAGAAAATGTTATGCATCCCATACTACATAACATCCTCATGCAACAAAAAAGAAAGCGAGCTAGTCGCAGCCATGTGGTGAGGTTATGCATCCCATACTACATAACCCTCACATGTTGCCCCTATAGTGGATCCATATACGAACACATATTATGCATCCCATACTACATAATATGCCCTGTATACTTCATGTTATGCTATGAGTGTTGTGTTCGTGCTTTTGCCAAGACGTTTTGATGACATATCGGTGTGTGAATGACATGATGTTGAACTACTAATGCAATCAAAAGGAAGGTTGCCCGACTAACTTGTCAAGCAACCTCCCTCTAATACCAACTATCACAACCCACATTTTCTCCGAGGAAAAAAGTATTATCATAGTAGGAGAAAACACGTGTTATAATGCCACGTCGAGCATGGGATAACTGTCGACGGTCAGGTAAACCACTATCAACTATACTTTTGAAAATTCAAAGTTTAATTATTAGAAAATAAGTTATATTTTTAAAGGTCGTATTTCTCGGCACAGTGGATCATCTAGTCCACAATTTAAAAACTATACTTATACGCTGCGGAAAATACTTTATTAAGGTTTGACATCCTAAAAGAGTACATAAGTGCCCCTAGAGGAAATCTTATACCATGCAGGACCCTACATTTAAATTATACTATATCTAGGAAAATGATCTTTTTACGTTATTTGGAAAATAGTGTTGAGTTTTATAAAACATGCTGATCATGAGATATACTTATAATAGTGTTTTTAGGTTTAAAAGTAACTAGCAACCTAGCATAAATCATCCCAAGAGCAAGTAGACTATCTCTAGAAAAAGGTAGCAGCAAAAAGTTAACATATCTAGTATCAGGGTAAAACTACTAGTGGGCAACAACAAACTAACACGAACCCACTGGCAAGTATGCATGTCTGTAAGATAGAAGTACAAAACTACCTCACAAGACCAAAGAACTGATCTCCACAGTACGAGAGACCACCAGCAATAGCACAGCACAACTAGCCTCCTAATCGGCTACTAACCAGAACTCGAGGCATTTAAAGAAGCAAAGAATACCTCAGCAAGCTAAACAAGTAAGCTGTACGGAAATGTAAGGTTATAAGGTAAGCAAGAAGAGTTAGTAAACCGAAACAAGCACCACTGTCCAAGGCAAGACAAAAAGAAAAGCACTATATGCGAGGAAATAGCAACAACCCTACCAAAAAATAAATCCTGCAGAGTTTACCAGGCTACCATGAGCCCAAACGTTGCAAATTTACAAAGGAAGAAACGTCTAACACCCTAAATTGTGAGAGATGGCAGTAGCAAAAACAATGCGGATCCGGGTTGGAGGAAAACTCAGTCCCCCAACCACCATTTCCAAGAATCAAGCTCAAGGGTCTACATGTGAAAGCACTAGTGACCTCCCACCCCCTTTCCCAGCCCATACCTGGAGCAAGATAAAAGAAAAGGGTGGCCATTGCTAAATTACACAACAACACCCCCATTAAGAGCTTCAAACCACCACTACTAACAACGACCCACGATTCGGCCTTTGGAAAAACATAGCCGACAAGGAACCTCAAAACCAAAGGAAATTCACTCGGGAGAGAAAATCAAGGTAACGGAAAAGCGTTGAGATGACTCAACACGGAATGGCGTTGAGTGAGCCCCACTCACTTAACGCCTAAACAGACGGTGGCGTTGAGTGAGCAAACCTCACTCAATGCCAAAACAGCTATGGCGTTGAGTGAGGTTAACTCACTCAATGCCTTCTACAACACTGGTTGTGGCATTGAGTGAGCTAACTTCACTCAACGCCAAAATAGCTGTGGCGTTGAGTGAGGTACACTCCCTCAACGCCTTAAGCAAAATAGGCTGTGGCGTTGAGTGAGCAAACCTCACTCAACGCCAAAACAGCTACGTCGTTGAGTGAGGTCCACTCCCTTAACGCCTACTGCAAAACAGGCTGTGGCGTTGAGTGAGCTAACATCACTCAACGCCAAAATAGCTACGACGTTGAGTGAGTTCCACTCCCTCAACGCCTTAGTACTTAGCCTCAAAAAAACCAACTGTTGCGTTGAGTGTGTCCACCACTCTCAACGACAAAACATCTTTGGCGTTGAGTGAGGTCGACTAACTCAATGCCAAAGTACTTAGCCGCGAAAATACACTGCGGCGTTGAGTGTGTCCACCACTCTCAATGACAAAACAGCTTTGGCGATGAGTGAGGTCGACTCACTCAACGCCAAAGTACTTAGCCGCGAAAATACACTGCGGCGTCGAGTGTGTCCACCACTCTCAACGACAAAAAAGCTTTGGCGTTGAGTGAGGTCAACTCACTCAATGCCAAAGTACTTAACTGCGAAAATACACTGCGACGTCGAGTGTGTCCACCACTCTCAACGACAAAACAGCTTTGGCGTTGAGTGAAGTTGACTCACTCAATGCCAAAGTACTTAGCCGCGAAAATACACTGTGGTGTCGAGTGTGTCCACCACTCTCAATGACAAAACAGCTTTGGCGTTGGGTGAGGTCGACTCACTCAACGCCAAAGTACTTAACCGCGAAAACAGGCCAAGCAGACCCGGCATTGAGTGTGTGCACCACACTCAATGCCAAGCCCAAGCAGACCCGGCATTGAGTGTGTGCACCACACTCAACGCCAAGCCCAAGCAGACCCGGTGTTGAGTGTGTGCACCACACTCAATGCCAAGCCCTGAATTCTCCAATGCTTGAACAAACAATCAACCTAACCGACTGTGCTCAATACTTGGGCTAGGATAAGGAGTAGTGAAAATTGCCGAGTAAAAACTTTTATCTCCTACCCGACTACACCCACTGCATAGGAAAATAAAACTAACCTAACCCTTATATTATCTCTCAGCCTGAGAACATTCAAGCTACGACAAGAAGGAAATGAAAAAAAAGGGTGGGCTTAGGGTAAACAAAAAAAAGTTACGTACAGGAAGCTTAACCGGATCTTCATAGTCGGAAGACTAATCACAGATTAAAGCAAAAATGATAAACCTGGTTTCTAACCTAAGGCTAGAGGGGCCTGAATAACAGCAGCTACTAAACAAAAAGATTTATACAGCCGCAAGCTTTAAGAAGAAAAAAAGACTTGGCAAGGGAAAGAATACCACTTGCCTCGATTTCCAGAAGAAACTTGGCCGGCTCCTCCTCTTCCTAACGGACCCGGCGGCAAAGTACTCAGACGAGCAAACTTTACATTTTCGGCGGAAAACATAGTCAAAACCCGAAATTTGAAACAACAAGAGAGGCCACGAAACTCGGAAATCTTACCGTAGGAACGAAGTTCTAGGCGAGAGCAATCCAAATCCGCTTTTGGAATCGAATTCCGTCCACAAATGCTCCCGAAATCGGCGTCTGAAGGGGAGCAGGTTCGGCGGTTTCTCTGTTTCGCGAACAGGCGCAGGCGGGTTCGGCTTCTGGAAGATGAACAGGAGCGATTTCCTCTAAGTCTAAACTATCCTATATATATAGACCCCTATCAACCTTAATAGCTAATTAATTAAATAATGAACAAAAAGACTGATAATACGTTTTGTAGCCTAAACTATTATCGTATTTTATATTTTATAGTATACAAATTATGTCTATTATTAGTTTATTTTTAACCTTTTTATGTAAATTTTATTGCCACTAACTTTTGCCTGTCTTTTTGCAGGTTTTCAGAAAATTTGCCAAAATGGCCTGTCACGCCCCCCTGTCACGCCCTCCATGGGCGTGACCTAGGGCGTGTCACCCGATCCCCAGGACTCCTGCTGGAAGGGGACAGAAAACGGCCAAAACCGCTGTCACGCCCCCCTGACACGCCCTCCCCGGGCGTGTCACCAGGCGTGACCGTGGGCGTGTTGCCCTCTGCCGCAAAGCTGCCGCCGCATTAAATGCCGTTCCGCCTCGGCACACAAATAGTACTGTCACGCCCCCCTGTCACTCCCGTGACATGGGCGTGACACCCTCCTTTTTCGACGACTGACGGATTTCCGACCAATGATTTGGACATGACGTGCCTGTCACGCCCCCCTGTCACGGGCGTGACCTAGGGCGTGACCACCAACGTACCGAAGCAATCATCCCTCCCGCCAGAATCCAGAGCCCGAGGTCAACATAGTACTATCACGCCCCCTGACACGCCCCCCCTAGGGCGTGTCGGAGGGCGTGACCAACCCGAGAAAAAAATCTATAAATTGAGCCCCCCCTCTCCATGTCAGCAAGCTTTGGTTGAGTGGGGGAGGTGCTGCCCCTTTGTTTCTTGATCCTTTTTCATGCTTTCTCTCTCTCTCTCTCCCCCTCTCTTTGTACTTTTTGTTTAACCCTAGTTTAATCTTTGTTTGTTCTAGCTTTTATTGCAATTTCCTTCTTGCTTAGTGCTTAATGTAGGGCTAGAATAGGGTTTAATTTTCATGCACTTGTAATTTTATTTTCATTAGTGTAACTTGCCCTTTTTTTCATTAATAAAATTGTTCTTCCTTTAGCTTGTGTTCCTTCTTATGCTTTACTACTCATCCCCCCCCCCTCCACTCCATTATGATTAACTAATCCTCCTTGTACTCGATCTTGATGATCCGAGGTTAGAGCGATTATGTTATGATGTTTTAATTAATCTTTTCTTTTTAGGTTAGGGCCTTGAATTACTCTTGATTAATCACGGGTTAGAGGTATATTTTTGATATATACTCTCCGCCTTTGCTTTCATTCTGGGCTAGCCGAGAGGCCGAAAGAATGAAGTGAGCATTCAAGAGTAAAGGGAGTTGTACGCACCCCTCGAGAGAGGCAGACGTCCAAATCTCCCGGATTGGAGTAAAATCCAATAGTGGGGTTCACCGCGTAAAGCGAGTTTTAGGCCTCCGATTTAGACGAGAGTCGGTCGGACCTTCCTAAACTCAGTTGGGCACGACTTCGAGAGAAGCGTGTTCAAGCTTTAGGAACCTCCACGGTCAAGGACCCTTATCCTATTAAGTTTAGATTTTTATCGCATTTTCTTAATCATCTTTAGCCGAGGTGAATCTTGATCGGGTGCATTTCCATTTCATATTTTCTACCTTTCGTAGTAATCACCTGTCTTGTGCTCTTTAATTAACTGCAGTAGTTTCCTTTCTAGCTTAGTTGTTTACTTAATAGCCTTCTTAATTGCAGTGTTTCTTCTTCTAGAATAGCTTTACTTTCTCCCCTGCACTTAGATTTTCTAAAACCCTAGTTTTTCCGTCGATAAGATAATAGCGTTCGTGTGAGTAAGCATAGCCAACAGTTCCCAGATTTCAATACGACACTTGTGTCCCCTTGCTACAATTCGATAGGTATACTTGCCTCATTGGGTTGCTAGTTCGGTTGCGTTTATTCTCTTTGAACCCTAGCGCGCAATCAAGTTTTTGGCGCCGTTGCCGGGGGACCAATTTCCGTTGATATTTTGAAAACACGAACCTATTAATTTTATCTTCTCTTTCTCATCCTCCTTCTTTAAATTTTAAAAATAAAAATAAAAAAATTTTATCACCGCTCTTAATAGAAACCAACCTCACAATTTTTCTACGCCACCTAATTCTCTCGAAAAGGGCAAAGGGCTTTAAGCGCCACTGTCTTGTCTAGTACCTTGCGAACCCTTCACGGGGTAGTCCTTGGGAAGTTCGGGAGTTAATCTATATATAAAAAAAAATTTATTTAAAAAAAGAAAAAGAAAAAAATCTAATCTTTTTTTCCTGTTTATCCTTTTTCTCTTCCTCCTCTTCTTTTCTGTTCTTTTTAGTGCATGACCCGCAGGAGTCCGTCGGTTATTTTGGACTTGGACCACGAAATTGAGCGTACTCTTCGGAGAAGATCGCGATTTCAAGGTCCTACTATCCAAGTGCCGGTTGAGGACTCCGAGTCATTTGCTACTTTAAGAATGGAAGAACCCAACGTAGATGAGGCCGTGCAAAGGACTATGTCCTATTATGCACGACCGAACCTCGAGGGAACAGAATCAAGTATAGTCCGCCCTGCTATAGCAAATAATAACTTCGAACTAAAGCCTAGCATAATTCAAATGGTGCAGCAATATGTGCAATTTGATGGACTTCAAGATGAAGATCCGAACGCACATATTGCTAGCTTTCTTGAAATTTGTGACACCTTCAAGATAAATGGTGTCACAAATGATGCGATCAGGCTGAGACTCTTCCCCTTCTCTCTAAGAACTAAAGCTAAGCAGTGGCTTAACACACTTCCGAAAAACAGCATAACCACTTGGAATGAATTAACTGAAAAATTTTTGGCGAAGTATTTTCCGCCAGCTAAAACCGCAAAACTTAGGAACGACATCTCTGCCTTCGGACAAATAGACTCTGAAACCCTTTACGAAACCTGGGAGAGATTTAAAGAATTATTAAGATGATGCCCACATCACGCGCTGCCTGTATGGTTACAAGTGCAGACGTTTTATAACGGGCTAAATCAAAGCACGAAGCAAATGATAGACGCAGCTTCTGGCGGTACTTTAAATCATAAGACCCCGGAAGCCGCTCTTGAGCTTTTTGAGGACATGGCCATGAACACTTATCAGTGGAATGTGCCTAGGTCCCGCGCGAACAAGCCTGCAGGTATCTATGAAGTGGACAACGTCTCCCAGCTCGCTTTGCAAGTAGAAATCCTAAGCAAAAAGATAACGGAGATGACTGCTGCCTCCGCCCCTCAGGTATGGGAATCTGCAACCCCTACTCCAGAACATTTAGATTATGTTAATAATATGCCTAGAACTGCTTTTAATAATTTTTCTGCTGCGAATTTTCATCCGCCTGGTTTTAATTTTCCGAATAATTATAACCCCGGTTTAAGAAATCACCCGAACTTTTCATGGAGTAATCCATCGAATGCGATGCGCCCACCCCCGCAAAATGATTTTTCTGCACCACCACCACCACCACCTCTTCAAAATTACCCAAAACCTCCAAGCTTGGAGGAATTACTTTCTAAATATATCACCACAAATGACGCCACTATAAGAACGTTAACCGGAAGCGTAAAAAGTCTAGAAAATCAAGTAGGACAGCTCGCGAAAATAATTTCTGAGCGACCCGCAGGGTCTCTTCCTTCCAATACCGAACCCAACCCGAGAGAGCAAGCGAAAGGTATAACTCTTCGGAGTGGGAAGCAAGTCTCCGGTATGGTAAGTGAAGAGCCCGAGGCAAGCTCTGCTCCTGCTTTTAAAAAACAAAGCTCCGCTCCCGCTTTTAAAAATCAAAGCTCCGCTCCGCTTACACCCTCTGCTGAAGAAGTAATCACCCCCGCTTTAGAAAATAATCTCACTCCACCACCCATCTTCAAAAATAATTCAACTCCTCCATACCCCTCTGAACTTAATAGACAACGTCAAGATGATCAGTACTCCCGCTTCTTAGAAATCTTCAAACAAATTCACATTAATCTTCCCTTCCACGAGGCTATTTCGCAGATGCCGAAATACGCCAAATATCTTAAAGACCTCCTCACAAACAAGAAGAAGTTAGAGAATCTTTCGCACGTCACGCTAAACGCCGAGTGCTCCGCCGTTTTAACAAATGGTTTGCCGAAGAAAATCAGTGACCCGGGTAGTTTCTCTATCCCGTGTGTCTTCGGTGATCTCTTTGTTAAACACGCGTTAGCCAATTTAGGCGCAAGTATAAACCTGATGCCCTTTTCGTTGTTCAAAAAGTTAGGGATTGGTAGCCTTAACCCCACGCGTATGAGTATCCAGCTAGCCGATAGATCCGTCAAGTACCCGTTAGGAATAGTGGAGGACGTTCTAGTGAAAGTCGACAAGTTCATCTTCCCGGTGGACTTTGTCATTTTGGACATCGAAGAAGACGTCGAGGTTCCCCTGATCCTTGGCCGACCCTTCCTTGCCACCTCCCGAGCCATCATTGACGTAAGCAATGGTAAGCTCTTTCTTCGAGTAGGCGACGACGAAGTCACATTTTCTATCACCCCTTCGATGAAGAACACCTTAGCAAACGATGACTCATGCTTTTTCGTAGACGCCGTGAGTGATGATTCTTCCAACTGCCTCTCCGACTTTGAAAAAGAATTTTCTACTTTTTGCTCCTCTTCTCTTACAACAGAATCACTGCAAGGAAGTGATGAATCTTCTTATTGTCTTTCTGAGTTTGAAAAAGAATTTTCTGATTTTTGTTCTTCCTCTGTTCTTCCCACTGAATCGCTACAAGAAGCCGTCTTGGCTGCTAACCCCACCCCTTATTACGTTCCTTATAAAAAAGTTTATGAAGATATTATTTTTGAAAAAGAAAGAATCTCAAAATCCTCTTATGAAGAACCCCCTACCCTAGAACTTAAAGAACTTCCCGAACACCTTAAGTATGCTTTCTTAGAAAAAGATTCCAAGTTACCAGTTATCGTTTCGGCTTACCTCACGGATTCTCAAAATGATAAACTTCTGCTAGTTCTACGTAAGCATCGCCGGGCTATTGCTTGGCAAATTTCTGATATCAAGGGCATAAGCCCATCTTTCTGTACCCATAAAATTTTAATGGAAGATAATTCGCGTAACTCTATCCAACCTCAGCGCCGTATAAACCCGAATATGAAAGAAGTAGTTAAGGGCGAGGTTATGAAACTATTAGACGCAGGAATTATCTACCCTATATCGGACAGTAAGTGGGTTAGCCCCGTTCAGGTAGTTCCAAAAAAGGGAGGGATAACCGTAGTTAGTAATGAGAATAATGAATTAATCCCTACACGGACGGTGACGGGTTGGCGTATGTGCATAGATTACCGTAAGTTAAATGACGCCACCCGCAAGGACCACTTTCCTTTACCGTTTATCGACCAGATTTTAGAACGTCTCTCCGGCCATAGCTTTTATTGTTTTCTCGATGGCCTCTCGGGGTACTTTCAAATACCCATCTCCCCCGAGAACCAAGAGAAAACTACGTTTACTTGTCCCTTCGGCACCTTCGTGTACCGAAGAATGCCGTTTGGATTATGCAATGCGCCGGCTACATTCCAACGATGTATGCTCGCAATATTTGACAAGTACGTAGAAAGCATTATGGAGGTATTCATGGACGATTTCTCCGTGTTCGGCGATTCCTTCGATAGACGTTTAGAAAACCTCAAAAAAGTCTTAGAACGATGCGAAGAAACTAACCTTGCCCTAAATTGGGAAAAATGCCATTTTATGGTGAGGGAAGGGTTACTTTTGGGTCATAAAATTTCTGCTAAAGGTATTGAGGTAGACGTTGCCAAGATAGAAGCTATTGAGAAGTTACCGCCGCCTACAAACATAAAAGCTATAAGAAGTTTCCTAGGCCACGCTGGTTTTTATCGTCGTTTTATAAAGGACTTCTCCAAGATCACAAAGCCCCTCACTCATCTCTTAGAAAAAGACGCTCCATTCATTTTTGATGACTCTTGTATTTCTGCCTTTGAATCAATTAAAGAAAAGTTAATTAACGCACCAATTATGATAGCTCCGGTGTGGGACCTTCCCTTCGAGATTATGTGCGATGCGAGTAGTTTTGCGGTGGGGGCCGTATTAGGTCAACGCATATCTAAGAACTTCCACCCCATCTATTACGCTAGTAAAACCCTCACATCTGCACAAGAAAATTACACCACAACCGAGAAGGAGCTCTTAGCTGTAGTATTTGCATTTGATAAATTTCGCCCTTACATTACACTTTCAAAAATCATTATTTTTACGGACCACTCGGCCCTCAAGTACCTTCTTGCCAAAACGGATGCCAAGCCTTGCTTGATTCGCTGGGTCTTACTCCTCCAGGAGTTTGACTTAGAGATCCGTGATAAGCGAGGAGCCGAGAACTTGGCCGCCGACCATCTATCCAGATTAGATAACCCCTTTATAGAAAAATTAAATGAAAAATCTTTTAATGACTATTTTCCTGATGAGAAGCTGCTTTTAGTTAATACATCCACTTCTCCTTGGTTCGCGCACATCGCCAACTATCTAGTGGCCCGGGTGCTCCCAAAGGAGTTCTCCTCTCAGCAAAAGAAGAAATTCTTTTCTGAGCTGAAGAACTACTTTTTGGAAGACCCGCATCTTTTCAAAATTTGTGCAGATCAGGTGATAAGGAGATGTGTTTCTTTTGATGAAGGAATTGATATTCTTAAACATTTGCATGAAGGTCCGACAGGTGGGCACTATCAAGCTGCTCGCACCGCTCATAAGGTGCTTTGCGCGGGTTTTTACTGGCCTAGCCTGTTTAAAGACGCGCAAGCCTTTGTGAGCAGGTGTGATAGTTGCCAACGGTCGGGCAATATTTCTAATAAAAATGAAATGCCGCAAAATTATTTCTTAGAGTGCAAAATTTTCGACCTCTGGGGAATTGATTTTGTTGGCCCCCTTCCTTCTAGCTTCGGAAACAAACATATTTTAGTTGCTGTTGATTATGTTTCACGATGGGCTGAGGCCCAAGCTCTTCCTACGAACGACTCCCGAGTTGTAGTCACGTTTCTAAAAAGATTATTTTCTAGATTCGGTACGCCACGCGCAATCGTTAGCGATAGGGGTTCCCATTTTTGTAACGCGCAATTTTCAAAAATTCTTACCAAATACGGCATTACGCATAAGCTTTCCACTACCTACCACCCCCAAACTAACGGTCAAGTCGAAGTAGTTAATAGAGAAATAAAAAGAATATTAGAAAAGACTGTTTCAACTTCTAGAAAAGACTGGTCAACCAAACTTGACGATGCCTTATGGGCCTACCGAACAGCGTACAAAACCGCCCTCGGATGTACGCCGTATCGGCTGGTCTATGGAAAATCGTGCCATCTGCCCGTAGAGTTAGAACACCGCGCCTTTTGGGCCTTAAAATTTTTAAACTTCGATCCCCACTCAGTCGGTGACCTTCGAAAATTTCAACTAAATGAACTCGATGAGTGGCGCTCTTATGCTTATGAAAATAATAAACTTTATAAAGAGCGGACGAAGCGTTTACACGATAAACACTTAAGGCACCCTAAAAACTTTAAGCCGGGCGACCAAGTCCTGTTATATAGCAGTCGTTTACGTTTATTTTCGGGCAAATTAAAATCTCGCTGGTCTGGCCCATTTTCTGTTTTAGAAGTATTTCCTTATGGAACTGTTTTAATTTCTCACCCTAATAAGGGTAATTTCAAAGTGAATGGTCAGCGTCTTAAACTGTATTTCTCTGGTGATGATGATGTCAGTCCAAACACTATTAAGTTTCTGCTTCACGAACTCTAATCTTGAACTTTTAATTTTTTTTGCTAAAAAAAAAATTTTTATTTCGGGACAACAACATTTTTGGACAATATTATTTTTTTGATGCGTCGAGCTCAACGACGCTTTAACCAAAGGGCGCTCTTGGGAGGCAACCCAAGTTATCTTTTTCTGTTTTCTTTATTTTACAATTTTTTGCCTCGGACGGCTCCGACAAGCTGAAGCTTCTGCGATCGCCTGCTCCAACATTGCTGAATCCATCACGAAGTCCAAAGAAGACATTCGGAGGAGCGGCATCACTCAGCTTTCGCAGCAAATAAATCCGGGGAAGTACATGTATTTCAATTCTGTCTTTTCAATTCTGCACTTTATTTTTCTCTCCTTCTCCAATCCCCTTCTTTAGCCATTGAGGACAATGTCTGTTTTAAGCTTGGGGGAGGATTTCCTCCTTCATTTTTGCTTAGTGTAAATAATTTCCTTTTTTGTATATATTGTAAATATTTCCAAAAAAAATGAATATCTTAAAATTCCAAAAAAAGAGAAAAAATTATCAAAAATCCAAAAAAAGAGAATATTTCGCAAAATAAAAAATATATATATATATATGTGTTTTTGAATAGTTTAGACATTTTGGTATTTCAATAGTACCCCCAGTTTTTAGTTTTGTTTTACTCAAAATCTCCTATAAATAACTTAGTTAACTATAATATTTCTAATTGTTCTTTTTAATTATGTTTCACAAGTAAAATGTTGGCCATGTTGTATTTCTAATTCGCGGTAGCATGTTAAGGTGAAATATTTTTCTAAAACTCGCATTTCTATTATGGTTTTTTGTTTTTTATTTCCTTTACTTTCTCAAAAAAATTCATCATCCACTATTTTCTTTTTCGTTTTTGAATAATTTTTGTAAAGTCAACTTTTGAATAACGTAGTAGATGTGAACGATCCAAGTCACCTATTATTTCTATTTTCGAGTTAATTTCATCAATCTTCTTTTATTATCTAGGACTCGCTTTTTGAAATTTTTCAAACCTTTGTTTTAAATAAATTCAAAAGCGTGAAAATGATTTAGGCCGTTTTTGTTTTCGTTTGAGCTTTCCTGCCAACCTAAAAACTTTTACCACTAGTTAGCCGTTTTTGAGCCTTTTTCCGATTTCATTTGATAGCTCCTCTCTTCATTTCAGTTTCACCAAAGCCAAAATTTCCAACCTATCGAATCGCACTAGCCTTTTTGAGTTTCATAAATTATTTTGACGATTTTGATAGGGTATTTTGTGATTTTTGTGGAGAAAGGTTTTCGAAAAAAGGAAGTATGTTCAAAAGTGATGTTTATTTTTGTTCGGCCAGCTCAAAAAGGAAAATAAAAATATTTATGGCCTTTGTTTTGAAAAAAGAAAAAAAAATGAAAAAGAAAAAGAAAAAAAAAATGTGTATATATTTTTATGAAAGTTTTTGAAACTCTTTGCTTTGGTTTAGTGTGATTTTAAACCTTCACGTTTATCTTTGAATTCCACTCCTAATTCTTTTCCTAAACCAAACGTTTCTGTCCTATTTAAGTCCTTTTGATTCACGCTTTTTGTTTTTTATTTAACAACTAAGAAAAGAAAAACAGTAAATCAGTTTTAGTTTTAGATTTAAACCTAGATTTTTATTAATTAAATTGATATAATTATAATGCGTTGCTTGGATCTAGTAACAACTCAATGCGTGTTTTTCATTTTCGTTGCTTTACTTAAGTCCATTTAAAAAAATCTCGTTAAAATTTTGGATGATTTGTTTTTATTAAGTAAAGTTTATAAAAGTTTTACCATACCTAAATAATTGTTTTAGACTTACATTTCACCTTTTCCCTACTTAGAATTTCGCATAGTACTTGTGTAGGCATAATTAGAACTTTTTGATTAGTCCTGTTATAAATATCTAGTTTTTATATTTTTGCTTGGGGACAAGCAAAGCTTAAGCTTGGGGGAATTTGATAATACGTTTTGTAGCCTAAACTATTATCGTATTTTATATTTTATAGTATACAAATTATGTCTATTATTAGTTTATTTTTAACCTTTTTATGTAAATTTTATTGCCACTAACTATTGCCTGTCTTTTTGCAGGTTTTCAGAAAATTTGCCAAAATGGCCTGTCACACCCCCCTGTCACGCCCTCCATGGGCGTGACCTAGGGCGTGTCACCCGATCCCCAGGACTCCTGCTGGAAGGGGACAGAAAACGGCCAAAACCGCTGTCACGCCCCCCTGACACGCCCTCCCCGGGCGTGTCACCAGGCGTGACCGTGGGCGTGTCGCCCTCTGCCGCAAAGCTGCTGCCGCATTAAATGTCGTTCCGCCTCGGCACGCAAATAGTACTGTCACGCCCCCCTGTCACGCCCATGACATGGGCGTGACACCCTCCTTTTTCGACGACTGACGGATTTCCGACCAATGATTTGGACATGACGTGCCTGTCACGCCCCCCTGTCACGGGCGTGACCTAGGGCGTGACCACCAACGTACCGAAGCAATCATCCCTCTCGCCAGAATCCAGAGCCCGAGGTCAACATAGTACTGTCACGCCCCCTGACACGCCCCCCCTAGGGCGTGTCGGAGGGCGTGACCAACCCGAGAAAAAAATCTATAAATTGAGCCCCCCCTCTCCATGTCAGCAAGCTTTGGTTGAGTGGGGGAGGTGCTGCCCCTTTGTTTCTTGATCCTTTTTCATGCTTTCTCTCTCTCTCTCCCCCTCTCTTTGTACTTTTTGTTTAACCCTAGTTTAATCTTAGTTTGTTCTAGCTTTTATTGCAATTTCCTTCTTGCTTAGTGCTTAATGTAGGGCTAGAATAGGGTTTAATTTTCATGCACTTGTAATTTTATTTTCATTAGTGTAACTTGCCCTTTTTTTTCATTAATAAAATTGTTCTTCCTTTAGCTTGTGTTCCTTCTTATGCTTTACTACTCATCCCCCCCCTCCACTCCATTATGATTAACTAATCCTCCTTGTACTCGATCTTGATGATCCGAGGTTAGAGCGATTATGTTATGATGTTTTAATTAATCTTTTCTTTTTAGGTTAGGGCCTTGAATTACTCTTGATTAATCACGGGTTGGAGGTATATTTTCGATATATACTCTCCGCCTTTGCTTTCATTCTGGGCTAGCCGAGAGGCCGAAAGAATGAAGTGAGCATTCAAGAGTAAAGGGAGTTGTACGCACCCCTCGAGAGAGGCAGACGTCCAAATCTCCCGGATTGGAGTAAAATCCAATAGTGGGGTTCACCGCGTAAAGCGAGTTTTAGGCCTCCGACTTAGACGAGAGTCGGTCGGACCTTCCTAAACTCAGTTGGGCACGACTTCGAGAGAAGCGTGTTCAAGCTTTAGGAACCTCCACGGTCAAGGACCCTTATCCTATTAAGTTTAGATTTTTATCGCATTTTCTTAATCATCTTTAGCCGAGGTGAATCTTGATCGGGTGCATTTCCATTTCATATTTTCTACCTTTCGTAGTAATCACCTGTCTTGTGCTCTTTAATTAACTGCAGTAGTTTCCATTCTAGCTTAGTTGTTTACTTAATAGCCTTCTTAATTGCAGTGTTTCTTCTTCTAGAATAGCTTTACTTTCTCCCCTGCACTTAGATTTTCTAAAACCCTAGTTTTTCCTTCGATAAGATAATAGCGTTCGTGTGAGTAAGCATAGCCAACAGTTCCCGGATTTCAATACGACACTTGTGTCCCCTTGCTACAATTCGATAGGTATACTTGCCTCATTGGGTTGCTAGTTCGGTTGCGTTTATTCTCTTTGAACCCTAGCGTGCAATCAAAGACAAGGCAAAACCGCCAAGTACCCGCACCCTTTTAAAATAATTTTTAATATAATATTTATTAAATAGTTTTATTTTTTCATAAAATATAAAACGACGCGAAAACCGAACATCCTCGGAATTCGACGAAATTCACACCGTAGTTAAATATCCACGCTACAAACACAACGGCGAAGTCGAAATTAATTTTCGATGAACAGAACTCGAGTTATACCCACCCAAAGTCAAACACAAGTATCCCCCGAGAGGCCACACCGGGTCACCCAAAACGACCCGGCTTGCAAGGGAGATCTTGCCAATAGACTACAGAATAGGCCACTCAGTTCTAAGGAGTTAAAACCACACTCCACAGATGACACAAGCCAAGAAAATGCGTCGACGTAACGCCAAGCAGGAATTAAATAATCACAGAAAAATTGGGGGCGTTACAATTGAGCCCGATTGGATGAGAAAAATTCTTGATTTTCATGGATTTTTATGCCTTATGGGTTCGCCAAAAACCGCCCCTCCGGCAGCCGTGCCGCCTCTTGGCGATAAACCCCCACCTCAACGAAGGTGGTGGCGGCGGTGGACGGCCAGGGAGGTGGCTGGGTGGCCAGAAAATGGACTTGGAATAAGCTCCAGGTTCGGTCAATCATGGCCTTTGGTTGGAGGAAGAAGACAATGCCAGGGCCACATGATCGTGCTTTAAGATTCGTGCAAATAATTATATAGTAATTAAATTTATTTCATTTTTTGTTACAGTTATTGGGTTGTTTTGAATTAATTATAAAAAATACTAAGATTCCACTTCAGTAAACGTGGTCTACATAAAAGTTGTAGCCCTAAGAGTCTACTTTATTTTTAAATTAGTTTGAACCAATTTGGAGTTCAGGTCAGACCATAACACTCATTTTGGTTAGGTCTATACCTAGGCTTGATCAGAGATTGTTCCCCATCAATCCAGCCATCCAAAGGACTTGAAATTTGGGCTGGGGGTCACTCTTACCTATACCTAAAACATATCCAAAAATTGGAATTTTTGGAAAACATTTTGCTAAAGATTTTGTAGAAATTTAATAATCCTTGTATGAATTATTTAAAAGGTCTAATGACCTCCAAACCCTCCCAAATTTTGGTGAGTGGTTCTTTGGGTCAATATAGGGCTCTTTATAAAATTTCATTCCATTTGGAGATGAATTGGTATGGAATTTTGTAAACCCTAGCCTAGGCTCAAAAAGGGTTAGTTAGGTTAAATTATCCCTTTTGGCGTTGAGTGACCAAATCACCTCAATAGAGGTTGAAACTTTGGCCACTGATTTGTTATGACATTAAACACCCTCTCATATAGTATGGGGTGGTTTAGGGTGGATTTGCCCTAGAACCCTAGTTCAAACCCTAAGGTTGAACATTGGGGGTTTGTGAAGGACATGGGGTGATATGTCCTTGCATGAGCTTGGTGTTTAGTCCATGTGATCTTAGGGTGGTGAAATTCCCTAGGAAGGAATTTTGTGACACTGAGACTTAGGCACACAACTTAAACTAATTATGGATAGTTTAGGCCTATACCTTTTATGAAAATATAGTAGGGTCATATGATCTTGGATCTACATGTGATTTTGGTAGAAGTAACTTTATAATGTTATTGACCTCTGAGATTTACTACAGGATGTTTAGGAAATAGTAGCTCATACTTGTAGGTATAATCTCCACCTTGACCTTTTTAATGATTTTGAAGTAACAATGGTTAGATAACTTAGAATTATATGAATCTCTGGCAAGGTTAATTAAATATCATTTAGAGGCACTAGTAAATTATTTGGATCTTTTGGGTATTTCCTCTTAGTACTTCATGTGTTAAGTAAACTAGTACACCATTCTTTAATAAATAGAAAATAAAGTTTATATCTTGCTGGAAAATTGTGTTACTTGGCAAGAGAACTTTTTAGGGCATAATGAAGTTTAGATAATTTATCACATGCCATTTGGATTAGTTTATAAGAATGTTGCTTCAAAAAGTGCACTTTAATGCAATTATTTGAAGTACTACTATACATGGCTCGGTAGATATTTGTGATGGGCGGGTTGGTCCGGGGAGCTTTGGCTCAGTAGATAATTATGACGGACGGGTTAGTCCGGGGAGCTTTGTCTCAGTGGAAAAGTATATTAAGGTTGCATATGCATAAGATATAAGGTGGTGGGTCTTCAGTATTGGAGAGTCGTCATACTGACACCAATACGTAGAATCAGCAAGTGTGGTTTAGCACTTGGACAAATAAATTTCGGGGCATAGCCGACATGAGTACACAGGAGCTCCGCTTAGTGCATCAGCGTTGAGGCGTATGATACGTCTGACTGGTAGTGTTGATACCGGTTTAGAGGTGGGCGAGGCCCAACCCACCACTTTCGTTTGCCACTACAGAGGTATCCTGGGAGGTTAGGCTCCATAAAGGGGGAACTAAAGGTCTGTGTGCACAGAGTCGAGTGTATGTGTTGCACTTGCATGATTCACATCATAGCATACTTCCATATCATAGGATCATCGTAGCATATAACCCCTGACACTTATTGTATAAAATGGTATGGGGCACTTTACACAATAGGACAGGAAAAATGATCCCTTGGTCTATAGGTATGTATGAGCATTCTTATAGGTCATGGTTACTTAGTTTAGCTTCTAACACTATACTTGCTCACATGTTCTCTTGTATACTTATACTGCTTACCTACTACTGCTTACATATACTTACTCTGTTTATGAACTCATGATAGACTAGTTCTGTCGCCACCTGCTTACCTTTGTTACTCTTCACCTTTATTACCTTCCCTTTCCTTCTCCCTGCTCGGTGCCAAGGAGCCATGGGGGAGGGGTCGGGGATAATAGGACTTAGTCTTTTAGACTAACGGTCGTTGACGAAATCATTTTAGGGGAGCGTGGAGTCAAACCAGGAGATGCAGCCCCAGAGGTCGGTGCACTTGGATACGGGACAGTTTAGCACGGGAGTTCAGCTAGCAGGGACAACGAGTCCTGATCATTAGCATATATTATTGATTTGCTTCCACGATGGAGTGATTTGTAGTGAGGATTTTGATGTATCAGGTAGGAGCCCTCTTTAGTACTTTGCTTTATCATTTCTGTGGACTCTCCCTTCATGGAGAATTATTTATATATATGTAATTCTGGTAGACTAGTATTGAGTTTCATTTTACTCATGTACTCTTATATTTATTCTACTCTTCTGCGATCAGTATGGCCGGCAGAATTGGCATTTTGTAGTGACGACCTCCCTGGGTGTGTTGGTGTTACTGCCAAGCGACGGTTCTGGGCATAAGACCCCGATGGTTTAAAAGAAAAAAATGGGGTCTTACAAACTGGTATCAGAGGAAACATTGATCGGAAGAGTAGAAGTCCACTAACCCTTGGTCACCCCCACTTGATTTTAGTTTGGGGACAAACTAAGCAGCGAAAGTTATGGTGTTCCCATATGGGGGATCACATGTAATTGTCCACTTTTAACTAGTTTTGGGTCAAATTTCTTACAATTGGCCTTTGTTATACAACCCCCGACACATCCTACACCGCAGGGAAGAGATCAGCAAACTCTGAATTTTGCACCACCTCTCCTTGCTCCCACTCTATTTCTACAGTCAGAGATGGGGCAGACTCTGACGGCCATTCTAGAGGTCTTCAGGGCCCAGTAGGCTCCGGCTCCGCAGCCGAACCCGGGGGCCAATTTGTTGAGCATCTTTCGCGGACTCTCTCCCCCATCTTACATTGGGATAGAGTCGGCTGTATGGACAGAAGAGTGGTTCGATATCATGTGCGAGATTCTGACTGGGATACGATGCCCGTGGGAGGAGAGGGTACCTCTGGTGGTCTCCTGCTTGGAGTGTCATGCCAAGAGATGGTGGAAGACACTTCTGGATTCGTTAGTCCAAGTTCCTCTCCATGGGGAGCTCCGGACTTATTTGTGAAAAATAAGGATGGGACCCTAAGGTTGTGTATCGACTATCGTGCACTAAACCGATTGACAGTCCGAAACACATATCCACTACCAAGGATCGATGAGTTATTTTATAAGCTAGAGGGAGCACATTGGTTCTCGAAGCTGGATCTGAGGTCGAGATACTATCAGTGTACAACCCCATATTCGATGGGTGGAACCCAGAGGCATCAACGGTAGAGGTTGGACCAGCCTCGGGCTAGCTTGGGCCTGAAGACCAAAAGAGCTCTCGCGCTGGAGGAGCTCCCGCCTAGGAGCAGGAGAGATCCCGCCCGTGACCAGAAGAGGGCGAGAAGGTTTTGAGTGGTCTCAATGCCGTGCTGAGTGAGCTCCACTCACTCAACGCCATGGTAAGCAGCAAGGGCGCTGAGCGAGCTCCACTCACTCAACGTCGTGGTCAGCAGAAGGGGAGCTGAGTGAGCTCCACTCACTCAACGTCGTGGTCAGCAGCAAGGGCACTGAGTGAGCTCCACTCACTCAATGTCGTGGTCAGCAGCAAGGGCGCTGAGTGAGCTCCACTCACTCAACATCGTGGTCAGCAGCAAGGGCATTGGGTGAGCTCCACTCACTCAACGTCGTAGTCAGCAGCAAGGGCATTGGGTGAGCTCCACTCACTCAACACCGTGGTAAGCAGCAAGGGCATTAGGTGAGCTCCACTAACTCAATGTCACGTCCAGAACAGCGACAATGTCAAGATTAGAGGAGCTCCTGCCTGGAAACGGGCGAGAGCATTCACCATCGGTCAGCCGGGACCCGCTTCTAGTAGAGTCAACGAGAAGGATTGCGTCTTGCAGAAGGAGGTGGCCGGCTCAGCTTGAGACTTTCGACACTCCTTTTTATCTCCCACCAAATGAAGGCGAGAGGGTTCTCGACATAGAGTTCTCGCCGAGTGGGGCCCAAGGTTCAGGGTAAAATTACTTAATCGCCCTCGGATTAAATTACCCAAACACCCTCAGGGGCTGCATTTAGTACTTTACAAACAACGGGATTTGGATATTAGAAGACCATCCAGGGGTATTTCAGAAACTTTAGGTCAGCAAAAGACTATAAATAGACCCAAAAGGTCTCCTTAGAAAGCAGACTCTCATTTATTCTCCAAATTTCTAGTGCTTTCTAAGGAACTCCTAGCCCAGCTTCTGGCTTTGGAGGGGAAGCTCTCAAAGATCTTACAGGTGTGAGGTGGGAACTCCCTGCTGAGGCTTTGGGTCAATCCTAGGTACTTAGCAACCAGTCGAGGGTCGGGACTTGAGAGAGGTAAGTGTTGGCTGCACCCCTATTTTGAACACCCGTTAAGGTCAATTTTTGCTTCAACAGTTCTGGTGCGGTGAGCGTGGAAGGCAGTCGATACAAGAAAGCCTTAAGTTTTGTCCCCTGACTGGAGGTGACGGTGAAGGGTCTGGCTCAGGAGGATCCCCCACCCGGGGAGAGGAAGCAACAAGGAAGATGCTAGAATACTTCAGGCGAGAGGTCTAGCAGACCATCAGCTTGGCCTTCTCGACGAGGAGTGAGTGGGAGATACCTCAGGGTCCGGTGGAGGTGGTCCTGCTCTTGGGTGAGAACACTCCTAGGCAGCGTCGTGGGAAGGAGATCCTGGTGGAGGTGGGTGAGAGGGACGTGACCGCGCGGGAACTTTTCCCGGGCCAGTGCCCCGGAAAGGAGATTCCGGCAGATTTAGGCGAGAGGGAGGCGGCTGTGCGAGAACTCTTCCCTAGCGCGGTCTCGTAGATCGGGCCAGTCAGCCGAGGTCGCGAGACGTGCCCTTTCGCCAACAAGGAGGTGAGATTCCTTTCAACAAGCTCATCATCTCAGCTCCGGTGCCAGAGGGGTTCCGAGAGCCGGACATGTCCTATTCCTCGGGGAAGGATGACCCTGTGCAGCATGTACAGTTGTTCGAGGATGTAGTTTCGATCAGGCAGATGACAGATTCATTCAAGTGTCGGCTGTTCGCCATCACGTTGAAGGAGAAGGCCCGGGACTGGTTCCACCAATTGCCAGCAAGCTCAATATACAGCTTTGAAGATCTGCGCAGGGGGTTTCTGTTGAGGTTCTCGATATCGAAGAAGCAGAAGAAGGAGGCGGAGTGCCTGTTTACAGTAAGGCAGAAGCTGTAGGAGACGCTGGGTCATTACGTCGACCGGTTTCAGGAAGAGGTTCTCCTGGTCCAAGAGGTCACAGGGTACGCGCTGATGCTCGCCTTTACCATGGGATTGAGGCCAGATTTCTTCAGTATGGAGTTGAAGAGAGTACCCTCCCCCCTCTCCTTCGAGGAGCTCATGGAGAGGGCGGCGAAAGAGATAGAATTCAAAAGGGTGAATCCGGCGTTTGCAAGGAAGTTGGCCAGGTTGGCGGAGGATGATGTGAAGGAACTTGCAGTTGGAAGGCAGAGGGAGCAAAGAGAAGAGAGAAGGAGGGAAGAAACCCGAGGACAGGGGCAGTAGCATGGATGGGGGGCCCGGGAGCCAAACAACTGGTTGGGTTGGAGGCCTCATGAGGGTCACCCCCAGGGTCAAGGAGGAGGTTTTCTAGGAAGGGATAACCTTCAGGAGCCGAGGAGGTTCGATCAGCAGGCGTGGAGGCAGGGACCGAGGGATCACTTCCTGCCGCCGTAAGAAGCAATGGAGGTTGGTAGAGGAAGAGGAGAAAGAAGAGGAGTTTGAGGGGCTAGAAGAAGGGGAGGTGGAGAAAGAAGAGGGGACATGGTGGCGTTGCCCTTCTGTGACTTCCACCAGGAGGAAGGTCATGCGACAACTACCTACCTTGAGTTCTTAGAGATGTGGGAAGCTAGAGGAATGGGGAGACAAGATCCACCGGTAAGGATCGTGGAAGTGCAGCAGGTGGAGGGGGGATATAGGTACGATGATAGAGCAGATGTGGGAACTCGAGGAGGGATCAGGGTGATCCACGGGGGAGTGGGGATTGAGGCAACTCGCAAGGGTAGCCTTCACACCATGTTCTGAAGAGGGGTCTCCTCGACCTCTCTAGCTCCCCCCCCCCCCCCAGATGAAAAAAAACACCTTTTCATCGGCTAATATGCTAGACTTTGAGGATTCGTTCTGCGATTCCCTCGTGATTCAGACAACAGTGGAGAACTTTACGGTCTCCAGGATACTGGTGGATAACGGGAGTTCTGTGAATGTGATCTTTAAGAAGGCTTTCAATGAGATGAAGGTTGAGGGGAAGAGGGTACTTGCCATAGATGGACCGCAGTTTGGGTTCTTAGGTGAGAGGAAAGAAGTTGAAGGGGGAGTAGGGATGCACGTGAAGTTGAGAGGCGTGTCACGGAACTGCAGGTTCGTGATCATGGATGTCCCATGTAGCTACAATGCCATCTTTGGGCATCCCCTCATCATCTCCTTTTGCTGTGTCCCCTCCTCCTTTCATCAATGTCTCAAGTTTAATAATGTAGGGGTGCAGGTCATGATTAGGGGAGACCCGAAGGTTGCGAGGCAGTGCTATGTAACGGCGGTCAACACAGTGTCTTGGATGGCAGAGGCAGAAGATTTGGAGAGGGAGCTAGCAGAGCAAAGAGAGGATGTCACAGAAGAGGAGGTGAGCCTAGGGGAGGCAATAAGGGAGAGTACGGAGGAGCAGGGAGAAGTTGAGAAAGAGGCCCGGAGGGTCATGGAAGTCGAGCAGCAGCAAGAGATCCTGTAGGAGGCGATGGAGGTAAAGGAGAAGCTAGCAACAGGAGTTGAGCAGGAGAGGCCGGAGGAGGCAGCGGAGGTTGATGCAGGAAGGGAGGAGTTGGAGCCAGAAGAAGAAGTAAGGGATGGCTGGGAGAAGGCACGGCTAGAGCTGGCCGAAGAAGTGGTGGAAATGAAGGTCTTCACCAGCACGGGACAGGTGCAGAAGGCGCGGATCAGCGGGGGCCTAAGTCCCGAGTACCAAGAGCAGATGAGATCTTGCATCCAGAGCAATGTCGACATCTTCGCCTGGAGTATGGCGGACATGCTGGGCAATTATGCAGATGTGGCTTGCCATAACCTTAACCTGGCCCCCCGGACTCGCCCCATATGCCAGAAGATGAGTACCATCGCCACCAACCTGGAGGAGCTGATTGGCGAGGAGGTCAGGAAGCTCCTGGAATCCGGCTTCATCTCTGAGATCCAGTATCCAGGCTGGATCTCCAACGTGGAAATGGTTAAAAGGGGGGCAGGAACTGGCGAATGTGTATCGATTTCTCTTTACTAAATAAATCATGCCCTAAGGATTGCTACCCCCTACCTCGAATCGATGCACTGGTTGATTCAGCCGTCTGTTTTTCTGTTATGAGTTTTTGGATGCTTTTTCATGTTACCACAAGATCCGGATGCACCCTCCCGATGTCAAGGACGTCTCCTTCATCACTAGGGAGGGGTGCTTCAGTTATAAAATGATGCCCTTTGGGTTGAAAAACGCAGGGGCTACCTACCAATGCATGATGGATCGAGTACTCCTGGGGCAAAGGGGGAGAAACTTGGAGGTCTATGTCGATGACCTGATGGTGAAAAGCAAGTGTGTGAACTCGCACCTACGGGACCTAGAAGTGACCTTCGCCACCCTATAAAGATTCAAGATGAGGCTGAACCCCTTGAAGTTTATCTTCGGGGCCAGCCGCGGGAAGTTCCTTGGGCATCTCTTGACCCCGGCAGGGGTAGAGCCTAACCCAGATAAGGTGAAGGCCATCCTAGACTTGGAATCACCTCGCGATGCCAAGGAGGTCCAGCGCTTGATAGGCATGTTGGCCGGTCTAAGAAGGTTCCTCTCCAGATCAGGGGACAAGTGCTCATCATTCTTCAAGGTGTTTAGGGTAAGCAAAGGTTTGAGTGGATTGCCGAATGTGAAGAGTCCTTCCAAGGGCTGAAGAGACAGCTCTCCCAGGCTCCTCCACTTCAAAGCCCAAAAGAAAGAGAGGACCTGGCCCAATATCTAGGAGTAGGAGCGGAGGCCGTGAGATCTTTTCTGGTCAGGGAAGAGGGGAAGAAGCAGCTGCCCATCTATTACATGAGCCGGATTTTGAAGAAGGCGGAGCTCCGTTACCCCATCCATGAAAAGCTAGCATATGCTCTGGTTGTTTCGGCAAGGAAACTTCGGCCATACTTTCAAGCACACTCGATTAAGGTTGTTACCAACCATCCTCTTCATAAGATCTTTGAAGGGGTGGAGCACTCTGGAAGACTTGCCAAGTGGTCCATCGAACTAAGCGAGTTCGACATCTCCTTCGTGCCGAGGCTCTCCATCGAGGCGCAAGCGGTGGCGGATTTCATAGCGGACTATATAGTTGAGGTCAAGGAGGGGGAGCCGCAGTCGTAGGGGGAATGGAGGATGATGGTTGATGGAGCCTCGGGAAAGCTTTCTCTTGGGGGAGGAGTGGTGTTGATAAGCCCCCAAGGGGTCGCCATAGAGTAGGCGGTGGTCTACCACTTTTCGGTAACCAACAACCAAGCAGAATATGAGGCCGTGATAGCCGGCCTTCGTCTGGCAAAGGAGCTTGAGATCCGAAATGTGGAGGCCTTCACAGAATCGATGGTGGTAGCATCGCAGATTCGAGGAGAGTTTGAAGCTCAGGAGCCTACCCTCATAAAGTACCTATCCAAGGTAAGGGCAATCATCGGAGGTTTTCGATCATTCTCAATCAAGCACGTCCCCTGGTAGGAGAGTGTGGATGCCGACTGATTGGCAAAGTTTGGGCCTCGGGGAGGAGGGACCCTTACTGAACTATTCCGACCAGCGATCGAGGAAGGGGAGTTGATGGAGGTAGGTTAGTGATCCTCGTTGGTGGATCTGTTGGTAACCTTCCTAACCACGAGCGAGCTGATGGGGGAGGTTAAGGATGCAAAAAGCTTCAGGCGTAAACCGGCTCAGTACCTGTTGTTGGAAGGGGGGTTTAATCGTAAGATGTTTCCAGGGCTCTTGGCAAGATGTGTGATCGAAGAAGAGATCCCGAGGATCCTTGGGGAGGTGCACTCGGGCGAGTGTGGTAGCCACTCGGGATGAAGGACACTGGAAGCAAGGGTGGTAAGGCAGGGGTACTTCTTGCCGACCCTGAGGAAGAACACAGCTGAGTTTGCAAAGATATGCCAAAAATGTCAACATTACGCCCCCCTCCATTTCTTGCCCGCTCAAAGGCTCAGGAGCATTTCGTCGCCATGACCTTTCACCATCTCGGGGATGGACTTGGTCGGGCCTTACCCTCTAGCTAGTGGGCAGAGGAGGTTCCTCCTAGTCGTGATTGATTACTTCTCAAAGTGGCGTAAAGTTAAGACCTTGGCCAAAGTAACCTCACAAGTTATAAGGAACTTCGTCTAGGGAGAGATCATATGCCGGCACGGTCTACCCCAAGTAATAGTGACAGATAATGGACCCCAGTTTGCTAGTGAAGAGTTCATCAGCTTCTGCGCCCAGCTGGGGATAGATCTCAGGTTTGCCTCTGTCCACCACCCCCGGAGCAATGGCCAGGTGGAAGCAGCAAACAAAATCATTGTGAACTTACTCAAGAAAAAAGTAGAAAACTTGAGGGAAAATTGGGTGGAGCAGCTCCCCTCAGTTCTATAGGCCTTGAGGACGACCCCGAACACGGCCACGGGTGAGACCCCCTTTAAGTTTTCTTACGGGTGTTAGGCGGTCCTGCTAGTGGAATTCGAGGTTTGGTCCCCACGGGTCGCAGCCGCAGGGGAAGGAGATGAGGCTTGGAGGTTGGAAAATGAAGAAGGGTTGCGCCTCTCGCTAGACATGACGGAAGAAGCGCGGGATGTCGCAACCATCAGGCAAGAAGAGATCAAGCGGTGTATGGCAAAATACTTCGACAAGCATGTCAGGATCAGGCAGTTCGTCGAAGGAGATCTTGTATTGAAAAAGGTTGATGCGGCGGGAAGGTCAGCCACCGTGGGCAAGCTCAACCAAAAGAGGGAAGTACCTTACATAGTAAAAGAGGTCCTTAAAACGGGAAGTTATTACCTCTAGGATGTGGAAGGGAGGACCTTGAGCCACACTTGGAGTGGTGATGATGTAAAGTGCTTCTACCCGTGAGTGGGAGGAGGTAATTGTATTTTTGTTTTCAAATGCTATCATAATATATCCCATACTTGGATCCGTTGTCAACTCTTTTCATTTTAAAGATTAGGAAAAGAATAAGGTGTGGTACGGAATCTTCATCAACACCCTGAGCTCGGCTCAGCCCCAGGTAGACCCGTTGCGCAGGCTTTCATCTAGCTGGCAGATCCGAAGGCTCGCCTGTGGGGGAGAGGTTTTGGTTATGAAATCTTCATCAACACCCCGAGCTCAGCTCGGCCCCAGGTAGACCCGTTGCACAGGCTTTCATCTAGTTGGCATGTCCGAAGGCTCGCCTGTGGGAGAGAGGTTTTGGTTATGAATTCTTCATAAACACCCCGAGCTCAGCTCGGCCCCAGGTAGACCCGCTACACAGGCTTTCATCTAGCTGGCAGGTCCGAAGGCTTGCCAGTAGGGGAGAGGTTTTGATTATGTGAAAGTGAGGGTAAGATCTATCTTCACTCTAGAGGGGGGGGGGGGGGTAAATAGAGTATTTTAAAATAATTTACAATTAAAAACTGTAAAGCAGTGGAAGACTTTATTTACTTATATGTGTAATGTGCTAGTAGAAAAGTAAACACTAAAGCAGTAAGAAAACAGAAACACACAACACACAGCAAAGCAAAAAGCACAGCAAACCAGATGACACAAGGAGCTATAGTGGTTCCCAAACAACCTAGGTACATCCACTCTTCTACCACCCTAGGTAGGAATCCACTGTAGGAATAGTTGATCAGGTGTCTTGGGCACCAATGAGCTTTTGATAAGGTTCTCAAAAACCAAACCTTGATTTTTTGATAAGGTGTCTTGTCACCACTGAGTTTTGACAAGGTCTTAGAAACCAGCCACAAAACTTTTGAAGGGAGTTTTGAGAAACCCTTTTACAAGAAAGAAAGGAAAAAGAAAATGAGTTGAGTTGTTCTTCTCTGTCAACAATCTTAGAGAAGACAAGAGGAAGATGTTGTCAAAGCTCCCCCTGAGATCTGTAAGGGTTCAGGAAGATGAGCTTTGCTTAGGGTTATAGGCCTTCAGTTGCTTCAGATCTCCAGCAATAGATGATTTCAGCAGATGCTGAAATGTGTGATGTCTGGAGTCCTTGATGAAGCAGCTTTTGAACACTTGATGCTTGAAGGAGTAGAATAGAAGATGATATCCTTTACAGTAAAGTTCCTTATGTTCTTAAAGAATTGTGACTCAGTAATTCTGTAAACTTTTGTCTACTGAGTCTATTCTAGAAGATGAATTCTTGATGAATACTTTTCTTGTTCTCTCTTCTGTATTCCTTTTTTCAAAACTTGTTAGTTCTCTATCTTGTATTTCAAAATGACTCTCTAGTGAGTATATCAGATTTTGACTTCTTGATAGCCGTTAATCTGTCATAAATAACTACCTTAACTGATATCTGCCTCTGGAGGAAAGTCCTTAAGAAACATTCCAATTAGTCTTCCTTGAAACTTGCTCCAGATTGATTGAAATGGCTACAAAATCCTTTGTCATAAATACTAAAAATAAGTCTGAATGAATTCCATAACTGTCCTGAATTTTAATCCCTAAGTCGTCGATCTCTCAGAGAAATCGTCGACTTGAGCTCAATGATCGTCGAACTGAGCTCAGAGAATGGATTTAAACTACAAACAGAAATCGTCGACCTGAGCTCTACGATCATCTACCTGAGCTAAGAGACTTGGGAAACAAATAGAGACAGACCGTCGATCTGAGCTTGAAGATCATCGAATGGAGTTCGACGCCTTATTGAACTGAGCTCAGAGATAGTCGAGCTGAGTTCGACGTTTCGTCGACCTTAGCTCGACGAGAATTGTTCTAGTATTCAGCACTTGAATTCTAATTTTTAGAAGGTCTTGAGGGTCGCTTTCAAACCTAAGTACTAACCCTAAGACTCTTTCTAATTGACCTATCAGACTATACAACAAGGTCAAAATAAATTCCTAAGCACATAGTGATCCTAACCCAAATTAGTAATAGGGTGTTCCGACAATCTCCCCCTATTTGGGTTAGTATTACTATTTACAAGACAAATAGGAAATAATAAGCATACATCAGAAATAAAAATAAAATAGAAATAATAATGCAGATAACATATGTTGATCATTACAGAAACACAGTAGGAATCACAGAATCGGTCAGAAGTAGATATGAGTATCAGCTTACAAAAATTACTCATTGCCCTTTTTGAAAAGAATTTCTCTGTTGGGATTGAGGGCTTCCTTCTTGGACCTTCTATCATCATCTGCACCAAAGGAGGTTTGAGATTTTGGCCTTGGAATAATAGCCTCAGGATGCAGCTTCATGTAGCTCTCTGGATCAAAGAATTTTCTTGAAGCATATCTTTCTAATTCTTTCTTCCTCTGCTCTAATAGGGTTGTGATATTGGAGGTATCTCTGCCTTGCTCTCTTCATTTCTTGATCTGATCCAATACAGCCAATTCTTTCATTCTAGCAGTCTAGGAGAGTGGATTGTTTTCTGGGTCTTCAAAAGGAACTGAAGGTTCATATCTGTTTATTGTCACTGAATCATTTGAAGGAATTCTTGTAGCAATAGTTTCTTTTAGCTTGTAAGGGAAAGGACCAGAGGTTAAGTCAATAGGACCTTGTCCTTCCCTTTGGTATGGATGTTGCCTGGAGTAACCTCTGTAGTCTCTTTGACTTCCTCTATGCTGTCCTCTTCTTGAGTGATAACCTCTTTGATAATGTCCTCTTGGTTGATATCTCTATGAAGATTGGGAGGAGCTCTGTTTTCCTACAGATCCGGACTGAGAAGCAGATCCTCCACCAGTACCTGCATTTAGAGGAGGAGGAGGAGGAGGATAGAAGTGTGAAGATCCTTTATCATATTTGTCAAGCTTTCTCTTTTTCTTTATTGCTTTGAGCTGGTTCTTAGAATATTGCATCCATGGTTCAGAAATAGGGCAGTCATGAAGAATATAGTAGGGGATATCATTGTCATCTTTAACTTTCTCAGAAGGTACCCTCATCATTGCCTTGCTTCTAGCTTTCCTCTTCCTTGCAATAGTTGCAGAGGAGTCATCAGAATCGGTTTGGAATTGGACAATATCCGAGCTCTGAGGATTGTCATATAACTCATCAATCCTTTTGATGTAATTTTGTTGTTGCTTTGACTTTTCAGGAGAGATAAAAGCAGCAGCAGCAGTAGTGACAGAAGCAGTAAAAATTGAGGCAGTAGGAGCAGCAAATACAAAAATTTCAGTAGCAGGTTCTTTAATATGAACAGCAGACTCATCAGCAGCACTATTAGAACAAACAATATCAACAACAGCAGCAGCATCCATAACATTAGCAGAAAGAACTTGTTCCATAGCCTTGATATATGCAGTAATTTGGCTGGGCTCACATCTAGCAACAGGCATAGTGGCCTTAGTCAGATCTTCTACTCCCTGAGCTGGTAAATAGCTGAAGTGAAGAATGTCAAAATCTGATGACAGTGACCTGAGGTCCACTGTTAGTACAGGAGTTTAAGCTGGAACAGAAGCTGTCAATGGTAAGAATTTCTCTGAAGCAGCATGTACTATCTCTTCTTCAGATAGCATCTCCCCCTGCCTTGATTCAGGTGGAACTGGATTAAGGCACCCCATAGAATGGATTGCCTGTGGAGCAGAAATGGAGGAAAGCCTGGCAGACAACTCCTGGATGGATTTCAAGAGTTGAGCCATGGAGGTTTCCAGCAAGGCTACTAGCCTGGGAGCCAGTATCCCATAAAGCTTGTCTGCAAGGGCAGGAATATCTACTTGCTCAAGTGAGACTTGAGTAGAGGTAGAGGTAAGAGAGATAGAGATAGATGTTGAAGGGGCTGCAGAAGTGGTGACAGAAGAGGTGGATGGTAGGATGGATGGTTGAGATATTAGAATTATGGAGATGGAAGATAGTGGTGTGGAGATGGATGGGGTGAAAGATGGTTGTGCAAGTATGTCATGGAGTAGTTGTTGGTATGAGGAGGATGATGGAGGCTCAAGAGGTGAGGAGGGGGAATCATCCATGTAGGAATCATCCATGAGGTTGAATGATGGAAGGGAAGAGGAAATGTCAGTGGATGGATAATAGTGAAGGGGATGGAATTGCTCTACTGTGGTGACTGGAGGAGGTGAAGGAGTTGAAAGAGGAGAGGAAATGATAATGGGTGAAGAGAATGAGGTAGTGATGGTGGTTGTGGAAGTTGAGGTAGAAACAATAGGTGGAGAAGGAGGAGATGAGGAAGCAGGCAACTCTTCTAATGGGGCAGTTTCCTGTGGGGGAGTGACTGTATTAGTACTAGTGCCTGAAGTAGTGACAACAGCAGGACCTCTACTTGGCTTGGTAATCTGCTTGTCCCATTTGCCAAAGAGGGCACAGGTCAGCCTCTTGGAGGCATTTATGTGCATCCCACTGGACACCAGCAATTCAGGGCACCTGGAGTGCAGGAATAGCCCTATGATCCTCCCAAAATTTATAAGACTTTTGTTCACCTTCTTTTTGATCATGTCAAAGAAAATCTCTCCCAAGTTTAAATTTTTTTATCCACAATTGCTCCCGTCAAGCAGAACTGATACCTAGAGATGGTATCATGTGAAGAGTGCTTTGCCAATAGCACTTTCCCGACAACATCAGCAAGAAATCTATACTCAATTGATAAATTCTTTTTCAGCAATTTGTTAGGGTTAGCGGCAGAATGTCCCATTCTATCTAACATAGTTGCAAAATCCTCTCCAGATAGCTCAATAGAATCATTTCCAGTACTTAATTTAAAGACATCAGTCAGGAGAGCAGGTGTTAGGGATACCTGAGTCCCGGCTATATTACCAACAATTGTATTCTGATATAGATTGTGCGCCGTATATACCCATTCCTTGATCTCATCGGCAACAATTTTCATCCTTGTGGTCATTATCTACACTAACTGCTGTTCTCTGAATAAGTCCAAAATATCTTTGAAAACCTGATCACTGCCCTCGAATAAGTTCATGTTTATGTCAAAGCTTGTGTCGAATTTCATTTTGGCAAGTGCGGCAACAGACACTGCCATTGTGTACCTGCAAGAATGAAGAAACACGATCAATTGTAGAGAGGTTTTGGAGGGAAGGAAAAAGTTTGCAGAGAGTATGAAAGCGCAAAAGGAGAACGACGGCCGAAGAATGATTTTTATATTACGGTTCGACGCTGGAAAGGAAAGATCGTTGAACTCCGTTCGACGATCTGGGCTTCTAAAGGAATCTAAAGAGTCTTCAATAACGTCGATCTCCGTTCGACGATATTGGAGAGCATCGATCTCCGATCGACGATCTCTGACCAGAATAAGATAGCCTAACTCTATCTAGAAACGCTGAACTCCGGTCAACATTTTCGGAAAAACGTCGATCTCCAATCGATGATTATGGGGAAAAATATCGAGCACAGTTCAGAGACAAAAAACAGCCTACAGATACTAGAAAAAAACAAGTTTTTAGCCTAGTCATGGTCTGTTTTTAGAGTTTTAAAATCATGGGTTTTATTTTAAACTTCCTCCATCTAATATTCCTAACTGATTTAGGAAGAAAGTATGTTTCTTTTCATCCAATGGTTTGGTGAAAATATCTCCCCTTTACAAATCAGTTGGGATATATTGGATTTCAATTTTATTTTTCTCAACATTGTCCCTTTAAAAGTGATGCCTAATCTCTATATGTTTTGTCCTACTATGGAGGACTGGATTTTGTGCCATAGAAATAGCACTAGTGTTATCACAGAAATTTTTTGACCCTTTTAAGTTTTAACCATAGTCTAGGAGCTGGTTTTGAATCCACAAAATCTGTGAGCAATAACTACCTACTGCCATATATTCAGCTTCAGCAGTTGAAGTGGACACAGATGTCTGTTTCTTACAGAACCTGGAGACAAGTCTATCACCAAGAAACTGGCAAGTTCCACTGGTGCTTTTCCTGTCTACTCTACATCTAGCATAATCAGCATCTGAAAATCCAGTTAATTCAAATCCTGAGTCTTTTGGATACCAGAGACCTAGATTTGAACAACTTTTTACATACCTAAGAATCCTCTTAACTAATGTTAGGTGTGACTCTCGAGGGCTTACTTGGAACTTAGCACATATACATGTAGCAAACATTATATCAGGTCTACTAGCTATAAGGTACAATAGAGAGCCAATTATTGCTCTATATGTTGGCTGATTAACATGTTTTCCATGTTCATCAGCATCTAATACAATAATCGTAGGCATATGTGTTTTCATACAAGATGCTTCAGACATACCAAATTTCTTAACCGGTTCTTTCTCGTACTTGGTTTGAGAAATAAATATGCCTTCAGCATGTTGTTTGACTTGCAATCCTAGAAAGAAGGAAAGCTCACCCATGCTACTCATTTCAAATTTTGAATGCATTAGTTTAGAGAACTTTTTGCACAAATTTGAATCAGTAGATCCAAAGATAATATCATCTACATAGATTTGAACTAGTAGGGTATGGGACTTATGGGTTCTAATGAAAAGAGTTTTGTCTACTCTACCCCTTATAAAATCATTTTCCAATAGAAAGCATGCTAAGGTCTCATACCATGCTTTAGGAGCTTGCTTTAGACCATATAATGCTTTATGAAATTTGAAAACATGGTCAGGATAAGTTGAAGAGATAAAACCTAGGGGTTGTCTAACATAGACTTCTTCTTTGATGTCCCCATTGAGTAATGCACTCTTTACATCCATCTGATAAACCTTGAATCCTTTGTGAGCTGCATAAGCTAGGAATATTCTTATGGCCTCTAACCTTGCAACTGGTGCAAAGGTCTGGTCATAGTCTATTCCTTCTTATTGAGAATACCCTTGAGCAACTAGCCTTGCCTTGTTCCTTACAATGATACCTTGATCATCCAACTTGTTTCTGAACACCCACTTTATTCTAACAATGGAGTGATCCTTAGGCCTTGGCACTAGTTCCCAAACTTTATTCCTCTCAAATTGATGTAGTTCCTATTGCATAGCAATGATCCAGTGTGGATCTTAATCTGCATCTTGAATTGATTGAGGCTCAACTTGAGATAGAAAGCAAGTGTCCATCAAGTTCTGGTTAACCTGATTTCTTGTTTGCACACCAGCTGAGATGTTTCCAATCACTTGGGAGGTTGGATGATCTCTTATTGTTACTAAATCAATAGGGGGTGTTGATTGTTCACCAACCTGTGTTGTTGTTTCCTCTAGTAAAACAACAACTGGCTCTTCAAGATGGTTCTCTCCAAGATGTTGAACATCTTCTTCATCTTCACTGATTTCACCTCTTTGTTGGGTAGGTGACTGTGTTGAATCTTTTTCTTTAATATGCAATCTGTCCATACTTTTTGAAAGAGAGTTTACCTGCAAGGGTTCTATGGTAGAAGTAGACTTCTCCTTATAAAACAAGTTAGTCTCATCAAATGATACATGAACAAATTCTTCAATTTTAAGAGAAGTTTTATTATAAACCCTATAAGCTTTACTGATCATGGAGTATCCCAGAAACACTCCTTCATCAGCTTTAGCTTGAAATTTTGCTAAGTATTTCTTGTCATCATTGTGAATATAGCAAATGCAACCAAAAAATTTGAAATAGTCTACTTTAGGTTTCTTCCCTTTGAGCAATTCATAGGGAGTCTTGCCCTTCAGTTTATGTATCAAACTTCTTTTCAACACATAGTTGGAGGTGTTCACTGCCTCTGCCCAAAAAGATAGAGGAAGATGAGCATCTGTCAACAATGTGGTAGCAGATTCAATAAGGGTTCTATTTTTCCTTTCAGCTACCCCATTTTGTTGAGGAGTTCTAGGAGCTGAGAAAGTATGCCTGATCCCTTCACTTTGACAGAACTCTTTCATAATAAGAGAATCAAACTTTGTCCCATGATCACTTTTGATCAAGGCAATGTGAGTATTGAACTCAATCTGTATGCATTTGAGAAAATCTGTCAAATACTTAAAGTTAGCAGACTTCTTCCTTAGAAAGAATACCCATGTGAATCTAGAGAAGTCATCTACAATCACTAAAGTGTAAGATTTCCCTCCTAAGCTTTGTACTGTAATGGGTCTAAAAAGATCCATGTGTAACAGATACAAGATCCTAGGTGAATCACTCTTGTTAAGTGACTTAAAACTATTTTTAGTTTGCTTGCCTAATTGACAAGCCCTATAGAGTCCTTCCTTCTTGTAGGGCCAGAAGGTAGTCCTCTAACACGGTTGTACTTGGATAGCCTAGCAATGGTTCTAAGGTTTAGATGTCCTAGTCTCTTATGCCAAAGATCATTTGGTTTGCAAACTAAATTAAATAAATAGATATCTATATTGGTTGAAAGGAAATCTACAAGATAAATATTACCTTTCCTTTTACATGTTAACACTATTGTGTTATCCTCTGACTTGATCTTGCATAAGGATTTGTTGAGTATCACTTGATAGCCTTCATCACAGAGTTGACTGATGCTGATTAGGTTGTGCTTCAGTCCTTCCACATAAGCCACCTTCTTGAATGTGACTGAGCCAATCTGAACAGCACCATATCCTTTTGTTTGACCAAAGTTTGAATCACTAAAAATCACTTTGGGTCCAAGTTTGGTTTTGAAGGATGTTAGATTCTCCTTGTTCCCTGTCATGTGCTTTGAGCACCCACTATCCAGATAGCATTGTTGGTTCATTGCTGGATAGGTCTTCACCTGCACATAAACAATTTATATGTTTTTAACCCAGTTTACCTTGGGTCTAGGTTGATAACCTTTAAACTCAAGAAATAAAAGACATCCCTGGCTGACTCTTATATCCTTCAGGATGGTATCTCCTAGGAGGCACTATCCATTCAGTATAAGGGTTGAAGCTTTGGGATGTAGGACTTCTAGGATTGATTTTAGATTTACCTCTGAAGGATTATTCAAGGCTCTGAGCTCCGTTCGATTATCGTCGAGCTGAGTTTGACGATCTTGGGTCAGATCGTCGAGCTCCATTCGAAGATCGACTATCCCAAAGTTCAGAGTTCAGAAGTCATCGATCTGAGTTCGACGATTCAGCCTGAGATCACCGAGCTCTATTCGACGATCGTCGACCTCTGTTCGACGTTTTCTGTTGAACTTTGTTTTTCTTAGGTAAATCAGGATTCTTCCTAGCTACCTCTACAACACCCTTTCCTTTATCAGAAATAAATTTAATTGGGGTTGTTAATAATATAGGTTGGCTGGATGAGGCACCCAAGCCCACTGTACTGTTGAGTCTTGAGTTATCTGTACTTGTGATTTCCATCAGTCTGATGCTTCTCCCATTAAGGGATTCTTCAAACTTCTTTGCCTGGGATAGTTCACTTTTCAGAGAAGCTATCTCCTCCCTACAGCATTCTAACTCCTCAGAGAGTTTGAGGTTGTCTGATTTTAGGGTGCTGTGTTCAGACAATTGATTTCTGAGAGAGATAATCTCTTTATCAGACTTCAGCAGGTCTAAACACAGTGCCTTAAATTCAGATCTAAAGTCCTCTGAATTAAAATCAAATGAATCTATTACCTGGTCTTCTTTAGTTTGAGTTTCATATTCTGAATCTGATTCTTGTTCTGCCTCAGAATTTTGTTGGGAGGCATTGATAGCCATCATGCAGAATTCCTTTTCTTCAGCATCATCTTCATCATAACTTGAACTTGATGAAACTTCTGATTCTTCTTCAGTATCACTCAAGGTTTCTACTACAAATCCCTTCCTTGTATGTTTATTTTTGCTGGAGGAGGATTTGTTGTAATTGTTTCCCCTGGAGTCCTTATCTCTTCTTCTTTCTTTTCTGTTCTTTTTGTCCTTGTATTGTTTTTCTGGACAATAAGGTACAATATGACCTGGTTTCCTGCATCCAAAATAAATAATTTCTTTAGTATTAGATTTGTCATACCTTGGCTTCTCATGCCCTCTGGATGACCTCTTTCTGAAATCTTTCCTGGCCATCTTATAGAATCTTTTGGCCAGTAAGCTCATTAAATCTTCATTGCCTGTGACCTTGTCTTCAGGAAGTTCTTCAGTAGCTTTGAATGCTATAGTCTTCTCCTTTCTGATGGCTGGAGAAGCAGTCTTTTGCTCTTCTTCCCTATTCTTGATGAGCAGCTCATAAGATTTGAGCTTTCCCAAAAGAGCCACTATGGTGATCTCACTTAGGCTTCTGGCATCCTTGATTGGCCAGATCCTTGAATCCCAAGTGCTGGGGAAACACATTAGGATTTTGTCATTTAGTTCAGTTAGAGAGATCTCCTTGTCTAGTGTTTTTAATTCACTGACTATTAGGCTGAGCCTGTTGTACATGTCAGCCACTGATTCAGTTTCTCCTTTCTTGAAGATCTCATATTGGCTTATGAGATGGAATCTCCTGTCCTTCCTTTCATCAGCAGATCCAGATACAATCTCAGAAATCTTATCCCAAATATCTTTTGTTAAACTGCATTCAGCCACCTTTTGGAATATCTCATCAGACATAGTCTGAGCAAGAATATTCATAGCCTTTACATCTGCAACTTTCCATTTATTTATTTCTACATCTGCTCCTGAAGGAGGTGGAACAACACATGTACTTGTAATTACTAGGGGTCTTGGAAAAACTGTCAAAACAGAATTAAAGATGTCCTCATCAATAGAATTCATGTAAAGCCTAATCCTTGCCTTCCAAAGTGCAAACTTAGAAAGGTTGCACACTGGAGGTCTGGTGCAAGCATAATCTTTATTCTATGCCATGGTTTTGTTTAACAAAAATAAATATAATACATAAAGAAATAACCCTCTATAGAAGATTGATCTTTTCAGTGATCTTTTGGTTCAGGTGTTAGCCTATTCAACCAATCTGTTGAAGATTCAGTTGTTGAATAACCAACCTACCTCTGATACCAATTGAAAGTGAGGGTAAGATCTATCTTCACTCTAAAGGGGGGGAGGGTGAATAGAGTATTTTAAAATAAATTACAATTAAAAACTATAAAGTAGTGGAAGACTTGATTTACTTATATGTGTAATGTGCTAGCAGAAAAGTAAACACTAAAGTAGTAAGAAAACAGAAACACACAGCACACAGCAAAGCAAAAAGCACAGCAAACCAGATGACACAAGGAGCTATAGTGGTTCCCCAATAACCTGGGTACATCCACTCTTCTACCACCCTAAGTAGGAATCCACTGCATGAATAGTTGATCAGGTGTCCTGGGCACCAATGAGCTTTTGATAAGGTGCTCAAAACCAAACCTAGATTTTTGGATAAGGTGTCTTGCCACCACTGAGTTTTGACAAGGTCTCAGAGACCAGCCACAAAACTTTTGAAGGGAGTTTTGAGAAACCCTTTTATAGGAAAGAAAGGAAAAAGAAAATGAGTTGAGTTGCTCTTCTCTGTCAACAATCTTAGAGAAGACACGAGGAAGATGTTGTCAAAGCTCCCCCTGAGATCTGTAAGGGTTCAGGAAGATGAGCTTTGCTTAGGGTGATAGGCCTTCAGTTGCTTCATATCTCCAGCAATAGATGATTTTAGAAGATGCTGAAATGTGTGATGTCTGGAGTCCTTGATGAAACAGCTTTTGAACACTTGATGCTTGAAGGAGTAGAATAGCAGATGATCTCCTTCACAGTAAAGTTCTTTGTGTTCTTGAAGAATTGTTACTCAGTAATTCTGTAAACTTTGGTCTACTGAGTCTATTCCAGAAGATGAATTCTTGATGAATACTTTTCTTGTTCTCTCTTCTGTATTCTCTTTTTCAAAACTTGTCAGTTCTCTATCTTGTATTTATAAATGACTCTCTAGTGAGTATATCAGATTTTGACTTCTTGATAGCCGTTAATCTGTCATAAATCACTACCTTAACTGATATCTGCCTCTGGAGGAAAGTCCTTAAGAAACATTCCAATTAGTCTTCCTTGAAACTTGCTCCAGATTGATTGAAACGGCTACAAAATCCTTTGTCATAAATGCTGAAAATAAGTCTGAATGAATTCCATAACTGTCCTGAATTTGAATCTTGAAGTCATCGATCTCTCAGAGAAATCGTCGATCTGAGCTCAACGATCGTCGAACTGAGCTCAGAGATTGGATATAAACTGCAAACAGAAATCGTCGACCTGAGCTCTACGATCGTCGACCTAAGCTTAGAGACTTGGGAAACCACTAGAGGCAGAGCGTCGATCTGAGCTCGAAGATCATCGAACGGAGTTCGACGCCTTATTGAACTGAGCTCAGAGATATTCAAACTGAGTTCGACGTTTTGTCAACCTGAGCTCGACGAGAATTGTCCTAGTCTTCAGCACTTGAATTCTGATTTTTAGAAGGTCTTGAGGGCAGCTTTCAAACCTAAGTACTAACCATAAGACTCATTCTAATTGACTTATTAGACTATACAGCAAAGTCAAAATAAATTCCTAAGCACATAGTGATCCTTACCCAAATTAGTAATAGGGTGTTCCAACATTATAAAATCTTCATCAACACCCTGAGCTCGGCTCGGCCTCAGGTAGACCCACTGCGCAGGCTTTTATCTAGCTGGCAGGTCTGAAGGTTCGCCTATGGGGGAGAGGTTTTGGTTATGAAATTTTCATCGACATCCCAAGCTCGACTCGGCCCCAGGTAGACGTGCTGCGCTGGCTTTTATCTAGCTGGCAAGTCCGAAGGCTCGCCTTTGGGGGAGAAGTTTTGGTTATGAAATCTTCATCAACACCCCGAGCTCGGCTCGGCCCCAGGTAGACCCGTTGCGCAGGCTTTCATCTAGCTGGCAGGTTTGAAGGCTCGCCTGTGGGGGAGAGGTTTTGGTTATGAAATCTTCATCAACACCCCGAGCTCGGCTCGGCCCTAGGTAGACCCGCTGCGCAGGCTTTCATCTAGCTGGCAGGTCCGAAGGCTTGCCTGTGGGGGAGAGGTTTTGGTTATGAAATCTTCATCAACACCCCGAGCTCGGCTCGTCCCCAAGTAGACCTGATGCGCAAGCTTTCATCTAGCTGGCACGTCCGAAGGCTCGCCAGTGGGGGAGAGGTTTTGGTTATGAAATCTTCATCAACACCCCGAGGTCAGTTCGGCTCCAGGTAGACCTGCTGTGCAGGCTTTCATCTAGCTGGCAGGTCTGAAGGCTCGCCTGTGGGTAAGAGGTTTTGGTTATGAAATCTTCATTAACACCCCGAGCTCGGCTTGACCCTAGGTAGACCCGCTGCGCAGGCTTTCATCTAGCTGGCAGGTCTGAAGGCTCGCCGATGGGGGAGAGGTTTTGGTTATGAAATCTTCATCAACACCCTGAGCTCGGCCCGACACCATGTAGACCCGCTGCACAGGCTTTCATCTAGCTGGCAGGTCTGAAGGCTCTCCTGTGGGGAGAGGTTTTGGTTATGAAATCTTCATCAACACCCCGAGCTCGGCTCGGCCCCAGGTAGACCTGTTGCGCAGGTTTTCATCTTGCTGGCAGGTTCGAAGGCTTGCCTGTGGGGGAGAGGTTTTTGTTATGAAATCTTCATCAACACCCCGAGCTCGGCTCGGCCCCAGGTAAACCTGCTGCGCAGGCATTCATCTAGCTGGCAGGTCCGAAGGCTCGCCTGTGGGGGAGGGGTTTTGGTTATGAAATCTTCATCTACACCCCGAGCTCGGCTCGGCCCCAGGTAGACCCGTTGCGCAGGCTTTCATCTAGCTGGCAGGTCCGAAGGCTCGCCTGTAGGGGAGAGGTTTTGGTTATGAAATCTTCATCAACACCCCGATCTCAGCTCGGCCCCAGGTAGACCCGCTGCGCAGGCTCTCATCTTGCTAGTAGGTCCGAAGGCTCGCCTGTGGGGGAGATGTTTTTGTTATGAAATCTTCATCAACACCCCGAGCTTGGCCTGGCCCTAGGTAGACCCGCTGCGTAGGTTTTCATCTAGGTGGTAGGTCCGAAGGCTCTCCTGTGGGGGAGAGGTTTTGGTTATGAAAACTTCATCAACACCCCGAGCTCGGCTCGGCCCTAGGTAGCCCTGATGCGCAGGCTTTCATCTAGCTGGCAGGTCTGAAGGCTCACCTGTGGAGGAGAGGTTTTGGTTATGAAATCTTCATCAACACCCCGAGCTCGGCTCGGCCCCAGGTAGACCCGCTGCGCAGGCTCTCATCTAGCCGGTAGGTCTGAAGGCTCGCCTGTTGGGGAGAGATTTTGGTTATGAAATTTTCATCAACACCCTGAGCTCGGCTCGGCCCTAGCTAGACTTGCTGCGCAGGCTTTCATCTAGCTGGCAGGTTCGTAGGCTCGTCTGTGGGGGAGAGGCTTTGTCCTTGGTTCTTGGTTCTTGATCCTTAGTTACTCCTGCACTACTCCGAGCTCGGCTCGGCCCCAGGTAGACCCGCTGCGCATGCTCTCATCTAACTAGCAGGTCCGAAGGCTCGCCTGTAGGGGTGAGGCTTGGTCCTTGGTTCTTGGATCTTGATCCTTAGTTACTTTTGCACTACTCCGAGCTCGACTCGGCCCCAGGTAGATCCACTGCGCAGGCTCTCATCTAGTTTGTAGGTCAGAAGGCTCGCCTATGGGGGAGAGGCTTGGTCCTTGATTCTTGGTTCTTGATCCTTAGTTACTCTTGTACTACTCCGAGCTTGGCTCGTCCCCAGGTAGACCCACTGCGTAGGCTCTCAGGTCCAAAGGCTCGCCTATGGGGGAGAGGCTTGGTTATTGGTTCTTGATTCTTAGTTACTCTCGCACTACTCCGAGCTCGGCTCGACCCCAGGTAGACCCGCTGCGCAGGCTTTCATCTAGCTGGCAGGTCCGAGGGCTCGCCTGTGGGGGATAGGTTTAGTGTTTAGAAATGTTTCGACACGGATGTTCTAGTCTAGACAAAAGATACATCCTAAAGGCAGACCCAAAAAAATCTCATCAAGGAGGTCTCAGTTGGGGGACCTCCCCAAAAGAATTTCCCGAAGGGTCTAGGCAAGGAGACCCGATCGATCGCGCAAGGTAAGAAGGTGCGGTCTTCCCTTAAAAGGCCTATGAACGACACCCACGACAAATGGATCTCGGCAGAATGCGATAACGACGTGTGTTAGCCTTGAGCTCTCGGCAGGTTCCCACCTATTGACCGCTAAGGGAGACTATCCTAGAGAAGGGACCAGGGGCCTCAGCAGAAGCTTGCTTGAGCAGCATTCGTTATCAACAAAAAAGCAAAAGGAGGTGTACAAACACTATCAATTTATATATTCAAATGTGATTAAAAAAATCAGAGCATCTCGCTTATTACAGAAACTAAAAACGAAAAGGAAACCCATCAGGGAGAAGCGCTGTATCCGCTCGAGCTCCCGCTTGAGCTTCTGTGGGAGCTCTCGCCTGAGCTCTCCCCGAATGTCTCACTAGCAGCCGTGGGGGATCTCAGGACATCCAGGGGCAGAGAGTTGGGTGCGTCTGGGGGCTTCTCGATAGGCTCGAAGAGCCAGTGAACAAGCTGGGTAGCGGTGATGATCTTGCCACTCTCGTTCAAACATCCCACATCTCGCAACATCTCAAGGGTTAACCTGACCGTTGCTTGAGCATTGGTATGCAGGAGCTTGTCGATGCCATACTTCGAGAAGTGACGACTCCTCATTCTCTCGTCAAGCGATGGGGGAGGCGGAACAACAACCATTTTCGTGCGCCGGAGCTAGTCCTTTAGCAGGATGTTCTCGTATCTTAACTCAGTCAGCTCCGCACGAAGGGCCATATTTTTAGCAGAATCCTGCAGAAGGGAGAAACAAATCAACACTGAGACGACCCATGGATTACAAAGGCGAGAGCAAGTGCTTGAAAGATCTCGCTTACCTCCTCTACTGGGCGCAAGAAAAGGCGTCCCATAGCATCCGGCAGCTGTTCCATCAGAACCGCCGCCTGGGCCACCGCCTGGTCCCGCGCCTAAAGCATATCGCCGAAGTTGCGGTCGATGGTTATGCTCTGGCGTGCGCTCATGTGCGCAAGCTCGAACCCACGCATCAGAGCTCAGACGGAGTCAAAGGCCAGGACCCGTGTTCGCAGCTGATCATAAAGGCCGGCGTACTCCTTGCTGTAAAGGTCGTAGCCCAGCACGATGGCCTCGCCAGTGACATGGTCCCACTCCGCCCAGTTAGGGAGGAGGGTCAAGACGGAGACTTGGTTGGTCTCAGGGTCCCAACGCAGCAAGGGTTTCCCCTCCGCGTCAAGGCACTTCACGCCGAGGCCAAAATTCATGTGCCCCTTTGGCACCTCCTTGGATGGAGACCGAGTGGAGGTCTCGGCAGTCGCCCCCTCGCCACCAGCCTCAGTTGCGTCTAGAAGGTTCTCGGTAGAGGCCCCGACGCTATTCCTGGCATCAATGGTCATCTTGCTGGCCACCTGCTGGACCTCTTCGAAGGACCGGCCTGGTGCGAGAGGGCGGGCAGGCGTAGTCATCATAGATTTACCTTTGTCGACAGCGGTTGGCTTTGGTATTTTCAGCGGCCGGGATGAAAAGGCACCGGGCTTTCGCTTCCCGACACTTGTCGAAGGAGGCGGGGCAGGCTTGTCCAGGCAAGCCTGAGCCGTGGATTTCGCGAGAGCCAGTGGATTTCTCGCAGCCTGGCCCTCGGTACCCTGAGTCTCGGCAAAGGGTTGGTGCAGCAAAATTTCTTGCTCTCCTACAAGGGCGACAATGGAATGTGTTGAAGTTTAGAATGGGAGTATCAGGTTGAAGATGAGACCATACCATCACCGGGAGGCACGGGAGGGAGAGAGTCGACGTCCCATCGTAGGAATTGGACATCAAATTCCTTCGTCCCAAAGAACTCCAGAATGGCGCTCTCGCGCGATCCCAGGGTAGGCGGCTTGTAAGCGGCATCCTCATATTGGACAGGCACGAGAGAGACGCTGCTGAAGTCGCCAGAGACGAAGATAAACTTCTCTCCCCAATGATGATGCTTGTTGGCGAGACCGGTTGTCTTGATCAGTTGCCCAGAGAAGAAGACCATCCCTCCCTTCGCGTGGAAGATGAACAACTTTCAAAAAATTGGGAGGCTAAACTCGATTTTCTACGATCGTATATAGCAGATGAACGCTAAAAGGATGGCAACCTAGTTAGGGTTTAGCTGCGTGGGAACCACTCCTTAGTAACGGAGGGTTTGGCGCATCTCCGGCCAGAGGGGAAGACGAATGCCAACCTCGAAGTGTTCGAGGGGGATGGCGAGCTCCCCCTCTCCCGCACTGTTTACCCTATCTTGGTTGCCGGGATTTCTCGCGGTGAAGTCGGAGGGAACGTACTGAGAAGTGATCCGCTTGTACTCTTTAAGGGTTAGGCGATAAGTGGGGAATTGATGCTTTTGGAAGGCTTCCGCGCAATGTGAATGTCCCTCGTTTTCGCCCGGCATTTTGTCTAGAGGATTGAAGACGAGATTGCAAAGGAATGGGCGAGAGCGAAAGTTAGGCGAGAACAAGGGAAGAAGGCGGAAGCAAGGGGGAGTTCTCGGCAAGTCGAGAAAGCAACGAGGAGAGGAATGGGGGTTCCGGATCGGATAAATAAATGTGTTTGGTGAACTCCTCTATTTATAGGAAACTGGGGTAATGATTACTTTTCTAAAAAAGAGAAATAAATATAGCGGTGGTGGTACAGGCGTCATGCCCCAAGTCAGCGATGCCTCGAGTTCCGGCTTGGGATGACAGCGACCGGCCAAAATTTCAAAATCGCACAAAGCATTTCGAAATGGCCACGTGGAACATAAAGGAAAACCAAAGCAGGGATCGCCCTCGCCGGGCGAGAGCTAAAAAGGGAAAAATAAATAATAATTGAAAGATTACAAATGAACAGTCCAAAATATAAAGAAAAAGGATACATTGCGAGAGGGGAAGGCCGAGAGGAGAGAAGGGGCGAGACTTCTTCAAATCAATACGGTTCCCAGCACCATCATCCTCGCTCCCGCCGTCATATCCTCGGGGGCGCCAACGGGTTGTTGTAGGAAGACAGGGTGGTGCAATCTAGGTTGATCCGACGAGCCTGGTCTCGAATCTACACGATACATCTCCCGGGGGAATACTCGGCGGTAGGCCCACCCGACCGCCCCGTCTTGCCAAAAAAATAGTCACGCTCAAGGGCCTCCAGCCTCTGCTCCACCATCTCGCGGAATTCTTTCGCCGCTGTAGCGCGGGCCCGCTTCGCCACACAAGCTTCGACAGGAGGACAACAATCTTCTTCCCTCATTTCTTCACGCTCCCGGTGTCATTCACAATGTCCTCCATCTCGCCAGACGAAGGAAGGAGAGAGATCTCGCCATCCTATTCCTCTCCATCTTCATCATCTTCATCGTCCCCCGTTCGCAAGTCCGGGTCCTTAGAGAAAACAGTTTCATTATTACGGCGAGGGCTGAGTAAGAGCTACGGTAATGCTTCGCTTACCTACAGCATGTCGAGAGCCACTGGCCGGCGGCTGGCGAGAAGGCCTGGGCCCCCCTCAGTCCCATAGAGGAGGTGGAGTTGCTTTCCGAATCTCGGGAGAAAAGTCTCGCGCACAGTGATCCCAGCCTTGCCGGAAGCATGGGGGAAGTCGTTCTCTCTTGCGAGATGGCTGACCTCCTTTTGGGCAATGGAGGGGTCGATAGACACCCCTCACGCCAGTGCGGCGGGATTAGCCGCTTGGCCGAGTAGGTTAGAAGCCATTATTTCACCCTCTCGGGTGGCGAGACCCGGGTCAGCGGAAGCTGAGTATGTGAGAAGTCAGCTCGAAAGTAGGAGAGGCTACAAGTGAAATGGTCAGAAAGGGGTAACAAATAAAAGTATACCCGCGGTTCTCGGAGAGGCAGCCGTAGGAGTGACCTCCGTGACCTGTGGACTATCCTCAGGAGGGTGAGGCGACGGGTCCTGAGGCACTAGCGGTGACCCAGTGTCATCACCTCGAGCCGCTTCCTGCTAAAGATATTGCTCCAGTTTCCAACCCTTGCGCATTATCAGATCGTAATCGACTCGCAATCTTGGGGATCAGCAAATCAGAGAGGCATACCTTCTGTAGAGGGGAAGCAATATCCACATGATCGGGAGTCGGGGTAGGTGAGTCCCTGTTCTCGTGGGAATGGTCCCGCTGGACCACCTTCGCCTTCTTTTTCTTCTTCTTTTCCTTATTCTTTAGCAGGGAAGGATTAGAGGCTGGCGACTTTCTCGCTAGCCAAGGGGCAACCACAACGCTATTCTCCAGGGCTCACACCTGGTTCGCGATTATGCAGTCTTGGAGGTCTTGCGGGAGCGGCTTGTCAACACGTTTGGAATGCATGACAAGATCTCGCGAGAGCTCAGGCAGAGAGCAGCGACTCATGAACAGATTTATGGCCGTCTATCCACACATATATATAGCCATGGTATGGCCCACCAAAAGATTCTCCTTTTTGAAATGACACGTGCCCAATGAATATTGCTGGGTTAGACGTGTCTTTTCGAGCGCAAGGCTAGCTAAAAAAGAGCAGGGATTGTGTACAACCCCATATTAGCTGGGTGGTACCCAGAGGCATCAACGGTCGGGGTTGGACCAGCCTCGGGCTAGCTTGGGCCTGAAGACCAGAAGAGCTCTCGCACCGGAGGAGCTCCCGCCTAAGAGAAGGCAAGATCCCTCCCGTGACCAGAAGCGAGCGAGAAGGCATTGAGTGGTCACAACGCCGCGCTGAGTGAGCTCCACTCACTTAATGTCGTAGTTAGTAGTAAGGGCGCTGAGTGAGCTCCACTCACTCAATGCCGTGGTCAGCAACAAGGACCCTGAGTGAGCTCCACTCACTCAATGTCGTGGTCAGTAGTAAGGGCGCTTAGTGAGCTCTACTCACTCAACGTCGTGGTCAGCAGCAAGGGTGCTGAGTGAGATCCACTCACTCAACACCGTGGTCAGCAGCAAGGGCATTGGGTGAGCTCCACTCACTCAACACCATAGTAAGCAGCAAGGGCGTTGGGTGAGCTCCACTCACTCAATGCCGTGGTAAGCCGCAAGGGCATTGGGTAAGCTCCACTCACTCAACATCGCGTACAGCAGCGACAATGTCATGATTAGAGGAGCTCGTGCGTGGAAACGGGCGAGAGCGTTTACCATCGGTCAGCCGGGACCCTCTTCCGACAGAGTCGGCGAGAAGGATTGCGTCTCACAGAAGGAGGGGGCTGGCTTAGCTTGAGACTTTTGACACTCCTTTTTAGCTCCTGCCAAATGAAGGCGAGAGGGTTCTCGGCATAGAGTTCTCGCCGAGTGGGGCCCAGGGTTCAGGGTAAAATTACTTAATCGCCCTCTGATAAAATTACCCATACACCCCTAGGGGATGCATTTAGTACTTTACAAACAACGGGATTTGGCTATTGGTAGACCAACCAGGGTTATTTCAGTAACTTCAGGTCAGCGAAAGATTATAAATAGACCCACAAGGTCTCCTTTGAAAGAAGACTCTCATTTATTCTCCAAATTTCTAGTGCTTTCTGAGGAGCTCCTAGCCCAGCTTCTGGCTTTGTAGGAGAAGCTCTCAGAGATCTTTTGGGTGTGAGGTGGGACCTCCCTACTGAGGCTTTGGGTCAGTCCTAGGTACTTAGCAACCAGTCGAGGGTCGGGACTTGAGAGAAGTCGGTGTTGGCTGCACCCATGTTTTGAACTCCCGTTTAGGTCAGTTTTGGCTTCAACAATCAGTTATGGATTCAGGAAGAAGATATACCAAAAGCGGCGTTTAGCAGCAGATAAGGCTTGTACGAGTTTATCGTGATGCCCTTTGGGATAACAAATATGCCATCGGCCTTCTTGAGCTTGATGAACCGGGAGTTCGATACGTACCTCGACATGTATGTCATTGTGTTCATAGATGACATCCTTATTTATTCGAGGATGAAGGAAGAGCATGCACAACATCTAGTCTTGACTCTAGAGAATTATTTTTATATATGTGATTCTGGTGGACTAGTATTGAGTTTCATTTTACTCACGTACTCTTATATTTATTCAACTCTTCTACGATTGGTATGGCCAGCAGGATTAGCATTTTGTAGTGACGACCTTCCTCGGTGTGTTGGTGTCACAACAAAGCGGCGGTTCTAGGCATAAGACCCCGGTGGTTTAAAAGAAAAAAAAGGGGTCTTACAAACTGGTATCAGAGGAAACCTCGATCGGAAGAATAGAAGTACACTAACCCTTGGTCACCCCCGCTCGAGTTTATTTTTGGGATAAACTAAGTAGCGAAAGCTATAGCGTGCCCATATGGGGGATCACTTGTAATTGTCCACTTTTAACTAGTTTCTGGTCAATTTCTTATAATTGGACTTTGTTATGCAGCCCCCGGCATATCCTACACCGCAGGGCGAAGATTAGCAAACTCCGAATGTTGCACCATGTTGCACTCTAGGGTTCGAAGAAAATAAACGCAACCAAACTAGCAACCCGATGAGGAAAGTATACCTATCGAATTGTAGCTAGGGGACACAAGTGTCATATTGAAATCCGGGAACTATTGGCTATGCTTACTCACACGAACGCTATTATCTTATCGATGGAAAAACTAGGGTTTAAGACAAACTAATTGCAAGGAAGGAAGTAAAGCTATACTAGAAAGAGAGCTATTGCAATTAAGTAAAGTGCTATTAAGTAAAACGATTACTACAAAAGGTAGAAAATATGAAATGGAAATGCACTCGATCAAGATTCACCTCGGCTAAAGACGATTAAGAAAATGCGATAAAAATCTAAACTTAATAGGATAAAGGTCCTTGACCGTGGAGGTTCCTAAAGCTTGAACACGCTTCTCTCGAAGTCGTGCCCAACTGAGTTTAGGAAGGTCCGACCGACTCTCGTCTAAATCGGAGGCCTAAAACTCGCTTTACGCGGTGAACCCCACTATTGGATTTTACTCCAATCCGGGAGATTTGGACGTCTGCCTCTCTCGAGGGGTGCGTACAACTCCCTTTACTCTTGAATGCTCACTTCATTCTTTCGGCCTCTCGGCTAGCCCAGAATGAAAGCAAAGGCGGAGAGTATATATCGATAATATACCTCCAACCCGTGATTAATCAAGAGTAATTCAAGGCCCTAACCTAAAAAGAAAAGATTAATTAAAACATCATAACTTAATCGCTCTAACCTCGGATCATCAAGATCGAGTACAAGGAGGATTAGTTAATCATAATGGAGTGGAGGAGGGGGGATGAGTAGTAAGGCATAAAAAAACACAAGCTAAATAAAGAACAATTCTATTAATGAAAAGGGGCAATTTACACTAATTTAAATTAAAATTACAAGTGCATGAAATTGAAATCCTATTCTAGCCCTACAAGTAGCACTAAGCAAGAGCAAAATTACAATAAAAGCTAGAACAAACTAAGATTAAGCTAGGGTTAAACAAAAATTACAAAGAGAGGGAGAGAGAGAGAGAGAAAAAGCATGAAAAAGATCAAGAACCAAAGGGGCAACACCTCCCCCTCTCAACCAAAGCTTGCTAAAATGGAGAGGGGGGTCTCAATTTATAGAATTTTTTTCTCAGGTTGGTTACGCCCTCCGACACGCCCTAGGGGAGCGTGTCAGGGGGCGTGATAGTACTATGTTGACCTCGGGCTCTGGATTCTGGCGGGAGGGATGATTGCTTCGATACGTCGGTGGTCACGCCCTAGGTCACGCCCGTGTAGGGGGGCGTGACAGGCACGTCATGTCCAAATCATTGGTCGGAAATCCGTCAGTCGTCGAAAAGTTGATGTCACGCCCTAGATCATGCCCGTGACATAGGGGCGTGACAGTATTATTTTCGTGCTGTGGAGAAACGATATTTAATGCGGCGGCAGGCTTTGCGGCAGAGGGCGACACGCCCATAGTCACGCCTGGTGACACGCCCAGGGAGGGCGTGCTAGGGGGCGTGACAGCGGTTTTGTCAGTTTTTCTGTCCCTTCTAGCAGGAGTCCTGGGGATCGGGTGACACACCCTAGGTCACGCCCAGGGAGGGCGTGACAGGGGGGCGTGTCAGTTCATTTTTGACGAATTTCCTGAAAACCTACAAAAGGACAAGAAAATGTTAGTGGCAATAATATTTACGTAAAAAGGATAAAAATAAACTAATAATAGACATGATTTGTACACTATAAAATAGAAAATACGATAATAGTTTAGTCTACAAAACGTATTATCAAATTCCCCCAAGCTTAAGCTTGCTTGTCCCTAAGTAAAAATATAAAAACTAGATATTTATAAAAAGAACAAATCAAAAAGTTCTAATTATGCCTACACAAGTACTATGCGAAATTTTAAGTAGGAAAAAGGTGAAATGTAAGTCTAAAACAATTATTTAGGTATGGTAAAACCTTTATAAACATTACTTAATAAAAACAAATCATCCAAAATTTTAACGAGATTTTTTAAATAGACTTAAGCAAAGCAACGAAAATGAAAAACACGAATTGAGCTGTTACTAGATCCAAGCAACGCATTATAATTATATCAATTTAATTAACAAAAATCTAGGTTTAAATCCAAAACTAAAACTGATTTACTTTTTTTCTTTTCTTAGTTGTTAAATAAAAAATCAAAAAACGTGAATCAAAAGGACTTAAATAGGACAGAAACCTTTGGTTTAGGAATATGATTAGGAGTGGAATTTAAAGATAAACGTGAAGGTTTTAAAATCACACTAAACCAAAGCAAAGAGTTTCAAAAACTTTCATAAAAATATATACACATTTTTTTTCTTCTTGTTTTTTTTTCATCATTTTTTTTTTCTTTTTTCAAAACAAAGGCCATAAATATTTTTATTTTCCTTTTTGAATTGGCCAAACAAAAATAAACATCACTTTTGAACATACTTTTTTTTTCGACAACCTTTCTCCCACAAAAATCACAAAATACCCTATAAAATCGTCAAAATAATTTATGAAACTCAAAAAGGCTAGTGTGATTCGATAGGTTGGAAATTTTGGCTTTGGTGAAACTAAAATGAAGGGAGGAGCTATCAAATGAAATCGGAAAAAGGCTCAAAAACGGCTAACAAGTGGTAAAAGTTTTTAGGTTGGCAGGAAAGCTCAAACGAAAACAAAAACGGCCTAAATCATTTTCACGCTTTTGAATTTATTTAAAACAAAGGTTTGAAAAAATTTCAAAAAACGAGTCCTTGATCATAAAAGAAGATTGATGAAATTAACTTGAAAATAGAAATAATAGGTGACTTGGATCGTTCACATCTACTACGTTATTCAAAAGTTGACTTTACAAAAATTATTTAAAAACGAAAAAGAAAATAGTGGATGATGAATTTTTGAGAAAGTAAAGGAAATAAAAAATAAAAAACCATAATAGAAATGCGAGTTTTAGAAAAATATTTCACCTTAACATACTATCGTGAATTAGAAACACAGCATGGCCAACATTTTACTTGTGAAACATAATTAAAAAGGACGATTAGAAATATTATAATTAACTAAGTTGTTTAGAGAAAATTTTGAGTAAAACAAAAACAAAAACTAGGGGTACTATTGAAATACAAAAATGTCTAAACTATTCAAAAACACATATTTTTTTTTTAATTTTGAGAAATATTCTCCTTTTTTTGGATTTTGGAAAAAAAAATTTCTTTTTTTTTTTGGAATTTTAAGATATTCATTTTTTTTATTTTGGAAATATTTAAAATATATACAAAAAGAGAAATATTTAAACTAAGCAAAAATGAAGGAGGAAGTCCTCCCCCAAGCTTAAAATAGACATTGTCCTCAATAGCTAAAGAAGGGAATTGGAGAAGGAGAGAAAAATAAAGTACAGAATTGAAAGACAGAATTGAAAGACAGGTACTTCCCCGGATTTATTTGCTGCGAAAGCTGAGTGATGCCACTCCTCCGAATGTCTTCTTTGGACTTCGTGATGGATTCAGCAATGTTGGAGTAGGCGATCGCAGAAGCTTCAGCTTATCGGAGCCGTCCGAGGCAAAAATTGTAAAATAAAGAAAATAGAAAAAGATAACTTGGGTTGCCTCCCAAGAGTGCCCTTTGGTTAAAGCGTCGTTGAGCTCGACGCATCAAAAAAATAATTTTGTCCAAAAATATTGTTGTCCAGAAATAAAATTGTTTTTTAACAAAAATTAAGAGTTCAAAGTTAAAGTTCGTGAAGCAGAAACTTAATAGTGTTTGGACTGACATCATCATCACCAGAAAAGTAGAGTTTAAGACGTTGATCATTCACTTTGAAATTACCCTTATCAGGGTGAGAAATTAAAACAGTCCCATAAGGAAATACTTCTAAAACAGAAAACGGGCAAGACCAGCGAGATTTTAATTTGCCCGGAAATAAACGTAAACGAGAATTATATAAAAGGACTTGGTCGCCCGGCTTAAAGTTTTTAGGGTGCCTTAAGTGTTTATCGTGTAAACGCTTCGTCCGCTCTTTATAAAGTTTATTATTTTGATAAGCATAAGAGCGCCACTCATCGAGTTCATTTAGTTGAAATTTTTGAAGGCCACCGACTGAGTGGGGATCGAAGTTTAAAAATTTTAAGGCCCAAAAGGCGCGGTGTTCTAACTCTACGGGCAGATGGCACAATTTTCTATAGACCAGCCGATACGGCGTACATCCGAGGGCGGTTTTGTACGCTGTTCGGTAGACCCATAGAGCATCGTCAAGTTTGGCTAACCAGTCTTTTCTAGAAGTTGAAACTGTCTTTTCTAATATTCTTTTTATTTCTCTATTAACTACTTCGACTTGTCCGTTAGTTTGGGGGTGGTAGGCAGTGGAAAGCTTATGCGTAACGTCGTATTTGGTAAGAATTTTTGAAAATTGCGCGTTACAGAAATGGGAACCCCTATCGCTAACGATTGCGCGAGGCGTACCGAATCTAGAAAATAATTTTTTTAAAAACGTGACTATAACTCGGGAGTCGTTCGTAGGAAGAGTTTGGGCCTCAGCCCATCGTGAAACATAATCAACAGCAACTAAAATAAATTTGTTTCCGAAGCAAGAAGGAAGGGGGCCAACAAAATCAATTCCCCAGAGGTCGAAAATTTCGCACTCTAAGAAATAATTTTGCGGCATTTCATTTTTATTAGAAATGTTGCCCGACCGTTGGCAACTATCACACCTGCTCTCAAATGCTTGCGTGTCTTTAAACAGGCTAGGCCAGTAAAAACCTGCGCAAAGCACCTTGTGACCGGTGCGAGCAGCTTGATAGTGCCCACCTGTCGGACCTTCATGCAAATGTTTTAGAATATCAATTCCTTCATCATAAGAAACACATCTCCTTATCACTTGATCCGCACAAATTTTGAAAAGATGCGGGTCTTACCAAAAGTAGTTCTTCAGCTCAGAAAAGAATTTCTTCTTTTGTTGAGAGGAGAACTCTTTTGGGAGCACCCGGGCCACTAGATAGTTGGCGATGTGCGCGAACCAAGGAGAAGTAGATGTATTAACTAAAAGCAGCTTCTCATTAGGAAAATAGTCATTAAAAGATTTTTCATTTAATTTTTTTATAAAGGGGTTATCTAATCTGGATAAATGGTCGGCGGCCAAGTTCTCGGCTCCTCGCTTATCACGGATCTCTAAGTCAAACTCTAGGAGGAGTAAGACCCAGCGAATCAAGCGAGTCTTGGCATCCTTTTGGCAAGCAGGTACTTGAGGGTCGAGTGGTCCGTAAAAACAATGATTTTTGAAAGTGTAATGTAAGGGCGGAATTTATCAAAGGCGAATACTACAGCTAAGAGCTCCTTCTCGGTTGTGGTGTAATTTTCTTGTGCAGATGTGAGGGTTTTACTAGCGTAATAGATGGGGTGGAAGTTTTTAGATATGCATTGACCTAATACGGCTCCCACCGCAAAACTACTCGCATCGCACATAATCTCGAAAGGAAGGTCCCACACTGGAGCTATCATAATCGGTGCGTTAATTAACTTTTCTTTAATTGATTCAAAGGCAGAAATACCAGAGTCATCAAAAATGAATGGAGCGTCTTTTTCTAAGAGATGGGTGAGGGGCTTAGTGATCTTGGAGAAGTCCTTTATAAAACGACGATAAAAGTCAGCGTGGCCTAGGAAACTTCTTATAGCTTTTTTGTTTGTAGGCGGCGGCAACTTCTCAATAACTTCTATCTTGGCAACGTCTACCTCAATACCTTTAGTAGAAATTTTATGACCCAAAACTAACCCTTCCCTCACCATAAAATGGCATTTTTCCCAATTTAGGGCAAGGTTAGTTTCTTCGCATCGTTCTAAGACTTTTTCGAGGTTTTCTAAACATCTATCGAAGGAATCGCCGAACACGGAGAAATCGTCCATGAATACCTCCATAATGCTTTCTACGTACTTATCAAATATTGCGAGCATACATCGTTGGAATGTAGCTGGCGCATTGCATAATCCAAACGGCATTCTTCGGTAAGCGAAGGTGCCGAAGGGACAAGTAAACGTAGTTTTCTCTTGGTCCTCGGGAGAGATGGGTATTTGAAAGTACCCCGAGAGGCCATCGAGAAAACAATAAAAGCTATGGCCGGAGAGACGTTCTAAAATCTGGTCGATAAACGGCAAAGGAAAGTGGTCCTTGTGGGTGGCGTCATTTAACTTACGGTAATCTATGCACATACGCCAACCCGTCACCGTCCGTGTCGGGATTAATTCATTATTCTCATTACTAACTACGGTTATCCCTCCCTTCTTTGGAACTACCTGAACGGGGCTAACCCACTTACTGTCCGAAATGGGGTAGATAATTCCTGCGTCTAATAGTTTCATAACCTCGCCCTTAACTACTTCTTTCATATTCGGGTTTATACGGCGTTGAGGTTGGATAGAGTTACGCGAATTATCTTCCATTAAAATTTTATGGGTACAGAAAGATGGGCTTATGCCCTTGATATTAGAAATTTGCCAAGCAATAGCCCGGCGATGCTTACGTAGAACTAGAAGAAGTTTATCGTTTTGCGTATCCGTGAGGTAGGCCGAAATGATAACTGGTAACTTGGAATCTTTTTCTAAGAAAGCATACTTAAGGTATTCGGGGAGTTCTTTAAGTTCTAGGGTAGGGGGTTCTTCATAAGAGGATTTTGAGATTCTTTCTTGTTCAAAAATAATATCTTCATAAACTTTTTTATAAGGAACGTAATAAGGGGTGGGGCTAGCAGCCAAGACGGCTTCTTGTAGCGATTCAGTGGGAAGAAAAGAGGAAGAACAAAAATCAGAAAATTCTTTTTCAAACTCAGAAAGACAATAAGAAGATTCATCACTTCCTTGCAGTGATTCAGTTGTAAGAGAAGAGGAGCAAAAAGTAGAAAATTCTTTTTCAAAGTCGGAGAGGCAGTAGGAAGAATCATCACTCACGGCGTCTACGAAAAAGCATGAGTCATCGTTTGCTAAGGTGTTCTTCATCGAAGGGGTGATAGAAATTGTGACTTTGTCATCGCCTACTGGAAGAAAGAGCTTACCATTACTTATGTCAATGATGGCTCGGGAGGTGGCAAGGAAGGGTCGGCCAAGGATCAGGGGAACCTCGACGTCTTCTTCGATGTCCAAAATGACAAATTCCACTGGGAAGATGAACTTGTCGACTTTCACTAAAACGTCCTCCACTATTCCTAACGGGTACTTGATGGATCTATCGGCTAGCTGGATACTCATATGCGTGGGGTTAAGGCTACCAATCCCTAACTTTTTAAACAACGAAAAGGGCATCAGGTTTATACTTGCGCCTAAGTCGGCTAACGCGTGTTTAATAAAAAGATCACCAAAGACACACGGGATAGAGAAACTACCCGGGTCACTGATTTTCTTCGGCAAACCATTTGTTAAAACGGCGGAGCACTCGGCGTTTAGCGTGATGTGCGAAAGATTCTCTAACTTCTTCTTGTTTGTGAGGAGGTCTTTAAGATACTTGGCGTATTTCGGCATCTACGAAATAGCCTCGTGGAAGGGAAGATTAATGTGGATTTGTTTGAAGATCTCTAAGAAGCGGTAGTACTGATCATCTTGACGTTGTCTATTAAGTTCAGAGGGGTATGAAGGAGTTGAATTATTTTTGAAGATGGGTGGTGGAGTGGGATTATTTTCTAAAATAGGGGTGATTACTTCTTCAGCAGAGGTTGGAATTTTTAAAACGGGAGCAAAGCTTTGATTTTTAAAAGCAGGAGCGGAGCTTTGATTTTTAGAGGCGGGAGCGGAGCTTGCCTCGGGCTCTTCACTTACCATATCGGAGAGTTGCTTCCCACTCCGAAGAGTTATAGCTTTCGCTTGCTCTCTCGGGTTGGGTTTGGTATTGGAAGGAAGAGACCCTGCGGGTCGCTCAGAAATTATTTTCACGAGATGTCCTACCTGATTTTCTAGACTTTTTACGCTTCCGGTTAAAGTTCTTATAGTGGCGTCATTTGTGGTGATATATTTAGAAAGTAATTCCTCCAAGCTTGGAGGTTTTGGGTAATTTTGAAGAGGTGGTGGTGGTGGTGGTGCAGAAAAATCATTTTGTGGGGGTGGGCGTATCGCATTCGATGGATTACTCCATGAAAAGTTCGGGTGATTTCTTAAAGCGGGGTTATAACTATTCGGAAAATTAAAACCAGGCGGATTAAAATTCGCAGCAGAAAAATTATTAAAAGCAGTTCTAGGCATATTATTATCGTAATCTAAATGTTTTGGAGTAGGGGTTGCAGATTCCCATACCTGAGGGGCGGAGGCAGCAGTCATCTCCGTTATCTTTTTGCTTAGGATTTCTACTTGCAGAGCGAGCTGGGAGACGTTGACCACTTCATAGATACCTGCAGGCTTGTTCGGGAAGGACCTAGGCACATTCCACTGATAAGTGTTCATGGCCATGTCCTCGAAAAGATCAAGAGCTGCTTCCGGGGTCTTATGATTTAAAGTACCGCCAGAGGCTGCGTCTATTATTTGCTTTGTATTTTGATTTAGCCCATTATAGAACGTCTGCACTTGTAACCATACATGCAGCGCATGATGTGGGCATCGTCTTAATAGTTCTTTAAATCTCTCCCAAGTTTCATATAGGGTTTCAGAGTCTATTTGTCCGAAGGCAGAGATGACGTTCCTAAGTTTTGCAGTTTTAGCTGGCGGAAAATACTTCGCCAAAAAATTTTCAGTTAATTCATTCCAATTGGTTATGCTATTCTTCGGATGTGTGTTCAGCCACTGCTTAGCTTTAGTTCTTAGAGAGAAGGGGAAAAGTCTCAGCCTTATTGCATCATTTGTGACACCATTTATCTTGAAGGTGTCACAAATTTCAAGAAAGCTAGCTATATGTGCGTTCGGATCTTCATCTTGAAGTCCGTCAAATTGCACATATTGCTGCACCATTTGAATTATGCTAGGCTTTAATTCGAAGTTATTATTTGCTATAGCAGGGCGGACTATACTTGATTCTGTTCCCTCGAGGTTCGGTCGTGCATAATAGGACATAGTCCTTTGCACGGCCTCATCTACGTTGGGTTCTTCCATTCTTAAAGTAGCAAATGACTCGGAGTCCTCAACCGGCACTTGGATAGTAGGACCTTGAAATCGCGATCTTCTCCGAAGAGTACGCTCAATTTCGTGGCCCAAGTCCAAAATGACCGACGGACTCCCGCGGGTCATGCAATAAAAGAACAGAAAAGAAGAAGAGGAAGAAAAAAAGGATAAACTAGAAAAAAGATTAAAAAAAAATTCTTTTTGAAATAGATTTTTTATAGATTAACTCCCGAACTTACCAAGGACTACCCCATGAAGGGTTCGCAAGGTACTAGACAAGACAGTGGCGCTTAAAGCCCTTTGCCCTTTTCGAGAGAATTAGGTGGCGTAGAAAAATTGTGAGGTTGGTTACTATTAAGAGCGGTGATAAAATTTTTTGATTTTAAAATTTAAAGAAGGAGGATGAGAAAGAGAAAAGATAAAATTAATAGGTTCGTGTTTTCAATATATCAACGGAAATTAGTTCCCTGGCCACGGCGCCAAAAACTTGTTGTGTGCTAGGGTTCGAAGAAAATAAACGCAACCAAACTAGCAACCCGATGAGGCAAGTATACCTATCGAATTGTAGCTAGGGGACACAAGTGTCGTATTGAAATCCGGGAACTGTTGGCTATGCTTACTCACACGAACGCTATTATCTTATCGATGGAAAAAATAGGGTTTAAGACAAACTAATTGCAAGGAAGGAAGTAAAGCTATACTAGAAAGAGAGCTATTGTAATTAAGTAAAGTGCTATTAAGTAAAACGATTACTACGAAAGGCAGAAAATATGAAATGTAAATGCACTCGATCAAGATTCACCTCGGCTAAAGACGATTAAGAAAATGCGATAAAAATCTAAACTTAATAGGATAAAGGTCCTTGACCGTGGAGGTTCCTAAAGCTTGAACACGCTTCTCTCAAAGTCGTGCCCAACTGAGTTTAGGAAGGTCCGACCGACTCTCGTCTAAATCGGAGGCCTAAAACTCGCTTTACGCGGTGAACCCCACTATTGGATTTTACTCCAATGCGGGAGATTTGGACGTCTGCCTCTCTCGAGGGGTGCGTACAACTCCCTTTACTCTTGAATGCTCACTTCATTCTTTCGGCCTCTCGGCTAGCCCAGAATGAAAGTAAAGGCGGAGAGTATATATCAATAATATACCTCCAACCCGCGATTAATCAAGAGTAATTCAAGGCCCTAACCTAAAAAGAAAAGATTAATTAAAACATCATAACTTAATCGCTCTAACCTCGGATCATCAAGATCGAGTACAAGGAGGATTAGTTAATCATAATGGAGTGGAGGAGGGGGGATGAGTAGTAAGGCATAAAAAAAACACAAGCTAAACAAAGAACAATTCTATTAAAGAAAAGGGGCAATTTACACTAATTGAAATTAAAATTACAAGTGCATGAAATTGAAATCCTTTTCTAGCCCTACAAGTAGCACTAAGCAAGAGCAAAATTACAATAAAAGCTAGAACAAACTAAGATTAAGCTAGGGTTAAACAAAAATTACAAAGAGAGGGAGAGAGAGAGAGAGAGAGAAAAAGCATGAAAAAGATCAAGAACCAAAGGGGCAGCACCTCCCCCTCTCAACCAAAGCTTGCTGAAATGGAGAGGGGGGTCTCAATTTATAGAATTTTTTTCTCGGGTTGGTCACGCCCTCCGACACGCCCTAGGGGGGCGTGTTAGGGGGCGTTACAGTACTATGTTAACCTCGGGCTCTGGATTCTGGCGGGAGGGATGATTGCTTTGGTGCATCGGTGGTCACGCCCTAGGTCACGCCCGTGTAGGGGGGCGTGACAGGCACGTCATGTCCAAATCATTGGTTGGAAATCCGTCAGTCGTCGAAAAGTTGATGTCATGCCCTAGGTCATGCCCGTGACATGGGGGCGTGACAGTACTGTTTTCGTGCTGTGGAGAAACGGCATTTAATGCGGCGGCATGATTTGCGGCAGAGGGCGACACGCCCATAGTCACGCCTGGTGACACGCCCAGGGAGGGCGTGCTAGGGGGCGTGACAGCGGTTTTGTCCATTTTTCTGTCCCTTCCAGCAGGAGTCCTGGGGATCGGGTGACACGCCCTAGGTCACGCCCAGGGAGGGCGTGACAGGGGGGCGTGTCAGTTCATTTTTGAAGAATTTCCTGAAAACCTGCAAAAGGACAAGAAAATGTTAGTGGCAATAATATTTACATAAAATGGATAAAAATACACTAATAATAGACATTATTTGTACACTATAAAATAGAAAATACGATATTAGTTTAGGCTACAAAATATATTATCACACCACCTCCCTCAGCTCCCACTCAGTGTCTACAGTCAGAGATGGGGCAGACTCTAACGGGAATTCTGGAGGTCTTCAAGGCCCAGCAGGCTCCGACTCTACAGCCGAACCCGGCGGCTAATTAGTTGAGCATCTTCTGGGGACTCTCTCCCCATATTACATTGGGACGGATTTGGCCGTACAGACATAAGAGTGGCTCAATATCATGTTCGAGATGATGACCGGGATACAGTGCCCGTGGGAGGTGAGGGTACCTCTGGTGGTCTCCTGCTTGGATTATCATGCCAAGAGATGGTGGAAGACACTTTTGTATTCGTTAGGCTAAGTTCCTTTCCTTGGGGAGTGATGAGTCCCTATTTCTTACCGAATTCCGGACTCATCTAGGCTCATTTGCATGTATTTGCACTACCATTTAGCGCCATTAGCACTCCTTTTGGTTCGCTTCGACATTCCACGTCGTGTGCACTCTTTTAGCCTATTTCTGCGCGTGTATTTATTCTCATCGTGTGATGCATTTTTATTTCTATCTGTGACTGCCAAGTCGACATCGTGTCCAGTTTTCCTGCAGGTTCTGGGATCGTGTGGGCGTCCGGGATAGGGCTTTCACTTTTTGTAGCAAAGGTGTCAATGGTCGTGCGTTTTTACCCACTCACAACCATCAGCCTCTTTGGCGCACGACCACTGGTCGTGCGCAGTCTGAGCTCTCGTTTTATTGTCCTGTCCCGCCATTTCGCACGATCATCAGCTATACCGCGCACGATCACTATTCGTGCGCTGCCGGTCGTGCGCAGTCATGCTATCTTTTTCCATTTTTCTGTCCCATATCGCACGATCACTGATCGTGCGCTGCTGATCGTGCGCATTCTTATATTTCCTGATGCAGGTTCTACAGGTTGTTACCGCACGGGAGCTGACATTGTTCGCGCACGACCACTGGTCGTGCGCCGGTGGTCGTGCGCGCTATTTATTCCTGTTTCTATATATACGCCTGTTCCGCGAATTAGGGAAAGAGACGGGGATCGTAATCAGCCGCCACTTCGCCCTTCCGCATTCCAGATGCTCCATCCACCTCCACCTTCATCCCTACCATAGGGAGGTGATTTCCGGCACATCTGAAGCATTCCACATCCTCCGGTGACCCCTCCGGCCATTAATGACCTCTTCTCTGAGCTTTCTACCGAAGAAGAAGATGATGAAGACGACCTAGAGAACAGACTCAAAGGCCCTCGAGGTGACAGCTCGACGGTACCGGAAGCCTCCTGGGACTGCGCGTGGAAGCGGATTGACAACCCGCACCTCCGGCCAACAACCACGGTGGATCTTCACTCTTTTGGTCTACTCTTCCTCTACCCTTCTTGTTGTGTATGAATGACTCAAGCTTGTTGTGAACTTCGAATTTCTAGTTATTTGTAATTGGATTTTTGTTGTTTAAACTTGTTTGTGGGATTTGTGTTGTAATGTGCCTTGCCCCATCTCACTTCCATGGTTTCATTTGATTGCACTCCACACTAAACACCTCACCCACTAGCTCACCGTCCACTCGCCCTACCGAAGTACGGCATAGCGGCCGATACACCCATCTCGCCTTGCGAAGCGGCGAATGCGACCCGCATAGTTAGCTTTAATTTCTTTGTTTGTAAGAACACAAATCATAAATCCCCTTTTTGTTTCTTCCTTCATTTTACAAACTCTATTAGCAATAATTTCGGATTGTTCGTCGCTCCACGCCAACTGCATTCCTGAAGAGACCGACACTCGGGGATTTATTCCCAAACTTTATTACTTGTGCGACCGGTGCGCTTGCCGTATTTACACGCATCAAGTTTTTGGCGCCGTTGCCAGGGAATACAACTGTAGAACGACCACGACGTAAGAAAGTCTTGTTATAGAGTTAGTTGTTTCTTTTGACCGTTGTTTCTTTGTGTAGTTGCCACAGCGAATGCAAGGTCATCCCTCTCTCAATGCTTTCTATTTAGCAGCAAACCTATCAATCTGGCCTCACCAATCGAGTGGAAATGAGTAATGACAATTTCAAAATCTCGCCCGATTTGATCGAATATATCATCGAAAACTGTCAATTTAATGGAGACGGAAGCACTGATGCCGTCTGCCACATTCAAAAGTTTTTGGAGATTTACAACACGTGCTCGTCAAACACTGCCAAATGCGAGCAGCTGAAGATTCGTCTCTTCTCTTTTTCTTTAAGGGACGGCGCAAAACAATGGTATCATGGTTTACGAAAGGGAATACATTATTCCTGGAAGCAGCTCAAAGGAAATTTTTTGACAAAATTCAGGCAGCAAATGGTAACCAGAGACAATTACAAGGAGCTCATCACCTTCTCCCAATGGGAGGAAGAAACCTTGTTCGCTGCTTGGGAATGTTTTCAGTCTCTGCGGAGGGAGTGCTGCGGAGTGGCAGTGTCGGACATCCTCCTGATCCAAACTTTTTACTTTGGTATTTTAGGCAGATTCCGGCCACTATTTGATGTCGCAGACGGCGGAACTCTGTTTAACAAATCCAGCAAAGATGCTTGGGAGATTATGGACAACATTGCCCAAACTAGTAGGCATTGGGATACAACTCTCTACCCCAATCCCTCTGAGGAGATAAGATCGGCGGCCCTTAATGAAGCCAAAAATCCTCCTGTGTCGAAGACCGAGCAATTTTTCGCGTATGTATGCAGATTGATGGAAATGTTCAACGAACAAGCTTCCACCATTCAACGTCTGCAAACAGCCTTCGGGATTCTTACGGAAGCGCTGCTATGTTCAGTTGATCTGAAGCAGGAAACGGTACATTCAATGAGGCTGAGAAGTGGAAAAAACCTCGAGCAAGCCTTGCCTCCGGATCCTCCGGCACAATCTTCTTGTGTACCCATTTTTGATTCGATAATGGAACCTCCGTCTTCGCCGACCGAGAAAGAACCCACGACAGCACTGCCAACTATGAAGAACACCATGAGACCGCCATTTCCCCATCGACTAATGATTGAAAAGACCGAAAGGCAATTTCAGAAGTTCCTTGAGATCATGAAAGGAGTTCAAATTAGCATACCATTGACTGAAGCCATCACTCAGATCCCAGGATATTCCAAGTTCCTCAAGACCCTCATCTCGAGGCGTAAACCCTTGGAAGGATTGAAGATGGTTAACCTCACCGAAGAGTGTTCCACTCTCCTTTCTAGCTATCCTCCAACCAAACGCAGAGATCCTGGCAGCTTCACCATCCCCTGTAGAATTGGCCTCCACATGTTTGGCCACGCACTTTGTGATTTGGGAGCTTCGATAAATCTGATGCCGCTTTCCATCTTCCAAGAGCTAGGTGTCGGGATTCTTCAGCCCACCCATCTGAGGTTGCAGTTAGCCGATCGTTCGATAAAAAGACCAGCTGGGATAGTTGAAGACCTCACTGTTACGGTTAATGGCCTCGCTTTCCCGGCCGATTTCGTCATCCTCGACATGACAGCTGATCCTGAGGTTCCTATAATTTTAGGAAGGCCCTTCCTTGCCACCGCCCGGGCAATTATAAATGTCAACCAGGGGGAACTAACTCTAAGCTTGGGAGAAGAATCAATTTCTTTTAATGTTCACGAACCGCCATAACAACTCAGAATCACTAACTGTGACAATGCTGATTTGATTGAAGACCCGAATATGTGCGGCAAATTGATTCTTGACAAGGACGAGCTAGACTGGGAAAACGGGGACGCTCTCTCCACCACCTTATCAGAAACTCCACATCCAATCAGAGACCCCCCCCATCGCAACCGCTACCGTCACTTTGAAGCCGCTGCCCGACTCCCTGAAATATGCTTTCTTAGAGGAGGGCGCAGCATGTCCGGTTATTATCTCCGCATCTCTCTCCACCGACAACGAACTTGCTTTGCTGAAAATCCTAAAGAAATATAAAAATGTCTTTGGACGATCGTTGGCTGATATAAAAGGCATTAGCCCTGCGTTTTGCATGCACAAAATCCTTCTTGAAGATCAATACAAACCGTCGGCCCAACCTCAAAGGAGACTGAACCCTAAGATGCACGAGGTAGTTCAGGCTGAAGTTATAAAACTGCTAGATGCTGGTATAATTTACCCAATCAGCGACAGTAAATGGGTTAGCCCAGTTCAAGTGGTGCCCAAAAAGGGCGGGATCACTGTGGTGGCTACTGGTGAAAATGAACTACTACCTACACGCGCAGTCACTCGGTGGAGAGTCTGCATTGACTACTGAAAACTGAATGAGGCTACGCGCAAAGATCACTTCCCGCTTCCCTTCATTGATCAGATGTTAGAAAAGTTGGTCGGTCAGGAATATTATTGTTTCCTCGATGGTTATTCGGGATACAATCAAATAGCAGTCGACCCTGACGATCAAGACAAGAATACTTTCACTGGAAAAATGTCACTTCATGGTTCGTGAGGGCATCGTCTTGGGCCACAAGGTCTCTCGTCGGGGGCTCGAAGTCGACAAAGCCAAAGTTAGCATCATCAAAAATCTTCCTCCTCCATCTACCGTCAAGGGTATCCGCAGCTTCCTGGGACACGCTGGCTTTTATCGAAGATTCATCAGCAATTTTTCATCAATATCCAAACCCCTCACAAAGTTGCTGGCTAAGGACGCTCTGTTTGACTTTGATAAGGATTGCATGCAAGCCTTTACGACTCTCAAGGACCGACTCATCTCCGCTCCAATTTTGGTAGCACCAGATTGGACTTTACCCTTTGAAGTCATGTGCGACGCGAGCGGTGTTGCAGTTGGTGCGGTGCTTGGCCAAAGGAGAGACAAAATATTCTATACCATCTCGTATGCGAGCCGAACTCTCAACGAAGCCCAAATGAATTATACCACAACAGAAAAGGAGTTGATGGCGGTCATCTTTGCTTTTGAAAAATTTCATTCGTACTTAGTGTTATCCAAGGTCATTGTTTACACTGACCATGCTGCACTCAGGTATTTATTCAAGAAAAAATATGCCAAGCCCCGGTTAATCCGTTGGATCCTTCTGCTGCAAGAATATGTCATCGAGATCCGCGATAATAAAGGGGTGGAGAATGTCATAGCTGATCACCTATCCAAACTGGAGAGCAATATTGATGTTGCTGCATCAAATTGCAAGCGTAATGAGATAGCTGATTGCTTCCCGGATGAACGGCTATTCTCCATCACTTCACTCCCTCCTACAATCCCATGGTACGCTGACATGGCCAACTACCTTGCTTGCAAATCTGTCTCTCCCAGCCTATCCTCGCAGCAAAAGCGGAAACTTCTATCTGGTGCCAAATATTATTTCTGGGAAGACCCGTTACTTTTCCGTTCGTGCAATGATGGAGTCATTAGGCGTTGCATACCCGAGATAGAATTCCAATCTGTTTTACATCACTGTCATGACCGGGAGGCCGGCGGGCATTTTGGCGCCACCAGAACGGCACGCAAGGTATTATAATGTGGCCTATTCTGGCCAACCCTTTTCAGAGATGCCCACACGTACGTTGCTAAATGCAATGAATTTCAGAGGACAGGAAATATTTCAAAAAGGGACGAAATGCCTCTCAACAACATGCTCGTCTGTGAGCCATTTGACGTTTGGGGATCGATTTCATGGGACCCTTCCCCATATCACACGGCAAACTCTATATCATTGTCGCAGTTGACTATGTCTCCAAGTGGGTTGAGGCTGAAGTTGTTGCCGCAAATGACACCCGCATGGTTTTGACTTTCTTACACAAGAATATTTTTTCTAGGTTTGGTGCTCCGCGTACCATCATCAGCGACGGAGGGAGCCATTTCTGCAACAAATCCTTCTTGCAACTCATGAAGAAGTTTGGAGTTCACCACAAAATCTCTCTTGCCTACCATCCTCAAACATGTGGGCAGGTAGAAGTCTCAAATCGGGAGCTCAAAAGAATCATTGAAAAATCTATTAATTCCAACAGGAAAGAGTGGGCCAAGAAGGTTGACGACGCCTTATGGGCATACCGAACCGCCTTCAAGACCCCTATTGGTATGACTCCCTTTCAGCTTGTTTATGGGAAAGCCTGCCACTTTCCGGTCGAGTGAGAACACAAAGCGTTATGGGCAACCAAGTTGCTAAACATGGACATTGATGCTACCGCAATCAAACGCCGCGCCAAACTGAGTGAGTTGGAGGAACTCCGACATTTTGCTTACGAGAACGCGCAGATTTACAAAGAAAAAACAAAAAAATGGCACGACCGTCACATCATCCCAAAAGAATTCCAGCCGGGAGACCAAGTATTGATGTACAACTCTCGCCTCCGTTTGTTTCCAGGAAAGTTAAAATCGCGGTGGAGCGGCCCCTTCACAGTGATCGGAGTTTCCCCTTTTGGCGCAATTGAAATAACCGGGAAGAGCGGGGACAATTTTAAAGTCAATGGGCACCGACTCAAATTGTACGATGGAGGTGCTATCTTTGGCGAACCTCAAAGCTTGCAACTCGCTGACCCCTCGCAAAGCGATACCGTGCTGCCTTGATCACCAGCTTTCACAGCGGATTTGCTAGCTTTGTGGAAACTTTTAGTTGTTTTGTGTTATTATTTTTCTGCAATTCTTTTTATTACTGCAAGAACATTTTATAAACTGCTAATACAGGTATTTAGTCCACCTTAAGGACAGTAAACAAAAGGGCTATTCGGGAGACAACCCAAGCTTGGACCTCTTTTTGGTCCCTTCTTTTTGTGCTTTTTATTTTTGCTTTTATTATATTCTCGGTTATTTGTCTTTTCTGCGGCTCTACCTAATTTGCAGGTTCAACATTCTTTTGTGCGATGCAGCAACCTCCGCCTTCTGTTATGCTCCTTCTTTGGAGCATGGGTACCCTCTCTCCTCAGCCTTCTTTTTTATTTTATATGCTCATTTTCATTTCTGCTTGTGTTTTCATTCAAGTCTGGGGGGAGAGCCGCTTTTGCACACCACGAGCACACTGTTAGCATGCCAGTAGTTTATTTTATGTTCATTATTGTAGAATCCTGTCACGCACCACTGCACCCACTTGAGCGCGCTTAGCTTTTGCGTGTTGCGAGTCAAACTCGTGTCTTTGTTAGATTTGGGAAAATTTTAGTGCTTGTTTAGGATTGGGAGACAGAGTAAAATGTTGACCTTGCTGTGTTTCTAGTCAACTGCTCTCGTCTTGTATAGAAATTCGCGTAGATTTAATTTTTCTTTATGCTTATAGTTTTATAATTTTCTATTTGCGTAAATTCTTTTTATTCTACTCAAAAATTGTGAATCCGGTGTGAATCAAACGGTAGTTTAGGAATGTGTGTAGCCGCCACTAGACTTGTTTTGCTCGAGTCAGGAGGAAGGATAATCTCTCTCGGTGGCTAAGAACTTGCCCCAAGCTACTCTCGAAGCATTGGTGTATGGTTAGTCTAGCGTGAGCCTGATGTAGGCCATCATTTTGGCCCGGTTGAACTTTGTACCGTTCCGAATGTCATACCCTCGCTAGCCCCGTTGTGCCTACCCTTCTTTTGATTCAGCTCCACCATTACTTCACCAAAGCTTTATGGCCTATCCTAGCTGCACACCCAAGTCGAGCTTAGAGTTTATCTCTTCATGTTGGGATGTGAAGTGGTGTTATTATTCATGAATATGTGGATGTGCTCCAAGACCTATTTCTGCTAAGATTGTGAAAATAAAGAAAATGTTTCGAAAAAAATATATATATATGTGAAAAAGAAAAGTGAAAAGTAAAAGTTTAATTGAAATATTTATTTGAGATGACTTCGATTTGGAGTAGGCGGTGCACGCACCCATGTTGTAAAAATTACGTCTGGGGGTGTGGTGTACTCGTTTATATTGTGGGGTTTTTGAGGAATTCTTTTAGGCTAGCTCACTTAGGTTAGGTGCAAAGCCATTCTTTTTATCATTGTTTACCTCACCGTAACCCAAGCCCAGTTATTACCTTAAGTCCTACGGATTTGCGCTTGAGTTTAACTAGTGTCGTGGAGAGAGTGTGAACGGGCAAGCATATGGTCCCCGACATTAGTGGATTCCTTTGGAGGTGATCCTGAGCCCCGATCTTGGGCAAAGCTCACCTTAGTGGCCAGCCTACTTTCTTCCTACGTGTGACCGGTTGATTCACCGTGATTCTATTTTAGAGTAGCAATAAAATGTCTTTACGCATTGTGAAAAATATAAACTATTTTGAATAATTAGGAATTTCTTCTATTGTATTTTTATGCACACGAGCATGCGACTTTGCATGGTACCCCGTATTTCAATCTCTATGTCAGCTAGATTATTTTCCCGGCTTGCTTAGATTGTGTTTGCTCGGGACGCGCAAACAGTTAAGTCTGGGGGTGTGATGAGTCCCTATTTCATACCGAATTCCGGACTCATCTAGGCTCATTTGCATGTATTTGCACTACCATTTAGCGCCATTAGCACTCCTTTTGGTTCGCTACGACATTCCACGTCGTGTGCACTCTTTTAGCCTATTTCTGCGTGTGTATTTATTCTCATCGTGTGATGCATTTTTATTTCTATCTGTGACTGCCAAGTCAACATCCCGTCCAGTTTTCCTGCAGGTTCTGGGATCGTGTGGGCGTCCGGGGTAGGGCTTTCACTTTTTGTAGCAAAGGAGTCAATGGTCGTGCGTTTTTACCCACGCACGACCATCGGCCTCTTTGGCGCACGACCACTGGTCGTGCGCAGTCTGAGCTCTCGTTTTATTATCCTGTCCCGCCATTTCGCACGATCATCAGCTATACCGCGCACGATCACTGTTCGTGCGCTGCCGGTCGTGCGCAGTCATGCTATCTTTTTCCATTTTTCTGTCCCATATCGCACGATCACCACCCTTGCCGCGCACGATCACTGATCGTGCGCTGCTGATCGTGCGCATTCTTATATTTCCTGATGCAGGTTCTACAGGTTGTTGCCGCACGGGCGCTGACATTGTTCGCGCTCGACCACTGGTCGTGCGCCGGTGGTCGAGCGCGCTATTTATTCCTGTTTCTATATATATGCCTGTTCCGCGAATTAGGGAAAGAGACGGGGATCGTAATCAGCCGCCACTTCGCCCTTCCACATTCCAGACGCTCCATCCACCTCCACCTTCATCCCTACCATCGGGAGGTGATTTCTGGCACATCTAAAGCATTCCACATCCTCCGGTGACCCCTCCGGCCATTAATGACCTCTTCTCCGAGCTTTCTACCGAAGAAGAAGATGATGAAGACGACCTAGAGAATGGACTCAATGGCCGTCGAGGTGACAGCTCGACGGTACCGGAAGCCTCCTCGGACTGCGCGTGGAAGCGGATTGACAACCCACACCTCCGGCCAACAACCGCGGTGGATCTTCACTCTTTTGGTCTACTCTTCCTCTACCCTTCTTGTTGTGTATGAATGACTCAAGCTTGTTGTGAACTTCGAATTTCTAGTTATTTGTAATTGGATTTTTGTTGTTTAAACTTGTTTGTGGGATTTGTGTTGTGATGTGCCTTGCCCCATCTCACTTCCATCGTTTCATTTGATTGCAATCCACACTAAACACCTCACCCGCTAGCTCACCGTCCACTCGCCCTACCGGAGTACGGCATAGCGGCCGATACACCCATCTCGCCTTGCGAAGCGGTGAATGCGACCCACATAGTTAGCTTTAATTTCTTTGTTTGTAAGAACACAAATCACAAAGCCCCTTTTTGTTTCTTCCTTCATTTTACAAACTCTATTAGCAATAATTTCGGATTGTTCGTCGTTCCACGCCAACTGCATTCCTCAAGAGACCGACACTCGGGGATTTATTCCCAAACTTTATTACTTGTGTGACCGGTGCGCTTGCCGTATTTACACGCATCAGGGAGCTCCGGTCTTGTTTGTGAAAAAGAAGTATGGGACCCTCAGGTTGTCCATCGACTATCGTGCACTAAACTGATTGACAGTCCGGAACACATATCTACTGCCAAGGATCAATGAGTTATTTGATCAGCTAGAGGGAGCACATTGGTTCTCAAAGCTGGATCTGAGGTCGGGATACTATCAGTTACGAATTCAGGAAGAAGATATCCCGAAGACGATGTTTAGCAGTAGATATGGCTTGTACGAGTTTATCATGATGCCCTTTGGGCTAATGAATGCGCCATCGGCCTTCATAAGCTTGATGAACCGGGTGTTCGAGACATACCTCGACAGGTTTGTCATTGTGTTCATAGATGACATCCTTATTTATTTGCCGACGGACGAAGAGCATTCACAATATTTGGTTTTGACTCTGGAGAATTATTTTTATATATGTGATTCTGGTGGACTAGTATTGAGTTTCATTTTACTCATGTACTCTTATATTAATTCCACTCTTTTGTGATCGGTGTGGCCGAAAGGATCGCCGTTTTGTAGTGACGACCTTCCCGGGTGTGTTGGTATCACCGCAAAGCGGCAGTTCAGTGAATAAAACCCTGGTGGTTTAAGAAAAAAAAATTTGGGTCTTACAGGGCATAACATCCCGATCACGCCTGTAAAATGACTCCAGGACAATCCAACAACTTTCCAACAATCATGCCTCCAAACTTGCCAAATTCACTCCTGTGTTACATAGTAAACACATATGTACATAACGTGGATCAGCCGTTACATGCCCGGCTTGCCAAAACTTCCCATCAAAAGTCGCAAAAGTGACTACGCGACCTAGTTCACAGGCATGACCTAGCCATAACTGTAACACCCCTGATTTTTTTGCGATTATTTAATTCTCGTTTGCGTTACGTCGACACGACTTCTTGGCTTATGTCATCTATTGAGTGTGGTCTTAACTCCTTAGAACTGAGTGGCCTATTTTTTAGTCTATTGGCAAGATCTCCCTAGCAAGCTAGGTCGTTTTGGGTGACCCGGTGTGGCCTCTCGGGGGATGCTTGTGTTTTGACTTCAGGTGGGTATAACTCGAGTTCTGTTCGTCGAAAGTTAATTTCGACTTCGCCATTGTGTTCGTAGCGTGGATATTTAGCTACAGTGCGAATTTTGTCGAATTCCGAGGATGTTCGGTTTTCGCGTCATTTTGTATTTTATGAAAAATAAAACTATTTAATAAATATTATATTAGTTATTATTTTGAAAGGGTGCGGGTGCTTGGTTGTTTTGCCTTGTCTTATTATACCTTAATTATTTTATTAGATAATTAAGGTTAATAGGGTTCTATAAATAGGATAGGTTAGATTAAAGAAGAAAGAAACCGCTCATATTCACTTTCTTCCCCCGCCCGCAGTGCCTGTTCGCGGAAAACAGAGAAACCGCCGAACCTGCTCCCCTTTGGACGCCGATTCTAGGAGCGTTTGTGGACGAAATTCGATTCCGAAAACAGATTTGGATTGCTCTCGCTTAGACCTTCATTCCTACGATAAGAAATTCAGTTTTTGTGGTGTTTCTAGGGGTCTCGAATTTCTTGGGTTGTCCGTTTCCGCCATTAAAGCTCCAGATTTCTGCTTTAGGTGTTGTTGCTGCTGGTGCCGAGTGAGGATAAGGGAGGCCGACCAAGCTTAGCTGGAAATCGAGGCAAGTGGTGTTCTTGCCCTTGCCTAGTATTATTTTCTTTCTCTCTTTGTTCTTGCGGCCGTAGAGAAGCTTGTCTATACTTTTGCTATAATAATAAAGCCCTGTTAGACCAAGGTTAGAAACCCAATTCTTTACTTGAAATCAGGTATAAATTTCCGACTGTTAGTAGAGAAGCCTTATTCTTGGGCTGATTAATGGTTGAGGGTTGGGTCGATTTTCCTGTGCAGTAGTTGTAGCCGTGTAGAGGAGAAAAGCTATAGTTTATTTTTATGCAAAAATCTGTCATGCTTAGGCTCAGGTTTAGATGAAATCGTGCTTGCCTGTGTAGTGGCTATAGCAGAAGCTCTCCCTGTCCTTAGTCTAGATGATTAGAATGATTCAGGGCTTGGCGTTGAGTGTGGTGCACACACTCAACGTCAGGTCTGCTTGGGCTTGGCATTGAGTGTGGTGCACACACTCAACGTCGGGTCTGCTTGGGCTTGGCATTGAGTGTGGTGCACACACTCAACGCCGGGTCTATTTGGGCTTTGCATTGAGTGTGGTGCACACACTCAACACCGGGTCTGCTTGGGCTTTGAGTTGAGTGTGGTGCATACACTCAACGCTAGGTCTGCTTGGGCTTGGCGTTGAGTGTGGTGCACACAATCAACGCCATACCCTTTTGGTTTGTTCTTTTACGGCTAAGTATCGTGGCATAGAGTGAGTTGACCTCACTCAACGCCATCGCTGTCTAGGCATTGAGTGAGGCAGACTCACTCAACACCGCAGCCAATCCGCGCAGTTATGTCGAGTGTCGTTGAGTTAGTGGGCCTCACTCAACGCCATGGCGGTTTAGGCGTTGAGTGAGGCGGGCTCACTCAACGCCGTAGCCCTTTCTTGTGGTTAAGTATTTTGGCGTTGAGTGAGTCGACCTCACTCAACGCCAAAGCTATTTTGGCGTTGAGAGAGGTGGACTCACTCAACGCCACAGTTAGCTTTTGCGGCTAAGTTCTAAGGCGTTGAGTGAGTGAACCTCACTCAACGCCGTAGATGTTTTAGCGTTGAGTGAGGTTTGCTCACTCAACGCCACAGCCTGTGTTGCAAAAGGCATTGAGGGAGTGGACCTCACTCAACGCCATAGTTGTTTTGGAATTGAGTGAGGTTAGCTCACTCAACGCCATAGCCTGTGTTGCTGATGACGTTGAGGGAGTGGACCTCACTCAACGCCGTAGCTGTTTTGGCGTTAAGTGAGGTTAGCTCACTCAACGCCACAGCCTGTGTTGCTGAAGGCGTTGAGGGAGTGGACCTCACTCAACGCCGTAGCTATTTTGGCATTGAGTGAGGTTAGCTCACTCAACGCCACCGCCTGTGTTGCTGAAGGCGTTGAGGGAGTGGACCTCACTAAACGCCGTAGCTGTTTTGGCGTTGAGTGAGGTTAGCTCACTCAACGCCACAGCCTGTGTTGCTGAAGGCGTTGAGGGAGTGGACCTCACTCAATGCAGTAGCTATTTTTGCGTTGAGTGAGGTTAGCTCACTCAACTCCACAGCCTGTGTTGCTGAAGGCATTGAGGGAGTGGACCTCACTCAACTCCGTAGCTGTTTTGGCATTGAGTGAGGTTAGCTCACTCAATGCCACAGCCAGTGTTGCAAAGGCTTTGAGTGAGTGAACCTTACTCAACGCCATAGCTGTTTTGGCATTGAGTGAGGTTAGCTCACTCAATGCCACCGTCTGTTTAGGCATTGAGTGAGTGGGGCTCACTCAACTCCATGCCGTGTTGAGCCATCTCAACGCTTTTTCCTTACTTTGATTTTCTCTCCCGACTGAATTTCCTTGATTCTGAGATTCCTTATCGGCTATGTTTTCCCAAAGGCCGAATCGTGGGTTGTGGTTAGTAGTGGTGGTTTGAAGCTCTTAATAGGGGTGAAGTTGTGTGACTTAGCCGTGGCCATACTTTTATCTTGTTCAGGGTACGGGCTGGGCAAGTTGGTGGAAGGTCCCTAGTGCTTTCACATGTAGACCCTTGAGCTTTGTTTCTTGGAAATGGTGGTTGGGGGACTGAGTTTGCCCCCAACCCGGATCTGCGTTGTCTTTTGCTACTGCCATCTCTCACAGCTTAGGGTGTTAGACGTTTCTTCCTTTGTAATTTACAACGTTTGGGCTCATGGTAGCCTTGTAAACTCTGCAGGATTTTTGGACAGGGTTGTTATTGTTTCCTCACACATAGTACTTTTCCTTTTTTTCTTGCCTTGGACAGTGGTGCTTGTTACGGTTTACTTACTCTTCTTGCTTATCTTTTAGCTTAACATTTCCGTATAGCTTATTTGTTTTTGCTTGCTGAGGTATTCTTTTCTTCTTTGAATGCCTCAGGTTCTGGTTAGTAGCCGATTAGGTGGCTAGTTGTGCTGTGCTATTGCTGGTGGTCTCTCGTACTGTGGAGATCAGTTCCTTGGTCTTGTGAGGTAGTTTTGTGTTTCTTTCTTACAGACATACATACTTTCCAGTGGGTTCGTGTCAGTTTGTTGGCACCCACTGGTACTTTTACCTTGATACTAGATATGTTATCTTTTTGCTGCTATCTTTTCTGGAGATAGTTTACTTACTTTTGGAATGATTTATGTTAGGTTGCTAGTTACTTTTAAATCTAAAAAAACTATTATAAGTATATCTCATGATCAGCATGTTTTATAAAACTCAACCACTATTTTCCAAATAATGTAAAAAGATCGTTTTGTTATATATAGTATAAATTAAATGTAGGGTCCTGAATAGTATAAGTTGTCCTCTAGGGTCACTTATGCAATCTTTTAGGATGTCAAACCTAAATAAAGTATTTTCTGCAGCGTATAAATACAGTTTTAAACTGTGGACTAGATTATCCACTGAGCCGAGGGATACGGCCTTTAAAATATAACTAATTTTCTAATCATTAAACTTATGAATTTTCATAGTCTAGTTAGATTGTGTTCGCCTGAGCGTCGACAGTTATCCCCTACTCGACGTGGCATCACGATGTGTGTTTTCTCATACTCTGATGCTTCTTAAATTTTGGGAAAATGCGGTTTGTGATAGTTGGTATCATAGGGAGGTTGCTTGACAAGTTTGTCGGGCAACCTTTCCTTTTGATTGCATTAGCAGTTTAGCATCATGTCATTCACACACTGATATGTCACCAACACGTCTTGACAAAAGCACGAACACTACACTCATAGCATAACATGAAGCATACAGGGCATATTATGTATTATGGGATGCATAATATGTGTTCGTATATGGATCCACCATAGGGGCAACATGTGAGGATTATGTAGTATGGGATGCATAACCTCACCACATGGCTGCGACTTGCTCGTTTTCTTTTCGTTGCATGAGAATATTATGTAGTATGGGATGCATAACATTTTCATGTGTACGCCGCTCATAACATGCATTAGGGCCTTTTTAGAATGCATAGCACAAACATGCATAGCATAACATTGCATAAGTACAACGTGCCAAGCTAAAGACTGGCAGGATGACATATGTACACACATAAGTTTTCGAGTAAAAAATAATATAAAGACATGCATTCCCGATCTAGGCACAAGAGTTAGAAAGGTGGTGGTAAACCATCCTAGGTTAGGCACAACATCAATTCTTGTAAAAATAAACTCCCAGAGCAAGTTTAGCAGCTTTAAGTTCATATTTATATATGTATTGTTTATACTTGTAGTTAGTTGTAGTTGTTGTACTAGGATCTGACTAATGTTATTATGATTTTAGGATGGCAAGATGCCCTTCGACTAGATCGACCCCCCCCCCCCCCGTTTGAGGGTGAGTCATATGGAGCGCAGAATGATGCTGTGATCGAGAGCCTGCGAAAGAGTAGCGATTCCTTGAGCAGGCAGATGGTGGAGATTTGAGCCCAGATCCAGTCTCTGGTGGCAGTTGTGGCAGGGCAGACTCAGGGAGTTCAAGGCCCTGTAGGGTGGTTAGTTGTTCCTCCTCCTCCTACAACCCTGAGACCTCCAGTGATGGTTCCAGCAGAGATGGCATTTATCTCATAGTTTCAAAGACTTAGCCCTCCTACTTCTGATGGGAAGGAAGATTTCATGGTCATAGATGATTGGCTGATATCCCTGGAGGAGATGTTCTCGTACTCCGGTATTACAGATGATCAGAGAGTGATGATAGCCGCCTATCAGCTCAAGGGTTTGGCTAAGAGTTGGTGGCTTAGAGAAAAGGAGAGCTTGGTAGCTGGTTGTTCTTGGGAAGTATTCAAGGAAATGCTGTTTAGGAAGTTCTTGCATTCGGTCGAGCGTGACCGTCTTATGAACGACTTTCTCCACCTGAAGCAAAGACAACTCACAATCTGTGAGTATGAAATAGAGTTCAGCAAGTTGAGCCGGTTTTCTCCTGGGTTGGTGCATGTTGAGGCTGATCGAGTTAAGCGGTTTCTTGGTGGCTTGAGGAGCGAGGTTCAGTAGTTGACAAATGCATATGGATCAGAGACTTATGCAGGGGTAGTGGAGGATGCTGTTAAGGTAGAGGCAATTGAGACCGCAAAAAGCAGAGGGCAACAAATGAAGAAGGACAAGAGGAAGTCTGTTGAGGAGAAGAAACCCCAGGTACCCGGTGCTGCTTCGGGAAAGAAGAGCAAGGTGGTGTGTAGCTTCTGTGGCCAGTCAGGACGCCCTGTTGAGAGGTGTTTCAAGAAAGAAACAGCTCAGAAGAAGGAGAAAGTTCATGTTATTTAGGGTGCTCCTAGGAGGGATGTTTCCTATTCTGTTTGCAAGCGACCCGGGTATGATGCTGCCCAATGCTGGTCCAAGGATAAAGTCTGCTATCAGTGTATGCAGAAGGGTCATATCAAGTCTAGGTGTCCTCTAATCTAGCCTGCTCTTCATGCAATTCCACTTCAGACATTACCTCCGCCTCTGCGTGTGGACAAGGGCAAAGGAAGCTGAACGTGATCTCTTCTGAGGAGGCTCAAGCTTCGACTCAGGTCATCTCAGGTTAGTTGTTTTTCCAGCCTAAAAGTTTTATTTACTAGAATGGTTATTATTTTGTTTTGGTAGTTCCTTCGTTGTAAATACTCCTATAGGGAAATTTAAGGTGAAGAACCGCTGGGCGCGTGTTCTGTTCGACTCCGGCACTACCCACTCATTTGTGGCTAGAGCCTTTGTGGAGTGACATCGGTTGACTCTTGATCGAGTTTGTGATACCTTCAACGTCAAGTTCCCTTCTGGTGAATCTGTGTTATCAGATTTGGGCATTCTAGATTGCCCTGTTTTGTTGGGAGACTTTCTTGCGAAGGCAGACTTGAAGATGATTGATCTGGAGGACTTCGATGTTATTCTTGGCATGGACTGGCTATCTAAGTATGATGTGGTTATTCAGTGCAAAGCGAAGCGCTTGGACTTCATCAAGGACAACGGTCAGCCCGGAAGCATGTATGCTGATCCGTGCCAAGATTCTCCTGTCATTTCTGTGGTATGTGCTCAGAAGTTGTTTCTTTCTGATTTTTTTGGCTTGTTTAGTCACGGTGGTTGGGACTGCTGTTAGTGTACCGCGTTTGGAGGAGATTCCCGTTGTTCGTGGTTTCGCTGATGTTTTTCTTGGTGACCTTCCTAGTCTTCCTCCCGATCGGGATGTTGAATTTATGATTGATTTGGAACCGGGTACGAGTCCTATTGCTAAGGCGCCGTACCGGATGGCCCCTCGTGAGTAAGAGGAGTTGTGACTCCAGTTGGATGAGTTGTTGGCAAAAGGATTTATCAGGCAGAGTTCGTCACCTTTGGGTGCTCCTGTTTTGTTTGTAAAGAAGAAGGATGGGTCGATACGGCTTTGCATCGACTACAGGGAGTTGAACAAAGTCACTATTAAGAGCAGGTACCCCCTGCCGAGTATCGATGACTTATTTGATTAGTTATACGGTAGCACAGTGTTCTCCAAGATCGATCTTCGTTCTTACTATCATCAGCTCAGGATCCGTGAGGCAGATATTCCACGGACTGCGTTTAGATCGAGGCATGTACATTTTGAGTTATTGGTGATGTCGTTTGGTTTGACCAACGCACCATCAGCCTTCATTGATATGATGAACTGGGTGTTCAAGGATTTCCTATACAAGTTTATTGTGGTTTTCATCGATGATGTGTTTGTTTATTCTCGCAGCGCTGAGGAGCATGAGCAGTATCTGCACTTGGTTCTAACGGAGTTGAGGAATCACAAGTTATTCACCAAGCTAAGCAAGTGCAAATTTTGGTTGCCTCAGGTCTCGTTTCATAGCCATGTAGTGAACAAGGATGGGATCTCGGTCAACCCAGAAAAAATTACAGCAATGATGGATTGGAGCAGGCCGGGCACGCCCAAGGAGATCATGAGCTTCCTAAGGTTGGTCGGCTACTACAGGAGGTTCGTGGGGGGTTTCTCTACCTTGGAAGCACCTTTGACCAGGCTGACTCAGAAGAACGCGGCCTTTGTTTGGAGTGAAAAGTGTGAAGAAGCCTTCCTGGAGCTAAAGAACTGATTGTGCACTGCACCCGTTCTGACTCCTCCAACTGAGGGTGTGGAGTATGATGTGTACGTGTATGCTTCACATGTTGGTCTAGGTTGCATGTTGATGCAGGATGGAAAAGTGATTGCGTATGGGTCAAGGCAATTGAAGACTCATGAGAGGAATTACCCTACGCATGACCTTGAGTTTGCGGCGGTGCTTTATGCGTTGAAGCTGTGGAGGCATCTACTGTTGGGTATTGTATCCACAATGTACCTGATTTGAAGAATCCCCTGAACAAGCTAAGGTGAATTGACAATGTATTTGATCACTTGTCTTCAAGATTATGCTTGCAGTTATTCCTCGCTTAGTACATACCAATGTCAGGGTGCAGTAGGTCAATATACACGGGTCTGTGCAACGTAATCCCTCGTTGAGCAGATCAGTGTGTTGGCTTACGTGTACTCTCTCTATTGGAGTGTACTTACTTTCAAGCACAGGGTTAAGAAAGATCAAGAGCAGACAAGGAGAAAGGATGGGTCAAAGCAACTCACGGGAAGAAAGACGAGAAATCGTTTAAGTTAGATTCGACGAGAATCACTAAGTGATTCTCGTCGATTCGACGAGAATCACTAGTGACTCTCGCTGAATCGTCGAGAATCACTCGTCGATTCCCGCCGACCGCTGCCGACCGTCTAAACGCCTCCCTGAATTCTACTAAGGCAGAATCGTCGAGAATCACGAAGTGATTCTCGCCGATGTCGAGAATGACTCTGCATTCTCGACGATTCGGCGAGAATCAATTGTGATTCTCGCCGTTTCTCTCTGGCTTGCTATTTCAATGAAGCTAGAATTCTACTAAGTGGAATTCGGCGAGAATCGTAGGTGATTCTCGCCGATTCGTCGAGAATAACCTTCGATTCTCGCCGAATTTGACTTGGGCAAATTTCTGCTATTCTCTGGACCGGTCCAAGTGAACATGCGCCGTTTGGAGCCGGTCTTAGGGATTCTTTTTGGTGGGCCCACAACGGTCACTTTGGATGACCTAATGTATAAATACATCAGTATTGTTGAGCAGCAGACATACGAATACACGGATTCAAAAAGACAAGCCGCCGACGTGACCTAGATCGTGAATCTTGCTTCGCCGCCATCGCCACTCGTGCTAGTTGATAGCAGTCGCTGATCGAGGTTTCTTCCAGATCTCCCGGCTATAGAAGCTCAGCCAAGCATAGCGTCTCACGCATCTAACCAGAGATCCTTTGTCTCTTGATTCATAGATCGGGAAAACCTTCCCCTTCTGAATCGATCGAGACGATCGATCCTAGTGTGACCGTTGGTAGACCTTGCCGGCTTTGCTACGAAGTTTGAATCTCCAAAGAACAGCCGCAGCACTCCGTTGTCGTCGCCAATCCCGAGAGCCAAGCCGCCGCCCTTCTTGCCGCCGCCGGTTTCGGGGAGATTCACTCCAAGTGAGATCTAGGGTCGTGGACTCTTCGTCGACTTCAAGAACACGTTTTCGTACAAAGAGGGACACCCTATTCTCCATAAATAGTTTGTATTTCTAATACACTCCATTTTCCATTTTGTTGTAAAGGAACGTTGGTTTCTAGTTGTAAGGGTTGGGTCCAACCCGTGGTATAGGAGTGGTGACTCCTTCGTTTGGAAGGGTTCCTTCCGTTAGTGTGAGGATTGGATTTCAATCCTATTGGTGAAGTGACTGAGTCGTCCCTGGTTGGGAGATAGGTCGAAGGGGGAGAGTGGACGTACCCAAATCGGGGAACCACTATAATTTGCCTGTGTCTTTCTTACTGTGTTGTTTGATTTATTTGTGCAGGTACAATTCTAATTCTGCAAAAACGCTGCAAGACACCTATTCCCCCCCATAGGTGAAGGTAGTTGGCACTAGGTGGACTTTCAAGTGTTATCAAAGGGAGGTTACTCATCAAAGGGGTTAACACCTCGAGTAAGTTCCTTCCTCTAGTGTCATGTAGAAGGCAGATATCTACTATGGACGGACTCAAGTACTCAGGCAAGATCCCAGTGTGCACCAGGCTAAACTTTCATATTTAGAAGGAAAGGATTAGATTTTACATGGAAGCAGTCGACCCTCGACTCTTCATGGTTGTGGAGGAGGGACCTTATATTCCCACTAAGGCCTCCACCATTGATCCTACCAAAAAGGTTCCAAAGAAGCTTTCTGAAATGGACAAGGACGAGATGGTGCTGGTCGGACTTGACAAGAAGGCACAGAACATACTGATCAGCACAGTTGATGACTCCATGATGCAGAACTTCTACAACTATAGGATAGCCAAGGATATCTAGCACAGCTTGATTATCCTGATGGAGGGCACAGATGAAGTGAGGGATGATCGGAGATCCCTCGTGAATCAGAAATATGAGGCCTTTAGGCAGGGGCCCAAGGAAGAGATTAGAGTTACCTTTGAAAACTTCCTCAAGATCGTCAATACACTCAAGGGATATGGAAGAGTGTTCACTAACGGTGAACTTAATGATAAATTCCTTAGGTCCCTTACTAAGGAATGGGACACTAAGATATGTGCCATCCGAGAGTTTGGCATACTTGCTGAAACAGATCCACAAATTCTGTTTGGGAAGCTCATGTCCTATGAGCTTCAACTGAACACAAGGAAAGCTGAAGAGGAAGCAGAGAAAGCTGCAGCCAAAGAAAAGACTGTGGCCCTAAAAGCCATTCACTCCAGGAAGGGAAAGGGTGCGGCTTCATCCCGTGCGGGGAAAAAGTATAAGGAGGAAGACTCTGAGCCATGCTCCTCCGGTTCAGAGCTGTCTGAAGAAGACTTCTCCCTCATCACCCGAGAATTCAAGAAGTTCCTCAAGATGAGGAATCAAAGAAAGAGAGACGGCTCCTCCTCCAGAAATCAGAAGAAGAATTATTCTTCTGACAGGTATGAATCAAAACCGAACAAACAACGTAATACTGACATCATTTGTTTTGGATGCAATAAGCCAGGACATGTCGTGGCCGACTGCCATCAAGGCAAGAGAGAGAAGGGGAAGGGAGAAGAGCACAGGACCTATAGAGATAAGAAGAAGGAGAGGCGCTACATCGCCAAAAAGTCAAAGACACTGAGTGAGTCTGATTCCTCAAACTCCAGTGATGATGAGGAAGCCTTTCGGGCTGGTGGGTCGCTCTGCCTCAGAAGGAGAATGCCCCCCGTTCACTGGGAAGGTAAAAGCTTGTACCCCCCCCCTCTCTGACTCTGACTATGAGTCTCCTGATGATAATCTCGAGGACAGCCCATCTGCCCAAGAAGCTGAGCTCCTCGAAAAGTATGAGCTTTTGCTCAACACCTTCGAGGAATGCCACAAGAGATTGAGGGCTAAGAAAAAGGAAGTCAAATTCCTTAAGGTCGAGGGTGTCTCCCTAAGGGAAGAGATCACTAGCTTGATTTCTCTCCGACAGGAGCACCTGGACCTGATCTCTAAGCACTCAGAGTCTCTAAGTCTCCTTGACCTTAAACAGGAAAAAATCAATAAGTTGGAAGAACAACTTACGGCAGAAAAGAAGATTGTCCAAAGCTTCTCTATGCCAAAGACTGTTCTTCCACTGGTTGATACCTTCTCTGCTAAGGCTAAGGGGGCTGGCTTGGGGCATGTGGGTGTGCCTGGTAAATCATCCAGGAGAAACAAAAAGCATAGGAGAAATAAGGCTGCTAAGAAGGCCTCTACTGCAGAAAAGGGAAAGGCCCCACTCAACCCTGTTGTATTCAGGAAGCCTGGCTATCCCTGCAATGAACTGGACATTGAGTCAACTTATGGCCACTTCTTCCGGCCCTCGGTTGAAAAGCCCAAGAGCTGGTATGAGGGGTGGGCCTTCCCTCGTAACTTTGGCGAGAGTGTCTTGAAGGCACCTTATGAGGAAGTTCAGATGGAGGATTATGGCCACTTCTCTAGCGGCCATAATCGGAAGCAGGCACCTAAGGCCAAGCCTGTTATACTGAGAAACCAGGAGGTGAAGAAATCATGCGACTGTTGTCATCATGATGCGTCCACCTCCAGGTCCGAGGCCCCGACTGAACCTTCCGCTCCAAGGGTGAAGCAGGTGCCTAGGAGAAATTATAATAGATTTGACTGCTAGTGTTGTGGCAAAGTTGGTCACTTTGCCGTGGATTGCTGGTTTAATCCGAGGAATAACGAGACTCCTCATGTTGGAAATGCGAGGCAGACCACTCGTAGGGCTAACCATTCGAGGGGGAGCATGCTAACGAGGAATCTAGGACCCAAGTTCGATTGGGTTCTTAAGGGAAATTAATTCTGTTTTGCAGGAATGTCCAAAGGCCACCAAAACTCCCATATGGTACTTGGACAGTGGATGTTCCCGGCATATGACCGGGACAAGAAGCCTGTTGCGTGATTACTCTCCAGTCGAGAATGGACCCAAAGTCATCTTTGGGGGATCAGATCGAGGAGTCACCAGGGGGGATCAGATCGAGGAGTCACCAGGGGTTATAGTATGATTTCTAACGGTATATTCTCTATCACCGACGTGGCTTACGTTGAAGGGTTAAATCATAACCTGATCAGTGTAAGTCAGTTATGTGATAAAGGATATGACGTTAAATTCTGTAAGGATAAATGCCTGATAATATCGTGTGCCTCGTCGGAGACGGTATTAACAGGCATTAGGAGCAGAAATATCTTCTGCTTAGATTTTCTTAGTTTAGATTCATCTACCCCCATATGCCTAGTAGCAACAGGCAGTGCATCTCTTTGTGAACAATGGCACAAGAGATTGGCACATATTAATTTCAAGACAATTAGTATGCTGTTTTCTAAAAACTTAGTAAGGGATGCTCCCATCATTAAGTGCATCAAAGATAGCCCCTGTCCTGCATGCCAAAAGGGCAAATAGACTCGGGCTATCTTTAAGGGCATCGTTGATAAAGACTCCTCCAGGTGTCTTTATCTTCTGCATATGGACTTGTTTGGTCCAATACAAGTTCATAGCTTGGGAGGCAAGTCTTATACGCTAGTGATTGTTGATGATCACTCTCAGTTTACTTGGGTGTTCTTCTTAAAACGCAAGTCAGATACATTTGACATCTTCACCAATTTTGTCAGGCAGATTCAGAACGAACTTAATTGCTCGGTGGTCAAAATCAAAAGTGACCATGGAACAGAGTTCGAGTCTGGTGCTATGACAGAGTTCTGTGAAGAACATGGTATCTTTCATGAGTTTTCCTCCCCGCGTACTCATCAGCAAAATGGGGTTGCGGAGAGGAGAAATAGAACTCTCATTGAAGCTTGCACGACAATGTTGAATGACGCTTCTCTCCCAGAATACTTCTGGGCAGAGGCTGTCAATACGGCGTGTCATGTACAAAACCAGGCCTTGATCAACAAGAATCATCATAAGACGCCCTATGAGCTACTGAAAGGCAGGAAGCCCACCATGTCCTATTTTAGGATCTTTGCCTACAGATGTTATGTACTGAATAACGGGAAGTACCCGCGTACTAAGTTTGGTGAAAAATGCTTCGAAGGCATATTCATGGGCTATAGTAGCCATAGTCGGGCATATAGGGTTTTCAATAAGAAAACCCTAGTGGTTGAAGAATCAATTAATGTTGTATTTGATGAAGGAAGCTTGCTTAATAGCAATTCTTCCAGCGGTATTCTTGAAGATGTAGGTGCAAGAGTTGAACAGCTGAGTCTCGATGAGACTACTAAAGATGTAACTCCTAAGTACGTCAAGGTTTCTACCTCAACGTCAACTGGAGAAGTTGAAGATCAGAATGGAGCAAACCTATTAGAAGAAGGAGAAGCTCAAGAAGATGTCAGAGCTCCTGATGCCAGACTCCTAGAGCTTCGACACGTGATGGATCATCCTAGAGATCAGATCATCGGATATCCTCGTGACGGTGTTTGAACTCGAAGAGGTAATATTAACGAGATTTTTCATCTTAGTTTCCTTTCACAGGTTGAGCCAAAGAAGTTCGATGAGGCGAACAAAGATGCAACATGGATATTGGTCATGCAAGATGAACTACATAAATTTGAAAGATGCAATGTCTGGACGCTAGTTCCCAGACCAAAGGGGAAGAACGTGATCGGCACAAAGTGGATCTTCAGAAATAAATTGGATGAACATGGTGTCATCATAAAGAATAAGGCCAGGCTGGTAGCTCAAGGTTACAGACAGGAGGAGGGTATTGACTTCGACCAGACGTTTGCGCCAGTTGCTCGGCTCGAGGCAATCCGACTGTTCTTAGCCTACGCCTCTCACAAAGGATTCACAGTCTATCAGATGGACGTGAAATCAGCATTCTTGAATGGAGACTTGAAAGAGGAAGTATATGTCGCTCAACCCCCAGGTTTTGTCAATCCTACTTATCCTAATCATGTATACTTTCTTAATAAAGCTCTATATGGGTTAAAACAAGCTCCTCGAGCTTGGTATGAGACCTTGTCTAGCTTTCTTCTTGAGAACAAGTTCTCTAGAGGAAAAATAGACAAGACATTGTTTCTCAGGGAAGTCAAAGGCAAGATCTTGCTGGTGCAAATCTATGTCGATGAAATTATATTCGGCTCAACGGACAACAATCTTTGCAAAAAGTTTTCTAAACTTATGCAAGAAAAGTTTGAAATGAGCAGTATGGGAGAGCTAAAGTATTTCTTGGGACTTCAAGTGAAACAGTCTAAGGAGGGAATTTTCATTTCTCAGACGAAGTTCACCAATGAACTCCTCAAGAAATTCGGAATGGAGAATGCAACCTCTATGAGGACTCAAATGGGATCTACCATATCTCTGGATAAGGATGAGAAAGGGAAACCTTTTGATGAAACCAAATACAGAAGCATCATTGGATCCCTGCTCTACCTTACTGCAAGTAGACCGGATATCATGTTCTCCACATGTGTTTGTGCCAGATATCAGGTGAACACCAAGGAATCTCATTATGTCGCTGCAAAGCGAATTCCTAGATACCTTAAAGGTACCCCTAATATTGGCTTGTGGTACCCGAGAAACAATGATGTCGGGCTAATAGGTTTTTCAGATGCTGATTTTGCAGGGAGTAGGGATGACAGGAAAAGCACTTCCGGGACATGTCAATTCCTCGGAAGAAGGCTTATCTCATGGAACAGCAAAAAGCAGAATTGTGTAGCGACCTCCACAGCTAAATCTAAGTATATCTTAGCAGTCAGCTATTGCGCACAACTCCTATGGATCAGAAACCAGTTAGCAGACTATGACCTTCAGTTCAAGGAAGTGCCAATGTACTGCGACTCCTCCAGTGCAATTGTTATTGCCAACAATCCGATATCGCACAATAGAACGAAGCATATTGAAGTGCGCTACCACTTCATTCGGGAGCACGTGGAGAACAAGGACATCTCTCTCTGCTATGTCCCCACAGATAAGCAAATTACAGATATTTTCACAAAGCCCCTAGACGAGGCCAAGTTCAGTCTCTTCAAAACTGAACTGGGGATGCTGAACTATGAGGAATGAAAACTTCAGAAGCCCCTGGCTCGTGCATCTAGGGGGAGCATCTGCTAGGAACTCAAGTGTAAGCACAGGTGCAAGAACTGAGGGGGAGCATGGTATCAAGTGCAACAGTCCCAGATTTGCAGAAGCCGAAAAGGGGGAGATTACCCTCTCGGCTATGGTGCTAAGGTGTATGCTCCAATTGCTCTAAAAGATAATGGTATGGAACTTCTATTCTCATCTTTCAAAGTTGTGTTTTCTTCCAGCCGTTATTTTCACCTTAGCTTGTAGGGTTTAGGCGTCTTCAAATAAGGGGAGATTGTTGGGTATTGTATCCACAATGTACCTGATTTGAAGAAGCCCCTGAACAAGCTAAGGTGAATTTACAATGTATTTGATCACTTGTCTTCAAGATTGTGCTTGCAGTTATTCCTCGCTAAGTACACACCAATATCAGGGTGCAGTAGGTCAATATACACGGGTCTGTGCAACGTAATCCCTCGTTGAGCAGATCAGTGTGTTGGCTTATGTGTACTCTCTCTATTGGAGTGTACTTACTTTCAAGCACAGGGTTAAGAAAGATCAAGAGTAGACAAGGAGCAAGGATGGGTCAAAGCAACTCACGGGAAGAAAGACGAGAAATCGTCTAAGTTAGATTCGACGAGAATCACTAAGTGATTCTCTCCGATTTGACGAGAATCACTAGTGACTCTCGCCGAATCGTCGAGAATCACTCGTCGATTCCCGCCGACCGCTGCCGGCCGTCTCAACGCCGCCCTGAATTCTACTAAGACAGAATCGTCGAGAATCAATTGTGATTCTCGCCGTTTCTCTCCGGCTTGCTATTTCAATGAAGCTAGAATTCTACTAAGTGGAATTCGGCGAGAATCGTAGGTGATTCTCGCCGATTCGTCGAGAATCAACTTCGATTCTCGCCGAATTTGACTTGGGCAAATTTCTGTTATTCTCTCGACCGGTCCTAGTGAACATGTGCCGTTTGGAGCCGGTCTTAGGGCTTCTTTTTGGTGGGGCCCACAACGGTCACTTTGGATGACCTAATGTATAAATACATCGGTATTGTTGAGCAGCAGACATACGAATACACGGATTCAAAAAGACGAGCCGCCGACGTGACCTAGATCGTGAATCTTGCTCCGCCGCCATCGCCACTCATGCCAGTTTATAGCAGTCGCTGATCGAGGTTTCTTCCAGATCTCCCGGCTACAGAAGCTCAGCCAAGCATAGTGTCTCACGCGTCTAACCAGAGATCCTTTGTCTCTTGATTCGTAGATCGAGAAAACCTTCCCCTTCCGAATCGATCGAGACGATCGATCCTAGTGTGACCGTTCGTAGACCTTGTCGGCTTTGCTGCGAAGTTTGAATCTTCAAAGAACAGCCGCAGCACTCCGTTGTCACCGCCAATCCCGAGAGCCAAGCCGCCGCCCTTCTTGCCGCCGCCGGTTTCGGGGAGATTCACTCCAAGTGAGATCTAGGGTCGTGGACTCTTCGTCGACTTCAAGAACACGTTGTCGTACTAAGAGGGACACCCTATTCTCCATAAGTAGTTTGTATTTCTAATACACTCCATTTTCCATTTTGTTGTCAAGGAACGTTGGTTCCTAGTTATAAGGGTTGGGTGCAACCCGTGGTATAGGAGTGGTGACTCCTTCATTTGGAAGGGTTCCTTCCGTTAGTGCGAGGATTGGATTTCAATCATGTTGGTTATGTAAGACCCCCCCTCCCGGAACACAACACACGGCACGAGGGGAGTCTTATGCCCGAAACAGCCACCTTGCGGTAGCACTAACACACGGGTTAGCCTTTACCACAAGACGCCTATTCCGCCGGCTACAATCCATATCACAACAATTATGCCAACCCAACCCTAACAGAAAAGTAAAAGCAAAAGCAGTTCAGTTCACAGCTAAGTTAAAGTCCAAAAGTAGCGGAAGATAACAAGCACAACAGGCTTGTACAAAAAGAACAAGAGTCTAGAAATGCTTTGCCAAACGGCTACATGAAAACACTCACGACTGTCACTGACGGTGCCGATGGCACCACCACCTCAGGTCCTATCATCCGGGCCTGGCTGTCCTGCTGCATAGTCCGTCGCTGCTCTACCTGCGGGGTTTCCTCCTAAAAAGGAAGACGTAGCAACCGTTAGTCATAAGACTAAGTGGCTTCACATCCGCTCCCCCGGCGACTCCTCGGCACCGGGCGGAGAAAGGAACAAGGTACAATATGTATATATATAAGCAAGTAAACAAGCAGGTGACTGTAAATATAGTGGAGTATAAACTACGCTACACAACTAGCAGTTCTACAAATATCAATAATATATGACAGCAGGTATAATTAATCAGAATAGTAACTTAACTTATAAGAGTGCCCATACAAACTTATAAGTTAAGGATCGGCTTAACAATAAAGTAACTCATCGTATAGGAGTGCCCATACAAACTTATACGATGAGGATCTTGTGTATGCAATGAATGACATGATATGAATGTTATGGTATGACCGACTCATGCGCACGCACATACAAGTTGCTATGTCGACACAGACTTGAAGTTCCCACTTTTCGAGCAGGTAGCTAACCTCTCAGGCGTCGTCCGTCGTGGCCAGACGGCGACAGTGGAGCGGGCGTCTCCACTACTAGGTGGTATCACACTACCTATCCTAGGCCCCCGTACGCCTCAACGCTAAGAACACAACAGCGGAGCTCACATGCGTACTACGGCTCAGAAGGGGTCTTGGGTAAATGTGCACCAAGAACACAGCCCAACCTGGCCTTTGATTTCGAACCGGATGGAACCTCGGAAGCGCACGAGGTGCAAGCCCAACCGTTCTCATGGCGCGGAGGAGATCTCGGTTTATGGACACCAAGTATCTAACCCTACCGCCCAAGGTCTACCCATTGGCTCCCATCGGTGTGACGACTGGCGAACCCGTAGACCTGCCACAGTTATTATCTCAATATCGCGACACGATGAATCGTCGCACATTACATGCCCCAAAACAACTCACTCGATGCTACCCGTAGGGAGACTTCAACTCTAAGCATCGGTTATTAATAACCCCTTGGGCTCGGATTACGGTTACAAAATACTCCTCACATAGTGTTCATCATTTTCACGCCCACCTATTCAATAACTTCACCTCAACACTACGCACAATAGATATATTCAACACCAAATTGTATACGTATATCCTATACCGATCTCAACTCCTAATATCTAGCCTTCCCATCCAATCCATTTCTCTACCAATACATTGTTATACCTTATTACACAACCAAATGAATAACCATGCTAAATTATAGTAACAACAACATTATAGATATATGGGAGCAAGATATCAAATGAGCAAATCACAATCATTGCAAGAGAGCTAACATTATAAATTAACAAGTGCATTAACATAGGATAGCCCAATACTAAAACTGGGATTCCCGGAGCTACAGGAATCCGATCACAACGCACAACCCCTCGTTGGAAAGGTATTCGCGAGGGCTACGACTTTCGTGTTGAGTCGATCGCCCAGATCTGGTCGCAACCTACCAGAAATTCAACTCGAACACGTACAGGAAACAGTTTCCTGTACAGGAATTTTCCCGAATGCAGCGGACTCGAACCAGCTTTCCTGTGGCTACAGGTATCGCATGGAAACGAGCAACCACTCGTTGGAAAGGTAATTTCAAGGGCTACAACTTTCGTGTTGAGTCGTTCACCCAGATCTGGCCAGAACACCTCCGAAATTGGCCACGAAGGTCGCTGCGTGCAGAAATCAGATTTCTGCACGCATCTTAAGGCGAGATGAACGGCATCCGTTCATCTTCTTCCTTGCAACGACCTCGCATAAACTTCTCCAGAAATCACACCCAACCTTATTCATCCTTTCAAAGCCAAACCCTCAACGAAAATCCCTCTCATCTCCACTTTGAACGATGAGAAGGTTGAGGAATACTAAGCCTAGAAAACCTAGGCATGGCTTAACCTAAGAACTCTCCTCCTCACCATCAAGACTCTATGGAGTCGATGTCTCTCCTAAAATAGCTATAGATCTAGCACCAAGGGAGAGGGGAGGAAGCTCACCTCAAGTCCAGCGGTACCACCATGGCCGGCCATGAGCCTCGCACTCCTTCGCGGCGGCATTGTTTTTCCCTTGACGGCGGCGGCGTTTTGATTCCTCCAAGGATGGCTCCGGCAAGCTCTTCCTCCTCCTCCAGCCAAGAAACCTCTCAGAAATTTCGGGGCAGAAGAAAGGAGAATGAATGCTAGGGTTTCACAACTTTTTCCTTTTTATACATCGCAGACACGGGTAGGCACACGGCCGTGTTCCTACCCGTGTGCAGGTGACACGGCCGTGTTGCCTGCCGTGTTCAAGGCCGTGTTCATCCCAGATCCACTTTCTGCCGGGTCGGGGTTGCGGCACACGGGTAGAGACACGGCCGTGTCTCGACCCGTGTCCTTGGCACACGGCTAGGGACACGCCCGTGTCCCAATACCCGTGTACCTCTCTGACTGGAAACCTAATTTTATGAGGCACACGGGTATGGACACGGCCGTGTCCATACCCGTGTCAGCCAGAATTGCCATTTTGCCTTGTTTTCCTCATTTCCCGTACGTTCGCACCTGCTCCCCCACACCCCCATTGGGCTCACCACAGCCCCCTAGACTCAAATACGCAACCAAGGGGCCTAGCGCGAATTGGGACGTTACAGGTTAAGTGACTGAGTCATCCCTGGTTGGGAGATTGGTCGAAGGGGGAGAGTGGACGTACCTAAATCGGGGAACCACTATAATTTGTCTGTGTCTTTCTGTGCTGTGTTATTTGATTTATTTGTGCAGGTACAATTCTAATTCCGCAAAAATGCTGCAAGACACCTATTCCCCCCCCCCCATAAGTGAAGGTAGTTGGCACTAGGTGGACTTTCATCTACTTTATGGGGCTCAGTGCAAGATCTTCACATATCATAAGAGCCTGAAGTACGTGTTCACGCAGAAGGAGTTGAATCTACGCCAACGTCGGTGGCTAGAGTATGTGGCTGATTATGATGTGGAGATCCAGTATCATCAAGGTAAGGCCAATGTGGTGGCCGATGCCCTGAGCCGGAAGACGGGGAAGATCTTTAATCTCTCCGCCGATCGTTTAGTGGAAGAGTTCCTCCTTATGGATATCTCAGTGGGATGCTGTGACATGCTGAGCAGTTTGGTAGTGGCAGAGCCGTCTTGGATTTTTCTTACTAGGTTGCACCAGAAGGATGATCCGGACCTTCTGCACATATACTCCAGGACTGAGAGAGGGGAGTTACTGGATTTTTCTATCGATGATGCAGGTACTTTAAAGTACCGCGGCAGATTTTGCATCCCCGCTGTTGGAGACATCAGGGGTATGATATGCAGAGAGGCTCATGGATCAAGTGTTACCTACCATCCGGGATCTACAAAGATGTATCGTGATTTGAAGCAAATTGTCTGGTGGTATGGGATGAAGAGTGATATAGCCAGATTTGTTGTTGAATGCCACACTTGCAAGCGATTGAATGCCGATCACGGAAGGCCTGGTGGAAAGTTGACCCCTTAGAGATCCCGACTTGGAAGTGGGAAAGTATTTCCATGGACTTCATTACGGGCTTACCGAAATCTCCAAGGGGATTTGATTCTGTTTGGGTTATAGTGGATAGACTGACGAAGTGTGCTCACTTTGTGTCGTATAAGATTGATTATCCGTTGAAGAAGATAGCAGAGCTGTACTTGAATGAGGTCATCAGATTGCATGGAATCCCTATTAGCATCATTTCTGATCGAGACTCTCGGTTTACTTCTCATTTTTGGCAGAGACTGCAGGAGGGTTTGGGTACAGATCTGAGATATTCTCCTGCTTACCACCCACAGACCAATGGGCAGACGGAGCGGGTGAACTAGATAGTTGAGGATATGTTCAGATTCTACATTCTAGACCACGGTAGAGCGTGGGATGAGCGGTTTCGACTTATGGAGTTTGCATACAATAACAGTTATCAAGAAAGTTTACAAATGGCTCTGTTTGAAGCTTTGTATGGGAGGCACTGCAGAACTCCCCTGTTTTGGTCTGGGGCGGGTTAGAGACCCTTTTTGGGTCCGGATGTGCTCGAGGAGATGGAAGTCGCAGTGAAACTTATTCGAGAAAAGCTTCGTATAGCTAAGGAGAGATATAAGAAGAACGCAAATCGGCGTAGGTATGACTTGGAGTTTTCTGTAGGGGACCTTGTGTTTCTTAAGGTTTCCCCGATGGTTGGTCTAAAGAGGTTTGGTAAGAATCGAAAATTGGACCCAAGGTATGTGGGCCCTTTTAAGATTGTTGAACGGATTGGCGTGTCAGCATATAGTTTTGATTTGCCAGCAAACTTCCCAGGTGTTCATAATATATTTCATGTAAGCTAATTGTGGAAGTGTGTGCGTAGCAGTGGGTAAGTCTTGGATGTTGTGCCCTAGTTGGAGCCTAATCTCTCTTTTGTTGAAGTGTCGGTCCGCATTTTGGATACTCAAAATTGGGTGCTGCGGAGGAAGTCCATCCCGATGGTCAAAGTTCTATGGAAGAATCAGGATTTGGAAAGCGCGACTTAGGAGTTAGAGTCGGCTATGATGGAGGCTCACCCTCAACTGTTCCCTTGATTGGATTGGTATGTTTTCTTCTTGTAATATTTGGCTTGTTATTTCTTTTCCTTCTATAGTAGAAGTATTGTGCGTAAAGTTTCGGGACGAAACTTTCTTTTAGGGGGGAGTGACTGTAATGCCCCCGATTTTTCTGCGATTATTTAATTCTCGTTTGGCGTTACGTCGATGCGTCTTATTAGCTTGTGTCATCTGTGGAGTGTGGTCTTAACTCTTTAGAACTGAGTGGCCTATTTTGTAGTCTATTTGCAAGATCTCCCAAGCAAGCCAGGTCATTTTGGGTGACCAGGTGTGGCCTCTCGGGGGATTCTTGTGTTTTGACTTCGGGTGGGTATAATTCGAGTTCTGTTTGTCGAAAGTTAATTTCGACTTCGTCGTTGTGTTTGTAGCGTGGATATTTAGCTACGGTGCGAATTTCGTCGAATTCCGAGGATGTTCGATTTTCGCGTCGTTTTGTATTGTATGAAAAATAAAACTATTTAATAAATATTATATTAATTATTATTTTGAAGGGGTGCGGGTGCTTGGCGGTTTTGCCTTTTCTTATCTTACCTTAATAAATTTATTAGCTAATTAAGGTTAATAGGGTTCTATAAATAGGATAGGTTAGATTAGAGAAGAAAGAAACCGCTCATGTTCACTTTCTTCCCCCGCCCGCAGCACCTGTTCGCAGAAAACAGAGGAACCGTCGAACCTGCTCCCCTCTGGACGCCGATTCCGGGAGCGTTTGTGGACGGAATTCTATTCCGAAAGCGGATTTGGATTGCTCTTGCCTAGACATTCATTCCTACGGTAAGAAATTCAGTTTTCGTGGTGTTTCTAGGGGTCTCGAATTTCTTGGGTTGTCTGTTTCCGCCATTAAAGGTCCAGATTTCTGCTTTAGGTGTTGTTGCTACTAGTGCCGAGTGAGGATAAGGGAGGCCGACCAAGCTTCGCTGGAAATCGAGGCAAGTGGTGTTCTTGCCCTTGTCTAGTATTGTTTTCTTTCTCTCTTTGTTCTTGCGGCCGTAGAGAAGCTTGTCTAGACTTTTGCTATGATAATAAAGCCCTGTTAGCCCTAGGTTAGAAACCCAATTCTTTGCTTGAAATCGGGTACAAATTTCCAACTATTAGTAGAGAAGCCTTGTTATTTGGCTGACTAAGGGTTGAGGGTTGGGTCGATTTTCCTGTGCAGTAGTTGTAGCCGGGTGGAGGCGAAAAGCTATAGTTTATTTTTATGCAAAAATCTGTCGTGCTTAGGCTCGGGTTTAGACGAAATCGTGCTTGCCTGTGTAATGGTTTTAGCAGAATCTCTCCCTGTCCTTAGTCTAGATGATTAGAATAATTAAGGGCTTGGCGTTGAGTGTGGTGCACACACTCAACGCCGGGTCTGCTTGGGCTTGGCGTTGAGTGTGGTGCACACACTCAACGCCGGGCTTGCTTGGGCTTGGCGTTGAGTGTGGTGCACACACTAAAAGCCGGGCCTGCTTGGGCTTGGCGTTGAGTGTGGTGCACAAACTCAACGCCGGGTCTGCTTGGGCTTTGCGTTGAGTGTGGTGCACACACTCAACGTCATAGCCTCTTGGTCTGTTCTTTTGCAGCTAAGTATCGTGGCGTTGAGTGAGTCGACTTCACTCAACGCTATGGCTATCTAGGAGTTGAGTGAGGCACACTCACTCAACGCCGCATCCAATCTGCGCGGTTATGTCGGATGGCGTTGATTGAGTGGGCCTCACTCAACGCCATGGCAGTTTAGGCATTGAGTGAGGCGGGCTCACTCAATACCGCAGCCCTTTCTTGCGGTTAAGTATTTTGGCATTGAGTGAGTCGACCTCACTCAACACCAAAGCTATTTTGGCATTGAGAGAGGTGGACTCACTCAACGCCACAGTTAGCTTTTGCGGCTAAGTGCTAAGGCGTTGAGTGAGTGAACCTCACTCAACGTCGTAGCTGTTTTGGCATTGAGTGAGGTTAGCTTACTCAATGCCACAGCCTGTGTTGCTAAAGGCGTTGAGGGAGTGGACCTCACTCAATGCCGTAGCTATTTTGGCGTTGAGTGAGGTTAGCTCACTCAACGCCACAGCCTGTATTGCTGAAGGCATTGAGGGAGTGGACCTCACTCAACACCGTAGCTGTTTTGGCGTTGAGTGAGGTTAGCTCACTCAACGCCACCGCCTGTGTTGCTTAAGGAGTTGAGGGAGTGGACCTCACTCAACGCCATAGCTATTTTGGTGTTGAGTGAGGTTAGCTCACTCAACGCCACAGCCTGTGTTGTTGAAGGCGTTTAGGGAGTGGACCTCACTCAACACCGTAGCTATTTTGGCGTTGAGTGATGTTAGCTCACTCAACGCCACAACCTTTGGTTCTAAGGCATTCACATGTAGACCCTTGAGCTTTTTTTCTTGTAAATGGTGGTTGGGGGACTGAGTTTGCCCCCAACCCAGATCCGCGTTGTTTTTTGCTACAGCCATCTATCACAGCTTAGGGTGTTAGACGTTTCTTCCTTTGTAGTTTGCAACGTTTGGGCTCATGGTAGCCTTGTAAACTCTGCAGGATTTTTGGACAGGGTTGTTGCTGTTTCCTTGCACATAGTGTTTTCCCTTTTTGTTTTGCCTTGGACAGTGGTGCTTGTTACGGTTTACTTACTCTTCTTGCTTATCTTTTAGCTTAACATTTCCGTACAACTTATTTGTTTTTGCTTGCTGAGGTATTCTTTTCTTCTTTGAATGCCTCAGGTTCTGGTTAGTAGCCGATTAGGCGGCTAGTTGTGCTGTGCTGTTGCTGGTGGTCTCTCGTACTGTGGAGATCAGTTCCCTGGTCTTGTGAGGTAGTTTTGTGTTTCTTTCTTACATACATACATACTTGTCAGTGGGTTCGTGTCAGTTTGTTGGCGCCCACTGGTAGTTTTACCTTGATACTAGATTTGTTATCTTTTTGCTTCTACCTTTTCTGGAGATAGTCTACTTACTCTTGGGATGATTTATGCTAGGTTGTTAGTTTCTTTTAAACCTAAAAACACTATTATAAGTATATCTCATGATCAGCATGTTTTATAAAACTCAACCACTATTTTCCAAATAACGTAAAAATATCATTTTCTTATATATAGTATAAATTAAATGTAGGGTCCTGCATAGTATAAGTTGTCCTCTAGGGGGCACTTATGCACTCTTTTAGGATGTCAAACCTGAATAAAGTATTTTCCGCAGCATATAAGTATAGTTTTAAACTGTGGACTAGATGATCCACTAAGACGAGGGATACGGCCTTTAAAATATAACTGATTTTCTAATCATTAAACTTATGAATTTTCATAGTCCAGTTAGATGGTGTTCGCCTGAGCGTCGATAGTTATCCCCTGCTCGACATGGCATCACGATGCATGTTTTCTCATACTCTGATGCTTCTTAAATTTGGAGAAAATGCGGGTTGTGAAAATAACGCTCCACATTTAAGCCAGATCGTGCCTTCTCCATGTAAGACTCCCCCCTCCCAGAACACAAGTCACGTCTGAGGGGAGTCTTAATCTCAGAATAGCCTTCTTGCGGTAATGCCAATACATGGGTTGACCTAAACTACAAGATGTCTATCCTGCCGGCTAAAACCAATATCATTCATGCTAACCCAACATAAAGACAAAACCAAAGTCAAATCCACATAAGTATAAAAGTCCACAAGTACATCAATAATAAGAAGCATAAATAGGATTCTATAATATCAGAGTACATAAAAGCTTTGGCCAAAGGGCTACAAAAGTGTCTCTCAAAACCTCACATAAATAATAGAAGGCAGCGATGGTATTGTCACGTAAGACCCTGTCACCCTGGCCTGGCCGCCCTCCTACGCAACCTACTGCTGCTCTATCTATGGGGTTTTCTCCTAAAAAGGAATATGTATCAACTGTAAGTCATAAAGACTAAGTGGTTATCACATCCGCTACCCCAGTGACTCTTAGTCACCGGGCAGAGAAAGGTAAAGGGTACAATATATATATATATATATATATATATATATATATATATATATATACATATATATATATATATATATATAAGCAGTAGTACAAGCAGGTGGTATAAGACTAATCAATATCAGAGTGCCCGACTTGTAAAACAAGTGAGGTTAATAATCTACGCTATCAGTTTTACTATCAACAACAATATACAAGTATGATCCTACAACAGGAAAGTAACTCAACATATATGAATGCTCATACAAATATTTAAGTTAAGGATCGGCTTAATAGTAAAGTAACTCATCATATAAGAGTGCACATACAAACCTATGTGATAAGGATCTTGTTTATGTAATGCAATGCAATGTTATGAATGTAATGCGATGACTCGCCCATATACAGTTCCATGTCGACAAAACTTGTAGTTCCCACTTTTCGAGAAGGTAGCTAACCTCTCAGGCGCCATCCGTTGTGGTCAGACGGTGATAGTGGAACGGGATTTCCACTACTAGGCCGGTCTCCACACTACCTGGCCTTGGCCTCCGTACGCCTTAATGCTAAGAACACAAGTACGGAGTTCACATGCGTACTACGGCTCAGAGGGGTCTCGGGTAGGTGTTCACCAAGAACATAACCCATACTAGCCTATTTTTGTGGAACGGAAGGAGCCTATGGGAGAGTATCACAACAGTTACAAAGCCCAACCGTCCAGTTGGCACGTAAGGAGCCCCGGGAATGAGCACCGAGGACCATGCCAAACTGCCCAAAGTCTATCTGTCAACTCTTGTCGGTGTGACAACTGGCGAGCCCGTAGACCTACCACACCATCCTTAACCAAAGATTATGACAGCACATGCAATTTTACATTTAAGGGATCCACACTGAGCCCCCTTTTATTAGTCATTACTCATGCTCAACAGCACGCAAGGGCTGCACACCGAGTCCCTTATCCACACATCATTCCAGTATGGCAAACACACACACACCTAAACCCTTCCACATTACTATACAACATTTTCACAGGTGGCAAGCCACCTTATATAGTACACCAACCTCAAACTACTACTCGTAAGGAGACACAACTCTAAGCAGTGAACTACTAAACACATTCCATTATTCATCAAATCCAATGACCATGCATTAAAGACATCCAATTCCTTTCCACATGATCCATCATTCCCAAGAAGTGTAACACCATATGATAATCACAACAATATAAGGATACTTCACATACACATCAAACATGATAACATAGTTATGGTTACGCATTTAGTTTTCGGACACCAAACATTCTTTCCAAAACCTATTTCGTTCTCCTGATTATAATCATGCACATCCCTACCAGATTTCACAAGAATATCATTTGTACAACCAAACATATCAATTCATTTGTTCACTAACTTACCCAAATAATTTGTTTATCAAACTCCTTCAAATCGTTTGCACAATCATGTTTCACCAAACCATTCATTTATCACGATTACGTAAAGACTAAGTTTACAAAAACTTAAACATTATTTTGCTACGATCTCCCTTCCAGAATAACATGTACTTAAGTCATGACTATAGAGTAACATCGACTGGAGATTCCTGAGGCTACAGGACTCATATGAAAATATGTAACCATCCGTTGGAAAGGTCTTTCCAAGAGCTACGACTTTTGTGTTTAGTCAAAACCCAGATCTGGTCGTATCATACTCGAAAACAGCCTTGAAGTTTGTTACGCACAGAAAATAGATTTCTGCACGCATCTTAAAGCAAGATGAACGACAATGGTTCATCTTCTTCCTTTAGTAATTTTTCAAAACCACTCATAGATTTTCCTTCTCCCTTATGCACCCTCAATAGACGATTCCTCTTCAAAAAACCAAGTCCATGATCTTCACATAGAAAAGAGGAGAGGTTAAAGACATCAAATTACTAGGACAAGGTCCTAACATGGTATTTTCCTTGGAGATCATCATCTCGCTAGTCAAACCCTTTTGAGTCAACATATCTCCTAAATAATAACTACAGATCTAGCACCAAGGGAGAGGGTAGGAAGCTCACCTTGTTTCCGGACATGGATCTTGTTATCATTCTCGGTGGAATCTTCTCCTCATTGGCGTTGTTCTTCCCGGAAAGGTGGATCAGCTCTTCTTCTAGAAAATTGACTCCGGCAATGTCCTCACTTCCGACGGTTTTAACAAGTAACGGAACGGCAAGGGGATGAAGTGACGGATAGGGTTTGCCCGCAAGTCTCCTTTTATTAGAGTAATTAGGGTTAGATCTCCTGCCACGTGCCGCCCTAGTGTTGGACCACTTATTATTACTTTAAATATGTCTGGTTGAAAAGACCGGGTCCAGATAAGTCGTTTGGCGCATTTCCCAAAAACTCGGTTCAACCCATTTCTATGAACCAACAATAGTGGGCTAAAAATCTTCTAAGTCAAAAGCATCGTGTATACCATACACACTCGAAGAATAGTCAAGTTTCGTCGTGATCACTCGATGCCAGTCGAGTGGCGTCGAGTTCACTCAACGCCCCCAGACTACTTCAAAGTTGAAAGTGTCATGTATACTATACACACTTGACGAATCGTCGAGATTCGTCGTGATCATTCGATGCCCGTCAAGTGGCGTCGAGTTCACTAAATGCCCCTAGAATCATTCTATGTTAAAAACATTGAGTGGCGCTGAGACCACTCAACACCTCGTTGAGTGTCGAATTTCTAAGTCAAAAGCGTTGTGACCAAACAACACCTCGTTGAGTCCCGAACTTTCTAATTCAAAAGCATTGAGTGGCATTGAGACCACTCAACACCTTGTTGAATCCCGAATCATCTAAGTCCAAAAGTGTTGAGTGGCATTGAGACCACTCAACGCACTCGACGCCTCGTCGAATGGCATTAAGAACACTCAATGCTCTCGACGCTTTGAGTCCAGAAACATTCTAAGTCAAAAATTTTGAGTGGCGTTGAGACCTGAGAGACGGTTAGTTGTCTACCTAAATCACCTAGAGGGGGGGTGAATAGGTGAGATGTGCGCCTATTTGCGGAATAAAAAATTAAGGAACTAGCACAGCACAATACCAAGCAATCACAGACGACAAAAGATTTATAGTGGTTCCCCAACCTTGGGTACATCCACTTTCACCTCACCAATCTAGTAAACCACTAGACTTGGCTACTCCACTATCTCGGATCCAAACGATCCTACAACTCGGAACAACGTTCCTACAAAACTCGATCCCAACTGGATCTACACTCGGAAGAAAACCTTCCTACAAATCTCGATCCAAACCGGATCTACAGAACTCGGAGTCAAGACTCCTACAAGAATAAAAGATGTATACAAAAATATACAAACAGAGATATTCAGATCTGGATCTCCAATCCTTTCTTCCTTCTTCAGAGTTAGGGCTCGGCAGAAAATAGATCGAGGAAGACAAAGCGAAATCTCTTGGATCTGAAAAACTAGAATCAGCAAGATCAAGAATTGGATCTGTCGATTGAGAATAGCTTGATCTTCTGAAACTTCTTGTCTGAATCCTTGGATCGGAGAAGACCGGCGACGAAGAAGATGAACAGTGTCGACGTGAACTTGACGGCTTCCCGATACGAGCGATAGAAATTAGATTCAGAAATACTTCTTAGGGTTTGACGTTTTGACAAGACCTATTTATAGGATCTCTATAATGGTCAAATCCAACCTTAATCATGTACACGTGGACCAATCATATTAGAGGATATGAAATAATCCCGTATAGTCTGGACTTAGAAAATAATCTGTGAAAAACCAGACTACTCGAGTATGGTATAAACTACTCGAGTATCCTGAGTAACCTACTCGAGTATCTAGAAGAACTGACTCGAGTATCTGGTAAATACATACTCGAGTATATCAGCTGAACTACTCGAGTAAGTCGATCCACTCGAGTATATAAATTTAACTACTCGAGTACTTGACTTTGGTCTACTCGAGTATATTAGTTTAACTACTCGAGTATATAGATAACCACTCGTGTATGAACACTTAGGCAAAATTCCGAGAGAGGAAAAACTATATACTCGAGTAAGTGAAAGCATCTACTCGTGTATCATAGTATCTACTCGGGTATGTTCTTTGGACTACTCGAGTATATCCTTTGAACTACTCGAGTATCATAGTATCTACTCGAGTATGTTCTTTGGACTACTCGAGTATATCCTTTGAACTACTCGAGTATATGACTTGGAATAATTTCTCCCTTGGAAATCCATTTCTCCTACTAATGATCAGCAACACTTCAAGGTCCCATGAGTTCAAATGTTTGTGAAGTGAAGTGTATCCCAATAGAGAGGCTACGCATGGGTCAACACCATGGATCACACAATGAAGGATTACATTGTATGGTCCTGTGCTAGGTGACCCACTGTAGACTGACATTGGTTTACACTTGACAATAGAGTCCTGCAAGCACATCTAAACAAGTACATCAAATACAACAGCAATTCATTTTAGTTTTAGGAGGACTTCTTCAAATTAAGGTCATTGTGGAAACAAGACCCAATAATCTCCCCCTATTTGAAGAAGTCAGAACACCATCTACTAAATTGAATTGCCAGAGATATTAAAACAATATGACGTAAAAGAGAATGCATTGACTTATATTTCTTAACTAGAATAGCTTTGCATTTCTCCCACTTACTGAAATCTTCATTTGGATTTGCATTTTCTTTTCCTTTTTCATCTCTATAAACCATTTCCTTTTGCTCTCCCCCTTTCTGACCTCTTTAAATAGGGGACTACTAGAAACTCCCCCTTAATCTTCTAGTTCCAAGAATTTTCTGGAACAACTACTTGTCCAATTGCCAGATAAGAATTTTATTGGCCTATGGACATACCTGCATAAACAAGATTAGAATCCCTTAGGAGCCCAAACAAGATTGGGTCCTAGGTCTTTTGTTAGTATCCTCCCCCTATGAGAGTTAACATTATGAGTGGTCTTTCTCACATTATCAACTTGAGGAGTTAAAACATAGCTGAGATTAAACCAGCAATCTATGGCGAAGTGACCAACCTTGCCACAACACCAACAGTTAAACCTGTTGTACCTTCTCTTGTTCTCTTGCTTTACCTTATGGATGGGGGGTCTAGCAAGAGCAACTGACTTGGAGGAGGAAGCCTCATGATTGCAACAGGTACATGGCTTCCTTGTCTCCTCGGCCTTTGTTACACCAGTTTTAGCTTTCGGTGTCTTCTTCTTATTTGTCCCATGATTGTAAGGATCATATTTTAGTAAGGCAACGGTTTGGCTTGGGAAGGCCTTGCCTTTACCTTTGGCTGATTTATGTCCTATACTGCTATTTTTCCCAAAGGAGGTTTCTCCATTAGTGATTGGAAGCACAGTTGTAGGCATGGTGAGAGTTTCAACCAGCTTTCGTTCAATGACTAGCTTTGCTTCCAATTCATCCAGGAGAAAATCTTTATGATTTACTAATTCAGTAAAGTCTTTGATTTCCTCCTTCAAAGATTGAACTTCATCTCTGAGAGGGGTCATTTGGTCAATCTCCTCCCTCAGATTTGATTCCACCTCTTTGAGGGATGCAATCTCTTTTGATTGCGATTTGACTACCTTCCGGCATTTGTCAAATGCAGTCAATAAGACTTGATACTGATTTACCAATTCAAAATCATCCTCCCCAGAAGAGTAGCCATCATGACCATTTGAGTCAGTATCTGAGGCAGAAAGAGGTGTGTGAGAATTTACCTTCCCGGTATATGAGGAGTTACCGTTGTCTTTGTCCTCTTGGTCAGAAAAAGCCATAAGCCCGAAGTAGGCTTCTTCATCCGCACTTGACTCAGATGAGTTAGAGTCACTGAGGGTCTTTGGCTTTTTGGCAATGAAGCTTCTTTCTTTCTTCCTTTTCCCTTGAGGGGAATTCTTTTTTATGCCTCTTCCTTCTTTCTTCTTCAGAGGGCACTCAGTGCTTATATGCCCTGGCTTACTGCAGGAATAACAAACAATGTTAGAGGAAACATGTTTGTTCGGTTTAGATTTATACCTGTCATGTCTGCTGTGACGATCACCATCAGGACGTGATCTTCTGGACGAGGAATCATTTTCTCTCATTTGTTTCTTATTGCTAAGAAACTTCTTGAATTGTCGGGAGAGAAGATGAAACTCTTCATCTGATGAATCTGAGCCTGAGGTGCTTGGCTCGGACTCTTCTTCTTCATAGTCTCCTTGAGTGGAAGCAGCTTTGGCCTTCCTTGAGCTATCTGCCCTTAGAGCAACTGACATATCTTGGGATGAGGGCCTGTTGCACTCTTCTTCAGCTTTTCTATTATTGATTTGAAGCTCATATGACATAAGCTTTCCGAAGAGGTTCTGAGGGTCAGTCTCTGCTAATCTTCCAAACTCTCTGATGGCACATATCTTGTTGTCACAATCCTTTGTCAAGGATCTTAGGAACTTGTCGTTTAGTTCACCATCAGTGAACACTCTGCCATAGTTCCTCAATCCATTGACAATCTTGAAGAAATTTTCATATGTGTCAGCAATAGCTTCCTTTGGTCCTTGTTTGAAGGCTTCATACTTCTGATTTAGAAGGGATCTTCTATCATCCCTTACTTCTTTTGTACCTTCCATCAAGATAATTAGAGATCTCCACATTTCCTTGGCAGATTGGCAGTGAATGAGGTTTTGCAACTTAGAATCATTGACTGCACTTGTGATGATGTTCTTGGCTTTCTTGTCTAAGGAGACAAGTGCAATCTCATTCTTTTCAAGATCCATCAACTTCTTTGGCACCTCCTTTGTAGGATCACTGGTGGAGGCAATCATAGGGATATAAGGGCCTTCCTCCACTATCATGAATAAACGGGGGTCAACAGCTTCCATGTAAAGTTTTATTCTCTCTTTCCACATGGGAAAGTTTGCCTTATTGCACACTGGGAGCTTAGAAAAATCCTTGGCTCTGTCCATGCTTGATAAACTCAGAAAGACAACTAGGAGGGATCAGATCAAGGTGTTAACCTTTTAAAGATCAACCTCCCCCTCTGATACCAATTGAGAGACGGTTAGTTGTCTACCTAAATCACCTAGAGGGGGGGTGAATAGGTGAGATGTGCGCCTATTTGCGGAATAAAAAATTAAGGAACTAGCACAGCACAATACCAAGCAATCATAGACGACAAAAGATTTATAGTGGTTCCCCAACCTTGGGTACATCCACTTTCACCTCACCAATCTAGTAAACCACTAGACTTGGCTACTCCACTATCTCGGATCCAAACGATCCTACAACTCGGAACAACGTTCCTACAAAACTCGATCCCAACTGGATCTACACTCGGAAGAAAACCTTCCTACAAATCTCGATCCAAACCGGATCTACAGAACTCGGAGTCAAGACTCCTACAAGAATAAAAGATGTATACAAAAATATACAAACAGAGATATTCAGATCTGGATCTCCAATCCTTTCTTCCTTCTTCAGAGTTAGGGCTCGGCAGAAAATAGATCGAGGAAGACAAAGCGAAATCTCTTGGATCTGAAAAACTAGAATCAGCAAGATCAAGAATTGGATCTGTCGATTGAGAATAGCTTGATCTTCTGAAACTTCTTGTCTGAATCCTTGGATCGAAGAAGACCGGCGACGAAGAAGATGAACATTGTCGGCGTGAACTTGACGGCTTCCTGATGCGAGCGATAGAAATTAGATTCAGAAATACTTCTTAGGGTTTGACGTTTTGACAAGACCTATTTATAGGATCTCTATAACGGTCAAATCCAACCTTAATCATGTACACGTGGACCAATCATATTAGAGGATATGAAATAATCTCGTATAGTCTGGACTTAGAAAATAATCTGTGAAAAACCAGACTACTCGAGTATGGTATAAACTACTCGAGTATCCTGAGTAACCTACTCGAGTATCTGGAAGAACTGACTCGAGTATCTGGTAAATACATACTCGAGTATATCAGCTGAACTACTCGAGTAAGTCGATCCACTCGAGTATATAAATTTAACTACTCGAGTACTTGACTTTGGTCTACTCGAGTATATTAGTTTAACTACTCGAGTATATAGATAACCACTCGTGTATGAACACTTAGGCAAAATTCCGAGAGAGGAAAAACTAGATACTCGAGTAAGTGAAAGCATCTACTCGTGTATCATAGTATCTACTCGGGTATGTTCTTTGGACTACTCGAGTATATCCTTTGAACTACTCGAGTATCATAGTATCTACTCGAGTATGTTCTTTGGACTACTCGAGTATATCCTTTGAACTACTCGAGTATATGACTTGGAATAATTTCTCCCTTGGAAATCCATTTCTCCTACTAATGATCAGCAACACTTCAAGGTCCCATGAGTTCAAATGTTTGTGAAGTGAAGTGTATCCCAATAGAGAGGCTACACCTGGGTCAACACCATGGATCACACAATGAAGGATTACATTGTATGGTCCTGTGCTAGGTGACCCACTGTAGACTGACATTGGTTTACACTTGACAATAGAGTCCTGCAAGCACATCTAAACAAGTACATCAAATACAACAGCAATTCATTTTAGTTTTAGGAGGACTTCTTCAAATTAAGGTCATTGTGGAAACAAGACCCAACAAGACCACTCAATGCCTCGTTGAGTGACGAACTTTACAAGTCAAAAGCATTGAGTGGCATTGAGACCACTCAATGCACTCGATGCCTTGTATAATGGTGTCGAGTTCATTCAACACCGCAACATCCAGAATATTTCTGAGTCAGAATTCATTGAGTGGTATTGTGACCACTCAACGCGTATAGCATCCAGAATATTTCTAAGTCATATTTGCCCTATTTGTCGAGTATCACTCGACGCCTGTTACTGGTGCACCCCAAGCTTTAGTAAAATTTCTTGACTCAAAATGTGTGCGAGGGGTCTAACACGAAATTGGACGTTACAAATGTAATGCCCCGAAACTCAAAAGAGAGACAGACGGCGTTTGAAGCCAAGTTTGGGGACTAGTAAGGGCCACACGGCCTGGGACACGGGCGTGTACAGGGTTGTGCCCTTCTCGGGCTGTTAGTCGGGCTGTGTCGAGAGAGTTACATGGCCTGGGACACGGGCATATCCCAGGGCATGTCTGGCAAACGGCCTATGACACGGGCGTTTCACATGGCCTTGTCTTGTTCGGGATGCGACAGTTTCAGCATTGATTGATGCACACAACCCATGACACAGGCGTGTCCATGGTTGGCACGGGCCTATCCCAAGCCATGTTACAGGCCGTTTCCTGTTCTGTATTTTCTGGGTTATGGCGAGTGCGGAACACGGCCTTGGACACGGGCATATCACAAGCCATGTTCGGCCCAGGAAATTGATTTTAAGTGCGAATCGTGGCCGTTTGTTTCCTTCTATTGGTATCTAATTGTCTAGAGCGGTCCTTGCTGAGATAAGTCCGGGAATAGGGTTTAAAACCCTCATTCCTCATCAAGATTTCTCTTTATAAAGCTTTAGAGAGAGGGGAGAGCAAAGAAGAAGGAGAAGGAGAGATCCGGCCGCCGAAGGAGCTTTGGAGCCCCAAATTGCAAGCCGCATCCAGATCTACGGAGGCGAGACCATTGCGGTGCTTTTTATCTGTCTAGATCTCCATGACGTCAAAGAGAACCATAAGGGTAATGATTATCTTCTTGTACATGTGAAGTCCTCTTAACTTTTTGCATAGGAAACTCCCTCCCGCGAGTGAGCGGTGAGTGCGAGGTTTTCCTTTGGGTGGACATGAATAGTCACCGTTGTTTTGCATGTAGAGTCCAAAATCGAAGTACGAACATAGGCATGGTGTGTGAAGCATACCCAAACAAGTTAGTCTGGATCGGTGATGTTTTCATTATGCTTGTAGTGCCGGAGAAGACTCCGTGCCATTTGCTTTTCGGGTTTTCTACGCGGTAGATTACAACAGGGTGTCTTGGGGAATAACTCTAAGGTGCACCCGAAAAACTGGGCAGAAGCGTGGTTATGCCATCTTGGTGGCATGGGAGCCAACTTGCACATAACAGGGTTATGTAAAATTTTTGTGATCGATTTGGGACACGGGGAAGCTTGACCCGCGCCTATGTCATAAATTGACGTGGAGGTGTTAGCAATGGGTTTGGTAGAACCGTACCCGCTCTATGAGGTTCAGTTAAAGAAACCTAAGGTACGTGGAACTTACCATTGACATAGATGGAGGGTCTTAGGCTTAGGCCAGAAACACTATAATGCTCACGAGGTTTGCCATCCTTGCGGCGGTGGTGAGACCACAGATTTTTATCGCGTTCACCGAGTAAGTGCCCTGAGAGCATGTGGTGTGTGGCCATGCGGGCCTGCACCTGTGTTGTATTGAGAAAATGTTGTACTTTCACTTTAATCGTTGGATTATACTAATGCAATGCAGGGAAGGAGAACCGCCACCCAAAGAAAGGGGTGGGTTCGTTATAATTTGGTCAACTTTAGCAGACCATTGCTTTTATTTGTCACTGTTGCGGTGGATTGTTGTTTGCAGGTGCGGTGGAGCCTATTGACAAATAGCGGGTTGAAGCCCTTATTGCTGAGCCGGCCCTCGAAGGACTTTGCAAATGTTTACTTTTATTCTCATGTGTGATCGACCCACGTGCCGATGTTTGGAAGACACTATTTGTTTAAAGTAAACTCATGTAAGGCCATTAGGCCAAGTACTTTGTGTATTTGTACACTCATTCCTATTTTCGGTATTTTAGTGGACATTCATGCTGTGGCTTGGGTTATTTTCTTTGCAACATTTAAAATGCTTCAGCTAGAATGTGCTCTGTGTAGGAAGTGTGTTATTGGAATGATGGTTTCATTTAGTAACCATTCGGTCTGTCCGTGGTATATGGCATCAGGCCCCGGCCGGACCTACTGTTATATGTTATGTGACGGATAGGGGTGTTACAATTTGGTATCAGACTATAAGTTTCGGTCATGCTTAAATGAATTTATGGGCGAATTCTTTTAAGGGGTGGTGAGCACAGGTGTGTGCGTCATCGTTATAACATAAAAAGAAACCATGAATTTCCACTTAGGAATGAAAATACACATGTTTGAGGAACCTGCGTGTTCCTATAATTGCTTTTTGCAATATTTTTTGGTCACTTAACGGTGTTTTGTACGTTTATAGGTGACCAGGAGTGGTGCAGGGCCTTAAGAAAACCCGTATTCTAAGGCAAGTAATGCACCAAATGATGTGCCTACAACCCCTCCTTCGGTAGAAACCATAAGATTGGTGGTTGAAGCGGTGTTCGCTATGATAAATACCCAGCCTACAAGTCAAATTCAGCATCCTGCCCCTACCGTGAAGTAGGTACCGCTTTAAGCAGTAGAACTGAGAAGGGTTGATCAAGTGGTAGTGAAGCTGTTGATACCTAGAAGTGCGACCGAGAAGCAGCTCAAACATGTTATGGGCTTCAATTCTCCGGTGTTCTCGTGGACTGAAACCCCATCTCAAGCTGAGGATTGGATCTCCCGAGTTAAGAGAGTCTTGACGGCTAAGGAAATGGAGGAGTGGCAAAAGACCACCATAGCCACATTCTTATTGGATGGTGATGCAAGGTTATTGTGGGAAGGTTTAGAACTACACCACTTGGGGGGAAGGCAACTCACGGACGTCTCGATGGAGGAATTTTCGAGATTATTCTTGACAAGGTACCTTCACTCGGCTCTAAGGATCGCGATGGAGAATGAGTTCCAGAAGTTGACGCAAGGAGATAATAGCGTGGACGATCACCTCAACGAATTTACACGGTTGGGTCGGTACGCTAGCTCTACATTTGCTGATGAGGAGCGTAAGTCAAACCGGTTCTATGAGGGTTTGCAGGATGACCTAAGGCTACTACTCTTGGGGCCTATTACACATGGTTTTCTAAACTTGGTCAATATGGCCCGGTCGTTGGATAAAGATTTAAGGAATGTATAAGCGAAGAAAGACTCTAGTGCAAAGAAGAAAGAGTTCAACATGCCAACTACCTCAAATTATGGGTATCGTAAGTTTTATAAGAATGCTAGGACTTCGGGTCAAACCCCTTATTCTAGTGCTTCGAGGGCAACTACAGGCCAAACCCCGTGCTCATGCTATACTTATGGGAAGCCGGGACATTTTGCCCGTTATTGTTGGAGCGGACGACCAAAGTCCGAGAGGAAGCCGGGAGCAACATAAGAGAAGAAGGGCAAAACGGTGGAGTCAACCTCATCACACTATATTCCAACCTAGCCTAGGGTTTACAACCTTAGCCAACAGGAGGCCATAAAGCAAGTTGATGTGGTGATAGGTACGGTTTTAATTTATAGCAGTTTTGCTTTAAATACTTTTTACCTTGGGTATGTTAGGTTACTGCTGCTTGTACTAGGCTTTGTTTTGATTTTCGATAATCCAGCGAGAGCACTCTTTTATACGGGAGCTTCACACTCTTATTTGTCCGAAGGATTTATATCGTGCATTGGAGTACCTTCTTTGATGGCAAAGGAAAAATTGGATGCGCTGTTGCCAAATGGGTGTTCAATGCGCGCGGATAGAGTCTGTTGCGTAAAGATACGGATTGGGAGTCAAGAGTTCGACTTGCAAGCGATGTTAATGCCACTGGTGGAGTATGACGTGATATTTGGTATGGGATGGCTCTCGGAGTAGCAGACATACATTAATTGCAACCGCAAGGAGGTCAAATTGGGAACTGGTCATGAGATGACATTTGTAGACTTGAAAGGGGCGAGAAAGACTTTAATGTCTGCTCTTCAGGTTGTTAAGGCAGTTCATGCTGGTGCAGAGCTATTTTTCACACTAGTGGTGACTTTGAAGCCTTAGCCTAGTTTGGATGGTATCCCGATTGTATCCGAGTATCATGACGTGTTCCCCGACAATCTCCCTAGAGCCCCACCGCAGCGAGAGATTGATTTCACAATTGAGCTAGTGTTAGGTGCCAAACCTATGTCACGCTCTTCGTATAGGTTAGTGCCTAAGGAGATGGCAGAACTAAAGGTTCAACTTGAAGAGCTGTTGGAACAGGGTTATGTGCATCCAAGTTTGTCACCTTGGAGCGCAGCGTTCCTTTTTGTTAAGAAGAAGGATTGAAGTTTGCGACTCTATATAGATTATCGAGAGCTGAATAAGTTGACAGAGCAGAATAAGTATCTGATCCCAAGGATTGATGATTTGTTGTATCAATTAGTTTGGTCATCGGTGTACTCAAAATTGGATCTTAAATCCGGATATTATCAGGTGAGGATAAGAGAAAGTGATATCCCCAAGACAGCTTTCAACACGAGGTATGGGCATAATGAGTTTACCGTCATGCCATTTGGGCTGACTAATGCGCCATCCGTGTTTATGGATCTGATGAACAGAACGTTCAGATAGTACCTGGACCACTTCGTGATAGTCTTTATCGATGACATATTGGTGTACTCACAATGCGAAGAGGATCACATTAAGCATCTGCATTTGGTGTTGGAGACACTGAGGAGGAACGAACTATATGCCAAGTTCTCCAAATGCTAGTTTTGGTTGTCCTTGGTTGCATTCTTTGGTCATATATGATAGTTCTAACTTCAAGACAACCTAAACACCTAGAGGGGGGAGGTGAATAGGTTCTTTTCCTTGTTTTAACTTAAGGCAGAATTTAACTTCAGTTCTGTATTATAAATCAGATATCTCTATAGTTAACACAGCACATGCAATCACAGAAACTAAAATAACACAAGCATCACAGATTGCACAGAGATTTATAGTGGTTCCCCAAGGTCTGGGTACATCCACTTTCCCCCTTCACCTATCTAGCAGTGTGCTAGATTCGGCCTAACTTCTTCCTTCTTCTCAGATCCACAGATCTTACAGCTCAGAACCCTGAAAGGTTCCTACAACTCAGAACCCTATAAGGTTCCTACAACTCAGGCTCATAGCCCTACCTCATCCTTGCCACAAGGCCTACAACTCAGAGAACCAATTCTCCTACACTCGGGCTAAATCAGCCTTACCTCAGCCTTGCCACAAGGCCTACAACTCAGAGAACCAATTCTCATACACTCAGGCTCAATCAGCCTTACCTCAGCCTTGCCATAAGGCCTACAACTCAGAGATCAAAATCTCCTACACTCAGTCTTTATAACATAGGCTTACAACTCAGATCTTTAAAAATATCCTACAGAATTTGATAAGTAATTTTGATGGTCTCTTACCCTTATTGAGAGAGAAAGGATAAGAGAATTCTTGATCAGCTTCTTGATGAAACTGAAGACTAAAATCAACCTATGCTTAGCTTTCTTCAAAGCTTCTTGAATCTGAACTTATTTGGGTTGATCTCCTTTGAAGTTGACTGACTGTCAGCTTCCTTATTGGATTCCAGATATGGATCTGGATCTTCTTAGTAGATTAGTTCTGGATCTACTTCTTAAGAGACTTGTGATTGTCTCCTTCTTGACCTCAAAATAGCTGGAGCTCTCTCTCCCCAAATCTTCTGAAGTTTCTTTTGAATTCTGGAATGAATTCTCCTTAGACAAAATCTGAGTGGATGAACACTTCAGAATGTCTTCTTAGATCTTCTCACGAAGATCTTCTTCTGCTACTTGCACTTTCTTGATCAAAGATCAATCTCACAATAGTTGTGTTAGTTGTGTATCAATTCCTTCTTTTCTTATTCTGAATCCATATATATATAGAATTCATCCATGGTAACCGCCTAATCATGTTTCTAACTAACTTCTGATAAGTCTGACAGCTTCAGTAAACCTGTTGTAACTCACAGCTGTCAAGTCCACAAACAGTTCTTGAGCCTTTGTCTCTGTCAGCAAAGCGTCGAGACTGACTATCTTAAAGTGTCAAGACAATCTGTCAATATGTGTCGACACAAGTGACTTAAGTGTTGACACAGACTTTGGTGATGTCGACACAGCTTATTAACACTGCACCTTGAGAATGTGTCGACACTGATTATTTGTGTTGACACAATCACTTCTACACTCTACAACAATCAACTATGTTGAAACTCTACTGTGTGTCAAAACAAGTCCTGTATGTCGACACAGTTGTTGTAGACTAAGAATTCTGTATGTCGACACTGTCTTTAGGTGTCGACACAGTTGATGTCGACTCTACTTTTGTGTGTCGACACTGCCTCCCGGTGTCGACACAGTTGATGTCGACTAACTATTTCTGTGTGTCGACACAGTCTCCCAGTGTCGACACAGTTGATGTCGACTATGATTCTGTGTGTCGACACAGCCTTTTCCAAGTGTCGACACAAACTTGCTGAAGTCTCGACACAGCTTCCTCTGGTGTCGACACATGGACTTAGAAACTTTTTCCTGCATTTTAGCCAATACTTAACCTGCACATATAGACTCAAAATAACATCAAATACACCTTGATGTATATCATTGAGCTAAGTGAGGCTTCTCCAAATCAGTTATAAATTTTCTAATGTACCCAACAATCTCCCCCTATGTGGAGAAGTCATAACCCTTTTGTCAATGATATACACCAGTTATGATAAATAAACATGATGATGTGTATAAGCATTTTTAACAGGGTAACTTATAAACAAAACAAATATCAAAATCACCTCACAAAATAAGGATGCAAACTAAAAGAACATGGAACATGGTTTTGTTTATTATCTCAAAAAGTTTCTTAACACTGATTACATAGATTTCTTTAAAACTAAGAATTATATAGTTCTAGAAACATCTAGTAAAACTAAAACTATGGCTGGGCTGGCTCCTTGATGACTATTCCTTTTCCTGATTTAATCTGAGCCTGCATAGAAGGTTCTGTATCTTCAATGAGCTTCTTGTCTTTCAAATCAGCCTTCTTTTGTGCTTTAGCCTTAATTCTTTTGCCTTTCAAAGTAATGAAAAGGCATAGGAAAATACTTGCTAGGCTCCTGTGCATTAGGAGGTAGCTTCCCAATCTTGGCCTTCCTTCTGTATTGAACTATGGCCTCTTGCCTAGCCTCATACTTCTGCCACTCCTACTCATTATACCATTTACCCCTTTCATGAACTTGGTCTTTGACAGCTTTCTAGGCAGTTAATATGATATTTCTAGATGTAGGGCTCCATTGCTCAAAATAAAGTTTTAACTCTGCCTGCTCTCTAAATCTTTTCTTTGATAATTGAGCATCTTGTTGAGCTTTCAGACCAGCTTCTGGCATATCTACCTTTTCAATAATAACATTAGTAACTGGTTGAGGAGGGATGTACATAGACTAAACTTGTTGATGTATCATCTCAAGATCTGCAGGGGGTAAATGACTTGGACAACCTCAGGTTGATCACCTTCAAGTTGAGCTGGTTGCACACCTAACTCAGCCACATTATAATCATCACATAAGGGTGGATATACCAGAGTGGCTCTAATACTGTTGGTTACCCATTTGGCATGATCAGAGCCTGCATAAACTATCACCCTCTCCCCCTTTATGACTTCTCTGGTCACATGATCTCTCAAATCCTCTTTTTGAAATCTGATTTGCCCATCCAAGTAATTGACTCCATCTTTAAAAAATGGCTTTAACTTTTTAAGCTGATCAGAAATTGTTTTCTGAGAAGTTGTAATAGCTGTCTTAAAGGAATCGAAGGCTTCCTGTAGCTTCTTATCAAATTCTTCTTTCTCCTTATTTCTTGCCTCAGTCATTGCAATAACTGTTTTCCGTTCTTCAGTGACTATCTCATTGTGAGATTCAGTATGATTGTCATTCATTCTTATTTGATTTTCAAGGACATAGCCTTGTTTGACAACAATATCATCCACTTGTTTCTTGATTTCAGCTTGTTGCTTTGCTAGTAAGACCACAACATTGCCCCCTTTGTGGAAGCAATCTGTCAACTCTTTTTTATTCTGGTTTACCTAAAATCTGATGGACTTTATTTCTTGGGCTAGATGAAATTGAAGAGCCTTATGGCTTTCATCCACATATTTTTCAAGAGCCAATCTCTGCTCATCAAATTTTACCTGTAAATCAACCAAATATTTGTTGTAATCAATCTCAGGGGCTGGTTGTGAAGTAGTTGCTTGCAAAGCCTTCTTATAGTTCTGGCTTCTCCTCTTAAAAACCATCAGTTTTCTTTTCTTAACACTTGCTATCTCCTCATCCTCTGAATTAGAAGAACTGGCAATATCAACTCTTTTTTTAGGACTAGGAGGCATCTCCTTTTCAGTCCTTTGCTCTACCTTCTCAAGGTTAACTTTCTCCCCCTTAACTGTTGCTCCCTCTATGTAAGGAAATAACTCTTCCAGAGTGAACTCTTGTTGAGTGTGAACTGCTTTTTCTAGAGCATCAGCAACCACAGATGTATCCTCCAGGATCACATCTAGTGCTGGACTATTAACATGAGGAATGTTAATAATTGATTGTGAATCTATTTCACTTGCCAAGTGAAGTCTTTCTTCCCCTTGTCCTTGTGCAGAAACTTACTCCCCCTGCACTTATGCATTCTCAGCATTGTCCTGTACTTGTACAATATCTAGCTCCCCCTGCACTTGTGCATTAGTTGTGTCCTCTTGCACATGATCATGATCAGTAATCTCATGGACTGGAGATTTTGCTACAGTCTCCACATCAGGTATGTCCTTTGAGAAGACCCTATCCCATCTATATATTATCCTGATATCCATCCGTCTCATATGATTTATCTTAGTTCCTGGAAGCTAATTCATTACCTCTGGAATTTCTCCAGCCAGGTATAAGCTCTTTAATCTAGCCAAATTAGGCTTTTTGATTCCTTCTTTTATCTTTTCAAATAGAACTGCAGACCAGTCTGTATTAATCTTATAGATAATCCTTGTCATCAGACTGAACATAAAGGCAGATAGCCTATCATGTCCTCTTGGTTTACACAAAATCACCTTCCCTACTACTTCAGATATAAACTTTCCTTGTTGATTCATCCCTTTTCTGTTGATTACTGCTCAAATCTTCATGGCTGGATCCAATCAACACCACTGAAGAGCCTCTCTTGTCTTTGAGGCTGGGATTTCTTCTTTATCCTGAATTCTTGGTAGGTGAAGAATCTTTCTTAAACTCTTCAGACTAAGTTTGACTTTATTACCATGAATTATCAATTTAATCTTTAGTCCAGTGACGTCCACTATTGCAGCTGCATAGAATTCAAATACTTCTTTCTTCCAGATCTTTGTAGGTTTAGAAACAAGAAATTCTAACCCAGACTCAGTAACTAGGGTAATGACCCCTTTTATCTCTGTCACTGCATAATCAAAAGAATTACGCACCAGCTCGTAGCCTTCGTTAATGTTATCTTCAATCTTTGGCGCCATTGGAAAGGAGAGAAATCTTGAATTGAGAGAAGAGAGTTTTTCGACACAAGGGTTAAGTCTCGAAAATCTTGTGAGCGTGTCGACAGAATACTTTCTCGACCTATTTATACCTTTTTAAACAAAGAAGGTCAAAAGGCGGGCAAAAATAGTCTAAATGTGTCGACACTGTTGGAAAGTGTCGACACATACTTCTATTATCTCGACCACGGTGAAGACTACTATGTGTCGACACCAATTTATGATATGTCGACACAAGACATACTTAGTAGACCTTCAGAAATTCTGTGTCGACTCTTATTGCAAGTGTCGACACAATTTCTGGAGGTGTCGACACCATTACTCTGGTTGTGTCGACACAACTTTTCTGAATGTGTCGACATATTGTCCCTTAGGTGTCGACACAATCGACTCTGTGTCGACACAATTTCCCTGAATTGTCGACACAACTCCTCTATGTCGACACATTATTACTGAATGAGTCGACACAATTTTACTTAGCCAAATTTGTTAGACTAGTCTATGTTCAACATTCCTAATTCAATTTTAAATTTATTGAATTTAGTTTCATCTAGAGGCTTAGTAAATACATCTGCAATTTGATAATCTTTCTTAACAAATTCTAATGAGATGTCCTCTTTCTCTACATGTAATCTAAGAAAATGGTATCTTATTTCTAGATGCTTGGTCCTACTATGTGAAACAGGATTATTAGCAATAGAAATAGCACAAGTAGAATCACAAAATAAAGGTGTTCTACTTACCTGAATACCATAGTCTTCTAGCTGGTGTTGAATCCACAACAGCTGTGCACAGCAACTTCCTGCTGCCACATATTCAGACTCAGCTGTGGATATTGCCACACTAGTCTACTTCTTACTGCTCCAAGATATCAATCTACCTCCTAGAATTTGACATGTACCTGTAGTACTTTTTCTATCTTCTTTGCAACCTGTAAAGTCTGCATCTGAATAGTCTGTTAGTAGAAAATCTCCATTCCTAGGGTACCAAAGGCCTAGATTAGGTGTTCCATTTAGATATCTCAAAATTCTCTTTACTGCAGTGTAATGAGATTCTTTAGGGCATGATTTGTACCTAGCACAGACACATGTTGCATACATAATGTCTGGTCTACTAGCAGTGAGATATAGTAGAGAGCCAATTATTCCTCTATACAAAGACTCATCTACAAGCTTACCTGCATCATCTTTGCATATAGACATACTTGTTCCCATAGGAGTTCTCATGGTGGAGGATTATTCCATACCATACTTTTTAATTAACTCCTTGGTGAACTTAGACTGGGATATGGACAAGCCATCATCAGTCTGTCTTACTTGGTGTCCCAAGAAGTACTTAAGTTCCCCCATAATGCTCATTTCAAACTTCCCTTACATAAGTTTAGCAAACTTCTTCCAAAGGTTGTTTTCTGTAGACCTAAATATTATGTCATCTACATAAATCTGGACTAAGATTATCTTATCTTTGGATTCACTTAGGAATAGAGTTTTGTCTATTTTCCCTCTTGAGAATTTGTTCTCAATAAGGAAAGTAGACAGGGTTTAACACCAAGCCCTTGGGCTTGCTTTAACCCATATAAAGCTTTCCTAAGTCTATAAACATAATCTGGTTTAAGAGAATCTACAAAACCTATAGGCTGCTCTATATAGACTTCTTCTTTTAGATTTCCATTCTGGAATGCTGATTTTACATCCATTTGGAATACTTTGAATCCTTGATATGCTGCATAGGCAAGGAACATTCTGACGGCTTCCAGTCTTACTACTGGGGCAAAGGTTTGATCAAAGTCAATACCCTCTTCCTTCCTGTATCCTTTTACAACAAGTCTTACTTTGTTCTTCACAATGATTCCATTCTCATCCATTTTGTTCCTAAAGATCCACTTTGTTCCAATGATGTTGTGGTCTTTTGGTTTAGGAACAAACTCCCAAACCTTGCACCTTCTAAACTGATTCAACTCCTCTTGCATGGCATCAATCCAATGTGGGTCTAGAATTGCTACTTAAATTTCTTTGGCTCTAGTTGAGATAGGAAGCTTGAGCAAAGCACTGTGTTCAAGTTCCTGCTTCTGGTTTGCACTCCATGTCTTAGATCACCAATTATATGATTTGTTGGGTGATCCTTTAAGTGTCTAACTGTTGTAGGTAGTCTCTCTTCAGGATGAATACCTTCTGTTTCTTTAATGTGTTCCACCTCTTAGTTTTCTTCAGCTTCTAGAGAATCCTATACTGCCCCTGGACAGCATCCACTATTTTCCATTTGTTGATCTGAAGTTGAATCTTCTGTAATGGAAATCTTGTCCATTCTCTCTTTTATACCAAATCCTTTGATGATGCCTTTTTCAGAGCCACCAAAGATCACTTTAGGCCCATTTATGATAGGCAAGTACTCCTTCAGCAATCCCTTTATTCCAGTCATGTGCCTGGAACATCCACTGTCCAAGTACAATATAGGGGCATGGTCATATGGACTCATCTGCAACGAAGAATTACTTTCCCTTAGAACTCAAGTAAGTCTTGGGTCCTTGGTTCAGGTTAGATTCATGCTTACCAAATCTACCTGCAGCTCTTCTAATAGGTAGACTGTTTTTCTTCCTGACACTAGTGTTGTGCCAGTAATCTATGGCATAATGACCTGTCTTGCCACAGCACCAGCATTCATACTTGTTATATCTATTTTTAGATACATCAACTCTTTTGTATTGTGCTGGTACTGTTGCAGCTACACACACTGTTTTCTTAAAAACATGGGGTTTATGAACATGGGCTGCCTTATTGACATAACCACCCTTGTCATTCAGAACTTCAGTCTTACTATGACCTTGAGTATTCTCAAAGTCATATTTGTTAGAAGGCTTATGCACCTTTTTAAAAACTACAGGGACTTTAAAATTTAGTGGCTGGACTGAGGCTTTTCCTTTTCTCTTGAATTGGACAGCCCTTGTGTTACCCTTAAAGCCTATTCCAGCGTTACCCTTTTGAGCCACAAACTCATCTATTAAAGGTAAAACTGATTTTGGCTTGGAATAACTAGCCACCAAATCTTTCTCCTTTTGAAGTCTTACTTCCAGACTTTTAATTAGATCATTTTTGTATGTGATTGTGCCCATCTAAATAACAGTTATAGTTTTCAACTTTGCAATCTCATTTAATTTTTGATCCAATTCTTTCTCTAAACTAGATACAACCATCTTTAGATCTGCAATATCCTTAGCCTGAGTTTTGGCCAGGTTCTTGCTTTTCTTTAGTGCTTGCAATAAGTCCCCATATTCATCTATCAGCTGATGAATATCTCCTTCAGATTCAGACCCATCCACATCACTTGATGCAGATGTAGCTGACTCTATACCAGTGCTACAATCAGAATGTCTAGAAATACATTGTACCTTACTAGGACCAGGCTGATCCTGGCATTTGTCTTCTTCTGTTACAGCCATCAGTCCAATACACTAATGGTCTTCTTGTTCATAGATGGAGTCCGGCAATTGCATAAACTCATCTTCTTCATCAGCTGTATAAAGACCAATATATGCCTCAGCTTCAGATTCAGACTCTGAAGTTGATAGGTTTGTCAAGCTTTTCTCCTTCTTAGCAACAAAGGATTTCTCCTTCTTGCTCTTTTGTTGAGTCTTTCTTTTATCAGCAGACTCCTTTCTTTTTTCCGGACACTAAGCTACAACATGTCCAGGCTTATTACAGTAGTAGCAACCAATCTTTGATGTTGTAGATTTGCTAGGCTTAGACCTTCTCCTGTCCTTTTTTGATGACTTTCTCTTTTGATAATAGTCATCAACTTTCTATGATGTTGAGGGCCTAGATTTCCACTACTTCTTCTTCAAGAATCATTGAACTGCCTTGTAAAGGCAACAAAATTTGCATCTGAATCACTGCTATCTGAATTTTGGTTGTCTGAATTATCTGAGGTAATTTCAGCAACTTCCCTAGGAGGTGATGGAGACATCCTCCTATTCTTTCTAGTGGCTTTAACCTTGAAGTCCACAGAATTTTATCTATGCTCCCCTTTAGCATTTCTTTCTTCCTCTTTTCTAGTCATTACTTGCATTTTATAAGACAGCAACTTTCCAAATAAAGTTAGAGGAGAAATATCAGCAAGTTTGGCCACTTCCCTAATGACACAAATCTTGGTGTCTCAATCCTTTGTCAAGGATCTTAGGAATTTATCATTCAGTTCATATGTACTGAAGACTCTTCCATAAGACATCAGTTCATTTACAATTCTTTAGAACTTCTTATAGCACTCAGATATGCTATCTGACTTCCCTTGTCTGAAGCTTTCATATTCCTGATTTAGCATAGACTTTCTATCTTGTCTAACTTCTTCAGAACCCTCCATGTAGACTATCAAAGTGTCCCACATTTCCTTGGAGGTCTTGCAGTGAATCAAATTCTGAAAGGTTGAATCATCTATGGCACTTACTATGATATTCTGATCTCTTTTATCCATAGTTGCCAGTATAATCTCATCCTTAGTCATCTCAGAAAAATCCTTGGGAGTTCTCATATTTGCATCTAGAACAGATACCTTCATTGGATCATAAGGACCTTCTTTTACTGTAATATAGATCCTTGGGTCAAAAGCCTCCATAAACAATCTGACTCTTTCTTTCCATATACCAAATATCTCCTTCCTGCAGATGGGTAGCTTTATAGAACCTAGTTCCTTGTGATTTTCTCCAGAACCCATTTTCTTGATTCTTGATTCTGCCTTAGGGATCTAACTCAGACTATTAAGTCCTTCTTTGAGTAACCTCCCTCTAATACCACTTGATAATTCTAACTTCAAGACAACCTAAACACCTAGAGGGGGGTGAATAGGTTCTTTTCCTTGTTTTAACTTAAGGCAGAATTTAACTTCAGTTCTTTAATATAAATCAGATATCTCTACAGTTAACACAGCACATGCAATCACAGAAACTAAAATAACACAAGCATAACAGATTACACAGAGATTTATAGTGGTTCCCCAAGGTCTGGGTACATCCACTTCCCCCTTCACCTATTTAGCAGTGTGCTAGATTCAGCCTAACTTCTTCCTTCTTCTCAGATCCACAGATCTTACAGCTCAGAACCCTGAAAGGTTCCTACAACTCAGAACCCTATAAGGTTCCTACAACTCAGGCTCAAAGCCCTACCTAAGCCTTGCTACAAGTCCTACAACTCAAAGAACCAATTCTCCTACACTCAGGCTCAATCAGCCTTACCTCAGCCTTGCCACAAGGCCTATAACTCAGAGAACCAATTCTCCTACACTCAGGCTCAATCAGCCTTACCTCAGCCTTACCACAAGGCCTACAACTCAGAGATCAAAATCTCCTACACTCAGCCTTTATAGCATAGGCTTACAACTCAGATCTTTGAAAATATCCTATAGAATTTGATAAGTAATTTTGATGGTCTCTTACCGTTGTTGAGAGAGAAAGGATAAGAGAATTCTTGATCAGCTTCTTGATGAAACTGAAGACTGAAATCAACATATGCTTAGCATTCTTCAAAGCTTCTTGAATCTGAACTTAGTTGGTTTGATCTCCTTATAAGTTGACTGACTGCCAGCTTCCTTATTGGATGCCAGATATGGATCTGGATCTTCTTAGTAGATTAGTTCTGGATCTACTTCTTAAGAGACTTGTGATTGTTTCCTTCTTGATCTCAAAATAGCTGGAGCTCTCTCTCCCCAAATCTTCTGAAGTTTCTTCTTAATTCTGTAATGAATTCTCCTTAGACAAAATCTTAGTGGATGAACACTTCAGAATGTCTTCTTAGATCTTCTCACGAAGATCTTCTTCGGTGACTTGCACTTTCTTGATCAAAGATCAATCTCACAATACTTATGTTAGTTGTGTGTCAATTCCTTCTTTTCTTCTTCTGAATCCATCTATATATATAGACTTCATCCATGGTAACCGACTGATCCGGTTTCTAACTAACTTCTGACAAGTCTGACAGCTTCAGTAAACCTGTTGTAACTCACAGCTGTCAAGTCCACAAACAGTTCTTGAGCCTTTGTCTCTATCATCAAAGAGTCGAGATTGAATTTCTTAAAGTGTCGAGATAATCTGTCAATATGTGTCGACACAAGTGACTTAAGTGTCGACACAGAATTTGTTGATGTCGACATAGCTGCCTTAATGTCGACACAGCTTCTTGACAATGCATCTTGAGAATGTGTCGACACTGATTATTTGTGTCGACACAATCACTTCTACACTCTACAGCAATCAACTATGTTGAAACTCTGCTGTGTGTTGACACAAGTCCTGTGTGTCGACACAGTTATTGTAGACTAAGAATTCTGTGTGTCGACACTGCCTTCAGGTATCGACACAGTTGATGTCGACTCTGCTTCTATGTGTCGACACTGCCTCCCGGTGTCGACAAAGTTAATGTCGACTAACTATTTCGGTGTGTCGACACAGTCTCCCGGTGTCAACACAGTTGATGTCGACTATGCTTCTGTGTGTCGACACAGCCTTTTCCAAGTGTCGACACAAACTTGCTGAAGTGTCGACACAGCTTCCTCTGGTGTCGACACATGAACTTAGAAACTTTTTCCTGCATTTTAGCCAATACTTAACCTGCACATATAGACTCAAAATAACATCAAATACACCTTGATGTATATCATTGAGCTAAGTGAGGCTTCTCAAAATCAGGTACACATTTTCCAATATACCCAACAATATAGTCAATGGATAAGGGATTGTGGTGGATCCGACGAAGATAGTCGCGATACGGGAGTTGCCTGTATTGTCTACGGTAGCGGAAGCCCGGAGTTTTCTGGGACTTGCCGGCTACTATAGGCGCTTTATAGAGAACTTCCCGTGGATAGCATTACCTCTCATGACCTTGACGGGGAAAGATCAAAAGTTTATTTGGGCTCCTTAGTGCACACAAGATTTCAAAGAGCTAAAGGGACGGTTGACCACGACATCTGTTCTATGTTCACCGAGTGGGACCAAAGGTTTTGAGATCTACAGTGATGCTTCGGGCAGTGGTTTGGGTTGTATTCTAATGCAACATGGGAGTGTAATAGCTTATGGCTCGCATCAGTTGAAGGTACATGAGAGGAATTATCCAGTCCATGACTTGGAGTTAGCGGCAGTGATATTTTCCCTGAAGCTATGGTGGCATTACCTATACGGTGTGAAGGTCGATATCTACACCGATCAAAAGAGCCCGAAATACTTGTTGGATCAAAAGGATCTAAACATGCGGCATCAGAGATGGATGGAGTTCCTATTAGACTACACTTTTAAGATTCATTATGTGCTTGGTAAAGGCAATGTGGTTGCTGATGCGTTGAGTAGTAGGGATCCCACGCAGGCCAACTGGTTCTCAATACATGACGAGCATTTGATTCGGGTTTTGGAGGCAATGGAGATCTCTTGTGTTGACAAGCTTAATAGTGCCAAAGCATAGCTGAACTAAACATAGGTGTAGTATGACCTTGCTGATAGGATTCGGCAGGCTCTAGTTTTGGATATCAACATGAAGCAGATCATGGATGAGGTTGTGGATGGGTCAAATTCATAATTTGGTGTTATTAATGGACTGTTATGGAAGTACAGTCATCTGTGCATCCCAAATGTAGGTAAACTGTGGAAGGAATTGATTTACAAGGCTCATCATACCAAGTACTCGATACACCTAGGGAGCACAAAGATGTACTGTGATATGAAAAAGTTATTGTGGTGGCCAGGACTTAAAGAAGGATGTGGCACTTTATGTGGGGAACTGTCAAACGTGCGTCTTGGTGAAGGCAGAATGCAAGAAGTTTGTAGGTTTTTTGAAGTCCTTACTGATCCCGGAGTGGAAGTTCGACGATATTTCAATGGATTTTGTGCATGGGTTGCCAAGGTCATAGAAGGAAAACGATACCATCTGGGTGATCGTAGATTGACTGACGAAAGTGTCGCACTTCATTCCAAATAGGAAGGATGATTCGGTGGATAAACTTGCAAAACTCTATGTAGATAATATTGTTCGACTGTACGGTGTACCCTGCAACATCGTGAGTGACCGAGATGGCCGGTTCACGTCCAATGACTGGAGGTTGGTGCAACAAATGTTGGGAACCAAGCTGAGTTTTAGCACGGCCTTTCATCCGCAGACGGATGGTCAGACCGAGAGGGTCAACAGGACGATAGAGGACATGCTTTGTAAGACCCCCATTTCTTTTCTTTTAAAACACCGGGATCTTAGGCCAAGAACCGCCGCTTTGTGGTGAAACCTTCGCTCTCGGGAAGGTCATCACTATAAAATGCCGATCCTGCCGGCCAAATCGATCACAACTATAGCAATATAATAAAGCAAGTCCACAGAAATCACATATAAATAAATAATCTCCACGAAGGGAGTGTCCACAGATATAACACATAACTGAATCTTGGGCTTATGCCCTTTACATCAAGTTCTCACTACATATCTCTCATTACGAAAGAAAACTAAAATAACTACTAGAGATCAGGGCTCACAGTACCTGCCATCTGAACTCCGGTACTAGACTTCCCGATCTCCAAGCGTGACGACCTCCGGGGCTGCTCCTCCATGCTGGGCTCCATGGTCCTCTAAAATGATGTCGTTCGAAAACCGTTAGTCTGAAAGACTAAGTCCTATCATCCCCCGCCCTTCCCCCATGGCTCCTTGGCACCGAGTAGAGAGAAGGAAAGGGAAGGACATGATAGTGGAGAATAACAATCAAGCAGATGGCGGCGGAACTAATCTAGCAGTTCTAAGGTATATAAGACGGTAATAAAAGTATGGAACACTAAATAAGAAAATAACCTTTTCTTATGTGAAAATACATAAGCTAAGGGATCTCTTGCAGGGCTCCTATCATATAAAAAGTCCCATACTAATTTATACGATAGAGTGTCGGTTTTACTAGCAAGCATAAATATGTAATACTGAATAAAAACCTTAACTTATAAGCACGCTCGCACGAACTTATAAACTAAGGGGTCATTTTGTAGGGACTAATGTATAAAATGTCCCATACAACTTATACATTAGGTGTCGGGTTATATGCAATGATTATACTATGAAATACAATTATGACATGATGTGAACATGCAAGTGCAATCCACCCACTCAAATCTGTGTACACAGACCTTTAGTTCCCCCTTTTTGGAGCCGAACCTCCCAGGATATCTTCGTAGTGGAAAACAGAAGCGGTGGGTTGGGCCTCACACACCTCTAAACCGATAATAGCACTACCAATCAGACCAATCGTACGCCTCAATGCTGGTGCACTAAGCGGAGCTCCTGCGTACTCTTGCCGGCTGGCGCACCGGACTTTATTTAGCCAAGTGTTAAACCATACTTGCCGAGTCAACATATTGGCGTCGGTGCATCGACCCTACAATACCGAAGACCCACCACCTTATACTTATGCAAATGCAACCTTATATATCAGCTACTGAGCCAAAGCTCCCCAGACAATCCCGTCCATCATAAGCAACAACCGAGACAAAGCTCGTCGGGCCATCTAGCCCATCACAAACCATTATCGAGCCAAAGATTGTCGGGCAAACCTGCCCATCTACAAAACCACTGGGCTTACTGCCCGAGTGACCCAACCTATCTCCTAGAGACATTGAGGTGTGAGAAGTTGAAACCCTAGATTTATTATTTACTCTTGTATTTCAATTTTTCCTACGATTTAGGTTTAGCCAAGGACTGCCCAAGGTATTCCCCGTGAAGGGCTCTCGAGGGCACTAGGAGCTACGATGGGCTTAAGCCCAACGCTCCCTTTCGCAAGGCACTTATTCTTATTTGTTAATACCCAATTCCAGGTCCCTTACTATTGCCTTGGATGTAATCCTAGTATTTTTGACACTTCCTTTATAGGTGGAAAGACGATCTTTCGTCGGTCCCGAGCTCCACCTAACATTAACCAATCCAACCCACTACTCATCCTACCTCCAATTATGAACTCATTTTAATTTATCCAAACCAGCAAACCACTAATCCTGAATCATGTGCCCAAATTTATACTCCAACATAATTTCTGCAGTTTTACTATATGCAGACCACTAAGGCTAAATAGCATGTAAAATGGGAGGTACATCAAATAATCTCCCAGTACTCCTATAATAATTATTAGAGGGCTATTATGAGCTTTCTGGCCCAAATCTAGAGATTCACAATTTTCTTAATTAATTTGGTAATTAATAAATTTTCTAAGAAATCCAATTGCCCTAGTTTTGTACATGATGTACCATTTTCATTTATGAAAAATACTTCACAAAATTATTATAAATAATAGGCATCTAGGTTATTGTAAATTCAAGACCTCACAATATTTCAGCAATATTTTAACCTCTAAACATAATTGTTGAACATAACTTACATTTATAAATATAATGAAAGAAGTACTTCTAATACACTTCCAAAAATTCCATAAAACTTTAAAGAGCTTTATAATCACATAAAAGGTCCTCTGACCAAATTTCACAAGATTCCAATGAGTGATTAATTCAAAATAAATTCCTAAGTAGATAGTGCAATTTGAAGAGTTGTGAATGAAGTACTTTGTTTATTGATCTAAAATTCATAACAAGATTTCCAGTGATGATTAACACTATAAAATTACTTTTACCAAAATTTCATCATAATTCAAGGTCATATGACCCACTAATTAATTCTTAGGGTGTAAGGACCTAAATATATATTTAGTGGTTTAAGTGGGGTGTATGTGTCCAACTACTGCCTAATCCCTTCTTAGGGCATTTTAACCTCCTAGGATTACATGGACTAAACCCCAAGTCCATCCAAGGACATATCACCTTATGTCCTTCACAAGCCCCCAAAGTTCAACCTTAAGGTTTGAAATAAGTTCCTAGGGCAAATAAACCCCAATTCATCTCAAATTCCAAGAGAGGGTGTTTTTACTGGCCATAGGGCTCTGGCCAAGGTCCCAACCCATTTGGGTGAAAATTGGCCCCTCCATGCCCCAAATACTCTTTGCCCTAATGTACCCCTTAGGAGACCAAAATTTGGTTACACAAAAACCTATCAAAATAAACCTAATTGGGCTGAGATTTTTCTCAGGGTCAAACAATAAACCCAAGAGTCAGCCACCGAAATCTTGGGGGGTATAAAGGTCATCAAACCCCTAAAATTATTCATAAATGGTTTCTTGAATTTTTACAAAAACTATCAGACAAAGTTCTCCAAAAATTCTCATTTTTGGATATGTTTTAGGTATAGGTTCTAACCCCCATACAAAATTTCAAGTCATTTGGATATCTTGATTGGTGGGGGCACTCACAATACTATCTGGTCTAGCCTAGGTATAGACCCCACTAAAATGGGTGCTTTGGTCAAACCACTTACCCAAAGGGGTTCAAACAAATTTTCAATTAAACTAGACTTCATGAGCTACAACTTTTATGTTGGAAACTGTTTCTGTAGGTGGGTCCAAGTTTTTTTAATATTTAATTTAAAACAGACTAGTAAACAGGACAGAAATTGAAATAATAGGATTTAATAAAATCAGATCCAGCACAGATCTTAAAGAAAAATCGTGGGGCTCTTGGTCATCTTCTTCTTCCAGCCAAGGGCTGGGATCAGCCCGACCTGGAGCAACTTTTCAAGCCATTTGTCGGCCTTCTAGCCACCTCACTGGTCGGCCACCACCGCCACGACCTTCGTTGAGGTGGGGGCTATCGCTATGCGGCGGCACGACCGCCGGAGGGGCGGTTTCCGGCGATCCAACCTCTCCTTTTTTTTTTTGAAAAACCATTAAAATTCAGAAATTTTCTCACTCCAATCGGGTTCATTTGATCCCGATTCTTGGCCCTATTGATTCCTATGATCTAACCATAGAAGAAGAGGAAGGGGAGGACCTTTGCGGCGGTCTGGAGTCGCGCCGATCGCCGAGTTGACATGGTGGTGGTGATGGTGGTCGTATTTCTGTGATTAAACAGTGGGATGGATTTGCTCCTTCAGGTAAGGGTTGGAAATGAACTCCTGGAGTCCAGTGAACCTTTTAAGATGAAGATAAGGGGGTGGGGGTGGGTGTAGGTTGCCATGGCCATTAATGGCCCTCTTTAGGAAAGTTTGGCCATGGTAGGTGGGGGATGGAGCATGGCTCAAACCATTCATTGACCAGCTGGTTGAAATGGGATTGCATTCCTTGTCCTAGTGAAATGAATGGAGGGGGTTGGGGAAGGGGAAGGAGGAGCCCAAAGTCTTCCTCCATTACTTTCTTTCATTTTCTCTCTCTTACATAGGTGGATTTTTCTCTCTCCTACACACCAAGCTGAAATTTGGCTCCTACCTAACCCAATGGCAGCCCACATGTCCATTTCATCCACCAAAAGAAGGTAAGCCCAAGTGAGTTGGGCTTGAGTTAGCCCATTTGGGCTAGCTTAACCTAAACCTTGACTAGGGTTGACCTTGGTCAATATGGTCTTTGAGGGTTCTCCAAATGGGTCCTTGGTGACCCATTTGCCTCCCCTAAGGTCTTGGTGGGGTTGACTTCGCCCTTGGAGGTCACTTGACCCTTAACAAGGGCACTTTGACCACTTTAGGGCTAGAGTTGACTTTGGTCAACTTAGCCTTTTTGGTTGACTCCAATGGGTCCTTGGTGAACAATTAGCCTCTCACTAGGGTTATGAAGGTATATGTGGGGTCCACATGGCTAAGGGAAGGTCAGTTGACCCTACATAAGTTAGGTTGACCCATTTAGGGTTAGAATTGACTTTGGTAAACTTAACCACTTTGACTGCCCTCCATGGGTGCTTAGTGACCCATTAACCCCACTTTAGGTCTAGGAAGGCCTTGGTAGGGTTATTTGGGCTTTACTAGGGCACACTGCCCCTAGTTAGGACACCTTGCCCAATTTAGGCCTAGAGTGGTTCTAAGTCAACTTGGCCACCCTATACCTATCCAATGGACCCCTAGGGCTCTAATGGACCTTACAATTGGTTGATGAGACCATGGTGGGGTCTTGAAGTCTTGGTGAATCCCCATGGTCATCTTAAACTAGGGTTCACAAATTTACTATTTGTAGACCACAGTGGTCTCACCTACATTCCAAGGTTCACTTAGCCTTCTTGGGCTTCCTAGGGTTTTATCATGACCTAGTCATGACAAAACTACTCCTAGGGGTCTAGTTGTTTGAGGGATGCTACAAATCCCAATATATAAACAAAAAAATTTTTCCTCGAAATTCTAGTTAGGCCCACGGGGTTTCAAATATAGAAAGTAAATTGTAACATCCCGAGAGGTTGTGAGTAGTACCTGACCAAAAAGCTCCGGGTACCTCTGTCGCATCAAGTCCTGAGGCTCTCATGTGTGCTCCTCTCGCCCATGATTCCTCCACAGGACCTTCACCAATGGAACCTTCTTGCGGCGTAAGACTCGTATTCCCTTGTCATCAATTCGGACCGGTTCCAGGTGAACTGACCGATCAGATTCTACCGGCCCATCTGTGGCTATAATCTACTGCTCCGGGCGTAATAGAGCCCTCATAAGAGAGGATGCGTGGAACACGTCATGCAAACTTGCAAGCTCTAGTGGCAGCTCAAGCCTGTATGCCATGGGACCGATCCTCTCTCGGATCCTATAAGGCCCCATATATCTTGGGCTAAGCTTCTTCTTTTGACCGCGTACCCGTGAAACCCCATGCATTGGTCGGATCTTCAAGAACACCTGGTCCCCCACCCGAAACTCCACCAGACGGTGCCGAGCGTCGTAATTCTTAGCATGTTGGCTCTGTGCCTCTAGCATCCTATCTCGTATCAATCTCACCTGAGCCTCGGTGTCCTCGATAAACTCCAAAACCAAAACCTTTGGATCCTCGTCTTGTATCCATGACAGCGGAGTCCTACACCTCCGTCCGTATAGGGCCTCATAAGGAGCCATCCTTATGCTGGACTGGTAGCTGTTATTATATGAGAACTCAATCAGTGGCAACAGCTTCTCCCAAGGCTCATTGCGATCCAATATACAAAGTCACAGCAAATCTTCCAGAGTCTGATTGGTGCGTTCCGTCTGCCCATCATTCTGGGGATGAAACGTTGTACTGAATGTTAGCCTAGTGGCCAAATAAGTCTGTACTGATGTCCACTCCCTAGACGTAAACCTTCAATCCCGATCCGATACAATCGATCTGGGTATGCCATGGTAACGGACAAACTGCTCCACGAACTTCTGAACTAATACACCAACCGAGTAATCCTTCCTGATAGGAAAAAATCTGGCTACCTTCGTCCGCCGGTCGACGATCACCCAGATCGAATCGTTCCCCGTCCGCGATCGGGGAAGCCCATGTATACAGTACATGGCAATATCATTGAACTTCCACTCCGGTATATAGTGTCGCCAACTGCATTCCTGCTCCAGGGTTTGTGGCCTTTCGGCTCAGCGCATCTACCACCACATTCGCCTTCCCTGGGTGGTAGTGCATCTCATATTTGTAGTCTGCTAGAAACTCCACCCATTGTCTCGGTCTGATGTTCAGCTCTTTCTGTGTGTCCACATACCTCAAATTGTTTTGATCAGAGTATAAGTCGCAGTGGACACCGTACAGATAGTGCCGCCAGACTTTCAGAGCAAATATGACAGCTCCCATTTCTAAGTCATGAACTGGGTCGTTCTACTCATGCTTTTTCAGCTGCCGAGAATCATATGCTATCACATGACCATTCTGCATCAGCACTACACCCATGCCCTAGTAGGAAGCGTCGGTGTAGACCTGGAATCCTTCTTTCCCTTAAGGGAGGGCAAGTATAGGAGCCGAGGTGAGCCGATCCTTCAGTTCCTGAAAAGCAACCTCACACTGTGTGGTCCAGATAAAGGGCACCTCCTTCCTTGTCAGGGATGTGAGTTGAAGGGCAATACGAGAAAATCCCTCCACGAACTTCCGGTAGTAACCGGGAATTCCTAGGAAACTCCGCACATCTGTGGCCGACTTCAGCCACGGCCAATCCTGAACTGCTTGAATCTTGGCCGGGTCCACTGCCAACCCAGCACCACTGATGATATGGCCTAGAAAAGCCACCTCCCTCAACCAGAACTGACATTTGCTGATCTTTGCATAAAGCAGGTGCTCCCGCAGTCTCTCTAAGGTCAGCGTCAGATATCGCAAGTGCTCCTCCTCTGTCCTCGAGTAAATGAGGATGTAATCAATAAACACAATGACGAACACATTCAAATATGCCTCGAACACCCGATTCATGAGGCTCATGAATGCCGATAGTGCATTAGTGAGCCCGAAGGGCATCACGGTAAACTCGAATAGCCAATATCTGCTACTGAACACAGTCTTTGGTATGTCCTCCTCCTGAATCCGCAGCTGATAGTAGCCCGACCTTAGATCCATATTTGAAAAGAAATGCGCGTCTTCCAGCTGGTCAAACAACTCATCTATCCTTGGTAGTGGATAAGTATTTCGGACTGTCAGTCAATTTAGTGCTTTGTAGTCGATGCACAATCTCAGTGTCCCGTCCTTCTTTTTGACGAACAAGACCGGGGCTCCCCATGGTGAAGAGCTTGGCCGGACAAATCCGGCCTCCACCAGTTCCTGGAGCTGGCTTCGAAACTCTGTCAGCTCCTTCGGGGCCATCCGGTAAGGGGCTCTAGCTGCCAGCTTAGCCCCCGGCACTAGTTATATACGGAAATCCTGATCCCGGTGCGGGGGCAGCCCAGGCAGCTTCTCTGGAAATATGTCGGCAAAATCTCGCACCACCGGGATATCCGATGTAACATCCCATTTCCAACTAGACCCCTAGGAGTGGTTTTGTCTTAACAAAACCCTAGGAAGCCCAGGAATTGAAGTTTGTCGACCAAGATTTTGAGTCAAGGGGTGGTCACGCCCATGACCGACCCGTCACGCCCGTGACCTAGGGTGTGACCCCTTCGACAATCGTAAACCTTAGAAAGATGATCGGCGAGCTCAAAAATTTCAAACATAATCCAGAACCGCCCGTGATCGATCCATCACGCCTGTGACCTTGGAATGGCATTTAGTGATCTAAGCTCACTCAACGTCATGGTCTGGATGACGTTGTGTAACACCCCTATCCGTCGCATAGTATATAACAGTAGATCCGGCCGGGGCCCGACGCCATATAATACGGACAGACCGGTTGGTTACGCGTTGAAACCATTCAACCAATCATGTCGTCCTACACAACACCTAGCGGAAGCAATTTATTAGGTTGCAAAAGAAAAAAGAACCCAGCCACAACAGCATGAATGTCCACTACAAACTCAGGAATGTATACATACACCAAAAGAGAAATGGCCTTAAGGCCTTACACTGTTCACTTAACAAAAGAAGTGTTTTCCAAACTTCAGCATGCAGGCCGGCCATACATGAAAAACGGGAAAGAAACATAAGCAATTAGGCCTTCGAGGGCCGGCACAGCAACAAGGGCTTTAGCCCGCTATTTCCCGCTCTGCTCCGCAGCACCTGCAAGCCACAAACCACCGCCCGGTGGCAAACATAGGCAACGGTCAGCTATGCTGACCAAATTATAACGATTCCGCCCCCAAACCGGGGCGGCAACGCTTCTTCCCTGCACTTGTTAGCAAAACAAACAACACAGTAAAACAAGCATCTCATCACAGGTGCACGCTCTCACAGCCGTACACCCCGTGCTCTCAGGGCACTTACTCGGCGAAGCTAGTCCGAACCCCATCCGGTCCTCGACTCCACCACCACCCCCAGGGTGGCAATTTTTGTGAGCATTTAGTCTTCTCAGTCGTAGCCTAGACTCGATCTCCAAACCTCGGTAAGTCCCATGTAAAACTTTAGGTCGCTTTAACCGAGCAGGTGGAGTGGTTAGGGGTACACTAGCCCGTTGCTCACCCCGCCATTGCCATTTGGCCACTGACGCGGACTAAGCTTCCCCAGTCCCAAATAACAATCAAACATGGTACATAGTCCCGCTATGTACTCGGTTGGCTCCCAGGCCACCGATATGACAGAAATGCGTTTCCGTCCAGATTTCCGGGTGCACCTCGGGGTTAATCCCCCAGATTCCCTGATGCATTCTACCGCATAGCAACCCGAAAACAATCAAAACGCTCGGAGTCTTCTCCGGCCAACAAATGCACATCAAATCATCACCAATCCGGAAAACACGTCCGGGTAGGCTTCACACAGCATGCCTATGTCCGTACTACGATTCCGGACTCTAACAAGGGGGACTTTACATATCTACCCCAAGGAATACCACGATCTCGCCGCACACTCGCGGGAGAGGGGTTTTCCCATGCAAAGGAAGAAGAGCTTCACAAGCTCAAGAAGAGAATCGTTACCCTTTCGCTTTTCCGCGGCGCCATCGAAAACTATGCGGTTGGAAAGCACCGCAACGGCGTCACCTCCGCGGATCTGGACTCGGATCGCGATTCGGAGCTCCGAAGCTCCTCCGGTGGCCGGATCTTGGACTCCTCCTTGCTCCTTGCTCTACCTTCTCTCTAAACTCTTAGAGAGAGAATGGCTAAGGGAAATGAGGATTCCCAACCCTAAATCCCGGATAAAACCACCCAGGAGCAGCCCCCCACCGTCGGATCCAAAGTCAAGGAAACGAACGACCAAGATTAGATCTGAAATCATAAAATCTGGGCCGAACACGGGTTGCAACACGGCCGTGTGCCTGGCCGTGTCACCCATTCGCCGTCTCGATCGATTCGAAAACCAGCACACGGCCTTTGACACGGCCTCCGACACGCCTGTATCACCTGCGACACGCCCGTGTCGGGACCCGTGTCACGCCCCCCGTGTGCAATCAACCAACGTTTCGCAGTCAGAGAGGTACACGGCCTTGTGACACGGCATCCGACACGCCCGTGTCAAATTTGACACGGCCGTGTTTGTGCCCGTGTCACGGCCCGTGTGCCACACTTGCAGAATCCCTGGAGTGACACGGCCTGGGACACGCCCGTGTCCTAGGCCGTGTTCTACAACTCGACCACCGTCGACCGCCAAAGCGTCGACCGCACGACCGTGGCCAAACACGCCTGTGTCACGCCCGTGACACGCCCGTGTCACGCCCGTGACACGGCCGTGTTACGCCCGTGACACCTGCTCCAAAATTCAGACTGGGCTTAAAACATCACCCGTCCCTCTTTTGAGTTTCGGGGTGTTACAACTCTCTCCCTCTTAAAAGAATTTCGCCCACGAAATTACTAAAGGAAAAGAAAACAGAAAAACCAAGAGCGATACCTGAGCGAAATAACTCCGGGTACTCCTCCAGCATGGTCTGCTCCCGTTCCCAAGAGAGCTCCTTGCTATCGTAATAGTCCCACCGGACCACGACTATACAAAACTCCTTGAGACAAAGTCGCTCGACTTCACGGTCTCCAAAATGAACGGGTTTGACCCTAGTCGTCAACCTTTCGTCCACCAATGCTTGACCACTCACGATCAAGTTCGAAGGCTCTTGCGCCTCCTCACCAAACCGCTCTAGGAATCTCAAGTGGTCCAAGGTATACCGGGCTCAGCTTCCCCAAGCGCCGCTCCCGTGAAACCCTCTAGAACGACTTTAACTTCCAACACGCCATCCGATAACTCATCAATCCGTTACGTAGCGTTAAAACACTTGGTCTGCCTTTCCTAAGCGATTTAGTAAAAGTTCTCATATGGTTCGCACCAAAAAGGGTAGTGTTTACCACTTCTTACTTTAAATACAACTTCGTGTCATCAGTTTCTAGCCTCGACAACGACAAGCAACGACTTCTACCAAAAAGGGCCTCGAAGGGCGCCATTTGTATGCTCGCTTGGTAGCTAGGGTTGTACACCAACTTTACCACAATAGATGACCTTCTACTGCTTCCCGAAGTTCAGAACGCACATGCGAAGCATGTCCTCCAATGTCCTGTTGACCAACTCGGTCTGCTCATCCGTCCGCGGATGTAAGACTGGACTAAACTTCATCTTAACCTCCAGCACTTTCTGCAACCACTTCCAATCATTGGACGTAGAATGCCCACCTCGATTGATCGCAAAGTTGCGGGGCACACCATGTCGTCTAATGATGTTATCCATAACCATTTACTAGCTACTCCACAGAATTATCCTTCCTATGCAGAATGAAGTGTGATGCTAGTGTCAACACAACTACGATCACCCAAACGGCGTCGTTAATTCACTGTGACTTTGGCAAACCATGCCAACAGTCCAGTCGAACTTCTATTCCGAACTAGGCAAGGATTCAAGAATCCCCCGGCACTTGGCACTCTGCCTTCACTAAGGCGCAAGGCTGGCACTTTGCTACATATAGTGCCACGACCTTCTAGAGTTCTGGCCACCAGAGCACTTCTTCAGACATCGGCACAACTTCGTGCCTCCTAAGAGAGTTGAGTACTTTATATAACGTATCACAACTCCACCCATAGATTACCCATGCTTGGGCCGCACAAACAATGGTCTTTCCTTGGTAGCCCACCTACAACCGTCGATTTGGGATTTTGACCCATCGAGCCACACTCATGATTTCCTTCATGTAGCTACACAAACCATAGTTTGCCAACTACGATCAGCCAGGTCATACTGGACTTCCGACCAGTTCAACAACGCTTCGGCGCTAGTCCGCTCGTCAGCACAACAGAGCTCTAACGCTTCCAAATCCCGAACTAGACTCTCAACATGTACCGACAACCATTCGGCTTGGGCGGGAGCCCTGCGACTCAATGCATCCGCAACGCATTGCCTTACAACGAGCACAAAATAACTTTCGAACGTATGGTCCCCCAGGAACTCCATCCATTTTTTCCGCCTCAATTTCAGATCCTTTCGATCCCACTGATGTATCAGGCTCATAGGATCGGTACAGACACTGACTTTGTCACCATACATATAAGGCCTCCCTAGCTTTGGTGCACAACACACGGCCACGAACTCCAGATGACGGACTGGACAATACCCCTCGTGCTCTTGCAACTAATGCGAGCCACAGGCCACACATTACCACGCTGCAGCAGCATGCAGTCTAATACGCTGCCTAAGGCAGCGCCATAGATCTCACAGCTTCTGGTTCCACTCGGCGAACTTAACACTGGCGTCGCGGTCAACCGACTCTTCAGCTCTTCAAAAGCTTGCGCACACTCATGCGCCCACACAAAACTCTGATCTTTCCTTGTCAAAGTCGTGAGAGGTAGCGCTATCCGCGAGAAGTTCTCCACGAAGTGCCTGTAAAAGCCGGCAAGCCCCAGCAAACTCCGGACTTCCGCTACCGAAGACAACATAGGCCACTTTTGTATTGTACCAGTCTACGCCGAATCCACCGCAACTCTTCCCTACTGACTAAGTGACCAAGGAATGTCATTGAAGATAACCAAGACTCGCCTTTGGAGAACTTTGCGTATAGCTCGTTGTTCCTTAGCGTCCCCAAAACCAAACGGAGATGCTTGAAGCGATCTTCTTCGCACTGCGAGCACACCGATAGGTTGTCAATAAAGACGATCACAACATGGTCTAAGTACTCCCTGAACGTTCTGTTCATCAGGTCCATGAACACCGATGGCGCATTAGTCAGCCCGAACGACATGACCGTAAACTCGAAATGCCCATATCTTGTGTTGAATGCTATCTTTGGGATATCACTTTCCCCGATTCTCAGCTGATAGTAACCAGACTTAAGATCCGACTTTAAGTACACCGATGACCCAACCAACTGATCAAACAGATCGCCAATCCTTGGGACCGGGTACTTGCTCTCTTTTATCAACTTGTTCAGTTCTCTAAAATCGATACAGATCCGCAAACTCCCGTCCTTCTTCTAAACGAAAAGGATCGGTGTGCTCCAAGACGACACACTTGGACGCACATACCCTTGCTCCATCAACTTTTATAGCTAGACCTTTAACTCCACTATCCCCTTAGGCATCAGCCTATAAGGAGAGCGTGACACAGGTTTAGCACCTGGCACAACTCAATCGTGAAATCAATCTCTCGCTATGGTGGGGCTCTAGGGAGATTGTTCGGGAACACACCGGGATGTTAAAAAAAACCACTTGGATACTACCCAGAGTGGACTTAGGCGTTACAGCCTCCACTAACGTGAAGAACAGCTTTGTACCAACACAAAACTGTCTTGACCACCAGGAGGGCAGACGTCGGAGTCCCGCTCGATCCCTACAGTCTCGCAACCGTTGTCTCCTACCCAACCCCCAGCTAGGCCTTTTTGCGATTGCCAATGATAAAAGCCTTCAGCCCCAAAAGCTAGCCCAACAAAGATGACGTCAAACTCTACTAACGGCAACAGCGACGCTAGCAAGTCGAATCCTTGACTTTCAATAAGACTCTTACCGCACAGACTATATCTCCGCGCGCACTGGACGACTACTGGGTAATAACCCATCCGGATTGCCAAGATTTCAAAATAAAGCCTAGAACTTCAAGTTCTATGTAAACACGCATAAGACAAGAAGCAAGGTTGCTAACAACTAAACCATACCTGACGACCCGACGGTCGGCCACATGACCTCCTGCTGGCCAAGGATGTTAACTCCCGGTTGGGCCGGAGTAATCAGCGATGAGGCGGACACCACCGCCTTGTCTTTCTCTTCAGATATCGACCCTGACTTCTTTTTGGACATTGGGCGTCCACTCCAACAATCCCGGGCATAGTGCCCCAGCTTTCCACAAACAAAGCATGCATCCGGGGTTTGGACTGTAGCCGCTCCGGATGTGCTAGAGGAAGGGACTAGACCCGACTTCCTAGACTTCTTGTACCACCTACGGTACCCGGATTTTGAGGTTGTCGACTTGACCACCGAATCCTTTGCCATAGCATCTTCAACTGCTCCTGCCAAAACTTTCCTAGTCTTCTGAGCACTCTCCCTACACTCTTTGGCGAGATGCCCTGTCTTGCCACAAGAATAACAATTGAAGGTAGTTCGGGTAGTAGATGATCCAGCCTCTTTTCTCGGCGTCTTTCGATAGACAGTCCTTATAGGACCAGTAGGGTTTAGTACCCTATCCACTGGTACTTGGTGAGTTTTCCCCAACTCCACCTCCAAAGCTCTAGCTGACTCCACTAAAGCTCGGAATCCCAATAACTTTGGTCCTAGCAGTAGGATACGCAGCTCGCTGCGCAGACCGTTATAAAATCTATCCACTATAGATTGCTCGCTTTCCCATTCAAAGCCTGGGTAGCGCCTTATCATAAGGAACGTCTGCAAATATGCGTCAACTGAATGCTCTCCCTGCACCACAGTCATGCTCATCTGCTACTCTAAAAGACCTCCAAATGCCCTTTGCTCCAACATACCGCCCGATGTTGGGGCCATCTCAGGGACAAAGGGTTGCACATTACTTCCATGTTGTGCGTTGGTCACAGCGAACACCGCTTCAACCACCCTTCTTATGGTTTCCCAAGACGTAGGGGTCTCAGGAACGTTACTTAGTGCATTACTTTGCTCAGCAAACGTGTGTTATGACTGCCACGCTCCACTTCCGGACACCTATAGTCGTTCAAAACACAATAAGTGACTGAACAAAATTGCAAAAAGCAATTATAGGAACAGGCAGGTTCCTCAAATATGTGTATTTTCATTCCTAAGTGGACATTCATGGGTTCTTTTCATGTTATAACGATGACGCACACACATGTGCTCACCACCCCAAAAAGTGAATTCGCCCACGAATTCATTTAAGCTTGACCGAAACCAGTAGTCTGATACCAATTTGTAACACCCCTATCCGTCGCATAGTATATAACAGTAGGTCCGGTCGGGGCCCGACGCCATATAATACGGACAGACCGGTTGGTTACGCGTTGAAACCATTCAACCAATCATGTCGTCCTACACAACACCTAGCGGAAGCAATTTACTAGGTTGCAAAAGAAATAAGAACCCAGCCACAACAGCATGAATGCCCACTACAAACTCAGGAATGTATACATACACCAAAATAGAAATGGCCTTAAGGCCTTACACTGTTCACTTAACAAAAGAAGTGTTTTCCAAACTTCAGCATGCAGGCCGGCCATACATGAAAAACGGGAAAGAAACATAAGCAATTAGGCCTTCGAGGGCCGGCACAGCAACAAGGGCTTTAGCCCGCTATTTCCCGCTCTGCTCCGCAGCACCTGCAAGCCACAAACCACCGCTCGGTGGCAAACAAAGGCAACGGTCAGCTATGCTGACCAAATTATAACGATTCCTCCCCCAAATCGTGGCGGCAAAGCTTCTTCCCTGCACTTGTTAGCAAAACAAGCAACACAGTAAAACAAGCATCTCATCACAGGTGCACGCTCTCACGGCCGTACACCCCGTGCTCTCAGGTCACTTACTCGGCGAAGCCAGTCCGAACCCCGTCCAGTCCTCGACTCCACCACCACCCCCAGGGTGGCAATTTTTGTGAGCATTTAGTCTTCTCAGCCGTAGCCTAGACTCGATCTCCAAACCTCGGTAAGTCCCACGTAAAACTTTAGGTCGCTTTAACCGAGCAGGTGGAGCGGTTAGGGGTACACTAGCCCGTTGCTCACCCCGCCATTGCCATTTGGCCACTGACGCGGACTAAGCTTCCCCAGTCCCAAATAACGATCAAACATGGTACATAGCCCCGCTATGTACCCAGTTGGCTCCCAGGCCACCGATATGACAGAAATGCGTTTCCGTCCAGATTTCCGGGTGCACCTCGGGGTTAATCCCCCAGATTCCCTGATGCATTCTACCGCATAGCAACCCGAAAACAATCAAAACGCTCGGAGTCTTCTCCGGCCAACAAATGCACATCAAATCATCACCGATCCGGAAAACACGTCCGGGTAGGCTTCACACAGCATGCCTATGTCCGTACTACGATTCCGGACTCTAACAAGGGGGACTTTACATATCTACCCCAAGGAATACCACGATCTCGCTGCACACTCGCGGGAGAGGGGTTTTCCCATGCAAAGGAAGAAGAGCTTTACATGCTCAAGAAGAGAATCGTTACCCTTTCGCTTTTCTGCGGCGCCATCGAAAACTATGCGGTTGGAAAGCACCGCAACGGCGTCACCTCCGCGGATCTGGACTCGGATCGCGATTCGGAGCTCCGAAGCTCCTCCGGCGGCCGGATCTTGGAGTCCTCCTTCCTCCTTGCTCTCCCTTCTCTCTAAACTCTTAGAGAGAGAATGGCTAAGGGAAATGAGGATTCCCAACCCTAAATCCCGGATAAAACTACCCAGGAGCAGCCCCCCACCGTCGGATCCAAAGTCAAGGAAACGAACGGCCAAGATTAGATCTGAAATCATAAAATCTGGGCCGAACACGGGTTGCAACACGACCGTGTGCCTGGCCGTGTCACCCATTCACCGTCTCGATCGATTCGAAAACCAGCACACGGCCTTTGACACGGCCTCCGACACGCCCGTGTCACCTACGACACTCCCGTGTCGGGACCCGTATCACGCCCCCCGTGTGCAATCGACCAACGTTTCACAGTCAGAGAGGTACACGGCCTTGTGACACGGCATCCGACACGCCCATGTCAAATTTGACACGGCCGTGTTTGTGCCCGTGTCACGGCCCGTGTGCCACACTTGCAGAATCCCTAGAGTGACATGGCCTGGGACACGCTCGTGTCCTAGGCCGTGTTCTACAACTCGACCACCGTCGACTGCCAAAGCGTCGACCGCACGACCGTGGCCAAACGCGCCTGTTTCACGCCCGTGACACGCCCGTGTCACGCCCGTGACACGGCCGTGTCACGCCCGTGACACCTGCTCCAAAATTCAGACTGGGCTTAAAACATCACCCATCCCTCTTTTGAGTTTCAGGGTGTTACACGTTGAGTGAGCTTAGCTCACTCAAAGCCATAAGCGGGATGGCGTTGAGTGAGCTTAGCTCACTCAAAGCCATAAGTTGGATGGCGTTGAGTGCACTGACTGCACTCAACATCATATGGTGTCGTCAGGTTGGTGTTGAGTGAGCTGAGCTCACTCAACGCCGTAGACTGGATGACGTTGAGTGAGCTTAGCTCACTCAACGCCATAAACTGTCATGCGGGATGACGTTGAGTATGTTGATTGCACTCAATACCATAAGTTGAACGGCGTTGAGTGCACTGACCACACTCAACGCCATTTGCTGTTGTCTGGATGGCATTGAGTGAGCAGAGCTCACTTAATGCCATAATCTAGACAGAGTTGAGTGAGCTAGGCTCACTCAATGCCATCTTGTTTTTTAAAAAAAGAACATATTCTGGGTTGTGGTGATGCTCACTCAACGCCAAAATCCGGATGGCGTTGAGTTAGCTGAGCTCACTCAACGCCATAATCTGGATGGCGTTGAGTGAGTTGAGCTCACTCAACGCCATAATCTGGATGGCGTTGAGTGAGCTAAGCTCACTCAATGCCATAGTTTGGGATGGCGTTGAGTGAGCATAGCTCACTCAACTCCGTAGCTTGATGGCATTGAGTGAGCTGAGCTCACTCAACGTCATTATACATAGACTTTTTTCTGGCATTTTTCTGGCATATTGGTTATGGCTGGGTGCTGGTTCAGCTGAACCGGGCCGGTCTAGGAGTGGGCCATTTCCTTTTAATAAGACCCAATTAAGTCTTATTTTAAAGAAGGTTGAATGGTCAAGTAAAGCTGTGCCACGTGGACCGTCGTCTTTGGCAAAAGGAACAGTTACGGCCATGGCCGAGAGCTAGGCTTCATGGCCATCAATGGCATTTGATTCCATGGCCTTCCCCCTTTCCTTTCACGGCTGGATTCAACTCCTCTCAGGGAGAGGAGGAGTTTCCAGCCATTAGCTTGCTGTCACAGAGCCGTTTCAGCCCCCCACCATCATGGCCGAGCCAAGCTATAATGGGCCATTAATGGCCACAAGCTTTTGGCCGTTCCCCCTCCTTGACCAAGCCTTTTAACACCCTCAGAGGCCCAAGAGGAAGTTTTCCCAGCCTTTACCTGAAGTTCTCGAGCCTCCCCTTGCTGTTGAAGAATTCCGGTGACGCCACCACCGCGCAAATGGCATCACGACGATCGGCTTGACTCCAAACCACGAACAAGGTCCTCCCCTCCCTCTTCTTCTGCGGATAGATCTTAGGATTCAATAGGATTGAGAATCGGCTCAACTGAGCCCGATTGGAGCTTTCATTTTCATGGATTTTCCATGAAATTCGCGTGCTTGGGCTAGCCGGAAAAAGCCTCTCCGGCGGCTGCGCTGCCGCCTGGCGATGGCCGCCACCTCAACGGAGGTGGTGGTGGCGGTGGCCGGCCAGGGAGGAGGCTAGACGGCCGGCTGTGGGAGGGAGAAGTGTTCCCTGGAGCATGCTATCTAGACCGTCGGCTGGAGGTTGAAGACAACCTCCCAGCCGACGGATCAACCTTTGAGATCTGTGCTGTTAAATTAAGTTCTTGCTTTTATGTGAATTTCTATACTAGAATATCAGTCACTTTAGAAAATTTAGGAAAATACTTAGAGGCTCCTACAGAAAATGTTGTCAACACCAATATTGTAGCTTTACGAGTCTAGAAATTTTAAAATTTGTTTCAAGCGTTTTGGACCACTGGATAGACCTCAACACTCATTTTGGTGAGGTCTACGCATAGGGATGTCCTGACCTTAGAAAAATTCCCCACTCCAATCCATTTAACAAAATGACTTGAAATTTGGGGTGTGGCCTAATCTTACCTATATCTAGGTGTTGTCCAAAAATTAGGATTTTTGAAAAAAGTTTTTCTATAGTTTTTAGAAAAATTTAATAATCCTAGAATAAATTAATTAGATGGCTAAATGACTTCCAAACCCTCCCAAATTTTGGTGAGTGGTCCCTGGGTTTATCATTAGGTTCTGGTAAAAAATTCATCTCATTTGGAGATGTTTTGAATAGGTTTTTATCCCATCCTAGTGAGAGGACTTAGCGCACCCAACTCGACCAAAAGCCCGGACTGATAGAGGACGACGCAACTAATCTTTATATCAAAGGTCCTCGGGCGGATCCACGGGGCAGCCAGTTAAGCCATTACCGCATAGCACTGCATCGGGGGGGAGATTCCAGATCGCAGCCCCAACAATCCCCCCCCCCCCGGAAATGACCCCAGGGTTTCGAACCCGCGACCCCCTCTGATACCACTTGAGAGGACTTAGCGCAACCAACTCGACCAAAACCCCGGACTGATGGAGGACGGCGCAACTAATCTTTATATCAAATGTCCTTGGGTGGATCCACGGGGCAGCCAGTTAAGCCATTACCGCATAGCACCGCAGCGCGGGGGCGATTCCGGACCGTAGCCCCAACCCCTAGGTTGATCCTTATAGGATAATTTAGGATCAAACACCCCCTTGGTATTCAAGTGGCCATATCACCTCAAAAGAGGCTGATATTTTGGTCACTGACTTTTTAGGGCATGACACACCCTCCAAGGGAGTTTGGGGTGGTTTGGTGTAGGGTAGCCCTAGAACCCTAGGGAAGGTCCCTTAATGGTGATTTTGAGGATTGTGAAGGTCATGGGGTCAAATGACCTTAGACTGACTTAAAATTTGGTGGAGAGGACCATAGGGCCATTATAGTTCTCTGGACAAAATTTAGAGGCTTTGGAGACAGTAAGGCCACCTAAAATCCTAACCCTAGTTTAGGGCACCAATCTTAATTTTAACTATTATGCTGACAAATGAACTATAAATCAAATAAAATTTGGGTCAGGGTGATTTTCTGGTCTAAATAGCCATGTTATAATTTTGTTGTGATTTTTGGGTTAATTTATACAGTACTTCATTTACAACCCTAGTTGTGCCCTAGATATTTATTTTGATGATTCTGGAATTTCGGTTCACTGGAATGTTATGAAATCTTGGATTAAGGCATCTTATATCATGTTATATCTTTTGTATTTTTCTTGGGAGTTTTATCTGATTATTTTTGATACTTGCTTCTTTAACTTACCATTTGGGATATGTAGTCAAAAATACAAATAATGCCCAATTACTATTTGGAAAATTATGAAATTTGGTCAGTGGGTGTTTTAAACCATGATAGTCACCCTGTAATTTTCTCTAGAATTTTAGATGATTAAACATAGTACCTCCTTCACTAAGCTAGGAAAATTAGTATCATACATTAAAATAAATTCAGAGCCCAAAGTATTAAAGAAAAATCATGGGACTTGGTTTCTATTAGTTTTAGGTCACCATAAAGCTTATGTATTTTTTTGTGATTTTTGGTACATATTTACAGTACTTGCTTCATAATATGGTAGAAATGACCTAAAATGATAAATTAGGAAATATAGGCCTAAACACCTCTGAAATTTCTCAAAACTTGGAATTACTACTTAAATGTCTCATAGGATTTTTACTGATTTTATGATGATTTATTGCTGGCTCATTAGTGCACTTCATGTTCATACAAGGGAAATTTGAAGCTTAGAATAAATAAATTATATGCTCGATAAATAGGAAAAATTTGGAAATTTTGGACTTAGCTCTATTATGTCACGATAGACCTCCAGTAAATATTATAGGAGATTCGAAAGACAATTTGGGATACCTCCCCTTATATACCTCATGTATCTTAGGATGGTCTGCATATAGTAAAACCACGGAAACTGAACTAGAGTGGGTAATGAACTTGGGGAGATGGAATTTTGGTAGTTGCTGGTTTGGATAGGGCAAACTAAGTTTAAGTTCATTGTTGGAAGTAAGGATAAGTAGAGTGTGAGATTGGCTAGTGTCAAGTGGCGTTCGGGAACGACGAAAGATCGTCCACCCCGGGTAGGAGAGGAAGAGTCTTTATACTCTAGGGCTAGATCTAAAGTAACTTAAAAAGGGATCGGGTAATATGCATCAACCAATAACAATAAGTTCCTTGCGAAAGGGAACGGTTGGCTTCAGCTACCATCATAGTACCTAGTGCCCTTTGACAGCCCTTCACAGGGAATACCGGGGGCAGTCCTGGGCTAACGTAAACCGTAGGAATAATAAGCTAAATGAGTAACTAGTATAATTAGGGTTGGACATACACACACACCGATAGCTAAGAAGGTTGAATAAGTTGATTCGTTTGCCATTCAAACGGTAGCTCTGAAGGTAGATGCACGGACGGGATAGTCTGGGGAGCCGAGGGCTCGAGGGTTTGAGTATAGAATAAAGGTGGTGGGTCTTCGGTATTTGATTATCGTTCATACCGACATCGGTACGTTGACTTGGCATTGTGGGACACTTAGCCAAAGAATGTCTGGTGGATATAGCCAGCACTAGTACGTGGATACTCTAGGTTGTGTTCTTCTAGGGGAGTACAGAAGGGCTAGGCCCGGTAGTGTGGATACCCGCCGAGGAGTGGGAGGCCCGACCCACTGTCTTCGTTTACCACTACGGAGGTTCCTGGGAGTGAAGCTAGCTGCCCGAACAGGGGGAACTAAAGGTCTGTTCGCATAGAGTCGTGTGCGTGAGTTGCACTTACATGAATCATGGCATAACATATCACACCACTCATATTTGCATACAACCGACACCCCAATGTATAAATCGGTATGAGACTTTTTATACGATGGGAGCCTTGCAGAAGACCCCTTAACTTATAAGTTTATATGGGCATTCATATAAGTTAAGGTTACTTACTTACCTACTTACTTACTTACCTACTTACTTACTTACTCGTTCTACTTGTCTTCTTCTGTTTATATTACTTACTACCATAGAAATTGCTAGATGTACTTTATTCTAGAATGTTGTTTATACACCATGTTAGTTGTTAGATTAGCTCCATTATCATCTGCTTGATTACTCTCCACCTTTGTAGCTTCCCTTTCCTCCTCTCCGCTCGGTGCTTAGGAGCCGTGGGGGGAAGGGGTAGGGGATGATAGGGCTTAGTCTTTATGACTAATGGTTTTCGAACCACAACATTACAGGAGCTCCGGATGGGAGACAGGGACCAACAGTCCATGGACCAGCACCAGCGGAGTACGGTGCGCATGGAGGTGGGTCAGTCTAACACCCGTGCAGCTGCGACCAGCTCCGTGAGTGATTAGTATTTTTATAGCTTCCGTGATGAGTGATTTGTAGTGAGGACTCTGATGTACCGGGCCCGAGCCCATTTCTAGATTTTCATCTGAGCTGATCTTATGTAGTACTTTCTATTTTTATACACTGATGAACTGGATGTGATCCTTTTTATTTATGTGTTTTTGTGGACATATTTACATTTATGTATACTTACTTCTCTCTCGTGTGATCGAAAAGGGCCGACAGAGTTGGCGTTTTGTAGTGGCGACCTTCCCATGAGTCGGTGCCACCGCAAAGCGGCAATTCTAGGCTAAGACCCCGGTGTTTGAAAAAGAAAAAAAAGGGGGGGTCTTACATCCGAGATGGAACCCTTGGCCTCAGCCATTTCAAACAGCACCTCATAGACTTCCTGCCCTTACATGTGGAACTTAACGGCATGTACGGATGAACGCATGAGAGGGGGAATAGATCTAATACCTTCGATGATGATGTAGGAATCCCCATTCCTCACAGTAATTCTCTTGGACATGCAGTCAATCTGAGCATGGTTCCAGTACAACCATGTCATTCCCAGGATCAAATCAAAGACTGGCAACTTCATGATCGTCGCTGGTGCATACAAAATCTTTCCGCCGATCTCTGCCTCCATGTTGTAGTGGGCAGAGGTGAACAGCTCCGATCCGTCGGGTAATCGTATCCTCATCATCAAACCAGTGAATCGCTCCACGCCTTCCAACCCTTCTACAAAGGCCTCTGATACGAATGAGTGCGAAGCACCCATATCGAACAGCATATAAGCAGGCTTGCCGCTGATGAAAACTATGTCTAGGGGGGAGTTAAATGTCTTAGAGATTAGTTATGGTTTTCTTTCCTAGATTATCAATTATATATTCATAAATATAAGTGTTCAGGAAAGAAAACTTAAAACTTTTTGGCATACCTATGATCACAAGCTCTAGGTTTTGGGGTTGAGCCAGATCTAGTGCATAAACTTGCTCCATGTCCTGCCTGTGATCTGCACCCTGGTATCCACGTCCTCAGCCACGTCCTCGACCTCCAAACTGCTGAGCATACGGGGCAGCCTGTGGTGGTGGTAGAGGTGCTCAACTTATGGGGCTATTTCTCCGGATGTGCCCTGTCTGATGGCAGTTGTAGCACTCTAGCGGGGTAAATGCCATACCCCCGGGTCTCGGTGCCTCCCGCATCTGAAGAGGCTGATGAGCCACTAACACCGGCTCCCTCGGCTCCTATCTCACCTCCTGATGAGGCTGGTCCTCTGCTATTCTTCCATCTCTTCCATCAGTGATGCGGCCCCGCCGCTGATCATTCCTTGCTCTATGGCCCTGGTCCTCCGTTGGCCTCTTCTGACCCCGAGTCGTGTGCCAATAAGCCTCAATCCTCTTGTCCATCTCTAAAATCCGAGCTATAGGCCCGTCAGATACGAAAAAAAGTGCCTCCCTCAACTCCTCCCGCAGGCCCTTGTAGAACCTCTTGGTGTATCCTGCCTCATCAAGCTGATAGGAGTCCGCAAACCGGGCTAAATGGCTGAACTACCGGTGGTATTCTACCACTGTCTTATTACCCTGCTTCAACTACAGGAACATGTCCTCCAGCTCATCCCTAGCCGATTGTGGAACAAAATACTCTAGTATTGCGGCCCTGAACTCCACCCAAGTAATATCTAAAACCTCCATATCAGCAAAAGTTGTATCCAATGATATGTTTCACCATCTCTTGGCATGAGACTCCAAGCAAGAGACCACCAATGACACCCTCTCCTCCCAGGGGCACCGTATCTCGGTCAACATCTTGTACATAATATCCAGCCACTCCTTCGTCTGAACAACTGACTCTATCCCTAAGTAGGATGGGGGAGAGAGTCCTCGAAAGATGCTCAACCAATTGGCCCCCGGGTTTGTCTGCGGAGCCAGAACCTGTTGGGCCCTGAAATCTTCCAGAATAGCTGTCAGAGTCTGCCCCATCTCCGACTATAGGAATGGAGAGGGGACTGGGGGAGGTGGTGCAACATTCGGAGTCTGCTGGACTCCCCCTGTGGTGTAGGCTGCGCTGGGGGCTGCGTAACAAAAGCCAATTATAAGTAATCGCTCCAAACTAACAAAAAATGGACAATTTCATGTGATCCCCCATATGGGCTCACCACTACATCCACTGCTTAGTTTGTCCCCAAACTAAACTTGTGCAGGGGTGACCCGGGGATTGTGGACTGCTACTTTACGATCGAGGTTTTCCTCTGATACCACTTGTAAGACCCCCATTTTTTTTCTTTTAAAACACCGGGGTCTTAGGCCCAGAACCACCGCTTTACGGAGACACCTTCGCTCCCGGGAAGGTCATCACTACAAAATTCCGAACCTGCTGGCCAAATCGATCACAACTGTAGCAATATAAAAAAGCAAGTCCACAGAAATCACATATAAATAAATAATCTCCACGAAGGGAGTGTCCACAGATATAACACATAACTGAATTTTGGGCTTATGCACTGTACATCAAGTACTCACTACATATCTCTCATAATAGAAGCAAACTAAAATAACTACTAGCGATCAGGACTCACAGTCCCTACCGAATGAACTCTGGTATTAGACTGCCCGATCTCCAGGCGTGCCGACCTCTGGGGCTGCTCCTCCATGCTGGGCTCCATAGTCCCCTAAAATGATGTGGTTCGAAAACTGTTAGTATAAAAGACTAAGTCCTATCATCCTCCACCCCTTCCCCTATGTCTCCTAGGCACCGAGCAGAGAGAAGGAAAGGAAAGGACATGATAGTGGAGAATAACAATCAAGAAGATGGCGGCGGAACTAATTCAGCAGTTCTAAGATATATAAGACGGTAATAAAGGTATGGACCACTGAATAAGAAAATAACCTTATCTTATGTGAAAATACATAAGCTAAGGGATCTCTTGCTGGGCTCCTATCGTATAAAAAGTCCCATACCGATTTATACGATAGGGTGTCGGTTTTACTAGCAAGCATAAATATGTAATAGTGAATAAAAATCTTAACTTATAAGCACGCTAGCACGAACTTATAAACCAAGGGGTCGTTTTACAGGGCCTAATGTATAAAGCATCTCATACCACTTATACATTAGGTGTCGGGTTATATGCAATGATTATGCTATGAAATAGAATTATGACATGACGTGAACATGCAATGCAACCCACCCGCTCGACTCTGTATACACAGACCTTTAGTTCCCCCATTCGGGAGCCGAATGTAACACCCCTACCTGTTACGTGCAACATAGTAGAAGGTCCAGCCGGGGCCCCACACCATGTCTTACAAACAGGCGGAGACATTACTAAGTAATACCAAATACGCATCCTATCACAGAACATTCCAGCAGAAGATTAAAGGGTTGCAAGAATGAACTCAATCCATCAACACAGAAGTACACAGCTAAACCAAACAAGCCTTAATATAAAACCACAAGTACGGCCTTATAGCCTATTACAAGTGTTACTCTTTATATAAGAAGGTATCTTCCATACTTCGGCACGCAGGCCGGCCACACATGAGTTCTTATACAAGGTACAAAAATAGCCTTCGAGGGTTAGCACTTAGCAGCAGCAGCTTAGGGTCTTCCACCCTCATCCCTGCTTGGCCCTTCTTGACCTGTAAACAAAATATCCACCAAGCAGTGGCAAACAAAGCAACGGTCAGCATTTGGCTGACCATTTATAACGACCCTATCCCTGGCACGGGACAGCGGAATTCCTTCCCTGCATAGCACTTATATACAATCAAAAGGGTATGCTTTAGCACATCACACATGTACGCCCGTATAAGTCATCATCCATCACAAACGTCGGCACGACGGCCCGACGTTCCGTGCTCTCAGGGCACATTATCGGTGTACCGGAAAACCAGGGTCCCACCACTGTTCAGAGGTCCCAGACATGACAGTAATTCGTGAGAATTCCAATCCTCCATGTCTCAAATAGCCGGAGCGATTATCATTCTGTGATCCTAACAGGGCCTTAAGCACCCCATGGTTAGACAACAAGAATGCGGTTACAGATCAGCCTTTCCCGTAGCTCACATATGTCATACGTCGATCAAGACTGACACGGGTATAGCTTCACCTTGCCTGTTCGCCACACAGGCTTTTCCACAGTTGCAGCCCCACCGGCTCAACAAGTAGCATTCACAACTACAAGGGTTGAGATCACACAACATCAACCCCCAAAAGTAGCACTCACAGCTACATGGGCTGAGATCACACAGCATCAACCCATCCACATACTATCCTGCTGCACTAAGCTGCAGGTGTCCACCAAGAACATCACACGCATCACAATAATACAAAGTCTTGCTCTTATATGCATACAATCATCACCAATCCGGACAAACCTATCTAGATGGGCTTCACACAGCATGCCTACCCGTACTTCTCGCTTTCGGGACTACTCCAACAAGGATCAAGGGATGGAGTTCAACATCCCAAGAGAATTCAACTCTACCTTTGTAGAGGATTCATGCATATGCAAAAAGGAAGGATTTCACATATCCAAAGAGGAAATCGTTACCCTAGGAGGACGTTTTGGAGCCATGACACGCACTGCTTGGAGCTCTGCCTTCCCGAATATGGCCTCCGATCGCGAATCCGAGCTTGGACTAGCTGGATCTCCCTCTCCTTCCTCCTTCTTCTTCCTCCTTCCTCCTTCCTTCTCTCACTTAAGAAGATAAAGTGAGGATAAGTTTGCTGGTTCGGGGTCTTAAAGGGGCTGGGAAAACTGAAGACCACCAGATCTGGAAAGAGGGAAACAAATGGCCGAGATCTGCAGAAAATAATATTTTCGGCCCTAACACGCCCTGTGACACGCCCGTGTCACAGTTCGTGTCCCTTAGGCGGTCCTTAAGCGGGAAAGAACTGCCTCACCACACGGGTTGAACACACCCGTGACCACCGCCTAACCTGACACGGCCTGAGACACGCCCGTATCTCTGGCCGTGTCGCCTCTCTCGACGAATCTCGTCGATCGCCGAGATTATTCTCGCCGATCATCGACATGATCTCGCCGATCGTCGAGAAGGACATGCCCTGTGACACGCCCGTGTTACAGGCCGTGTCGCCTCTTCTCGTCGATCGTCGATCATAATGCTCAACGATCGTCAAACGCGCGACCTGCAGCTACCCGAGGAGGACACGCCCTGGGACACGCCCGTGTCTCAGGCCGTGTCACTCCAAAAACACCTGAAACCCAACTTTGAAACTTACTCGAGACCAGCTTGAGTATTTGCTTGACACGCCCTGGGACACGCCCGTGTCCCAGGCTGTTTCACTTGGCCTGAAAACTAAAATGGGGTTTTGGGGTATTACAATCCTCCCCTCCTTGCAGAAAATTTCGTCCCAAAATTTGAATGACTGAAAAACTCAATAAAGTCCATATTTATTGATTATTACATGGTCTAAATCAACTCGGGAAATTCTGTCTGCATTGTTTGCTCACGCTCCTAAGTTAGCTCTTCTCGTCCACAATTGTCCCGCTGGACTTTGACCATCCCGATTATTTTGTTCCTCATCTCGGCGGCATCTTCAATTCGAATGGGCCTAACCTCTGTAGTTAGCCCTCTATCGACTGATACTCGATCTGCAACAATCACTTGTGACGGCTCTTTTATTGCTCTCTGCAGCACCGATACATGAAACACATCATATAAACTACTTAACTCAGGCGGTAGCAATAACCGATAGGCTGCCTCACCGATGCATTCAATCACCTCAAAAGGTCCTAGATACCTCGCGCTCAACTTTTTCAGATGCCGTATCCTGGACACACCTTTAAAAGGCTTGATTTTTAGATATGCCCAATCACCCACCGCAAACTTTACGTCTCGGTGCTTGGCATTATAATATTTGGCCTGCCTATCTTGAGCAATTAACAACCTTTCATGAATTGTACGTACCGTTTCATGCATATCAGTCACATCTTACCGCTTGAAAAGCTTCGTTTCACCCGTCTCTGCCCAATATAACGGTGTGCGGCACTTCCTACCGTACAAAGCTTCGAAAGGAGCCATCTGAATGCTGGCATGGTAACTGTTGTTATAGACAAATTCAATCATGAACAAATGATCTTCCCAGCGACTTCCAAAATCTAGCGTATACATCCGGAGCATATCTTCCAACGTCCTTTTGGTTCTTTCAGTTTGACCGTCCGTCTGGGGATGAAAGGCTGTACTAAAATGCAACTTTGTGCCCAACAGCTGATGAATTAGACTCCAATCTCCTGATGTGAAGCGTCCATCTCGATCGCTCACAATGCTATGGGGAATTCCGTGCAATCGTACGATCGAATCTACGCCAACTTGTCGACTGGATCATCTCTTCGATTTGGAATAAAATGAGCAACTTTTGTTAACCGATCCACAATCACCCAAACCGCATCATTACCCCGCTGAGATATAGGCAATCCATGCACGAAGTCCATGGAGATATCATCAAATTTCTACACTGGGACCGGTAGTGACTTCAGGAATCCTCCTGGCTTTTGGCATTCTGCTTTCACTAGAGCCCATGTATGGCACATAGCAACATAACGTACTATATCTTTCTTCATAACCGGCCACCAGAAGTTCTTTTTCAGATCCTTATACATTTTTGAACTTCCAGGATGAATCGAATACCTTGAAAAATGGGCTTCGTACATGATTTCTTCATGAAGATTTCTCTGACAAGGAACATATACTCGATCGTCTTTTCTCCAAAGTCCATTGTCAAAAGAAAACCGAGAGCTCTTATCTTCCACTGCATAATGCTGCAAACTATCATCCAATTCCGTCGCTTGGCGGACCCTATCCATTCGGTCATACTGTACCTCTGTCCAATTCAAACACATGGTCGTAGCAGTGTTTTTCTCCATACAAGTAATATCCATCCGTTCTAGCTCGTGGATCAACCGTTCATCATGGTATGATAACATATTCGCCCTTGCCGGAGTCCTACGACTCAGGGCATCTGCGACTACATTCCCTTTACCAGGCGTGTAATGAATTTGGAAGGTATAATCACCAAGAAATTCCATCCACCTTCTCTGTCGCATATTTAAGTCTTTTTGATCTAAAAGATATTTCAGACTCTTGTGGTCGGTATAGATATCCACATTTACACCATATAAATAATGACGCCACAACTTAAGTGCAAAGATGACTGCGGCCAATTCCAAATCATGGACTGGATAGTTCCACTCATGGGCTTTCAATTGGCGCGAACCATATGCTATCACCTTACCACGCTGAAGGAGAACGCAGCCTAAGCCGCTACCCGATGCATCACTGTACCCATCAAAATCATCTATGCCACAAGGTGTTGTCAAAATTGGGGCCGTAGTCAGCCGACTCTTTAACGCTTCAAAAGCTCGTGCACACTCGGGCGACCAAACGAACCTTTGTTCTTTCCGCATTAGGGTAGTGGGAGGCAATGCTATTCTTGAGAAATTTTCCACAAAATGCCTGTAGTAGCCCGCAAGTCCAAGGAAACTCCTGACTTCGGCTACCGACAAAGGAACAGGCCACTCCTGCACAATAACAATCTTGGCAGGATCCACGGTAATGCCTTCTCCACTAACTATATGGCCCAGAAAAGCCACGGATGACAACCAGAAATCACACTTCGTAAACTTGGCATAGAGCTTCTTTTCCCTCAGGGTTTGCAATACCATCTTCAAATGATTTGGCATGCTCTTCTCTGGATCGGGAATACACCAGGATATCGTCAATAAAGAGGATCACAAAGAGATCCAAATATTGCTTAAACGTTCGGTGCATTAAATCCATAAACACCGAAGGTGCATTAGACAATCTAAAGGGCATCACCGTGAACTCATAATGCCCGTAGCGTGTGCCAAATGCCATTTTCGGTATATCACTTTCCCGAACCCTCAGCTGGTAATAACCTGATTTAAAATCCAGCTGAGAATACACCGAAGAGCCCACTAGCTGATCAAACAAATCATCGATCCGTGGGATCGGATACTTATTCTTCTCTGTCAGCTTGTTCAGTTCTCGCTAATCGATGCATAGATGCAAGCTGTTGTCCTTCTTTTTCACAAAGAGAACCAGCGCACACCAAGGTGACTGACTTGGCCTTATAAAACCTTGATCTAGCAATTCTTGCAACTGAACCTTTAGCTCCGCCATTTCCTTTGGCGCTACACGATAGGGGGAATGGGCCACAGGTTTTGCACCCGGTACCAGTTCTATCGTGAAGTCAATTTATCTTTGGGGTGGTAACCCCGGAAGGTCTTTTGGAAACACATCCAGGAATTCCGACACAACAGGTACCTCATTCACACTAGCCTTTGGCTCTACCACTGCTACTAGCGTGAAGAACAACTCGGCACCCTTTCTAACGGACTTCCGAACTTGTAGAGCGGATATCAACATCTCATTTATCCCCTGCATGCCGCTAAACCTTATTTCTTGTTCGGTGTTCTGCCCCAACACAACTTCCTTAGAATTACAATCAATGTGGGCCTTCTGCTCTAACAACCAATCCATACCGAAGATTATGTCGAATTCCGAAATCGGCAGCACAAGTGCTTCCAATCTGAAGTCCCAACTTCCTACTTTTCCTTCTACACACCCAGACTGATCCGCGCACAAAACACATCCGTTAGGTAAGAGTACCTTCAAACTTTCTGTCGTGCCTCGTATCGGCGCGCCAATGCGCAATACGAAATCCTTTGACAGAAACGAATGTGACGCACCAGTATAAAATAGTGCTCGTGCCGGATGATCCCAAATTAGGACGAAGCCTGTGACGACGTCGGCCTGCTTAATGGCCTCCTGTTGTCGCAGATTGAAAACTCGAGGCTGCACTTGCGAAGCAGAAGACTCCGCCACCGCCTTCCCTTTTTCCGCATAGGACGCGCCCGGCTTCTTGTCACCTTTCGGAGGACCAACCCGATAGTCCTGAGCAAGATGTCCCGGCTTGCCACACGTATAGCAAGTGCGGGATTCATAGCCCGATGATGCTTCTGAAGTAACTGATGAAGGAACTTGCCCAGAACGTCTGGACTTCTTACCCCATTTCTTTAGAAATCCACATCTCTCCGGACGCGGCTGTTTGAACTCCGGTTTTGTAACAGCCAAAGGTCCTTTAGATTGTCCTCGCTTCAAATCTGCTACCAATGCCCTTGCGGTGCAGACCAGAGCTTGAAATCCCTGATTCACGGAACTCGAGAGTAAATGCCGCAACTCATCTCGCAGTCCCGCATAAAACTGACTGGTCTTGCGCTCTTCCTCAGCAAAGATAGCGCCCGCATAATGCCCCAACCGCGTGAACTCATGCAGATACTCATCCACGCTGCTCTCCTTTTGAGTCAACCGCTGAAACTCCAATTCCAAAGCAATCCGTTGTTGTAACGGCAAATGCTTGCCCAAGAACAACCGAGAGAACTCGTCCATAGAGTCTCCCGTCAACTGTCTGCCTGCCAAGTGGTGCAGTTCTACCTCATCCCACCACAGCTGAGCTTCTCCTTCAAGAAGAAAAGTGGCTAACGTGACTTTCTGTTCCTCCTCAACAAGAAGGGCGGTCAAGATGCGCTTGATCCGAGCAAGACAATCCTCTATTTGAGCTGGGGAACCCGCCCCGGTAAACGTCGGAGGATGAAAGCTCATAAACCACTTCAGCTGCTGATCTGCGACACGCTAATCAACTGTTATGCCCACCGATTCTTGACGCACTGCCACAGGAACGAGAGCCTCAGGCCGAGCTTGCCCTGCTTGCTGAGCATTCATCACCGCAAGTACCGTTTCTGTAATTAAACGTACAGTTTCAGCTGATGGAGGAGGGGTGGGCACCTCTGCCGGTGCCGCACTCTCAATAGAATGCTGAGGTTCTGACTTACCCGCAACACTTCGCGTCACCTTTATGTGTCAAACCACACAATTTAGCGACAAGCCACACAACAAACAGTCAAAACAAACACACAAGTGTAACACACCAGTGCATTTCAATCCTATGTGGACATGTTTGAGTTCAATTTTATACACTCACACACGAGCGCACCACCCCACAAAAGAATTCGTCCACGAATTAAGAGGAGGGAACCAAGGAATCTGATACCAAATTGTAACACCCCTACCTGTTACGTGCAAAATAGTAGAAGGTCCGGCCGGGGCCCCACACCATGTCTTACAAACAGGCCGAGACGTTACTAAGTAATACAAAATACGCATCCTATCATAGAGCATTCTAGCGGAAGATTAAAGGGTTGCAAGAATGAACTCAAACCATCAACACAGAAGTCCACAGCTAAACCAAACAAGCCTTAATATAAAACCACAAGTACGGCCATATAGCCTATTATAAGTGTTACTCTTTATACAAGAAGGTATCTTCCATACTTCGGCACGCAGGCCGGCCACACATGAGTTCTTACACAAGGTACAAAAATAGCCTTCGAGGGCTAGCACTTAGCAGCAGCAGCTTAGGGTCTTCCACCCTCGTCCCTGCTTGGCCCTTCTTGACCTGCACGCAAAAAATCCACCAAGCAGTGGCAAACAAAGAAACGGTCAGCATTTGGCTGACCATTTATAACGACCCTGTCCCTGGCACGGGACAGCGGAATTCCTTCCCTGCATAACACTTATATACAATCAAAAGGGTATGCTTTAGCACATCACACTTTTACGCCCGTACAAGTCATCATCCATCACAAATGTCGGCACGACGGCCCGACGTTCCGTGCTCTCAGGGCATATTATCGGTGTACCGGAAAACCAGGGTCCCACCACCGTTCAGAGGTCCCAGACATGACGGCAATTCTTGAGCATTCCAATCCTCCATGGCTCAAATAGCCGGAGCGATTCTCATTATGTGATCCTAACAGGGCCTTAAGCACCCCAAGGTTACACAACCAGAACGCGGATACAGATCAGCCTTTCCCGTAGCTCACATACGTCAGACGTCGATCATGACTGACACGGGTACAGCTTCACCTTGCCCGTTCGCCACACAGGCTTTTCCACAGTTGCAGCCCCACCGGCTCAACAAGTAGCATTCACAACTACAAGGGTTGAGATCACACAACATCAACCCCCCAAAAGTAGCACTCACAGCTACATGGGCTGAGATCACACAGCATCAACCCATCCACATACTATCCTGCTGCACCAAGCTGCAGGTGTCCACCAAGAACATCACACGCATCACAATAATACAGAGTCTTGCTCTGATATGCATACAATCATCACCAATCCGGACTAACCTATCCAGATGGGCTTCACACAGCATGCCTACCCGTACTTCTCGCTTCCGGGACTACTCCAACAAGGATCAAGGGATGGAGTTCAACATCCCAAGAGAATTCAACTCTACCTTTGTAGACGATTCATTCATATGCAAAAAGGAAGGATTTCACATATCCAAGGAGGAAATCATTACCCTTGGAGGACGTTTTGGAGCCATCACACGCACTGCTTGGAGCTCTGCCTTCCCAAATATGGCCTCTGATCGCGAATCCGAGCTTGGACTAGCTGGATCTTCCTCTCCTTCCTCCTTCTTCTTCCTCCTTCCTTCTTCCTCCTTCCGTCTCTCACTTAAGAAGATAAAGTGAGGATAAGTTTGCTGTTTCGGGGTCTTAAAGGGGCTGGGAAAACTGAAGACCACCATGTTGGTACCCTAGTTTGGATTTGAGTTCTGTCCTCTCTTTCTGTCTCTTGACATAAGAATTATCTATGGTCAAAGGTTAGTTGTTTAGTTAGTTTGCTCTAGATTTAGAGTTGTCACTTTTCCAGATGAAAATTTGGTTAAGTTGTTTTTTTGTTCGACTATGGTCGAACGCCGCTCGACTATCGTCTATCGATTGGTCGACGATCGTCTATCAATTGTTCGACGTTCGTCTGTCAGCAGATCGTCTATCTCTGAGTTAGTTCAACTCTTGTTAGCTCGACGTTCTGTGGCTGTGAATAGAATTAACTAGGATTGCTAGTTGCTGTGATAGGATCCCAAGCTTAACTGTAATTACAGTTAGCTCTCTCTTGTGCACTACACTTTGTGTTAGGCTCTAGGGTTTTCAATATCTATAAACTTATTCCGTAATTAACTCTAAGGGAGTTGAGTAGGGTATCATAATTTTTGAATACTCTATTCACCCCCCTCTAGAGTTTTATCTACCCTCACTTTCAATAGATCTGGAAAGAGGGAAATAAACGGCCGAGATCTGTAGAAAATAATATTTTTGGCCCTGACACGCCCTGTGACACGCCTGTGTCACAGGCCGTGTTCCTTAGGCAGCCCTTAAGCGGCAAAGAACCGCCTCACCACATGGGTTGAACACGCTCGTGACCACCGCCTAACCTGACACGGCCTGAGACACGCCCGTGTCTCTGGCCGTGTCGCCTCTCTCGACGAATCTCGTCGATCGCCGAGATTATTCTCGCCGATCGTCGACATGATCTCGCCGATCGTCGAGAAGGACACGCCCTGTAACATGCCCGTGTCACAACCCGTGTCACCTCTTCTCGTCGATCGTCGATCACAATGCTCAATGATCATCGAACGCTTGACCTGCAGCTACCCGAGGAGGACACGCCCTGGGACACGCCCGTGTCTCAGGCCGTGTCACTCCAAAAACACCCGAAACCCAACTTTGAAACTTACTCGAGACCAGCTCGAGTATTTGCTTGACACGCCCTGGGACACTCCTGTATCCCAGGCCGTATTACTTGGCCTGAAAACCAAAACGGGGTTTTGGGGTATTACACTGAACCTCCCTGGATACCTTCGTAGTGGCAAACGGAAGCGGTGGGTTGGGCCTCGCCCACCTATAAACCGGTAATAGAACTACCAGTCAGACCTATCGTATGCCTCAACGCTGGTGCACTATGCGGAGCTCCTGCGTACTCTTGTTGGCTGGCACACCGGACTTTATTTGGCCAAGTGTTAAACCACACTTGTCGAGTCAACGTATTGGCGTCGGTGCATCAAACCTCCAATACCGAAGACCCACAACCTTATAGTTATGCAAATGCAACCTTATGTATCAGCTACCGAGCAAAAGCTCCCCGAACCATCCCATCCGTCATAAGCAACAACCAAGACAAAGCTCGCCGGGCCATCCTGCCCATCACAAGCCATTATCGAGCCAAAGCTTGCTGGGCTAACCTGCCCATCACCAAAACCACTGGGCTTACTGCCCGAGTGACCCAACCTATCTCCTCGATACATTGAGGTGTGAGAAGGTGAAAACCTAGTTTTACTAGTTACACTTGCATTTCAATTTTGCCTACGATTTAGGTTTAGCCCAGGACTGCCCAAGGTATTCCCCGTGAAGGGATCTCGAGGGCACTAGGAGCTACGATGGGCTGAAGACCAAAGCTCCTTTTCGCAAGGCACTTATTCTTATTGGTTAATACCCAATTCAAGTTCCCTTACTATTGCCTTGGATCTAAACCTAGTATTTTTGACACTTCCTCTATACAGGAAAAGGTGATCTTTCGTCGATCCCGAGCTCCACCTAACATTAACCAATCCAACCCATAACTCATCCTACCTCCAATGATGAACTCATTTTAATTTATCCAAACCACTAATCTTGACTCATGTGCCCAAATTTATACTCCAACGTAATTTCTGTTGTTTTACTATATGCAGACCACTAAGGCTAAATATCATGTAAAATGGGAGGTACATCAAATAATCACCCAGTACTCCTATAATAATTATTGGAGGGCTATTATGACCTTTGTGGCCCAAATCCAGAGATTCACAATTTTCTTAGTTAATTTTGTAATTAATAAATTTTCTAAGAAATCCAATTGCCCTAGTTTTGTACATGATGTACCATTTTCAGTCATGCAAAATACTTCACAAAATTACAATAAATAATAGGCATCTAGTTTACTATAAATTCAAGGCCTAATAATTTTTCAGCAATATTTAAACCTCTAAACATAATTGTTGAACATAACTTATATTTATCAATATAATGAAATAAGTACTTCTAATACACTTCCAAAAATTGCATAAATATTTACAGAGCTTTATAATCACATAAAAGGTCCTCTGACCAAATTTCACAAGATTCCAAGGAGTTATTAATTCAAAATAAATTCCTAAGCAGATAGTGCAATTTGAAGGGTTGTGAATGAAGTACTTTGTTTATTAATCTAAAATTCATAACAAACTTTCCAGAGATGATTAACACTATAAAAATACTTTTACCAAAATTTCATCATGATTCAAGGTCATATGACCCACTAATTAATTCCTAGGGTGTAAGGACCCAAATATTTATTTAGTGGTTTAAGTAGTGTGTATGTGTCCAACTACTGCCTAATCCCTTCCTAAGGCATTTCAACCTCCTAGGATTACATGGACTAAACCCCAAGTCAATCCAAGGACATATCACCTTATGTCCTTCACAAGCCCCCAAAGTTCAACCTTAAGGTTTGAACTAAGTTCCTAGGGCAAACCAACCTCAATTCATCTCAAATTCCAAGAGAGGGTGTTTTTACTGGCCATAGGGCTCTGTCCAAGGTCCCAACCCATTTGGGTGAGAATTGGCCCATCCATGCCCCAAATACTCTTTGCCCTAATGTACCCCTTAGGAGACCAAATTAAATTTGGTCACACCAAAACCTATTCAAATCAAACCCAATTGGGATGAGATTTTTCTAAGGGTCAAAAAATAACCCCAAGAGTCAGCACCAAAATTTTGGGGGGTATAGAGGTCATTAAACCCCTAAATGGGTTGGGACACTGAATAAGAAAATAACCTTATCTTATGTGAAAATACATAAGCTAAGGGATCTCTTGCACCAAAATCTTGGGGGGTATAGAGGTCATTAAACCTATTCATAAATGGTTTCTTGAACTTTTGCAAAAATATAGGACACAGTTCTCCAAAAATTCTCATTTTTGGATATGTTCTAGATATAGGTTCTAGTGACCCCCATCCAAAATTTCAAGTCATTTGGATGTCTGGATTTGTGGGGGCACTCAAAACACTATCTAGTCTAGCCTAGGTATAGACCCCACCAAAATGGCTACTTTGATCAAACCACTTACTCAAATGGGTTCAAAAAATTTTTCAATTACACTAGACTTCATGGGCTACAACGTTCATGTTGGACACTTATTCTGTAGGTGGGTCTAAGTATTTTTAATATTTAATTTAAAACAGACCAGTAAGCAAGATAGAAATTGAAATAATTGGATTTAATAAAATCAGATCCAGCACGGATCTTAAAGCAAAATCATGGGGCTCCTGGTCATCTTCTTCCTCCAGCCAAGGGCTGGGATCAGCCCGACCTAGAGCAAATTTTCAAGACATTTGCCGGCCTTCTATCCACCTCCCTGGCCGGCCACTACCGCCACCACCTTCATTGAGGTGGGGGCTATCGCCAGGCGGCGGCACGGCCGCCGGAGTGGCGGTTTCTGGCGATCCAAACACTCCTTTTTTTTTGAAAAACCATTAAAATTCAGAAATTTTCTCACTCTAATTGGGCTCAATTGAGCCCGATTCTTGGCCCTATTGATTCCTTTGATCTAACCATAGAAGAAGAGGAAGGGGAGGACCTTTGCGGCGGTCTGGAGTCGCGCCAATCGCCGAGTTGACATGGTGGTGGTTGTGGTCAGATTTCTGCGATTACACAGTATGATGGCTTGGCTCCTTCAGGTAAGGGTTGGAAATGAACTCCTAGAGTCCAGTGAACCTTTTAAGATGAAGATAAGGGGGAGGGGGTGAGTGTAGGTTGCCATGGCCATTAATGGCCCTCTTTAGGAAAGTTTGGCCATGGTAGGTGGGGGATGGAGCATGTCTCAAACAAGTCAATGACCAGCTGGTTGATATGGGATTGCATTCCTTGTCCTAGTGAAATAAATGGAGGGGGTTGGGGAAGGGGAAGGAGGAGCCCAAAGTCTTCCTCTATTACTTTCTTTCACTTTCTCTCTCTTACATATGTGCCTTTTTCTCTCTCCTTCACACCAAGCTGAAATTTGGCTCCTACCTAACCCAATAGCAGCCCACATGTCCATTTCATCCACCCAAATAAGGTTAGCCCAAGTGAGTTGGGCTTGAGCTTGAGTTAGCCCATTTGGGCTAGCTTGACCTAAACCTTGACTAGGGTTGACCTTGGTCAATTTGATCTTTGAGGTTGCTCCTAATGGGTCCTTGGTGACCCATTTTCCTCCCCTAAGGTCTAGGTTGGGTTGACTTGGCCCTTGGAGGTCACTTGACCCTTAACTAGGGCACTTTGACCACTTTAGGGCTAGAGTTGACTTTGGTCAACTTAGCCTTTTGGGTTGACCACAAAGGGTCCTTGGTGACCCATTTGCCTCTAACTAGGGTTAGGAAGGTATATGTGGGGTCCACTTGACTAAGTGAAGGTCAGTTGACCCTACATGGGTCAGGTTGACCCATTTAGGGTTAGAATTGACTTTGGTCAACTTAACCACTTTGACTGCCCTCCATGGGTCCTTAGTGACCCATTAACCCCACTTTAGGTCTAGGAAGGCCTTGGTAGGGTTATTTGGGATTTACTAGGGAACACTGCCCCTAGTTAGGACACCTTGCCCAATTTTGGCCTAGAGTGGTTCTAAGTCAACTTGGCCACCCTATACCTATCCAATGGACCCCTAGGGTTCTAATGGACCTTATAATTGGTTGATGAGACCATGGTGGGGTCTTGAAGTCTTGGTGAATCCCCATGGTCATCTTAAACTAGGGTTCAGAAATTTACTATTTGCAGACCACAGTGGTCTCACCTACATTCCAAGGTTCACTTGGCCTTCTTGGGCTTCCAAGGGTTTTGTCATGACCTAGTCATAACAAAACTACTCCTAGGGGTCTAATTTTTTGAGGGATGTTACATGCTTTGCATGTGCGCCCTTGATTTCGGGTAGTAGTGGGATGATCACCTATACTTGGTTGAATTTGCTTATAACAATAGATACCAAGCGAGCATTCAAATAACGCCCTTCGAGGCCCTTTACGGTAGAAAATGTTGCATGCCATTGTCGTGGTTAGAAACGGGTAAGTCAAAGCTGTACAAATGATAAGAGGTGGAAGACGCCACTTCATTGGTACGAACTATACGAGAACGACTGCTGATCGCTCAGGACAGGTAGGCTAAATACTATAATGCCAAACATCGGAACGTTGAGTTCGCTGTTGGAGACTGGGTATACATTAAGATTAAGTCGTTCAAGGGTGTTTCACGGGTACGATGCTTGAAGAAGCTAAGCCTGAGGTACCTTGGACCGTTTGAGGTTCTGGAGCGTATTGGTGAAGCAGCTTATCGACTGAAGCTATCAGTGGAATTGAATGGTCTATATGATGTATTCCATATATCAGTGTTGTGGAAGGCGGTGCAAGAGCTGTCACAAGTTGTTGTGGCCGATCTAGTACCCGTCGATAATGGGTAACAACGAAGATCAAACCCGTTCGTATTGAGGACTTTGAAGTCAAGAGACTTTGTAACAAGGACATCAGGATGGTAAAAGTCTGATGGGACATTTGCAGTTGGGAGGAGCTCTTGTAGCAGCGAGAGCAAACCATTCTAGAGGAGTACCCCGAGTTATTCCACTTAGGTACCGTTTTGTTTTGTGTATCTTTTCCTTTCTGTAATTTCGGGACAAAATTCTTTTAAGAGGGGGAGAATTGTAATGCCACCAAACTCAAAAGAAGGATAGACAACATTTGAAGCCAATTTTAGGGCCTGGTAAGGGCCACACGGCCTGGGACACGGGTGTGTCCAGGGTCGTGTCCTACTCGGGCTGTTAGCCGGGCTGTATCGAGAGAGTTACATGGCCTGGGACACAGGCATGTCTCAGGGCGTGTCTGGCACATGGCCTGTAACACGGGCGTGTCACCGAGCCATGTCCTGTTTGTGATGCAATGGTTTCAGCGTCGATTGAGGCACACGACCCATGACACGGGCGTGTCTATGGTTGATACGGGCGTGTCCCAAACCGTGTCACAGTCTGTGTCATGTTCTGTATTTTCTAGGTTACAGCGAGTGCGGAACACGACCTTGGACAAGGGCGTGTCTCAAGCCGTGTTTTGCCCAGGAAATTGATTTTAAGTGCGAATCGTGGTCGTTCGTTTCCTTCTAATGGGATCTAATGGTCCATACCGGTCCTTGCTGAGATAAGTCCGGGAATAAGGTTTGGAACCCTCATTCCTCTTCAAGCTTTCTCTTTCTAAAGCTTTAGAGATAGGGGAGAGCAAAGAAGAAGGAGAAGGAGAGATCCGGCTGCCGGAGGAGCTTCGGAGCCCCAAATCGCAAGCCGCGTCAAGATCTTCGGAGGCGAGGCCATTGCGGTGCTTTTCATCCGTCTAGATCACTATGGCGCCCAAGAGAACCTCAAGGGTAACAATTCTCTTCTTGTACATGTGAAGTCCTCTTTCCTTTTTGTATAGGAAACTTCCTCCCGCGAGTGAGTGGTGTTTGCGAGGTTTTTCTTTGGGTGGACATGAATAGTCCCCGTTATTTTGCATGTAGAGTCCGGAATCGAAGTATGGACATAGGCATGGTGTGTGAAGCCTACCCAAACAAGTTGGTCTGGATCGGTGATGTTTTCATTTTGCATGTAGCGCCGGATAACACTCCGTGCCGTTTGCTTTTCGAGTTTAATAGGCCGTAGATTGCAACAGGGAGTCTTGGGGATTAACTCAAAGGTGCACCTAGAAAACTGAGAAGAAGCATGGTTCTTCCATCTTGGTGTCCTAGGAGCCAACTTACACATAACTGGGTTATGTTAAATTTGTGTTATCGATTTGGGACTCGAGGAAGCTTGACCCGCGCCTATGGCTTAAATTGATGTGATGGTGTGAGCAACGGCTTAGGAGGAACCGTTCTTGCTCTATGTGGTTTGGTTAAAGCGACCTAAGGTACGTGGTACTTACTATTGGCATAGAAGGAGGGTCTTAGGCTTAGGCCGGAAAGACTATAATGCTCACGAGGTTTGCCATCCTGGCAGTGGTTGTGAGACCACGTATTTTTACCGGGTTCACCGAGTAAGTGCCTTGAGAGCACGGGGTGTGTGGCCATGCGGGCCTGCACCTGTGGTGTATTGTGCAAATGTTGTACTTTAACTTTAATCGTTGGATTATACTAATGCAATACAGGGAAGGAGCACCGCCACCCCAAGAAAAGGGTGGGGTCCTTATTATTTGGTCAGCTTTAGCTGACTGCTACTTTTGTTTGCCACTGTTGCGGTGGATTGTTGCTTGCAGGTACTAACAATCTCAACAATCTTCCATAGTTGTGATGGTCCTCTCAGACTGGCCATCCGTCAGAGGATGAAAAGTTGTGCTAAAGGTAAGGCGAGAACCAAAGTACGCTTGAACTATCTTCGACTCCTTGGATATAAAGCGAACATCACAGTCGGAGACTATCGTCTTAAGCACCCCATGGTACCATACAAACTGCTCCACAAAGAGACACACTAAAACATCAACATGCAACTCCTACTTCATTGGTATGAATCTAGCAACCTTCGTCAAGCAATCCACAATTACCCAAATTGAATCGTTCCCAAAGTGCGACCGAGGCAACCCGTGAACAATGTGCATGGAGATATCCTCGAACTTCCACTCGGGGATGGGCAATGACTGTAATAATCCTCCAGGGCTCTTATACTCCACCTTCACCTTATGGAAAGCCTCACAGTGTGTAACATAGTACTTAAGAACAATCTTCATTCCCGACTAAAACATGGTCTTTCGTAGGTCACTACACATCTTCGAAATCCCGGGATGCACCGAATACTTGTAACAATGTGCCTCTCTCAAGATGTCTTCCTGAATTTAACCTCCCTTAGGAATGTAGAGCCTGCCACAAAAATGAATGAGGTCATCCTTCATTGTATACTCTTCAGTAGATCCATCCTCAATAGATTAAATCATTATGGCCAGAGAAGCATCTGAAAGTGAGGGGATAGATAGTATTTACTTTAGAGGGGGGGGGGGGTGAATAGAGTATTAAAAATTTTTTACTTAGTTTTATTTTGGAATTAAAATACTGATACTTATAAGTAAGAGAGAAAATAGAACAAACTAAGATAACACAACACATCACAACATACAAAGAAAACACAATGCAAACCAGACAACACAAGAAGATTTATAGTGGTTCCCAAAATCTGGGTACATCCACTCTTGTACCACCCAGGTAGGAATCCACTATAGGTTTTTGATCAAGTGACCTGCCACCACAAGATCTCTTTCAGGTAGATCTAGAGACCCTTTGAGCTTTTGACCAGGAGCCCAAAATCCAATAGGTTTTTGATCAGGTGCCCTATCACCAAGAGTTCACTTTTGAAGGGAGAGATAACCCTGTACAGATGATGGTAAATGAAAACGTTTTAAGAAGTCTTCTCTTTCTTAAGCAAATGAGAAGACTATGTTAATTACTGTAGAAAGCCCAAGCTCCCCCTAAGATGTTGTTCAGATTCAGGATGAAGAAACTTGGTCATGGGTGTAGGTCTTCAAAGAATTTTTGTAGAGCCTTTTTAAATCTGTAGACTGATATTGATTATAGGTCTCTGTAGATCTCTGAACAATGAAGAATGAAGAAGACTTGAGAGATTTGTTTTGAAAATATTCTTCTTCTTCTCTTTGAAAGCAATGCCAAAGTTCCTGTGAGAAAAAGAATGAATACTACAGAAGAAAAACTTTCTGTCAATTGTATCTTTTTTTCTAACTATCTGATTGACTGTATTGCTCTCACTAGCTATCTCTGTTATGATCATTAGAAAAAAAACGACATGCTATTTGAATTTCCAAGACAGTACTTAATTCTCTGCCAGAATCTAGGAGCCCAAACAGCTAGAATGGCTGGCAACATAAATGCACTTCCTTAACTGTCTTCTTAAAATAAGACAATAAAATATTATGTGAATACCATAATTAATGCTTGTGAAATACGGATATTAGCCTTGAGAATATCAGCATTAATTATCAGAATATAATTACCACAAAATAATTGATCATAAAGAGAACAAATACTTCAAATAATATCTGTAAACTGATATTTGCAAGCAACGTAAAAACGTAGACCTGAGTTCAGAGATCGTCTAACTCAGTTAAGAGATCGTCGACCCGAGAACGACTATTGTAGATCTGAGATAACTTCTGAGAAACAAGAGATCGTCGACCTGAGCTCGTAGATTATTGAGCTCAGTTCAAAGTAGGAGACTCTGATATCATCGATGGGAGATTGACGATCGTCGAGCTGAGTTCGACTATAGTCGAACTGATAGAAATACTTCACAGAAATCTTCTGAGTCTAAGTCTTGAGTCCACTGCAATTCTGATCTGAAGAAACCTTACATAAATGGAACTCACTTAGACTAAACAAAGACCCTGACTATACAGGTGGGTCAAAACATCCTAAGAGTAGACCTAGCACAAAACCAAATAAGGGTTCCAACAATCTCCCCCTATTTGTGTGAGGTAACTCAAGAATTAAATCAACTGAAATGAAATAAGAATACAAAGACCACAAATATCTGATAGGATGAAATAACATAACCAGATATACTATATCAATGCATTATACATAGTTAAGTTAATCATTTAATAATTACAGAACACAAACTATAAATTATCAGAAGGAGGAATATAGGAGGGTTTAGAGAAAATATCTTTCTTTTTGGATTTGGTGCTTCCTTCTTAGATGCCTTCTAGTCCTGTTCACCAAGAATTTTCTGAGATCCTATTCTGGGCAAAACTTATTCAGGGTGCAGTGTCATATACTCAGTTGGATTGAAAACTTTCTTGCTTACTTGTAGCTTGTCAAGTTTCTTTTCTCTGAATGATGACATAGTAGTGAACTTGGATGGGTCTTCACCTTCTTCTCTAGCTTTCCTTATCTGAGATAGGCTAATCAACTCTTGGAACCTGGCCATCCTGAAGTCTTGATCAACTTCCTGATCAACAGGTGGCTAATCATCTTGAGGAGGTAACTGGGTAATAGATTTGAACTAAGTAGACTGAGCTTGAAAGTTTGGCACACTTTGATTTTTATCATTTTGAGAATATAGAGATCTGGGAGGAGTAGCTTCACTGTACTTTCCTTTAGGCTTGTGAGATTCATCATGCCTTCTAGATTGATATTGAGCTGTCTTCTGATCTTTAGGTGGAGCTTGCTGTTGAGGAGGAGAGAATGTTGGCTTTTGATAAATAACTTCCTTTACATATTCAGCTAAACTTAGATTTCTTTGTTGCTGACTACCTCCTTGGGATTGAGGTCTAGATGATCTGCCCTACCTATGATAAGTTCTTGCAAATGAAGTAGGCTTTGAAGATACATTAGAACTTTGAGAAACATTTCCTGAGGCACCAGCAGTAGGAGGAGGAGGAGGAGGACCTCTCTGAAACTTTTGAGGTGGAGGAGATTATCTCCTGCTCTTCTTCCTGGCCTTTTGCTCATTCTTTGATAACCACTTCCAGCATTCCATACCTGGATATGGTGTAATCCCTTTCAGAATATAATAAGGGGTGTCATTTGTGTTTCCTAGATTAGGATCAGCTTTTAGAGCAGCCTTCCTTTTCCTTGACACTTTCTTCTTCTTAGGACTTGAATCCTCTGAGTCATCATCCTCATCATCATCAGATGAATCAGGAGGATTGTCATATAAATCATTAATTTCTTTTAACTACTTATCAGAAATCATCTTGGCAGCAAATTCTTTAGCTTCTTCTTGTATATCAAGAGCTGTGAGTTCATCTAAGGAAGGAAAGGGGTTGTCATCTTTGGGATAAGATGGTCTAAAGAGACTTGAGACTAGATCAACAACAAAATCTACATGTTCTGTTATAACAACAATAGTATCAACATCCATAGAGGATGGAGACAATTCAACAAAAGGAGCTTTTGGCTCACAGAGGTTTATTAATTCTGTCTTTAGGGCTGAATCAAGATTTTTAGAAGCCACTAGACAAAAAAATTCTTCAACAATCAAAAGAGCATCTAGCTCAACCTTATCTGCTATAACAGATGTAGGTTCAAAAGTCATAGGAGATGGCATTACTGCACAAGATGAATCTGACTGAGCTAAAGAGACTTCTATACAAATAACTGACAGAACAGGTGATTCTACTGCATCTTTTGATACTGAAACACTGGGCTCAATAGAATTCTGCATAAGTTGTTCCACAGCTTGAGGACTCATGGGTCTGGTATAACAGACCATGGCCTTGGAGAAAATTAACTCAACTGGAGACAAAACTGATCTAAACAACGAAAAAGAATGCAAAAGAAACTGCAAATCAATAGTGGGATTTATAAAGCAATCACCACTAGATATATCAGGATTTGACACATCAGTGTCCTCTTCTGAATTCAGAAAAACAAACAGATCTGAATATGAAACTATATCTGAACATGACATTTCAAAGTATTCTACTTCTTGAACTGTTTCTTGAACTGCTAAAGGAGATAGGACTGGAAGATCTGCTGAGGCTGGACCTACTGCATCTTTATAGGACATCTCCCCCTGCCTGGTTTCTGTAGAAACTGGAACCGGGCCCCTAGATGTAGAAGGGACAGAGAAGGCAATAATTGAAGCAGCAAGAGTTGAGATAGATTGAACAAGAGGGTAAATAGCTTCTGCTATCAAAGATTTGAGGGATGGAGTGATGAGCTCCAAAAGATGGGCAATGAAAGGGGAATCAAAGTGTAGAAACTCAGAGGGTGTCTGAGTCGATATAGAATGATAAGAGAGTGGATGAATGAAATAAGTCATGGTTTCATCCTAGAAAGGGGAATTATGTGGAGAGTTTTGTGTTGAGCCATCAATGTTGATGGGGGAATCATGATAATGGACAGGTGATGAATGAGGTGAGAGGAGGTCAAAATTTGGAAGGGACATAATGTTGAAGGTTTGAGTTTAAACAAGATGTTGGGAAATTGGCAACTTTGAAGGAAAAAGAGGTATAACTGGGTATGATGAAGGAGTTTGAACAACTTCTGAAGGTTGAGAAGCAACAAGAGGGATGGCTGGAAAAGATGGTGGAGGAGGAGTGATGCGCGTAAAATACGGCAAGCGTACCGGTCGCTCAAGTAATAAAGTTGGGAATGAATCCCCGGATGTCGGTCTCTTGAGGAATGCAATTGGCGTCGAACGATCTAGACTCTGAAACTATCGTTATGAGAGTTAATTTAAATAAACAGAAAAGAAAGGGCTTTTGTTGGTGGTCTTACGACCGATTACACTAATGTAAACTATGCGGGTCGCAATCACCGCTTCTCAAGGCGAGATGGATGTAGCGGCCGCGATGCCGTACTTCGATTGGCGAGTGGACGGAAATCTAGCGAGTGAGGTGATTAGTGCGGAGCAAGCTTGAGTGAAACTAATGTGTGGAGTGGAGTGAGATGGAGCGAGGCGCATCGAAGAATAAATCTCAAGAGCAAGATGAAATACAACTAATAACAAAAATGCTAGAAGTTGATGTCCATTACAAGCACAAGCATTTCATACAACAAGAGAAAGAGAGAAAATGCACAACCAAGAGATTGAAGATCCACCGCGGTTGTTGGCCGGAGGTGCGGGTTGTCAATCCGCTTCCAAGCGCAGTCCGAGGAGGGCTTCCGGTACCACCGAGCTGTCACCTCGAGGGCCTGTAACTCCGTTCTCTAGGGGTGCTTCGTCTTCTTCCTTGGTGGAAAGCTCGGAGAAGAATGCTTCAAGGGCCGGGAGGATCGCCGGAGGCTGCGAAATGCTTCGGAATCACCGGAGAAGGTCCTCCCGTTGGTATGGATGAAGGTGGAGGTGAATGGGACTTGCTGGAGGGCGAAACGGCGGACTGGCGGAGGTTCCGTAATGATCGTCTCGCCCTAATTCGCGGAACAGCGTATTTATAGCTTGCAGAATAAATAGCGCGCACGACCACTGGCGCACGACCAGTGGTCGTGCGCGACCAAGGTCAGCGCCCGTGCGTGAGCAACCTGCAGACCTGCATCAGAAAATCAGTAGTCGCGCACGATCAGCAGCGCACGATCAGTGATCGTGCGAGGCAAGGCTGATGATCGTGCGGAAATAGCCAGACAGACTTTTGCAAAATGGATATGACTGCGCACGATCGGCGGCGCACGAGCAATGGTCGTGCGCGGTATGGCAGTGATCGTGCGGAAGGTTCAAGACAGAGTTCCACAAATGAGACCGGGCTGCGCACGATCAGTGATCGTGCGCCAGGAGGTCGATGGTCGTGCGTGGGCAAAAACGCACGACCACTGACTCCTTTGCCAAAAATAGTGAAACGCCTATCCCGAATGCCCTCACGATCCCCAAACCTGCAGGAAAACTGCACGGGGCATCGATCGCGGCAGCCACAGCGAACAGTGATAAACATAGCAAGAAAGTAAATGCACACAAGCACGGAAATGGGCTAAAAAGGTGCACAGGGCGTGGAAAACCGTAGCGAACCAAAAGGAGTGCAAATGGCGCTAAACGGTGTGCAAAGACATGGAAATAGGCCTAGATGAGTCCAAAATATAGTATAAAATAGGGACTCATCACACCCCCAAACTTAACCATTTGCACGTCCCGGGCAAATAATCACGTTGTGGGCTCTAAAACGGCTAGCTGACGTAGTAATTACAACCTACAGTAGGACGAGAAATCGAGAAGCTCACATGCGTAAAAAATATAATAGAAAGAGTTTCTAATCATGCAATGCAATTTATAATTTTCGAAAAACGTAAATAGATACTGTCACTACTCAAAGAATGAATTCCGGAGAATCGCACGGTCATGGGAAGGCAGAAAGTAGGCAAGTCGGATGGCGAGGTATTGCCAAAGACCGGGGCTCATGATCACCTCCAAAGGAATCCACCAATGTCGGGGGCCATATGCTTGCCCGTTCGCACTTTCTCCACGATGCGGGTTTGACTCGAGCGTAAATCCGTAGGACTTGAGGTGAAGAGTGGGGCTTGGGTGTAGATGTAGGTATGGATGGACAAGATGAAAACGAAGGCTACGCACAACCCAACGGAGCTCGCACACATCAGAATTCTCGCTAACAACAAGAATGCGAGTGCACCACACCCCCAAACTTAGCTTTTACAACATGAGTGGGTGCACCGCCTACCATAAAACAAATTTCTCAATTTCAGATTTTTTCATTTATACTTTTTCTTTTCTCTTTTCTTTTCTTGGTCACATTTTTCTTTTCTCTTTTCTTTTCTCAATAATTCAGCATTTATAAACTTTGCGGCATATCCACACGTTCACAAAATCCGCCCATCACAACAACCCAACGAGAAATTAACGAAACAAGAGCTCAATGCGGGTGTGCGACTAGGAGTGGCTTGAGGCTTTGGTGACTTGCATGTGGAGCTGATCAAAAGGGGAGGTAGGCTCAACGGGGCTAGCGAGGGCTATGTTAGGACGGGTGCAAGGATCAACCGGGCCAAAATGATGGCCTACGTCACGCTCACGCTCGACTAACCGGGCACCAATGCTTCGAAAGTCGCTTGGGGCAAGTTCTTAGCCACCGAGAAAAGTGATCCGTCCTCCCGACTCGAGCAAAACAAAGCCAGCGACGCTTACACACATGCCTACACTACCGCGAGATCACTCCGGATTCAGAAGTTGAGTAGGACAGACAGTATTTACGAATATAGAAAAAAATATAAAATGCAAGCATGAGAAGAAACTAGCTCTATACAATTCCTACACAACGTGAGCACTCGATTAGGAGCACTGCACGAGTTTCGAACTACTGTACGACAAAATCCTACGTCAGCACCACAATCTTAAAACTTACACAACATAAGTACTCAACCCGAGCCGCGCGCGTGGTAAGAGTGCGCGCTCATGTGGGTGCAAATGTGTGCGCACAGCAGGAGTCTACAAACATGAAGCATAAATAAATCTACCGGTGTGCGAATGAAATGTGCTCGTGAGTGCATAGGCGGCTCTTCCCCCCAAACTTGAATGAGAACAAGATCAACATGCAAAATAGCACTAGAATAAAGTCTACAGGGAAGAGTGTACCTATGCTCCGCAGAGGGAGCATACCGGAAGATGGCGTTATGAGTTGATGGAGTTGCTGCGCCGCACCAAAGAGAAGCTGAACCTGCGATTTGGGCCAAAGACAAGAAAATACAAAAATAGAAAATTAGAAAAAGAAAGGGGACCGAATGGTCCGAGCATGGGTTGTCTCCCGGATAGCCCTTTTGTTTACCGTCCTTAAGGTGGACCAAATACCTGTTTTAGCAGTTTATAAATAATGTTCGTGCAGAAAAAAGAAAATAAAAGTGCAAGAATATAAAACACAGAATAATGTCTAAGCAGAGCGACGAAAAAGCAATCAACTCGGCGCCGATTTGGGGCGAGTCTCTCCGGTGGAGTGCGAGGGGGGAGCAGAATTTTTCATGGAATCATGAGGGAGGGATTTCCCCTTGCTCAGCTTATACGCTTCCTCGCGCCGGAAGGTGGAATAACGCTTATCGCGTAGGCGCTTAGCCTCCTTCATCTTCTCCACCGTGGGAGACTTCCACGCAGATTTTTCCACAGTTTTCGCAGATTTTGAAATCAATGGCGTCATGTCCGGCACCGCGACGGCGACCGGATCGGCCCAAGCAACATTACGCCTAACACAGTCATTAGAATTATTACAAACTGAATTGTTCAGGGATTTCTCCCGAATAAAACTACTAATGTCATTGTCTTCAGTCGCTTTTGGGGGACATGGAACAATCGCCGTGTCTTCCACTGACTCGATCTCCTTCACGGTCACTACCACTTGCTCTACATCGGTCTTCTCGGGAGGTGCTTCCTTGATCATTTCGTCCAAACGGGCGGCGTTCAAAACTTGAAGTCCCAAATTTTCCTTGGATCCTGCATTTCTTAGCAAAACAATTTTTTGAATGTTGGAGGGGTGTGCGGAAATATCATCGATGGCGGACGCATCGGTCGGCCAGATGACACATCCTTTGGAAAAATCCAAGGATGCGCCACTGGCCGTCAGGAATGGGACCCCAAGTATTGGAATGGAGTCGTTTTCTTTAGGTCCCATAACCTGAAAATCAGTAGTAAAATGTTTTCCATTCACCTCGATCTCAACTTTCCTCACACCGCCTTCGGTAGCAACTACATCTCCATTAGCTAAAATGAGTGACTTCCGGTCATCAGTGTTAATTTGTAATTGCATCTTCTCAACATCCTGCAGAGTGAGGATGTTGCTCGATGCTCCGGAATCACAAAGTGCGGTCGTTTTCACATCATTGATCATACAATTAATCACGAGTTCGTTGTTGTTCCCTAGCCTTTCCTCTCCCAAGCTTTTCCCTTGTTCATGGGGATTTCTTTCTGTGTTGCTTGGGAGGGTGCCGTGAGTACGCTCGGAGACCATTTGAGCCAATTGGCCCAACTGCGCCTCAAGCTTACGCATAGAAGCGGCTTGGTTAGTCATATTAGTATGGGACACTTCAACAAATTTCTCAAACATTTCAGCCAAAGAGTTGGTTTTCACAGCGGGAGGGCCTTGGGTGTAATTCGGGTGTGGCGGCCGCGGTTGGCTTCCGGAGGCGGCGGCATCATTTTGATGCTGCCCCGGTTGCCATCGTTGGCCCGGCGCGTTTTGATTCCACGAAAAGTTCGGGTGATTTCTCGCACCCGGATTATACGCATTTCCATACGGCGCACCCCTGTTTTGATTAGCAATAAAATTAACTGTTTCATTAGATAAGGCGGGATCATATGTTACCTCCGGTCCAGGGCACTCGAAGCTGTGATGATCGGATCCTCCGCATCCTTGACATGAGATGGCCAACACCGGAGCAGCAGCAGCGGGCCTTGATGCTTCCACAGCAAAGATTCCACTTGTCCCACGGGGGGTATTCCTTCCCGCGGTCCAAAAGGCGCTGTGCGTGGCGGTGTCCTGCAGAACTCTCAAAGCCTCCTCAGGAGCAAGATTCATAATTGTTCCACCAGAGGCGGCATCAATCATGGCGCGGTGTTGAGGTTCAATGGAGAAGTAGAAGCATTCCACAAGATTCCATGTTTGGAATCCGTGATTGGGGCACTTCCGCAGCAACTCATTGAAGCGCTCCCAGACTTCCGCCAAACTTTCTTGGTCGTTTTGCCGGAAATTAGCGATGGCGCGTCTCAAACTCACAATACGGTCAACCGGATGGAATTTGGATAGAAACTTTGTGGTAAGAGCCTCCCAAGTTGTGGCTGTTCCAGGAGGAAGGGAGTGAAGCCATGACTTGGCTTTGTCACGTAGAGAGAAGGGAAACAGACGGAGCTTGACCGTGTCATCGGCGATCCCAGCATAGCGGAACGTGGCGCAGATTTCCGAAAAATCCGCCAAATGAAGATGGGCATCCTCAGTGGCCATTCCGGAAAACTGCGCATTGTTCCGGATGATGTTTAGAATTGCCGGCTTGATCTCGAACTGCTGGTTTGTGATCGCCGGTCCGAACCCAGGATATATGCTCCCCACAGTGGGAGTGGTGTAGTCTCTCATGGTTCGGACATGCGGCGGGTGTACCTCGTTCTCATCCCCGTTCCGGTTGTCAGGGAGGTTCCCTCCAACACGAACTCCGTTGTCATGGTTCAACTGGTCGCCCATTGTGATTGGATCAATTGCAGCGGCACGCCTTTGCGCACGAAGAGTTCGCTCGATTTCGGGATCGTAAGCAACGAGATCTCTTGCAGCACGTCCCTGCATCCACTGAAGCAACAAAACAAAGAAACGAAAATCAAAAAAAACACTAACTCTTATACCAATAATTCCAGAAATCGTGATCGTTCAACAGTTGCATTCCCCGGCAACGGCGCCAAAAACTTGATGCGCGTAAAATACGGCAAGCGTACCGGTCGCTCAAGTAATAAAGTTGGGAATGAATCCCCGGATGTCGGTCTCTTGAGGAATGCAATTGGCGTCGAACGATCTAGACTCTGAAACTATCGTTATGAGAGTTAATTTAAATAAACAGAAAAGAAAGGGCTTTTGTTGGTGGTCTTACGACCGATTACACTAATGTAAACTATGCGGGTCGCAATCACCGCTTCTCAAGGCGAGATGGATGTAGCGGCCGCGATGCCGTACTTCGATTGGCGAGTGGACGGAAATCTAGCGAGTGAGGTGATTAGTGCGGAGCAAGCTTGAGTGAAACTAATGTGTGGAGTGGAGTGAGATGGAGCGAGGCGCATCGAAGAATAAATCTCAAGAGCAAGATGAAATACAACTAATAACAAAAATGCTAGAAGTTGATGTCCATTACAAGCACAAGCATTTCATACAACAAGAGAAAGAGAGAAAATGCACAACCAAGAGATTGAAGATCCACCGCGGTTGTTGGCCGGAGGTGCGGGTTGTCAATCCGCTTCCAAGCGCAGTCCGAGGAGGGCTTCCGGTACCACCGAGCTGTCACCTCGAGGGCCTGTAACTCTGTTCTCTAGGGGTGCTTCGTCTTCTTCCTTGGTGGAAAGCTCGGAGAAGAATGCTTCAAGGGCCGGGAGGATCGCCGGAGGCTGCGAAATGCTTCGGAATCACCGGAGAAGGTCCTCCCGTTGGTATGGATGAAGGTGGAGGTGAATGGGACTTGCTGGAGGGCGAAACGGCGGACTGGCGGAGGTTCCGTAATGATCGTCTCGCCCTAATTCGCGGAACAGCGTATTTATAGCTTGCAGAATAAATAGCGCGCACGACCACTGGCGCACGACCAGTGGTCGTGCGCGACCAAGGTCAGCGCCCGTGCGTGAGCAACCTGCAGACCTGCATCAGAAAATCAGTAGTCGCGCACGATCAGCAGCGCACGATCAGTGATCGTGCGAGGCAAGGCTGATGATCGTGCGGAAATAGCCAGACAGACTTTTGCAAAATGGATATGACTGCGCACGATCGGCGGCGCACGAGCAATGGTCGTGCGCGGTATGGCAGTGATCGTGCGGAAGGTTCAAGACAGAGTTCCACAAATGAGACCGGGCTGCGCACGATCAGTGATCGTGCGCCAGGAGGTCGATGGTCGTGCGTGGGCAAAAACGCACGACCACTGACTCCTTTGCCAAAAATAGTGAAACGCCTATCCCGAATGCCCTCACGATCCCCAAACCTGCAGGAAAACTGCACGGGGCATCGATCGCGGCAGCCACAGCGAACAGTGATAAACATAGCAAGAAAGTAAATGCACACAAGCACGGAAATGGGCTAAAAAGGTGCACAGGGCGTGGAAAACCGTAGCGAACCAAAAGGAGTGCAAATGGCGCTAAACGGTGTGCAAAGACATGGAAATAGGCCTAGATGAGTCCAAAATATAGTATAAAATAGGGACTCATCAAGGAGGAAGAACTTCTTCACTAGGGTGAGTAGTGGCTGTTATAGCCCTTGTGTCCTCAGATATGTTGGAAGAAGATCCAGCCTTGGAGGGCTTTTGGATGGTCCTCTCCCACTTCTGAAAAAGAGAAGAATCCAATCTCTTGCTAGCATTTATAGCTATGGTTGAAGAAACCAGTAGCTCAGGAACTTTTTTCTGCAGGAAGATTCCTATAATCCTTCCTAAACAAACTACCTTCTTGCTGTTTTTCCTCTTTATCAAATCAAAGAACAAACTAGCCCAATCTATGGACTTTTTGTTAACCAGAGAAGACATGATAACAAACTGTTGCCTATTAATATTATCATGAGCAGAATGCTTGCCCAACAACACTTTGCCCACAATATCAGTAAGAAATTTAAAGCCAATAGATAAGTTCTTTTTCAAAAGCTTAGATGGGATGCCCTCAGCATGACCCATCTCAACTAACATCCTGTTGTATTCAGCACTATCCTGATCTAAATCTTTTTCTCCATTTTTCAATTCAAAAATCTCAGTAAGAATTTCAAGGTTTAAAGTCACCTGCTGTCAAGAAATAAATCTAATCATGGAGGGGTCATCAGTGGAGGAGGAAGAATACACCCATTCTTTTATCTCTAAAACAGATAGCTTAATCCTTGTTGACATAATCTTCTTCAGACCCTGATCTTCACACAGCTGCATCATCTCTTGAAATATTTGATCACAATGATTGATGGATTCAAAGTCGACGTCAAAGCCAGTGTCGAATTTCGTTGCAGATAGAATCGCTGCTAGAATCGCCATTGATGTTCTGTAGTCTCAAGAGAGAAATGATCAAGTGCAAAGAGAAATTATGAAAGCGCGGGATAGAGATCGCAGAAAAACCTACATATAGGTTTTTGGAATATGAAAAGACGATCTCTGTCCGACGATAAAACCAAAGACGTAGATCTTAGGTCAACGATTAATTTATAAAAAAATTATATCGTTGGCCTCTGATTTCAGAAGCGAAAATCGATAGTCGATCTTAGGTCGACGATAAATTTTCTGAATCAAAGTCGTCGATCTCCGGAAGATGATTTTTGTCTTCACGCAGAGCTGTCGTCAAACTCAGGTCGACGATAGAGCTCAAGGCGAGTTCGTAGATCGTCGATCTCTGTTCGACGATCGTTTAACAAATCTTCACACTTAGACAAAATTCAATTTAATCTATGTCATTTATCATTCCAAGCTGATTTAAAAAGAATAGATGTTTTTGCTCATCCAATGGCTTGGTGAAAATATCTCCTCTTTGAAAATCAGGAGAGATAAACTTGAGATTAATTTTGTTTTTATCTACACAATCTCTAAGAAAATGATGCCTTATTTCTATATGCTTGGTCCTAGAATAAAGGACTGGATTTTGTGCAATAGATATATCATTGGTACTGTCACAAAATATGGTGGTATTTTTGAGAGAGTATCCATAATCCAGTAGCTGGTTTTGAATCCACAAAATCTATGAACAGCAACTAACAGCTGCTATATATTCATCTTCTGCAGTTGAAGTAGATACAGATGATTACATCTTGCAAAACCAAGACACTAATCTATCATGCAGGAACTGGCAAGTTCCTGAAGTGCTTTTTCTGTCAACTCTGCATCCAACATAGTCAACAATAGAATAACCAGTTAAGTCAAATTCTGACTCTGTAAGATACCAAATTCCAAGATTAGGACAACCCTTTAAATATCTTAAAATTCTCTTTAGAAGAATTAGATGAGATTCTTTAGGGTTGACTTGAAATCTAGCACAAAGACATGTTGCAAACATTATATCAGGTCTACTTGTAGTAAGATATAATAAGGACCCAATAATGGCCCTATAATTTTTCTGATCAACAGGTTTACCCTTTTCATCAGAATCAATCACAGCATTAGAGGCCATAGGTGTTTTCATTGCTGAGGCATCAACCATCCCAAACCTTTTTAATAATTTCTTAGCATACTTGGACTGAGATAATAAGATGACATCAGGTGCTTGCTTCACTTGGAGACCAAGAAAGTAAGAGAGTTCACCCATGCTACTCATTTCAAACTTAGAATACATAAGGTCAGAAAACCTTTTGTATAGTTTAGAATCAGTAGATCCAAATATAATGTCATCTAAATATACTTGAACTTACAAAATTCTATCATGATGATATCTTATAAATAAAGTCCTATCTACAATTTCTCTAGAAAATTTATGCTCTAAAAGAAAGCTAGCTATGGTCTCATACCAAGCTCTTGGAGTTTGCTTTAGACCATAGAGAGCCTTATGCAATTTGAAAATATAAGAGGGGTGAGTTAAAGAGATAAAACCTTGTGGCTGTTCCACATATACTTCTTCTTTGAGTTCCCCATTGAGAAAGGCACTTTTGACATCCATTTGATATACTTTGAATTTCTTATATGTAGCATAAGACAAGAATATTCTGATAGATTCAAGCCTTGCAACAGGTGCAAAAGTCTAATCATAGTCAACACCTTCTTCTTTCCTATAGCCTTGTGCTACTAGTCTTGCTTTGTTTCCTATATTTATGCCTTGAGAATCCAATTTGTTTCTGAAAACCCATTTAGTTCCAATGACTAGATGTCCTTTGGTCCTAGGAAACAAATTCCAAACTCTGCATCTCACAAATTGATTGAACTCCTCGGGCATTACAATAATCAAGTGTGGATCTTGCTCAACATCTTTGATGGATAGGGGCTCAATTTGAGATAAGAAACATGCATGCATCACATCTTGGTTGAGTTGATGCCTTGTCTGTACACCAACTGACATGACTCCTATTACTTGAGATATAGGATGATCTCTAAGTGTAACATAGTCAGGGGGTGGAATTTGCTCAGCAACATTATTATGAATCAATTCCTCTTGTGGAATTATATTTGCTGTTAGAGGAATTTCAGCCACTTCCAAAGATTCTTCTTCACTATCTTCATCAACCTGTGGAGAGGGATGTGACATCACCTTTTGGGTGAGATTTAAGTCATCCAAATTCTCACATAAGTTAAGTACCTGCAAAGAGTTTCTGGTAGAAGTTTCCTTCTCCTTGTAGAACATATTAGCTTCATCAAAGGTAATGTGCATAGATTCTTCAATTTTCAAAGATGATTTATTAAAAACCCTATATGCCTTGCTAACTTGGGAATATCCTAGAAAGATTCCCATTGTAGTTTTGGCTTCAAACTTTCTAATATAGTCTTTGTTGTTATTATTTATATAACAAATGCAACCAAAAATTTTAAAGTAATCTATTTTAGGTTTCTTTCCTTTGAGTAGTTCATAGGGAGTCTTACCCTTAAGTTTGTGTATCAAACTTCTATTCAGAACATAATTTGCTGTGCTTACAGCTTCTGCCCAATAGAATAGAGGCATGTGAGCATCAGCAAGCAATGTTCATGTAGCTTCAATGAGTGTTCTATTTTTCCTTTCAACTACCCCATTTTGTCTAGGAGTTCTAGGAGCAAAGAAGCAGTGTCTGATACCTTCCTTCTCACAGAATTCTTGCATAGGAAGAGATTCAAACTCAGTGCGATGATCACTTCTGATCAATGCTATTGGAGTAGAGTACTCAATCTTTATGCATTTTTGAAAGTCTGTAAGAACTTTGAAATTATCAGATTTTTTTCTCAAGAAGAAAATCCAAGTGAACCTAGAGAAGTCATCTACAATAACTAAAGTATAGAACTTACCTCCTAGGTTTTGTACAACAATAGTCCAAAAAGGTCCAAATGATGCAAATACAAAATCCTAGGTGAATCACTCTTATTAACTTATTTAAAACTATTTTTTGTTTGCTTGCCTTCTTGACAAGCCCTGCAAAGGCTTTCCTTCTTGTAGGGGTAAGAGGGCAATCCTCTAACAAGGGTTTCTCTAGATAACCTAGCAATATTTCTAAGATTTACATGTCCTAGTATTTTGTGCCACATAGTATTGTTATTGCTAACCTGGTTAAACAAACAGATTTCTCAACTAGCAGAATTAAAATCAACTAAATAAATATTACCTTGTCTAATACATGATAACGTAGTGTTGTTATTTAAAGAAATATTGCATTTAGTTTCAGTAAAACATACCTAATAACAAGTATCACATAGCTTACCTATGGATATCAAGTTATGTTTCAAGCAACTTACATATACCACTTTTCTGAATATGACAACTGTAACACCCCTATCCGTCACATAGCATATAGCAGTAGGTCCGGCCGGGGCCCGACGCCATATACTACGGACAGACCGGTTGGTTACGCGTTGAAACCATTCAACCAATCATGTCGTCCTACACAACACCTAGCGGAAGCAATTTATTAGGTTGCAAAAGAAATAAGAACCCAGCCATAACAGCATGAATGTCCACTACAAACTCAGGAATGTATACATACACCAAAAGAGAAATGGCCTTAAGGCCTTACACTGTTCACTTAACAAAAGTAGTGTTTTCATACTTCGGCTCGCAGGCTGGCCATACATGAAAAACGGGAAAGATACATAAGCAATTAGGCCTTCGAGGGCCGGCACAGCAACAAGGGCTTTAGCCCGCTATTTCCCGCTCTGCTCCGCAGCACCTGCAAGCCACAAACCACCGCCCGGTGGTAAACAATAGTAACGGTCAGCAATGCTGACCAAATTATAACGATCCCGCCCCCACATTCGGGGCGGCAATGCTCTTTCCCTGCACTTTATAAGCATAGGCAATTATATAAAGTATTTGCACTTCACCACAGGCGTGGGCTCGCACGGCCACACACCCCGTGCGCTCAGGAGACATTCTCGGTGAACCGTCCAACGTCACGTCAATTCAAGCCATAGACGTTCCCAATCCACCACCGCCTCTTGGACGGTCATCCATATGAGCATTTTGCCTTCCTGGCCTTTGGTCACGGCAATTTAAGCCATAGACCGCCGAAGACCCTCATCCATGCCAACGGTCCTACCGAACGACACAGACCGGGTACGGTTCTGCCTGACCCGTGCTCACACCGCAACGACAATTTAAGCCATATGCGCAGGCCAAGACTCACCGAGTCCTGTTTCCACCACAATAATCACATAACCCGGTTATGTTCACGTTGGCTCCCCGGCCACCGTGTTGGCAAAACCCGCTTTTGCCCAGTTTTCCGGGTGCACCTTGGAGTTAATCTCCAAGGCTCCCTGATGCAATCTACCACGTAGAAAACCCGAAAAACGCCCAAACACCCGGAGTCTTCCCCGGTTCATATGCAATGCAACATCACCGATCTGGCTCTACTTGTCCGGATAGGCTTCACACACAATGCCTATGTCCGTTTTCGCATACGGACTCTACACAAGGGGGACTTTACATATCTACCCCAAGGAATGCTCTAACTCTTCGCTCACTCGCGAGAGAGGGCTTCCTATGCAAAGGAAAAGAGGGCTTCACATGCCCAAGGATGAGAAATCATTACCCTTGCGTTCTTCCGCGGCGCCATCAAAAACTATGCAGTTGAAAAGCACCGCAAAGGCGTCACCTCCGCAGATCTGGACTCGGATCGCGATTCGGAGCTCCGAATCTCCTCCGGCGGCCGGATCTTGGTCTCCTCCTCCAAACTTGCTCTCCCCTCTCTCTAAAACTTAGAGAGAGATTTACTTGGATGGAATGAGGGATTCTAACCCTAAAACCCAGCTAAAACCTCTCAGGAATAGCCCCCCACCGTTGGATCCAAAGCCAAGGAAACGAACGGCCAAGATTAGATCTGAAATCATAAAATCTGGGCCGAACACGGGTTCACACACGGCCGTGTGCCTGGCCGTGTAGCTCATTCGCCGTCTCGACCAAAATTAAAAACCAGCAACACGGTATGTGACACGGCCTCCGACACGCCCGTATCACCGGCGACATGCCCGTGTCGGGACCCGTGTCACGCCCCCCGTGTGCAATCGGCCAACAATTCGCAGTCAGAGAGGTACACGGCTTGGTGACACGGCATCAGACACGCCCGTGTCAATCTAGACACGCCCGTGTTCGTGCCCGTGTCACTGCCCGTGTATCCCACCGCACAGCCCAGGTGTGATACGGCCTGGGACACGCCCGTTTCCTAGGCCGTGTTCCACCACACGACCATCGTCGACCTGAACTGGTCGACTGCACGGCCCGAACTCGACACGCCCGACACGGCCTCCGACACGCCCGTGTCGGGGCCCGTGTCACCTGCACCAAAACCTTGTCTTGGCCAAAATCGATCCCCGTCGCTCCTACAACATTTTGGGGTGTTACAATTCTACCCACCTTAAAGAATTTCACCCACGAAATTAATAGAGGAAAAATAGGACTTAATGTAAATCAGTACCTGAGCGGAACAATTCCGGGTACTCCTCCAGCATAGTCTGCTCCCGTTCCCAAGAGAGCTCCTCTCGCCCGCAATTATCCCACTGGACCTTAACCATCCGGATCTCCTTGTTACGGAGTCTCTTGACCTCAACATCTTCGATACGAATGGGATTGACCCTAGTCGTCAACCCCTCGTCCACCGGCACTTGGTCAACTGCGATCACCTGCGAAGGCTCTTGCACCGCCTTCCGCAACACAGAAATGTGGAACACATCATATAATCCACTTAATTCCTCCGATAGCCTCAAACGGTATGCCGCTTCGCCGACTCGCTCCAGAACCTGAAAAGGTCCAAGATATCTTGGGCTCAGCTTCTTCAAGCGTCTCACCCGCGAAACCCCCTTGAACGGCTTCACTTTAAGGTATACCCAATCGCCTACCGCGAACTCCACGTTTCGGTGCTTGGTATTGTAATACTTCGCCTGTCGGTCCTGAGCGATCAACAAGCGCTCCCGAATGATCCGCACTAACGAGGTAGCACTCTCCACCTCCTGCTTCTTGTACAACCTTGCCTCACCCGTTTCAAGCCACGATAGCGGCGTGCGACACTTCCTACCATACAGGGCCTCAAAGGGCGCCATTTGTATACTTGCTTGGTAGCTATTGTTGTACGCGAACTCCACCAAATACAGGTGGTCTTCCCAATGCTTACCGAAATCCAGAACACACATGCGTAGTATGTCCTCCATCGTTCTATTGACCCTCTCGGTCTGCCCATCCGTCTGCAGATGGAAAGCTGTACTGAACTTTAACTTTGTCCCCAGCATCTGCTGCACCAACCTCCAATCATTTGACGTGAACTGCCCATCGCGATCACTCACAATGCTACGGGGCACACCGTGTAGCCTAACAATATTGTCAACATACAACTTTGCCAATTTCTCCACCGGATCATCCTTCCTATGCGGAATGAAGTGCGACACCTTGGTTAGCCGATCTACGATCACCCAGATGGCGTCGTTCCCCTTCTGCGACCTTGGCAACCCGTGCACAAAGTCCACAGATATATCGTCGAATTTCCACTCCGGTATAGGCAAGGACTTCAGAAATCCTCCAGGCTTTTGGTATTCCGCCTTCACCAAGGCACACGTTTGGCATTTAGCCACGTACAACGCCACATCTTTCTTGAGCCCCGGCCACTAAAACAACTTTTTGAGGTCACGGTACATCTTTGTGCTCCCTGGGTGGATCGAGTACTTGGTATGATGAGCCTCGTACATCAACTCCGCCCGGAGGTTACCCCCACTCGGGACGCACAACCGATGATCCTTCCTTAATAAACCATCTTCCACCGAGAACTGGGAATTTGACCCATCCAGAGCGGCCTCCATAAGCTCCTTCATGGAGTCATCTAACTCCAATGCCTGCCGAACCCGGTCAGCCAGGTCATACTGCACCTCTGTCCAGTTTAACATTTCTTTGGCGCTCGTTTGCTTGTCAACGCAACAAATCTCAAGCTCCTCCAATTCCCGTACTAGCCGCTCATCATGCACCGACAACCAGTTGGCTTGGGCAGGAGACCTGCAGCTCAGCGCATCCGCAACTGCGTTGCCCTTCCCGGGTACATAATGTATTTTGAAGGTATAGTCCCCAAGGAACTCCATCCACCTCCTCTGCCTCATATTAAGGTCCTTTTGATCCAACAAGTATTTTAGGCTCTTGTGATCGGTGTGTATATCGACCCTTACGCCGTAAAGGTAGTGCCTCCACAACTTGAGTGCAAATATCACGGCCGCCAACTCCAAGTCGTGCACTGGATAATTTCTTTCATGCACCTTCAACTGACGCGATCCATACGCTATCATGCTCCCATTCTACAACAACACGCAGCCCAAGCCACCACCCGAAGCATCGCTATACACCTCGAAGCCCTCGATCCCACTCGGCGAACTAAGCACTGGCGCCGTGGTCAACCGCCTCTTCAGCTCCTCAAAAGCTTGCACGCACTCCTGCGTCCACAAGAATCTCGGATCTTTCCTTGTCAACTTTGTGAGAGGTAGCGCTATCCGCGAGAAGTTCTCTACGAAGCGCCTGTAATATCCGGCAAGCCCGAGAAAACTACGGACTTCCATGACAGAAGAAAACGCAGGCCACTCCCGTATCGCAACAATCTTCGCAAGATCCACCGCTATACCTTCCCCACTCACTATATGACCAAGGAACGCTACCGAGGGTAGCCAAAACTCGCACTTGGAGAACTTTGCGTATAACTCATTCCTTCTCAGAGTCTCCAACACCAGGTGCAAGTGCTTGAAGTGGTCTTCCTCGCACTGCGAGTACACTAGAATATCATCAATAAAGACGATCACAAAGCGATCCAGGAAATCTCAGAATGTCCTGTTCATCAAGTCCATAAATACTGATGGCGCATTCGTTAGTCCAAACGGCATGACTGTGAACTCGAAATGCCCATACCTTGTGCTGAACGCCGTCTTCGGGATATCACATTCCCTTATCCTCAGCTGATAGTACCCCGACTTCAATTCCAACTTAGAATATACCGACGATCTGACTAACTGATCAAAGAGATCATCAATCCTCGGGATCGGGTACTTGTTCTTCTCCGTCAGCTTGTTCAACTCTCTGTAGTCGATACACAGCCGCATACTCCCGTCCTTCTTCTTAATGAAGAGGACCGGTGCGCTCCAAGGCGACGAGCTTGGATGCACATAGCCTTGCTCCATCAGCTCCTCTAGCTGAACTTTCAACTCTGCCATCTCCTTAAGCGCCAATCTATACGGAGCACGTGACACCGGTTTGGCCCCCGGTACGAGCTCGATGGTGAAATCAATCTCCCGTTGCGGTGGGGCCCCGGGAAGTCTATCCGGGAACACATCGGGGTATTCGCAAACCACGGGAATGCTATCCAACAAGGACTTTGGCTCCACAGCCCCAACTATTGCGAAGAACAGCTCTGCACCAGCACGAACTGCCTTTACCACCTGAAGAGCAGACATCAGTGTCTTGCTCGACCCCTTCAGCCCCTCGAATATAGTCTCCCGCCCTACACCCAGCTTGACCTCCTTCCGGTCACAGTCAATCCAAGCCTTCTGCTCTGACAGCCAATCCATCCCAAAGATCACGTCGAACTCTACTAGCGGGAGCAATGACGCTAGTATGTCGAACTCTTGGTTCCCAATGTGAACCTTTACGGCGCACACTCTGTCCGCACGCATCGAGCACCCATTCGGTAGCAGCACATCCAACTTGTCCTTCGCCATCGAAGAAGGGACTCCGATGCGCGATATAAAGCTTTTAGACAAGAAGGAGTGTGAAGCTCCCGTATCGAACAGTGCCCGTGCCGGACTATCACTAATCACAACAAAGCCTATACAAACAATATTAGGCTAACAAGCAATAGACAACAGTATATAAAGTTAACTTGCTGTAAATTAACTCGTACCTGTCACCACGTCAGCTTGTTTGATGGCCTCCTGCTGGCCCAAGTTATAGACTCTAAGCTGAGTCGGAGCATAGTGGGACGCGGTCGACTCCACCGCTTTGCCCTTCTCCTCGTAAGTAGCTCCTTGCTTTCTCTCGGACTTTGGGCGTCCGCTCCAGCAATCACAGGCAAAGTGCCCCGTCTTTCCACACGTGAAACAAGCGCCAGGGGTTCGATTGGTAGTTGCCCCCGAGGCACCTGAAGAAGCTGGACCCGACGTCTTAGCTTTCTTATAGAATCTGCGGTAGCCCGACTTCGACGTAGTCGGTGCCTTGAACTCCCCTTTCTTACTACCGGATTCCTTCTTCGCTTGGACATTCTTCATGTCCTTCTCCAAGGACCGGGCCGAACTGACCAGGGTCATGAAACCCTGCTCCTTGGGCCCCGACAGTAGCAACCTTAAATCATCTCTTAGCCCTTCATAGAAGCGGCTCGACTTGCGCTCCTCGTCTGCGAAGGTAGCGCCGGCATATCTCCCCAACCGAGTAAACTCGTGGAGGTACTCATCAACGGTGCAATCCCCTTGCACCAACTTCTGAAATTCGCTTTCTAGCGCAATTCTCTGCACCGAGGGGAGGTATCGAGCCATGAATAGTCTCGCAAACTCCTCCATCGGAACTTCGGCCAACGGCCTTCCCCGTAACTGATGTAGCCCTAGGCCTTCCCACCACAGTCTTGCGTCCCCATCCAAAAGGAACGTCGCTATAGTGGTCTTCTGCCACTCTTCCGTTTTCGTCGCAGTCATCACCCTGTTGACCCTTGAGAGCCAATCCTCTGCTTGGGTCGGGGTTTCTGCCCCCGTGAATACCGGTGGATGAAAGCCCATCACGTGCTTCAGTTGTCTTTCAGTTGCTCTTCGAGGCAACTCTGGCTCCAAAACCACTTGCTCAACCCTCCTTTGCTCTGTCGTCTGAAGCGGTACTTGCTCCACAGCAGGAGCAGGCTGCTGCACCTGCCTTGCAGGCTGCGCATTGATCATTGCCATGACCGCTTCTGCCACCAACCTAATGGTCTCGGCAGACGGAGGTGTTGCAGGCGCATCGCTTGGCGCACTGCTCGCCTCAGAACCTGGCCGTTCTGACGGCCCAGCACCACTCCTGGTCACCTATAATCATGCAAAACACCGATAAGCAAATAAAAATTACTGCAAACAGCAATTATAGGAACACGCAGGTTCCTCAAACATATCTATTTTCATTCCTAAGTGGACATTCATGGGTTCTTTTCATGTTATAACGATGACGCACACATGTGCTCACCACCCCTTAAAGTGAATTCGTCCACGAATTAATTTAAGCTTGACCGAAACCAGAAGTCTGATACCAATTTTTTAACACCCCTTTCCGTCGCATAGCATATAGCAGTAGGTCCGGCCGGGGCCAGACGCCATATACTACGGATAGACTGGTTGGTTACGCATTGAAACCATTCAACCAATCATGTCGTCCTACACAACACCTAGCGGAAGCAATTTATTAGGTTGCAAAAGAAATAAGAACCCAGCCATAATAGCATGAATGTCCACTACAAACTCAGGAATGTATACATACACCAAAAGAGAAATAGCCTTAAGGCCTTACACTGTTCACTTAACAAAAGTAGTGTTTTCATACTTCGGCTCGCAGGCCGGCCATACATGAAAAACGGGAAAGATACATAAGCAATTAGGCCTTCGAGGGCCGGCACAGCAACAAGGGCTTTAGCTCGCTATTTCCCGCTCTGCTCCGCAGCACCTGCAAGCCACAAACCACCGCCCGGTGGCAAACAATAGCAATGGTCAGCAATGCTGACCAAATTATAACGATCCCGCCCCCACATTCGGGGCGGCAATGCTCTTTCCCTGCACTTTATTAGCATAGGCAATTATATAAAGTATTTGCACTTCACCACAGGCGTGGGCTCGCACGGCCACACACCCCATGCGCTCAGGGCACATTCTCGGCGAACCGGCCAACGTCACGTCAATTCAAGCCATAGACGTTCCAAATCCACCACCGCCTCTTGGACGGTCATCCATATGAGCATTTTGCCTTCCTGGCCTTTGGTCACGGAAATTTAAGCCATAGACCGCCGAAGACCCTCATCCATGCCAACGGTCCTACCGAACGTCACAGACCGGGTACGGTTCCGCCTAACCCGTGCTCACACCGCAACGACAATTTAAGCCATATGCGCAGGCCAAGACTCACCGAGTCCCGTTTCCACCACAATAATCACATAACCCGGTTATGTTCACGTTGGCTCCCCGGCCACCGTGTTGGCAAAACCCGCTTTTGCCCAGTTTTCCGGGTGTACCTTGGAGTTAATCTCCAAGGCTCCCTGATGCAATCTACCACGTAGAAAACCCGAAAAACGCCCAAACACCCGGAGTATTCCCCGGTTCATATGCAATGCAACATCACCGATCCGGCTCTACTTGTCCGGATAGGCTTCACACACAATGCCTATGTCCGTTTTCGCATACGGACTCTACACAAGGGGGACTTTACATATCTACCCCAAGGAATGCTCCAACTCTTCGCTCACTTGCGAGAGAGGGCTTCCTATGCAAAGGAAAAGAGGGCTTCATATGCCCAAGGTTGAGAAATCGTTACCCTTGCATTCTTCCGCGGCGCCATCGAAAACTATGCGGTTGAAAAGCACCGCAACGGCGTCACCTCCGCGGATCTGGACTCGGATCGCGATTCGGAGCTCCCAAGCTCCTCCGGCGGCCGGATCTTGGTCTCCTCCTCCAAACTTGCTCTCCCCTCTCTCTAAAACTTAGAGAGAGATTTACTTGGATGGAATGAGGGATTCTAACCCTAAAACCCAGCTAAAACCTCTCAGGAATAGCCCCCCACCGTTGGATCCAAAGCCAAGGAAACGAACGGCCAAGATTAGATCTGAAATCATAAAATCTGGGCCGAACACGGGTTCACACACGGCCGTGTAGCTCATTCGCCGTCTCGACCAAAATTGAAAACCAGCAACATGGCATGTGACACAGCCTCCAACACGCCCGTGTCACCGGCGACACGCCCGTGTCGGGACCCGTGTCACGCCCCCCGTGTGCAATCGGCCAACAATTCGCAGTCAGAGAGGTACACGGCTTGGTGACACGGCATCAGACATGCCCGTGTCAATCTAGACACGCCCGTGTTCCTGCCCGTATCACTGCCCGTGTATCCCACCGCACAGCCCAGGTATGACACGGCCTGGGACACACCCGTGTCCTAGGCCGTGTTCCACCACACGACCATCGTCGACCTGAACTGGTCGACTACACGGCCCAAGCTCGACACGCCCGACACGGCCTCCGACACACCCGTGTCGAGGCCCGTGTCACCTGCACCAAAACCTTGTCTTGGCTAAAATCTATCCCTGTCGCTCCTACAACATTTTGGGGTGTTACAACAACTCCAAGTGTAAATTCTCCATAGCCTTCTGTCTGACCAAAGCTTGAGTCTCCATATATAACCTTTGGACCTAGCTTTGCCTTGTAGTTACTTAGATTGGCCTTATTTCCTGACATGTTCTTAGAGCACCCACTATCCAAATACCACTTATCCTGTATGGTAGGATAGGTCTTCACCTGCAAAATAACAACTTATATATTTTCGACCAAGGTAACCTTGGGTCCTTGCTTCATTTCATGTTTAAAACATGAAATATAAGAGCATTCAGGTTGACTTTTATAACCTAAGGGATAAAATCTCCTAGGTGGAATTATCCAGTTAGTTAAGGGGTTGACAGGTTTAGGGTTAGAGTTCTTATTGAAATTTCTGTTGAAGTTATAGTTTTGATGAAACTGATTTGGGTTTGACGATTTATTTTGAGATTGTCGATCTGCGTTTGACGACCAACATTGATATCGTCAATCTTGGTTCTCAGAATAATAGTGACTATTATCTGGGTCCCACGATCGTCGACCTCTGTTCAACGATACATAATAATATCATCGATCCCCATTTGCTGAATGTTTAAGCTCAAACTCTGGGTTCTGAGATCGTCGATCGTCGTTTGACGAATAATGTTGTGATCGTCGATCTTGGTTCGACAATTTTTGTTCAGATTTAGCTTTTTGTTTTTCCTTATTTATCTCAACTTATTTTAAGACTTTGTTAACCTTTTTGATTTGTTCTATGTTCTTCTTACCCTTATGTGATATGAACTTTACAGGTTGAGAGAGATGGTTTTTCTGAATGGTTGGTGGTTCACTAGATGATGCACCTAATCCTAATTTACTTTTATTAAGCCTAGCATTAAGTGTGCTGGTAATTTCTACTATTTGTTTGCTTCTTCCATTAGGTGATTCTTCTAACTGTTTTGCTTTACTCAACTACACTTTAGGAAAGTGATTTGTTCACTATACATGTTCATTTCATTATTCAACTTAAAGTTTTCTGAAACTAAGCTATCATAATTAAGTTGTCTATCTCTGAGAAGTTTGATTTCCTTCTCAGATCTTATCAAATCATTACACATAGATTTAAAATCATTTTTGAAATCTTCAGAAGTAAAGTCAAAATCTTCTAATACCTGATCACAATCTAAATATTCTTCAGATTCACCTTCTTCTGAAACATGTCCTGAAGCATTGATGGCCATTAAGCAAATTTCTTTGGCCTTTGCTTCTTCTTCATCTTCACTAGAACTGGAGGAAGATGATTCTTCAGTATCGCTCCATGTTTTGCAAAAAACCCTCTCTCCTTCTTCTTGTGCTTGTGGGAGGATGATTTGTTGTAGTGCTTCTTGGAGTCTTTCTCCTTTCTTATTTCCTTATGCTTGTTCTCTAGACATTCTGGAAGAATGTGCCCAGGTTTCCTGCAACCAAAGAAAATAATGTCATTAGAAGGGGTTTTGTCATACCTTGATTTGTCATAACTTCTTGATGATTTCCTTCTAAATTCTTTTCTCCCCATCTTGAAGAATCTCTTTGCAAAGAGACTCATCAATTCTTCATTTGATGGAGAGGCTTCTGATTCTTCAGAAGCTTTGAAAGCTATGTTCTGCTCCTTCCTAGTTGGTGTAGGAGTCTTTTATACTTCAGCTTCTCTTGTCTTTAGGAGCTGTTCATAAGATTTGAACTTTCCTAAGACTGATTCTGTTATTATCTCATTTGTGCTTCTGGTCTCTCTAATAGGCAAGATTCTAGATTCCCATGAGCTGGAGAAGCACATGAGAATCTTGTCATTTATTTCAGTTACTGAGATGTCTTTGTCAAGATTTTTCAGCTCATTAACAATGATGCTGAGTCTATTAAACATCTCAGAAACTTGCTCAATTTCTTCCTTTCTGAATTCTAATACTGGGAGAGGAGATGAGCTCTCCTGTCCTTCCTTTCATTTACTGATCCTGCAGCCATCTTGTTTAAGGAATCCCAGATGGCCTTAGCTAATTCACATTCAACTACTTTTTAGAATATGTCATCATACATTGTTTGAGCCAGTATGTTCATTGCTTTAGCATCAACAAACTTTGCTTTCTTGTGAGCATCATTGTAGTCTGGAGGAAGTACTGCATTCTTGTTTGTGAAGAAATTGGAGGGGCAGCTGGTGGTGGTACTCCTGTTAAGATGGAAGCATAAATGTCTTCATCAATAGAATTCATATAAAGCTTGATTCTTGCCTTTCAGATTCCAAACTTTTGCAAGTTACAAACTGAAGGTCTGGTGCTTGCAAAGTCCTTGTACTGTTACATGGTTTGATAAAAAGACAATAGTGTAAAATTTTATCTATCAAAGATCTTAGGTTCAGGTGTTAGCCTGTACAACCTTAAAATGACCCTCTGATACTAATTGAAAATGAGGGGATAGATAGTATTTACTCTAGAGGGGGGGTGAATAGAGTATTAAAAAATTTATACATAGTTTTATTGTGGAATTAAAATACTAATACTTATAAGTAAGAGATAAAATAAAACAAACTAAGATAACACACCATAACACAACACACAAAGCAAACTAGACAACACAAGAAGATTTATAGTGGTTCCCCAAATCTGGGTACATCCACTCTTCTACCACCCAGGTAGGAATCCATTACAGGTTTTTGATCAGGTGCCCTACCACCACAAGATCTCGTTCAGGTAGATCTAGAGACCCTTTGAGCTTTTGAATAGGATCCCAAAATCCAATAGGTTTTTGATCAGGTGCCCTATCACCAAGAGTTCACTTTTGAAGGGAGAGATAACCCTGTACAGATGGTGGTAAAAGAAAGAGTTTAAAGAAGTCTTCTCTTTCTCAAGCAAATGAATAGACTATGTGAATTGTTGTAGAAAACCCAAGCTCCCCCTGAGATGTTGTATAGATTCAGGATGAAGAAACTTGGTCCTGGGTATAGGTCTTCAAAGAATTTCTGTAGAGCCTTTTTTGATCTGTAGACTGATATTGATTAGAGGTCTCTGTAGATCTCTGAAGGTTGAAGAATGAAGAAGACTTGAGAGAGTTGTTTTGAAAATATTCTTCATCTTAATTTTGAAAGCAATGCCAAAGTTCCGCTGAGAAAAAGAATGAATACTGCAGAAGAAAAACTTTCTGTCGATTGTATCTTTTTCTCTAACTATCTGATTGACTGTATTACTCTCACTAGCTATCTCTGTTATGATCATTAGAAAGAAAACGACATGCTATTTGAATTTCCAAGGCAGTACTTAATTCTCTGCAGGAATCTAGGAGCCCAAATGGCTTGAATGGCTGGCAACATAAATGCACTTCCTTAACTATCTTCTTAAAATAAGACAATAAAATATTCTATGAATATCATAATTAATTCTTGTGAAATATGGCTATTAGCCTTGAGAATATTAGCATTAATTATCAAAATATAATTTCCACAAAATAATTGATCATAAAGAGAACAAATACTTCAGAAAATTTCTGTAAACTGATATTTGCAAGCAGCGTAAAAATGTAGACCTGAGTTTAGTGATCGTCGAACTCAGTTAAGAGATCGTCGACCCGAGAACGACTATTGTAGATCTGCGATAACTACTTAGAAACAAGAGATCGTCGACCTGAGCTCGTAGATCATTGAGTTCAATTCAGAGTAGGAGACTCTGAGATCGTCGATGGGAGATCGACGATCGTCGAGCTGAGTTCGACTATAGTCGAACTGATATAAATAGTTCACAGAAATCTTCTGAGTCTAAGTCTTGAGTCCACTGCAATGCTGGTCTGAAGAAACCTGAACTAAATGTAACTAACTTAGACTAGACAAAGAGCCTGGCTATACAGGTGGGTCAAAACATCCTAAGAGTAGACCTAGCAAAAAACCAAACAAGGGTTCCAACAGCATCCTTCCCTTGCTCTACCCAAATTTGATCTTGAATGTCACAAACTATGCTCACGACAGCTAGATATTTAGTATATATCTCGGAATCATTCTTACACACCAATATGATCTCCATCTCCTCGAGCACTCGAGCAAATTTCATACTCCTCATTCAAGATATAGGGCTCAAATCTTGTACTTTTCAGCTCAAAGCATCTACTATGTAATTTGCTTTCCCGGCGTGATAATTCAATATAAATTCATTATAATACAAAAACTCTAACCACTGCCACTACCTCAAGTTCAGCTCCTTCTAAGTGTGGACATACTTCAAATTTTTATTATCCGAAAAGATCACATAGTGAACGCCATATAAATAATGCTGCCAAACCTTTAAGGTGAACACCACTGCTCCAAACTCTAAATCATGTACTGGGTAATTAGCCTTATGCTTATTAAACTGCCTTAAAGTGTAAGCGATCACATGCCCGTACTGCATCAACACTTCCCCCATCCCTTGATATGAGGCATCAGTGTAAACTTGAAATCCCTCTTTCCCTGATGGAAGAGCTAGGATAGGTGCAGTGGTAAGTCTATCTTTCATCTCTTGAAATACAGCTTCACAATGGGGTGTCCAATCATATGGCACACCTTTCTTCGTCAAAGCAGTGAGGGGAAGGGCTATCTTTGAGAATCCTTTCACAAACTTGTGATAATACCCAATAAGTCCAAGGAAGATCCGTACATCGGCCGTTGAGTTCAAAGGAGACCATTCCTTCATGGCACGCACCTTGGTCGGGTCCACGGCTAGTCCAGCTCCACTAATCACATGGCCCAAGAAGGCAACTTCTCGGATCCAAAATTCATATTTTCCGAACTTAGAAAATAGGGCAAGCTCCTTTAGCTTCTTCAAAACTTGGGCCAAGTGCTCAACATGCTCCTCTTTCGTCTTCGAATAGACCAAAATGTCATCGCTGAAGAAGATGCCGAAGATGTCTAAATACAGATCAAACAGCTGGTTCATCAAACACATGAATGTAAAAGGGGCATTTGTGAGTCTAAACTACATCACCGTGAACTCGTACAAACCATATCTCGAGCTAAATGCTATCTCCGGATATCTTCCTCTTGTATCCTCAACTGGTAATACCCCGAGCGCAGATCCAGTTTGGAAAACCCATGCGCTCCTACCAGCTGATCGAATAAATCATCAATCCATGTTAGGGGATAGTTGTTCCGCACCGTCAGTCGGTTGAGCTCTTGATAGTCTATTCATAATCTTAATGTTCCATCCTTCTTCTTGACAAATAGAATAGGGGCTCCCCATGGTGATGAACTGGGGCGAACAAACCCGTATTTTACGAACTCCTGTAGCTGAACCCTATACTGGTTGAATTCCTTTGGAGTCATTCGGCAAGGGGTCCGAGAGACGGGTTTGACACATGTTACTAATTTAATATGAAAGCCCACCTCTCTATGTGGGGGTAATCCTGTCAACTTCTCTGGAAATACCTTAGGAAAATCCAGCACTGATTGTACATCTTTCATACTTGGTGTCATCTCTTTTAATTCAAAACATATCATATATACTTCGTCTCCTTCCAAATGGTCCTTAAGGGCCTAAATTGAAGACAACAACATATGGGGTGCAAATTCGGTACCTTGGAAAATGACCTCTGAGTCTCTATGCCTCAAGGTGATTTGCTTCGCCGCACAATCAATCTTGGCATGGTGCCAATCCAACCACGATGTTAACCCAGAAATTGGCGATCCCTCCAAAGGTAACCAGCTCGCAAGTCGCAGCCTGCACTAGGAGGTCACGGCCTGTCAGCCTTTCCTTCTAAGGGTGGGCGGACTGACTTCTCAGTCCACTTAGTTCGTGTGGCTAGGGAGGTCTCCTTGGTCTGACCGCCCAGGTGGCGCAGCAGCCGCTCGTTCTGCAAGGGCTGCAGACTGTTTCCTCAGTTCGCCCTTGCAGGCCGCGCGGTTAGATTGGATAACCGTGTAGTGGTGTATTCATCTCAGGTGAAAACTACTCAACTGAGTGGCGGACTTGAGGTCAGGATACTACCAGCTACGGATCCAGGAGGAGGATATCCCGAAGAAGGCCTTCAGTAGCAGATATGGCCTGTATGAGTTCACCGTGATGCCCTTCGGGCTCACGAATGCTCCGTCGGCGTTCATGAGTCTCATGAACCGGGTTTTCGAGGCCTACATGGATGTGTTCGTCATAGTATTCATAGATGACATCCTGATCTACTCTAGGACGGAGGAGGAGCACACTCGACATCTGGCACTGACTTTGGAAAGGTTGCGGGAGCATCGCCTTTATGCGAAATTCAGCAAGTGTCAGTTTTGGTTGAAGGAGGTGGCTTTCCTAGGCCACATTATCAGCGGAGCCGGGTTGGCGGTGGATCCGGCAAAGATTCAGGCAGTCCGTGATTGGCCGCAGTTAAAGACAGCCACCGATGGACGAAGTTTCTTGGGACTTGCCGGGTATTACCGGAAGTTCGTGGAGGGGTTCTCTCAAATTTCCCTCCCACTCACGTCTTTGACGAAGAAGGAAGCACCTTTCGTTTGGACCCCGCAGTGTCAGGCGGCTTTCCAGGAGCTGAAGGACCGACTCATCTCAGCCCCTATTCTGGCCCTTCCATCTGGAAAGGAAGGATTCCAGGTGTACACCGACGCATCATACAAGGGGATGGGAGCAGAATGGACACGTCATAGCATATGCCTCCCGCCAGCTGAAGACCCATGAGAAGAACTACCCAGTGCACGACCTTGAGAAGGGAGCGGTCGTTTTTGCTCTGAAGGTTTGGCGCCATTATCTTTATGGAGTCCACTGCGATATCTACTCTGACCACAAGAACCTGAAATACGTAGACACTCAGAAGGAGCTGAATATCAGGCAGAGGCGCTGGGTGGAGTTCTTAGCAGACTATTAGTATGAGATGCACTACCATCCAGGGAAGGCAAACGTGGTGGCCGACGCGTTGAGCCGGCGAGCTGCCACTTCCGAAGCTGGGCCCCAGGTTATGTCCATGGAGCTAGTCCGGTCATTCAGAGATATACAGATATCCCTAGTGTCCGAAGATGATCCAGAGCTGTATAGGGAGTATCTGACATCGATGGTGGACATAGACGATATTCGGGATCGCATTCGGGACGGACAGAGGACAGATGCGTGGGCAGAGCCGATGTTTCGAGCCTTAGAGGAGAGTTCGACAGGAGATTATTCTCTGAGAGATGGATTGCTACATTTCAGAGGCAGAGTATATATACCCGCAGGAGGCTAGATCCGAGAGGATATTATGACGGAGGCGCATTGCAGCCGGTACTCTGTGCACCCGGGGATCACAAAGATGACCGCTGATCTGAAGAAGACGATGTTTTGGCCGGGCATGAAGAAGGACATTACGTACTTCGTGACCCATTGCGAGGCGTGTCAGTTGGTGAAGGCGGAGTGCAGGAACCCCACAGGATTGTTGCAGCCACTCCCGGTGCCGGAGTGGAAGTTTGACAATATAGCTATGGATTTTATACATGGTCTTCCCCGGTCTCGGACGGGGAATGACTCGATCTGGGTGATTGTTGATCGGTTGAGGAAGGTGGCCCGCTTTATACCGATCAGGAAGGATGACTCGGTGGGAGTGCTGGTACGGAAGTTCGTGGAGCAGTATATTCGATATCATGGCGTGCCCCGGACGATAGTGTCGGACCGCGATGGACGGTTTACATCCAGGGAGTGGCGGTCAGTGCAGGCATACTTGGGCACCCGATTGACTTTTAGCACGGCCTTCCACCCTCAGACGGACGGGCAGACAGAGCGCACCAACAGGACGTTGGAGGATCTACTACGATTGTGTATACTGGACCGAGGGGAGCCGTGGGAGAAGATGTTGTCGTTAGTCGAGTTCTCCTATAACAATAGCTACCAGTCCAGCATCAGGATGGCGCCTTATGAAGCCTTGTATGGAAGAAAATATAGGACCCCGCTTTCTTGGGTTCAAGACAAGGATACGAAGGTATTGGGATCGGATTTTGTTGAAGACACTGAGGCTTAGGTGAGACTGATCAGAGATAGGATGTTGGAGGCGCAGAGTAGACAAGCTAAGTACTATGATGCCCGACATCGTCAGGTGGAGTTCCAGGTAGGGGACCGAGTGTTCTTGAAGATCCGGCCCATGCACGGAGTCTCACGAGTGCGCGGTCGGAGGAAGAAGCTCAGCCCTAGGTATATGGGCCCTTACCGGATCCTGGAGCGGATCGGACCCCTAGCCTACAGGCTAGAGTTGCCACCAGAGCTGGCAGCTCTACACGACGTCTTCCACATTTCTTCGCTGAGAAGGGCTCTACTATGCCCGGAGCAGCAGATTTTGACCACCGAAGGGCCGGTAGCTTCAGACCGATCTGTTCACTTGGAGCCGGTTTGGATCGATGACAAAGGAGTATGGATCTTGCGCCGCAAGAAGATCCCCTTAGTCAAGGTTCTGTGGAGAAACCACGGTCAGGAGCAGCACACCTGGGAACCGCAGGACCTGATGAGGCAAAAATACCCGGAGTTGTTCAGTTAGGTATACCTCACCACCTCTTGGTATACTATAAATTACCTTCTTGTACAAAACCGGTAAGATTAGATAAGGAAAATTGAGAACCTAGGCATGCGCAGGAAAGTAGGGGCTAATCTTTTGTTTATTAGGGAGATTGTCTTCGTTTATCAAACAAGTAGTCGCTTGAACCCAATAGAAAAATCGTATGGGATGTTACAAGTTTAATTTATTCCGATAGAAATCCCCGTAGGCTCAACCTCAATTTCGGGGACGAAATTTTTGTTTTGTTTATTGGGATTTGTAACATCCCATCTCCGGCTAGACCCCTAGGAGTCGGTTGGTCATCACAGAACCCTAGAAAGCCCAAAAATTGAAATGAATCGACCAAGATTTTGGGTCACGGGTTGGTCACTCCCGTGGTCGTCCCGTCACGCCCGTGACCTAGGGCGTGACTCCTTCGACGATCGTCGATCTCAGGGAGACGATCGTCGGGCGCAGAATTTTCGACCCGGCCCTGTCATGCCCGTGACCAAGGTGTCACGCCCGTGACCTAGGGCGTGACCACCCTTCGACGACCGTCGATCTCAGTTCGACGGTCGTCGACCTCCGATTTTGCCATTCGGGCGTGTCACGCCCGTAACCAAGGTGTCACGCCCGTGACCACCCTTCGACGACCGTCGATCTCAATTCGACGGTCGTCGACCTCAGAATTTGCCATTCGGGCATGTCACGCCCGTGACCAAGGTGTCACGCCCGTGACCTAGGGCGTGACCACCCTTCGACGACCGTCGATCTCAGTTCGACGGTCGTCGACCTCAGATTTTGCCATTCGGGCGTGTCACGCCCGTGACCAAGGTGTCACGCCCGTGACCCAGGGCGTGACCATCCTTCGACGACCGTCGATCTCAGTTCGACAATCGTCGACCCCAGAATTGGCCACCCAGGCCTGTCACGCCCGTGACCTATGTGTCACGCCCGTGACATTGACCGAAACGACAGTTCAGGCCCGAAATTATTCTAACACGCGTGGTAATAATGCTGGTGTGGGAAGTTACACCAGGAGTAATTACGGGCAGTTTTTCCTTCTGTAATTATATAATAAAGGAGGAAGTGTTGGTCCAATAGGAATCGCCACCTGGCAAACACTTATTCATCTTCCACCGTTTCTTATCCCTTCACTGTAACCGAAAGGTTATTAAGAGGAGCCTTCATGACCATTAAGGCTTTACCCTTTCACCTCTCCACTTGCTGACTTATAAAAGACCCCTTAGAGCTAGATGAGAAGGTTACACTCTTGACCAAATGGACTCAGATCTTTGTACCTTGCTGTAGGAGAAGTTCAGTAACGCCACCACCGCGCCATGGCACCCCGTCGTTCATCTCGCCTCCAAACAGCGAATAAGGTCCTCCTTTGCTTCTTCTCTCATGGGTAGATCTCAGGATTCTTAGAAAGGAAGTTCGTGCTCAACGGAGCCGGACCTATCTCTCGTTTTCATGGAAAACCATGAAAAAAATGTATTTTCGAGTTCGCCGGAAACCGCCACCTCCGGCGGCCAAACCACCGCCGACCGCTAGCCATCGCCTCGACGAAGGTGGTGGTGGTGGTGGCTGGCCAGGGAAGTGATCGAACGATCGGCGACGGATCACGGAAATGTTACAGGAAAAATGGTTTTCTGAGTTCTGTTTTCGGTTTTATGTAGAAGATGAACAGTAAAATCAATTTTATAATATATAAATTATGTATATAATACATAATGGAAAGATAAATTATCTGAGTACATTTTGAGGCTGCAAAATGAGGCACTTAGAGGCCGTTTTAGGAAAAATGACCAGTCACGAAAGTTGTAGCCCTTTGAGTTTTGTTTAATTTAAAACTGATTTCAACCCGTTTGGGTAAGCGGTTCGACTGCAGCACCCGTTTTAGTGGGGGCTGTTCTTAGAATTGGGCAGAAATTAAAATGGATGCCCACTCTTCGTCCCTTGTCCAAATGACCTGAAATTTGGGCAAGGGGTTAACCTTAGCTATACTTAAAGGCAGACCAAAATTGGGAATTTTTGGAGATACTTTACCTAAAGTTTTTGTTTCAATTTAATTAAGTTAGAGAAATTTATTTAAGTGGCCAAATGACCTCCAAACCCTCCCAAATTTTGGTGAGTGGTCCCTGGCTATAAAACCTAGATCTGTACAAAATTCTAACTTGTTTGGAGGAGTTTTGGGTAGGAAATCTTCTACCCTTAACTAGGCATTAGCGAGACATCTTTTAGTAAAAAGTGCACTAAGAGTTTGGAAAGGTCAAATCACCTCAACAGAGGCTGATTTTCTGACCTCTGACTTAGAAGGGTGTTATAACCTTCTTGGAGAAAAATGGTGAGGTTTAGGGTTGATTTACCCTAGGATCCAAGCTCAAACCCTAAAGGAAGGGTTTTGAGAGTTGTGAAGGATATGGGGGCAATTGCTCTTGTATTGCCTTGAAACTCTGTAGAGTTGACAAAGGCCTGATAAGAATCGTCTGGATGGAATCTTGGAGAATTTGGAGACAAGTAGATACTCCCTCCAGCTGGTCGAACAATTCATCTATCCGTGGGAGTGGGGAGGTATTCCGGACGGTCAGCCTGTTTAGTGCTCGATAATCGATACACAGGCGAAGTGTCCCATCCTTCTTCTTCACGAATAGGACCGGGGCTCCCCATGGCGAGGAACTCGGTCTAACAAATCCTGCCTCAACCAATTCCTGCAACTGAGTCCGAAACTCTGCCAACTCCTTCGGGGCCATCCGATAAGGGGCCCTAGATGCCGGCTTGGCCCCCGGCACAAGCTGTATCTGAAAATCCTGCTCTCGGTGTGGAGGTAGTCCTGGCAGTTTCTCTGGAAAGATGTCAGCGAAATCTCGCACCACCGGGATGTCTGTCACCGACTCCTTAACTTCCGCCATCTCAAATAGAATCTGATAGACCTCCTCTCCCTGCAGATGGGCCTTAACGGCCTGTAGCGAAGATAAGAGTATACGAGAGACAGGTCTTATACCTTCAATGATAATGAAAGAGTCCCCGTGTCTCACGATGATCCTCTTCGCCTGGCAGTCAATCTGGGCATGGTTCTAGTGCAGCCATACCATGCCCAGGATCAGGTCGTAGTCCGTCAGCTTCAAAATCATCGTTGGAGCCTCGAATGCCTTTCCACCAATTTCTGCCTCCATATTGCAGTGATCCGTGGTAAGGAGCTCAGATCCATCCGATAGTCGCACCCTCATCCTCGAGCCTGTGAACCGCTACACGCCTTCCAGTCCTTCTACGAACATCTCCGACACAAAGGAGTGAGTAGCTCCAGTATCGAACAGTGTGCGGGCCGGCTTGCCGCTGATGAAGACTATACCTGGGGTGATTAGATATCTTAGGGTTCTATAGTGAGTTTTACTTTCCTTGCTAATCTATCTAGTGCGATTCAAAGTTTTAACCATTGAAAGGGAAATTCTATGAAAATAAAGAGGCATTGCAGCGTACCTGCTATGACCTGCTCCAGATTCCGAGGCTGCGCAAGGTCCAAGGCATATACTTGCTCCCTTTCCTATCTACGATCTACCCCCTGGTATCCACGAACGCGGCCGCGTCCTCGGCCTCCGTAATGCTGAGCTGGTGGGCCGCCCTGTGGTGCTGGAGGTGGTGCCCCCCTCATGGGGCAGTTCTTCCGAATGTGCCCAAGCTGATGACAAAGGAAGAACTCTGGTGGAGGATACGCCATTCCCCCGGGTCTCGGCATCTCCTGCATCCGAAGAGGTTGAGGGGCCAATATCACCTGTTCCCTCAGCTCCTGCCTCACATCCTGACGAGGCTAGTCCTCTGTCCTCCTCCCCTCTGGTACAGCACCTCGCCGCTGGTCATTTCTACCTCTCCATCCCTGATCCTCTGCTGGCCGCTTCCGGCCCCGGGTGGCGTGCCAATCTGCCTCAATCCTTTTTTCCATCTCCAAAATCCGGGAGATGGGCCCGTCAGATACAAACAACAAAGCCTCCCTCAAGTCCTCCTGCAGGCCCTTATAGAACCTCCTGATATACCCTGCTTCGTCTAGCTGGTAGGAATCTGCGTATCAAGCCAGATGGTCGAACTCTCGATGGTACTCCACCACGGTCCGGGTGCCCTGCTTCAGCTATAAGAACCGCTCCTCCAAATCATCCCTGGCAGACTGTGGAATGAAATGCTCTAGCAGTGCGGCCCTAAACTCCTCCCAGGTAACCTACGCAACCTCCCTATCGGCAAATGTCGTGTCCAACAACGTCTTCCACCACCTCTTTGCATGGGACTCCAGGCAAGAGACAACCAGAGCCACCCTCTCCTCCCAGGGACACCGTATCCCGGTTAGCATCTCGTACATGATATCCAGCCACTCTTCCGTCTGAACCGCCGACTCTGTCCCCAAGTAGGACGGGGGAGACAGTCCTCGAAAGATGCTTAGCCACTTGGCCCCCGGATTTGGTTACGGGGTCGGAACCTGCTGGGCCCTGAAGGCCTCCAGGATGGCAGTCAGAGTCTGTCCCATGTCTGACTGAAGGAAAGGAGTGGGTACCGGTGGAGGTGGTGCAACACCCTGAGCCTGCTGAACTCCGCCTTGTGGCATAGGCTGTGCTGGAGGCTGCGTAACAAAAACCCATACTAAGAAAATGTTCAATCTTAAATAAAAGTGGACAATTTATATGTGATCCCCATTTGGGCACACCACTGCTTCCGCTGCTTAGTTTGTCCCCAAACTAAACTCACGCGGGGGTGACCCAGGGTTTGTGGACTGCTACTTTCTTCTGATCGATGTTTCCTCTGATACCACTTGTAAGACCCCTTTTTTTTCTTTTTAAAACCCGGGGTCTTAGGCCCAGAGTCGCCGCTTTGCGGTGACACCTTCACGTCCTGAAGGGTCATCACCACAAGGCGCCGATTCTGCCGGCCAATTCGATCACAGAAAGGTAGCACAATATTTGAAGTAAGAGCAATGCAGTCCACAATAATAAATCACATGTATATAAACTCCACGAAGGGAGTGTCCACAGAAAACATCAGAGTACAATGATACTAGAAATATAAGGGCTCATGTCCGGTACATCAAGTCCTCACTACAAAATCACTCAATGCGGAAGCAAAACTAAAACTCTACTGAAGGTCAGGACTCATGGTCCCTGCAGTCTGGACTCCAGTGCTAGACTGCCCCATCTCCAAGCGTACCGGCCTCCTGAGCTGATCCTCCATGCTGGGCTCCGCGATCCCCTAATATGATATGGTTCGAAAACCGTTAGTCATAAAGACTAAGCCCTATCATCCCCTACCCCTTCCCCCATGGCTCCTAGGTACCGAGCGGAGAGGAAGAAAGGGAAGGACATGAAAGTGGAGATTTAATCAAGAAACAAATGGCAGCAGAACTAATCTAGCAATTCTATATTAATATAACAGAAATAAAAAATAAGAAAGGTAACCTTAACTTATGTGCGAAAGCGCATAAGCCAAGGGATCTTCTGCAAGGCTCCCATCGTATAGAGTGTCCCATACCACTTATACGTTGGGGTGTCGGTTATCAAACAACAGCATGTATATATATTGAAATTAACCTTTGATTTATAAACTTGCCCACACAAGCTTATAGACCAAGGGGTCGTTTTGCAGGTCCTAACGTATAAGCATCCCATACAACTTATACTTTAGGTGTCAGGGTTAAATGAATCGATTATGCTATGACATGCAAGTGGGTATGATGAAACATGCAAGTGCAACTCATACACCCGACTCTGTGCACACAGACCTTTAGTTTCCCCTTTCGGAGTCGTTACCTTCCAGGATACCTCCGTAGTGGTAGACGGAAGCGGTGGGTTGGGCCTCGCCCACCTCTAAACCAGTAAAGCACTACCGGTCAGACCTATCGTACGCCTCAACTCTTGGTGCACTAAGAGGACGCCTGCGTACTCTTGCCGGCTGGCGCACCGGACTTCTGTTGGTAAAGTGCTAACCACACTTGCCGAGTCAGCGTATTGGCGTCGGTGCATCGACCCTCAAATACCGAAGACCCACCACCTTAATTTCCATTCCCTTTTATGCACATGCAAGTTTAATCGTAAACACACAAAAGCCGAGCCGAAGCTCCCCGGACCAAAACGTCTGTCTCCAAACCAACCGAGCCGAAGCTCCCCGGACCATCCCGTCCGTCTCTTAACCAACCGAGCCGAAGCTCTCATCAATCTTCCTGTTCCAACAGTGTTTGTGAAGGGTGCAGCCCTAGTTACTAAGTTACTCTTGTCGGTTTGTTATTATAGTTTACGTTAGCCCAGGACTGCCCCCGGTATTCCCCGTGAAGGGCTCTCAAGGGGCACTAGGAACCAAGACGGCGGCATTACGGCCCGAAGTTCCCTTTCGCAAGGCACTTAATGTTATTGGTTGATCTCCCTGAACCCGATTCCCTTCTCATATTACGATAGACTATCCTAGGGTGATTTTAAACCTTCTACTCTTCGGAGAAGACGATCTTTCGTCGAACCCGAGCACCACTTAACTCTAGCTATCACAATTTCTCAGTACTCTTCATATCATCCTATTATGATATCATCCACAATTGTCCACCCAGACAAAATGATCAACTCCAATGACTTCCTCAGATCATGTCATATTGCATTTCACAAATTTGTTATATGCAGACCGACCTAGACTATATGTCGAACCGGCTATGCAATGATCCAATACTCATCCAAATACCCTAAATTATTTACTGGATACTTATCATGATATAACTAGCCTAAATCCAGAAAGTGGTAATTTTCCTAATTTGTCTTATATTTAATTAATTTCCTCGAAAGACCCAAGGGTTACCGGTTTGAACATGAACTACCCTAAGTAATCATGCAAGATGTCCAAAAATATTACTATAAATATTATGTTATCCCAATATGGTAAATCCAAAGTATCACAATTTTTCTACCATCAAAAGGGCACTAAAACTATTTTAGAAATAATTTCTATCTTTTGTTATTTATGAATCAAGTACAGAAAATATTCATCCAAAAATTATAAATTAATTATACTAAGCAGATAAGACATTCAAAATAACATTGGCCAGGTTTCATAATTTTCCAACAAGTATATCATCCATAATTACTTTTTTAACCATAAAACCCCTTTCTATCATCTGTGAATGAAGTACTAGAATTACTCAACTAAAAATCATACAAAAATTCAGGGGCAACTATTCTGACCTAAAACATTTATCTCGAAGATTTCATGAGGTTTCAATGAACAGAAATTTCTAAACAATTAAAACATCATTTAAGGCCATAGCAAGCTTTACAAATGAAGTGCTAGCAATAATCAACATAAAATTCCAGAAAAATTGCTATAAGTTCTACTTGATCCAAAACTCACTCTACCCGAATTTCACAGCTTTTAAGTAAGGTTTAGTGACTGGTTTTACCTATTTTCTATTTTACCCTAAAACTAAGGTTAGGGTTTTAAGGTATCTACTTGTCTCCAAATTCTCCAAGATTCCATCCAAACGATTCTTATCAGGCCTTTGTCAACTCTACAGAGTTTCAAGGCAATACAAGAGCAATTGCCCCCATGTCCTTCACAACCCTCAAAACCCTTCATTTAGGGTTTGAGCTTGGATCCTAGGGTAAATCAACCCTAAACCTCACCATTTTTCTCCAAGCAGGTTATAACACCCTTCTAAGTCAGAGGTCAGAAAATCAGCCTCTGTTGAGGTGATTTGACCTTTCCAAACTCTTAGTGCACTTTTTACTAAAAGATGTCTCGCTAATGCCTAGTTAAGGGTAGAAGATTTCCTACCCAAAACTCCTCCAAACTAGTTAGAATTTTGTACAGATCTAGGTTTTATAGCCAGGGACCACTCACCAAAATTTGGGAGGGTTTGGAGGTCATTTGGCCACTTAAATAAATTTCTCTAACTTAATTAAATTGAAACAAAAACTTTAGGTAAAGTATCTCCAAAAATTCCCATTTTTGGTCTGCCTTTAGGTATAGCTAAGGTTAATCCCCTGCCCAAATTTCAGGTCATTTGGACAAGGGACGAAGAGTGGGCATCCATTTTAATTTCTGCCCAACTCTAACTATAGCCCCCACTAAAACGGGTACTGCGGTCGAACCGCTTACCCAAATGGGTTGAAATTAATTTTAAATTAAACTAAACTCAAAGGGCTACAACTTTCGTGACTGGTCATTTTTCCTAAAACGGCCTCTAAGTGCCTCATTTTGCAGCCTCAAAATGTACTCAGATAATTTATCTTTCCATTATGTATTATATACATAATTTATATATTATAAAATTGATTTTACTGTTCATCTTCTACATGAAACTGAAAACAGAACTCAGAAAACCATTTTTCCTGTAACATTTCCGTGATCCGTCGCCGGCCGTCCGGTCACTTCCCTGGCCAGCCACCACCACCACCACCTCCATCGAGGCGATGGCTAGCGGTCGGCGGTGGTTTGGCCGCCGGAGGTGGCGGTTCCGGCGAACTCGAAAATACATTTTTTTCATGGTTTTCCATGAAAACGAGAGATAGGTCCGGCTCCGTTGAGCACGAACTTCCTTTCTAAGAATCCTAAGATCTACCCATGAGAGAAGAAGCAGAGGAGGACCTTGTTCGCTGTTTGGAGGCGAGATGAACGACGGGGTGCCATGGCACAGTGGTGGCATTGCTGAACTTCTCCTGCAGCAAGGTACAAAGATCTGAGTCTGTTTGGTCAAGAGTGTAACCTTCTCATCTTGCTCTAAGGGGTCTTTTATAAGTCAGCATGTGGAGAGGTGAAAGGGTAAAGCCTTAATGGTCATGAAGGCTCCTCTTAATAACCTTTCGGTTACAGTGAAGGGATAAGAAACAGTGGAAGATGAATAGGTGTTTGCCAGGTGGCGATTCCTATTGGACCAACACTTCCTCCTTTATTATATAATTACAGAAGGAAAAATGGGCCGTAATTACTCCTGGTGTAACTTCCCACACCAGCATTTATTACCACGCGTGTTTGAATAATTTCGGGCCTGAACTATCGTTTCGTTCAATGTCACGGGCGTGACACATAGGTCACGGGCGTGATAGGCCCGGGTGGCCAATTCTGGGGTCGACGATTGTCAAACAGAGATCGACGGCCGTCGAAGGGTGGTCACGCCCTGGGTCACGGGCGTGACACCTTGGTCACGGGCGTGACACGCCCGAATGGAAAAATCTGAGGTCGACGACCGTCGAACTGAGATTGACGGTCGTCAAAGGGTGGTCACGCCCTAGGTCACGGGCGTGACACCTTGGTCACGGGCGTGACATGCCTGAATGGCAAATTCTGAGGTCGAAGACCGTCGAACTGAGATCGACGGTCGTCGAAGGGTGGTCACGGGCGTGACACCTTGGTCACGGGCGTGACACGCCCGAATGGCAAAATCTGAGGTCGATGACCGTCGAACTGAGATCGACGGTCATCGAAGGGTGGTCACGCCCTAGGTCACGGGCGTGACACCTTGGTCACGGGTGTGACAGGGCCGGGTCGAAAATTCTGCGCCCGACGATCATCTCCCTGAGATCGACGATCGTCGAAGGAGTCACGCCCTAGGTCACGGGCGTGACGGGTCGGTCACTGGCATGACCAACCCGTGACCCGAAATCTTGGTCAATTCATTTCAATTTTTGGGCTTCCTAGGGTTCTGTGACGACCAACCGACTCCTAGGGGTCTAGCCGGAGATGGGATGTTACAAATAGTGTATGAGCTAGTTTCCCACTAACCATCACGGTGCCTTAGTATCAATTATAAAGACTCAAAGCAAGACTCCTAGCATATCTTAGGAAAACTATGGATGAATGCTTATAACATATTAATTTCATCCTCATGGTCATCCACCTAAAGCTAGGTCCTGCTTCCATTAATCCTTCAAAAGGTCTCTTATTACTAGCCTAGACCCCCAAGTGGTCCGCTTCCAGCCTCTTTGCCATATCTATTATCTCTGCCAGGTTCAAGTCCGCTATAAACAAAATTTATTACCCTATGGAATCTTCCATTTCTATTATATCAACCAGATTCAAATCATCTATAAAAAAAGTTCTTGCCCTAGGGAATCTCACAAGCCTTTGTAAAATAGTTTTACGTACCCGCGATCATCCAAACTTTAGGAGATCTACGTATAAAGGTACAAACCTATGGTCAGGTTGGCTAATCGTAGGGCAACAACTGGACATACTTAGTGTGAATTACATATGGGCACACCACTACATTCGCTATGTCAAATTGCCTGCAAACTGAATAATGGAATGGGGGTGGCACCATTATTCAATGACTTCTTTTCTTGAGGATCGTTGCAAGCTGATACCATTTACGAGACCCACCACCCCAACCCAGAACAGAAGACACGGCAGAGGGGAGTCTTATGCCCGAAACAGTCGCCTTGCGTTAACGCCAACACACAAGTTGATCGATACTACAAGACGCCTATCCTGCCGGCTAAAACCAATATCATTCATGTTAACCCAACATAATGACAAAACAGAAGTCAAATCCACAAAAGTATAAAAGTCCACAGGTACATCAATAATAAGAAGCATCAACCAGCTTCTATAATATCATAGTACATAAAAGATTTGCCCTAAGGTCTATAAAAGAGTCTCTTAAAAACTAACATCCGTAACTGAAGGAAGTGATGGAATCGTCATGTCAGGACCTGTCACCCTAGCCTGGCTGCCCTCCTGCGCAATCTCCGCCTGCTCTATTTGCGGGGTTTGCTCCTAAAAAGGAAGACATAACAACTGTTAGTCATAAAGACTAAGTGGCTATCACATTCGCTCCCCTAGTGTGACTCTTAAGCACTGAGCGGAGAAAGTAAAAGAGTACAATATATATATATATATATATATATGTAAGAAGTAGTACAAGCATGTGGTATAAGACTAATCAATATCTGAGTATCTAACATGTAAAATAAGTGAGTATATCAATCTACGCTAGCAGTTCTACTATCAATAGTTGTATACAAGTATGATCCAACAACAGGAAAGTAACCCAACATATATGAATGCCCATACAGACATATAAGTTAAGAATCGGCTTAACAATAAAGTAACTCATCATATAAGAGTGCCCAAACAAACTTATATGATAAGGATATTTTGTATTAAATGCAATGCAATGTTATGAATACAATGCGATGACTCACCCATGCACTCACACATGCACACTGCCATGTCGACATAGACTTGTAGTTACCACTTTTCGAGCAGGTAGCTAACCTATCAGGAGCCATCCGTCATGGCTAGATGGTGACAGTGGAATGTGCTTTCCACTACTAGGCTGGTCTCCATACTACCTGGCCTGGGCCTCCGTAGGCCTCAATGCTATGAACATAATAGCAGAGCACATATTCATACTACAACTTCGAGGGGTCTCGGGTAGATGTGCACCAAGAACACAACCTAAACTGGACGATCTTTGTGGCACGACAGGAGCCTATGGGAGTGTATCACCACAGGACCAAGCCTAACCGTCCACTTGGCATGGAAGGAGCCCCGGGAATGAGCACCAAGGACCAGGCCAAACAACCCAAAGTCTATCTGACAACTCCCGTCGGTGTGATGACTGGCGGGCCCGTATACCTGCCACACTATCCTTAACCCAGGATTATGAATCCTCATGTCAACTCAAACCGCATGCAATTTCACATTTAATAGATCCACATTGAGTCCCTTTTTATTATTCACATCCCGTGCTCAATAGCACATAAGGTCTTCACACCGAGTCCCTTATCAACACATCATTCCAGTGCGGCAAACACAAACGCAACTCAATCCTTCCGCATTACTATACAACATAAGGGTTCATCATTTTCATAGGTGGCAAGCCACCATATACAGTACACCAACCCCACACTGCTACCCTTAGGGAAACACAATTTTAAGCTGTGAACTACTAAACACATTCCATTAATCATCAAATGACATAGCCATGCATTAACCACATCCAATTCCTTTCCACATGATACCGCATTCACAACAAGTGTAACACCATATGATAATCACAACAATATTATGATACTTCACGTACACATCAACCATGATAACATAGCTATGGTTATGTATTCAGTTGTTGGACATCACACCTTCTTTCCAAAACCTATTTCATTCTCCTGATTATAATCATGCACATCACTACCGGATTTCACAAGAATATCATTTGTATAACCAAGCATATCAATTCATTAGTTCACTAACTTACCCAAACCATTTATTTATCAAACTCCTTCAAAATGTTTGTACAATCATGTTTCGCCAAACCATTTGTTTATCATGATTACGTAAAGACTAAGTTTACCAAAACCTCAACATTATTTTGCTATGATCTCTCTACTAGAAGAACATGTATGTACTTAAGTCATGAATGTACAGCAACTTTGACTGGATATTCCCGAGGCTACAGGACTTGTATGAAAACATGTAACCATCCGTTGGAAAGATCTTTCCAAGGGCTACAACTTTTGTGTTTAGTCAAAAACCCATATCTAGTTGTACCATACTCGAAAATGGCCGTTAAGTTTGCTGCACACAGAAAATAGATTTCTGCAAGCATCTTAAAGCATGATGAACAACATCAGTTCATCTTCATCCTTTAGTTATTTGTTCAAAACAACTCACAGATTTTCCTCCTCCCTTATTCACCCTCAATAAACCATTCCTCTTCACGAAACCAAGTCCATAATCTTCACATAGAAGAGATGAGAGGTTGAAGACATCAAATCCCTAGGATAAGGTCCTAACATGATCTCTTCCTATGAGATCTTCATCTCGCAAGTCAAACTCTTTTGAGTCGGCAACTCTCCTAGATAATAACTACAGATCTAACACCAAGGGAGAGGGTAGGAAGCACACCTCGTTTCCAGCCATGGATCTTATTTTACTTCTCGGCGACATCTTCTCCTCGTTGGCATTGTACTTCCGAGAAAGGTTGATCGACTCTTCTTCTAGAAAATCAACTCCGACAACGTCCTCACTTCCGACAATTTCGGTAAGTAACTGCTCAACAAGAGGATGAAGTGACGGTTAGGGTTTTCCTGCAAGTCTCCTTTTATAAGAGCAATTAGGGTTAAACCTACTGCCACGTGTCACCCTAGTGTTGGAGAGCCTATTATAACTTTAAATAAGTCTTGTTTAAAAGACCGGGTCCAGAGAAGTCATTTGGTGCATTTCCCAAAAACTCGGTTCAGCCCATTTATATGAACCAGCAAACAGTGGGCCGAAAAATCTTCTAAGTCAAAAGCATCGTGTATACAATACACACTCGACGAATCATCGAGTTTCATCGTGATCACTCGACGCGCATCGAGTGGCGTCGAGTTCACTCAACGCACCCAGAATCCTTCTAAGTTAAAAGCATTGTGAATACAATACACTCTCGATGAATCGTCGAGATTCATCATGATCACTTGACACCTATCGAGTGGCGTCGAGACTACGTAACTCCCCGAGAATTCTTTTATGTTAAAAGCATTAAGTAGGGTTGAGTGATGAACTTTCTAAGTCAATAGCATTGAGTGGCGTTGTGACCACTCAAGGCACTCAAGTCCTCGTCGAATGGTGCCGAGTTCACTCAACGCCTTAGCATCCAGAATATTTTTGAGTCAGAATTTGTCGAGTGGCGTTGAGACCACTCGATGCCTATAGCATCCAGAATATTTCTAAGTCATATTTATCCTATTCGTCGAGTATAACTCGATGCCTGTTACCGGTGCACCCCGATCTTTAGTAAGCTTTCTTGACTCAAAATTCCCGCGAGGGTTCTAGCATGAAATGGGATGTTACACTTCACCTCTGATATTTATGCTCCAGACATGCCCCCAGGTCCTTTTTTCTTCTTGTTCTAGATAGCTTGCAGTTTCCATTTAAGCTTGTAATTTCATTTCTTGTAATTCTTATTCCAAAGCAATAAAATTGTTGTCTTTCTCTATTCCTTTCTTCTCTTTTGTTCATTATGTCTTATTTTTATTCTTATGATTCCTCCATCTCCATGAGAAACTAATTCTTATAGTTATCAATTGCGATGATCCAACGATAAAGTAATGTTGCTATGATTTATAATTTTTTTTCCCTAATTGTGGGATGCTTAATATTTACTCTTGATTAATTTGTTATGAGTATATATCATCGATATATAGTTTTCATATTTGTTTTCATTCTTTAGTTACCCAAGAGGCTTGTAAGACAAATCGATCGCTCATGGGTAAAAAGAGTAGAACGCAACCTCGAGAGAGGGTGACATAATTCTTACGAATTGGAGTGAAATCAAATAGCGGGGTTCATAACGTAAGGCAAATATTAGGTGATGCGATTTGATAATGAGAGTTTGATCGATAAACCAAAGCTTAGTTAAACCTAATCCTCGAGAGATGAGTGTTCATACTTCGGGAACCTCTATATTCAAAGCCTCTTCAACAAGGGAATTAGAGTTATATTTCATTTCATTATTTTCTTCTTCCAAGGTGATTCAAAGATTGAGTTCTATATTTTAACAAATCTCTTAGTCCATTTTAATATAATTGTTATTCTGATCCTTGTTTTACAAACACTACTCTAAGTTAAATTTGATAAGATAATAACGATTTTCTGAAGTAGAATTACTAAATATTCCCTGAGTCTAATATGACCTTGATTTAAAAGTCGTATACTACTCTCAATAAGGTAGACTTGTAGTTTTCATTTGTGGTCATAGTCCAGTCCATCAAGTTTTTAGTGCTGTTGCTGCGGGCTGGTGAAGATAATTTGAAAATGAAATAGTAATTAATTTTTTCAATTTGTTTTTAATTTATATTTTAAAAAATATTTAAAGGAGCAACTTAAATTCTCGGAAAGGGAGGTTTGGGATTTTAATCCCAGCACACCTCCTTGTACCGGTGTGAACCTTTCACAAGGTAGACCTCGGGATGTCTGACACTAACTTAACCCGCTTTTTAAAAAAATGATAAATTAATAATAATATTATTAATTTTGCCTTTTTCACCTTCATCTTTTATTCTCCTCGCCCCACACACTTTCTTTTTAGTTTTTGTCCAAATGGACTACTTCGAACATTTTCAATTTAAAATTTGATCCGAAAATCGAGTGCACCTTGTGGCAACATCTCCGATTTCATCATCAAAATTTACTGGTTATACTGGAAAAGTCAATCATAGAAATAAACTTAGGTAACTTGGGTGATCCCAATCATAATGAGGCATTGCTACGGACCATATCCTATTACGTGATGCCAAATTGGGAGAGTACACAATCAAGCATTATTTGCCCAATAGTAGTGAATAATAATTTTGAAATAAAAACTAGTATCTTCCAAATTGTATAACAATCTGTCATAATTGATGGCTTACTAAATGAGGATCCTAATTTACACCTTTTGAGTTTTTTAGAAATTTTTGTTACGTTTAAAATAAATGACGTTACTGATGATGTTATTCATTTGCGCTTATTTTGTTTATCTTTGCGTACTAAGCCCAAGTAGTGGTTAGGTACTCTCCCTAGTGGATCCATCACTACATGGGCCGAAATAAAAGAGAAATTTTTAATGAAATATTTTCCTCCAGCAAAAACCACAAAATTATGTATGTATATTCTCTCTTTTATGCAAATTGATTCAGTGTCTCTCTGTGACACATGGGAGCGCTTCAAATAACTTTTGCAGAGATGTATTCATCATGCCCTCCCAATATGGCTACATGTTCAGATGTTTTACAATTGTTTGAATCTCCAAACAAGGCAAATTATTGATGTGCTAGCAGGGGGTTGTCTTAATAACAAAGCCCTTTATGCCACGAGCTTTTTGAGAAGATGGCCATGAATGCTTTATTAGTGGAATGCCCCACGGTCGCTCCCTAACAAGTCGGTCGGACTCCTTGAAGTCGAGGTCACTACTAGTTTAGCATTACAAGTAGAGCATTTAACTAAGCAAGTTATGAAGATTTATTCTTCCTACGTCACCACCAATTGGGTAAATAATAATAATAATTTAATTAATAATTTCATTGAAGGGCATATGGACTACATGGGAAATTTATTTTTCCCGTCCTTTAACCAAAATAATGATAATCCATTCAAAATTATTTAAAATCAAAGTTTAAGGAACCATCATAATTTCTCATGGAGCAACCACAATAATGCTCAATGCCCACCCCACATGAATCCTCGTGGATTCACACCACCACCACAAAATCCCTCTTTAATTGAAGAGGTCTTCACTAAATATGTTGCCTCTAACGAGTCCAATATCTGAAATCCCACCGGATCCTCTAAAAAATTAGAATAATCAATTTGGACATCACACCAAGATGTTTTCTGAATACTAGAAAGGAGCTTTGTTGGGCAACACCATGTCCAACCCATGGTAGAGTGCCAATGCAATAACCCCCCATAGAAGAAAGGAGGTAACTTATTTAAATTTGGTTAGCCTGAGGTAAACTTTTCAACCTCATCTCAATAAATTAATTCTTCTTATGCTTTTACTCCGCACAATATTAATAATTCTTCAATTCCTTACACTTTAAATTTACAAATGAGCGTAATGAGGAGCACAATAAAAACTTTATTGATATTTTAAAACAAATTCAGATTAACGTGACATTCTGCGAGGCAATTTCTAATATGCCCAAAAACTTGATGCATCGGCAAGTGCATCGGTCGCTGTCAAGTAATAATTTTGGGAATAGCTTTCCCGAATGTCAATCTCGAGGGAATGCAGGTTGGGTATCCTGATAGCGTCATAGAAAGATCATTACTAAGAGTTAAATGAAATAACAGAGATTGGCTTTTGATTCCTAATGCTAAAAAAGTAAAAAGAAAACTAATGTGGGTCGTAAGCACCGCTTTGCTTGGTGGATGGAAACAGTTCAATCCGCTATGTCGTGCTTCGTAAGTCGGATGGATGGAGAGAAAGCGGATGGAATGAACACACGTGCGTAGAGTGAGGGTCATAATCACCTCTTCAACCACGTATACTAGCCTTTCCTAGAGTGGTTCTAGTGCGCGAGTGGAGTGGATATGAATGGAGGCGAGTGCATCACAGCTAATAAAAGAGGATGTAACTAACCCAAGCAAACTTCATTCATAGAAAAATAAAAGCAAGTTCAGGTTCATTAAAAGCTTTAGAGTACAATCCACTATGGAGAAGAGGTAGAATAAACCGAAAGGGGGAAAGCCTAGCCGTGGTTCTTGGACGGAATGGTGGGTTGTCAATCCACTTCTCGACTCAGACTGTGGTTGCTTCCAGAGGTAAATGGGTTGTCAATCCACTTGTCTTCCTCCATCTTCTTCCTTTTCCTTCAATCTTTTCTCCCTTTTTTGCCCAAATGAGTAGTACTGAAAGATCTCTATTGCACATAACTGGTGGCCGGGAACTCTCCAAAGGGTTGAAGATTACTTCAGATCGCCGCCGAAGGCTTCCCGGAGGGTGGAGATGATTGGAGGACCTATAGGGGAGAGAAACGGCGCTTTGCGCGCAGTAGTAGGCCGAAAAATGAAAAGGCGTGCCCTATTTCGCGGGAGTACGAGCTTAAATACAGTTAGCAGAAAATTAGAGCACATGATCAGTGGCGCATGACCGATGGTCGTGCACACCGATGGTTGATGATCGTGCGCTCTGCTCCAGAGAAACTTGTAGCTGGATAGAAAAAATTAATATATATGGGCACGATCAGTGGCGCACGACCAGAGGTCGTTCTCAATGGATCCTATGATCGTTCGATTAGCAATGGCAAAACTCTAGAAAAATGGGATAAGCGCGCACGAGCAGTGGCGCATGACCAGAGTTCGTGCGCACTATGTAAAATGGTCGTGCGATTGACCCAGATAGAACTTGGAAAAATGGAGAATAGTGCGCACGATCAGTGGCTCATAACCAGTGGTCGTGCACAAAAGATCCAATGATCGTGCGTAGTATTCCTGTACAGTTTGGGGTTCGACGAACTGACCGCGCACGACCATGCGCTAAGGAGTTCAATTACCGTGCACATGTAAAAATGCACGATCAGTGGCCCTTAGGCGAAAAAAACATTCCCAAACAATCCTGAAACACTCACAAGACCTTTGTACCTGCAGTAAAAACTGAAGAGCCACTGAAATGGGCATTCCACATTCTCCAAACACAAGAAAACACCATGTATAGGGCAAAATTGCAATAACTACGAAATCACACTGAAAACGGGCCTAAAGTGCACTTAACATGGAATGGACATAGTAACAAATATGAATAATTATGGCTCTCAAGTGTAGTGCATCATCGAGAAAATTGGCCCAGATGAGTCCAAAAAAATGTATATAACTTATACTTATCTCACCCATAGACTTAAACATTTGCTCGTCCCGAGCAAATCATCACGCGTGGACTAGAGAATTGTTAGCTGGCTTAGTAATTTCCAAATAGAGTATTGAGAGAAATCAAATATATCATGGGCATAGAAAATATAATATACAAACTTTTTAATTATACTACAGATTTTATACTTTTCGACAGGCGTAAATAAATATTGTATCTACTCAAAATTTGGAATTCTGGAGAATCGTTCGATCATACGTAGGAAGAAAGTAGGCAGGCCACTTAGGTGAGCATTGCCAAAGATAGGGGCTCAGGATCACCTCCAAAGAAATCCATCAATGTCGGGGACCATACGCTTGACCGTTCACACTTTCTCCACGGTACTAGTTCGACTCAAGCATGAATCCGTAGGACTTTAGGATAATCATGCGGCTTAGGTATATACATAGGTAAGGAAGCAAAAGGATAAAAAAATGACAACTAAGCACAATCTAAATGAGCTCGTACAAGAATTATCCTCAAACCAACAAAAATTACAGGTACACCACACCACCAGACTTGAACTTAACTATAGGTGTGTGTGCAATGCCTACCACTATAACAATAACACAAATGGAATTTCTTTTTCACTATCTTATTTCTAACAAACAAAATTTTTCTTTCTCTTTTTTTTTCTTTTATAACCTAATTCAACACATATTATCATGAAAACTCCAACTCACAATCACATAACAACACCATAGCAACAACACCAAATACAAGAAGTGACATACTAATAGCTCAAGATAAGGGCGTGCTACTGGGAAAGGATTTTAGGTTTTTGTGATCGCATAGTAGGGCAAAATCAACAGGAGGGATAGGCACGATATTGGATAACAAGGATTAACGTTAGGATGGGGTACAATGCTCAACCGGGCCAAAATGATGGCCTACGTCACGCTCACGCTTGACTAACCATGAACCAATGCTTCGAGAGTAGCTTGTGGGCAAGTTCTTAGCCACCGAGAAAGATGATCCTTCCTCCGGACTAGAGCAAAACGAGTCTAGTGACGACTACACACATCCCTACACTACCGTTCGATTTCACCAGATTCAACATTTTTTTGAGTAGTACAAACAATATTTACATCTGCAGAAAAAGTATAAATCTATGATCATAAAGAAAAATTAGATCTATACTATTTATACACAAGACCATGAATACTTGATTAGGAGCACTGCATGAGTTTTTCAATACTCTATCCTAAAATCCTAAGCCAACACCACAATTTTAAAGTTTACACATAAGTAATGCATTTAAATCGTGTCGCACGCGTGGATAAGATTGCTCTCAAGTGGGTGATTCAATGTATGCTAGAGTGATTTTGAAATAAATAAATAACAAATTGGTATGCTATAAAATGGGTGCTCGTGTAGTGACCACATGCATGCTATCCCCCCAGACTTGAATGTGACAACTCGTAAAACTAAACATTCCAAATAATATAAAGAGCTAGGGGTAAGAAGTACCTATACTCAAAACTAAGCATACAAGTCGTGCTGCGAGGTTGTCTTTTAGCGGCTGGTTTGTCTTGCTTCAAAAATATCCAGCACCTGCGAATTAGAGATCCAACGCAAAACAAGAAAATAGAAATACACATATAAAAAGAAACACAACACACAAAATAGGACCACTCCTACTTGGGTTATCTCCGAAGAGCCATTTTTTTTACCGTCCTTAAGGTGGACTGAATACATGTATTAAGCATGATATAGAGTTTTATGCCCACAATAAACTAAATAAAAAAAGCTACGCAAGTCCACCAAGCAGTTACTAGCATAAACTATCTAATAAACTATCAACTAAACGCTGATTTATGATATAACTCCCCATAAGAGTGAGAAAGGCCAGGGTCTGAAGCTTTAGGGTTCAAGTTGGTTTTACTAAACAGGCCAAGCTCCTTGATTCTCTCCCTGGAGAGCAACAAAATGAGCGGATTGCAAAAACATTCATTTTTATTTTTCTCCACTGTGGGGAAACGCCACCTAGCGTAATCACTTGACTCTCTATCTGAGGTTTTATGTTTAATCATCTCCGATGCCATAATGGAACCCGAATACGCCCACGAAACCTTACGATTAAACTGTTTATCCATAAATTCAGCATGAGGAGGTGGAGAATCATGCTCCCACACAGATCTAAACTCTGGAATTTCATCAACAGCCTCCTAAAGAACTAACAACTCCTTCTCTTCCTGATCACCATGCTCTTCTTTAGAGGTACTTCTTGTCTCCTTCTGCTTCAACATCTCCTGTTTATCTCTGTGATCCACATTACTAAACAATTCGTCAGTGATAAAAATAGTAGGGGGTACAGAGGTTCAGTCATGGTACCAGGAAAGCATGCCGGTTTCCCACATTTGGTACAACCACCTGCCTCTTGGAAAAGTCCAAGGTCTACTTTCCCTAAAAAATAGGAATCCCAAGATTGGGATCGAAGTATTTTCGATTGGCCCCAATACTTGGAAATCTGCTACAACCTTGGTTCCGTCAACCATAACTTCAACCTATTTCACCTCTCCTTCAGTCTCCACCAAAACTCCGTTAACAAAAATAAGAGAGGTACGATCATCCGAATTTAATTTTAAATTAAACTTCTCGACGTCTTGCAAAGAGAGAACGTTTCTATAAGATACGGAATCACAAAGGGAGGAGGTCTCGATGTTGTTGATCATACAAGCGATCACTAGATCCCTACACACCCCCTCTTCCTTCTCAAGAAGACTCCTCCCCTAATCTGCGGGGATCTATTTTGTGTTGCTTAGAAGAGTCCCTTGTGGACGCTCAGTTAGCCCACGTGCCAATTGTCCTAGTTGCACTTCCAGATTCTGCATAGATATGTTCTGATTATCCATATTCGATTGAGCGACCTTAACAAACTTCTCCACCATTTCTTCCAAGTTACTCTTCCTCGGTGCCGAAGGGGTCTGATTATAACCCGGATTATATGGCCTCGGTTGGCTCCCAGAGGCTAAAGCATCGAATTTATGATGCCCTTGTTGCCATCCTTGGCCACTGACTTTTTGGTTCCACGAAAAGTTGGGGTGATTTCTCTCCCCTGGGTTATATGCATTCACACACGGCACACCCCTATTTTTGTTAGCAATGAAATTCACAGATTCGTTCATATTTAGATTATACAGCTCACCAGACAGTTCACCTCCCGAACATTCATATGTGTGATGGCCGTCCCCGCCGCATCTTTGGCAAGAGATTGCCATTATAGATGTTGCAGTGGGTACAACTGATCGATGAGCGAATATTCCACTGGTGTTCCTTTGGGTATTTCTCCCAGCAGTCCAATATATGCTGTGTGAGGATGTATCTTGCAGAAGCCTCAGGGCTAACTCAGGTGTAAGGTTCATCAATGAAACTCCTACAACGGCATCAATCATAGCCCTATAATTGGGCTCGATGGTAAAGTAGAACTGGCCCACCAAGTTCCAAGGCTAGAACTCATGGTTTGGACATTTCTGCAGCAAGTCATTGAAGCGTTCCCACACCTCCACCAGGCTCTCCTGATCGAACTGGCAGAAGTTACCTATCTCCCGACGAATGTTCATAATATTGTCTACCGTATTGAACTTCTCCAGGAATCGTGCGGCTCAGGCATCCCATATTGTGGTAATTCCCGGCGGTAAGCTGTGCAGCCACGCCTTGGCTTCATAATGCAGTGAAAATAGGAATAGCTTCATCTTCACCATTTCATTGGGTATTCCACCGTAACGGAAGGTCCTACATATCTTAGAAAAATCCGAGAGATGCATATGTGGGTCCTCACTCGACCACCCGGAGAACTGAGCGTTGCTGCGTATCATGTTCAAAATGGTCGGTTTGATTTCAAACTGCAGGTTAGGGATGGCTGGCCCAAAAGCTGGATACACATCAGCGTTTGGCACTAAGATGGGCTCTTCTCCTCTTCCATTGCCTCCAACTTGAATTAGATTGTGATCCATCTCTAGCCGAGCATTTTTGGTATGCCTCCGTGCTCGAGCGGTTCTCTCTATTTCAGGATCATAGACAAGCAACTCTCTCGATCCTTGCCTATGCATACACCAAAAATGATAACAAAAAAAACAACAACTCTTGAGTAAATACCTTCGACAACCCAGATCACTTACGCCTACATTCCCCGACAACGACGCCAAAAACATGATGCGTCGGTAAGTGCAACGGTCGATGGCAAGTAATAATTTTGGGAATAGCTTCCCCGAATGTCGATATCGAGGTAAGGAAGGTTAGGTAGCGTGATATCGCCGTATAAAGATCGTTACTAAGAGTTAAACAAAACAACATAGGTTGGCTTTTGATTCCTAATACTAAAAAAACAAAAAAAAACTAATGCAAGTCGTAAGCACTGCTTCACTTGGAGGATGAAACTAGTACAGGCCTCTATGTCGTGCTTCGTGAGGCGGATGGACGGAGAGTAAGCAGATGGAATGAAAACACGTGCGGAGAGTGAGGGTCGTAATCACCTCTTCAACCACCAACACTAACCTTTGTTAAAGTGGTTCTAGTGCGCGAGTGGAGTGGATGTGAGTGGAGGCGATTGCATCACAGCTAACAAAAGAGGATGTAACTAACCCAGGAAAACTTCATTCATAGACAAATAAAAGCAAGTTAAGGTTAATTACAAGCTTTAGAGTAAAATCAACTATTGAGAAGAGGTAGAATAAACCAAAAGTGGGAAAGCTTAGCCGTGGTTCTTGGCCGGAATGGTGGGTTGTCAGTCCACTTCTCGACTCAGACTGTGGTTGCTTCTAGAGGTAAATGGGTTGTCAATCCAATTGTCTTCCTCCGCCTTCTTCCCTTTCCTTCAATATTTTATCCCTTTTTGCCTAAATGAGTAGTACCAAAAGATCTCTGTTTCACACTGTTGGTGGCCAGGAACTCTCCGAAGGGTTGAAGATGACTTCAGATCGCCGGAGAAGGCTTCCTGGAGGGTGGAGATTAGTGGAGGACTTGTGGGGGAGAGAAACGGCGCCTCGCACGGAACAGTGGGCTAGAAAATGAAATGGCATGCCCTAATTCGCAGGAGCACGGGCTTAAATACCGTTAGCAGAAAATCAGAGCACGCTATCAGTAGCATACGACCGGTGGTCGTGTGCACTCACAGTTAATGATCGTGTTCTCTGCTCTAGAGAAACCTATAGCTGGACAAAAAAATTAATATATATGCGCACGATCAGTGGCTTACGACCAGAGGTCGTGAGCACTAGATCCCATGATCATGCGATTAAAAATGGAAGAACTCCAGAAAAATGGTATATACATGCACGAGAAGTGGCGCATGACTAGAGGTCGTGCGCACTATGTCCAATGGTCATGCGATTGCCCCAGACAAAACTTGGAAAAATGGATAATAGTGCGCACGATCAGTGGCTCATAACCAGTGGTCATGCACAATAGATCCAATAATCGTGCACAATGTTCCTGTACCATTTGGGGTTCGATGAACTGACCGCGCATGACCAGCGGTCATGTGCTATGTAGTCCACTGACCATGTGCGTGTATAAACGCACGATCAGTGGCCCTTAGGCGAAAAAACATTCCCAAATAATCCCGGAACACTCACACGACCTTTATACCAGTAGTAAAAACTAAAGAGCCACCAAAATGGGCATTCCACTTTCTCCAGACATAGAAGAACACCAAGTATAGGGAAAAAGTACAATAACTATGAAATCAAACTGAAAATGGGCCTAAAGTGCATTTAACATGCAATGGACATAGTAACAAATATGAATAATTATGGCTCTTAATTGTAGTGCAGCATCGAGAAAACTGGCCCAGATGAGTCCAAAAATATGTATATAACTTGGACTCATCACATTCTGTGAGGCAATTTCTAATATGCCGAAATAAGTCAAATCTCTGAAGGAATTACTTTTTAATAAAAAAAAACTTGAAGATAATTCTCGTGTTTCTCTTAACTCAAAATGCTCGAAAATTTATTAAAAAATTCCCAGAAAAAAGTGAATGATCTGAGACAGTTCTTTTAGCATTAACCCTTCTATGAGAAACGCCCATTCAAATGACGATTCTTGTTATTCGTTAGAAATTACTTTTGATGAAGATTTGTCGTCATTTACTAAAATAATTTCTCCTATTTTTGAAGATCCAAATTTAGCTTCAATATTTTTTCTAAAGGAAATACCTCAGCCGCTCCCTTTTGAGCACAATAAATATAAATAATTTTAAAATTAAAAGTTCTTATGAATAGTCTTAAATCCTTGAGTTAACGTCATTCCCGGATAATCTTAAATATATATTTATAGATAAAGAATCAAAATTGCCTGTAATTATTTCTTCCATGAGTAACGATTCTGAAATTTTGGAATTAATTAAAATTTTAAATAATCACCACAATGTAATTGCAAGGAAATTTTTTGATATTAAGAGGATTAGCCCCTCGTTTTGCACACACAAAATCATGTTAGAAGATAATTCCTACAGCATCATTCAGCCTCAATGATGTCTTAACCCCAATATGAAAGTAATCATTAAGGCCGAAATAATTAAATTATTGGACATAGGAATTATTTACCCGATTTTAGATAGTACATGAGTTAGTTCGTTATAAGTCGCGCCTAAAAGGGTGGAATAATAGTATTTTCTAATAAAAACAACGTGTTGATCATAAATCGTACTATTATGGGATGGCAGACGTGTATCGATTATAGAAAGCTAAATGATTCCACAAACAAGGATCACTTTTTATTGCCCTTCATTGATCAAATTTTATAACGTCTTTCCAATCCCTCCGACTATTTTTTTCTCGATGGTCTTTTGAGATATTTTAAAATCCCAATTTCGCCCAAAGACCAAGAGAAAACCTTTTTACTTGTCCCTTTGGCACCTTTTCTAATCATAATATGTCGTTTGGTCTTTGTAATGTTCCAGTTATATTTCAAGGATGTATGTTGGGAATTTTTGACGGGTTAGTGGAGGACATGATGAAAGTGTTTATGGAGGTATTTTTTGTCTTTGACGATTCCTTTAAAAATTATTTAAATAATCTTGATCCTATTCTTCAACACTGCGAATATTGAGTTTAGCACTTAACTGGGAGAAGTGCCACTTTATGGTCTGAAAGAGATTAGTTCTTATATAAAGTTTCGAGTTAAAGGATCAAGATCGATAGGGCTAAGATCTAGGTTATAAGAAAGCCCCCCCCCCCCCCCTCGCTCCAACTAATGTTAAATCTATTAGGGATTTTCTAGCACATGCGGGTTTCTATAGGCGGTTCATTCAAATTTTTTCTAAAATAATAAAATAGCTAACTCACCTTTAGAAAAAGAATATGCATTTATTTTTGATGAAGAAAGTTTTTTAGCATTTAATAAAATAAAATAAGAACATAGTAATTTGCAAATTTAAAAGCTCTAGATTGGTGTTTATTGTTCAAAATTATATGTGATGCAAGCAATTTGCTGTTGTAGCCGTTTTATGCCAACAGGTGAATAAATATTTTAACCTGATTTATTATGCTAATAAAACTCTATCATCCACACAAAATAATTACACGATAATGGAAAAAGAGATTTTAGCGATTATTTTTGTGTTTGATAAATTTCGAACTTATATAATACTTTCAAAAGTCATCGTTTTTACTAATCACTCCGCTATCAGGTACCTATTAAATAAAGTGGATGCTAAGCCCCTATTATTAAGGTGGATTCTCTTCCTATAAGTGTTTGATTTGGATATCCTGGACAAGAAGGGAGTGAAGAACTTAGCTATTGACCACCATTCGAGATTGGAGAATCTGGCTGCACAAACATTAGTGGAGGCCAAAATAAATGACAATTTCCTTGAAGAGCGCCTCCTCGAAATCATTAAGGTAAGACTTCTCCACCCCTTAGTACATGGATCTTACCAATTATTTAGTGGCACTGGTCCTTCTAAAGAATTTTTCAAGTCAAAAAAAGAAGAAATTCTTTTTGAACTTGAAATATTTTTTGGGAGGACGCATTTTTATTTCGTGTATGTGCGAACCAAGTGGTAAGAAGTTGTATATTGGTCTAGGAAGGCATCTAAATTTTGTGGCACTGCCATGAAGGACAACCTGGTGGTCACTACTATTGGGTGCATTGACCCCAATGTTCAAGATTTGAAAGAAGTCAAACTGGTCAATGACATACACACATAATATATTTGTTGTATGCTTGAGTTATTGCATGCAGGTTATCCTTGATTGGACATGTGAACAGGAAGAGAAAGTTGGAGGTCAGATAATTTGACTAAGGTATAACCACTGAGATAGTTGAGACAGTTGAGAAGAATGTCTCAGTATAACCGCTGAGATAGCTGAGAAGCTCAACACATATCGATGAGAGAAGTGTTGGTCTCAGCTAAACTGCTGAGACACAAGACAGTCTTGGCTGTGAAGAAATAACTGCTTAAACAGAAGACAGTCTCAGCTGTGAAGAAGAAACTACTGAGATTAAGCCGGCAGAATTTCTCTAGGTTCATAAGCATTGATTGAGGCAGGCTTACTCAACGCTTCTAAGGAAGAAGCTCAATTCAGTAATCATCGAACTAAATTCTTGAGTTCGTCGAGCTGAGCCTAGATTTCATCGAGCTCAAGTTTAAGGTTTAAGTTTAAAGTTTGTCGAACACAGCTCACAGATCATCGAGCACAAGTTAAAAGTTCAAATTCAGAGTTCGTCAAGCTCAGCTCACAGATCATCGAGCTAAAGTTAAAGGTTGAAGATACAGAGTTCATTGAGCTGAGCCCGCCTTTCGTCGAGCTCAAGTTAAAGTTTGAAGATTCATAGCTCATCGAGCAGAGCTCACATTTCGTCGAGCTAAATATAAAGTTGGAGAATCTGAAATTCATCGAGCTCAGCACAGAGTTCGTTGATCTCAGCTCGACGATCGTCGAGCTTAGTCCATGTACTTCATGTCATTGCGGGAAGGCTATAGTAGCGTCATAAACTACAGTTTGTCTTCTTCTGAGAGAGGTGGCACTCACAATACTTGTCTGGGCCCATATTCAAATTGCGCCGTTGATTCAAAACAACAGATATAAAAGGAAGAAAAGAAAAGAAGATTAGAGTTAAAGAAACAAAAAATGAGAATGAAAGTAAAAAATGAAAAAGAGGCGGCTAGACTTCATCTTCTTCGACAAGCTTGAAAGCAAAGTCCAACAGTGAAAGCCAGAAGACAAAGATAGCTGAAGCTTTTTCCAGTTCAGTAAGAGTGTTTCGTGAAGAACAAGTTGGCTGATTCAATCTATCAGCAAGAAGAGTTAGCTGTGTGAAGGGATGTAAGCCTTTAACAGCAGTTAGTTGTCTTCAGTACAACAGAGAAATTGGTAGTTGTATAAGAAGACTAATTCCTTCTACAACAAGTGGGTGAGACTGATATCTGCGCAGTCCAGCAAGTTGACTCAGAGATTTTTTTCTGAGTTAGTATTTCAACTTTCTTGATTACTTTCCGGTAGGATTCAGTTTATCTGAATCTGAGTGTAGGGCAATTTGTTCCTAAGTGGTAGGTGACTAATTTGTCACTGAGTTAGGTGCCCTGCTGGGGTACTGAGGTAGGATCCAAGTGTGAATCTGAGCTGTAGGGCTTATGTGCTTGAAGTTGGAGAGTGATGCTCTCTGAGGTAGGATCCAAGTATGGATCTGAGGTTGGGCTATCCTCCCAGCATATGTATAGGGCCTAATGCCTGAGGTAGGTGACTGGTGAGTCACTTATTTTTAGATGACAAGTGTGTAACTGAGTTATAGACCTTGGAGTAGGCTGAGCTGTAGGTGCCTGGAAGGGCATTGAGGTAGGTACCTGGAAGGGTATTGAGCTGTATGAGTGCTGCAGCACAGCACTCTGAGAGAAGGGCCTTTTGCCTAAAGTTGTAGGGTTGAAAAGCCTGAGTTGTAGGCCTTAGAGATAAGGCTAAGATATGTGGTTTGAGGACCATTGAGTTGTAGGAGCATTGCAGGTCTCTGAGGTAGGAACCTTTGTGGTTCTGAGGTAGGGTTATAAAGAGAACCTGAGTGTAAGGATAAGGGCCTGAGGTGTAAGCTCTGAAGAGTATTTTGGTGGAGTTCGTGCCTTATCTAACATAAGTTAGAAAGGTGGGAGGGAAAGTGGTTGTACCCAATTGGGGAACCACTATAAATACTTGTGTGATGTGTTGTGTTTCTTGTTCTTATTTTATATTGTAGGTATTAAGGACAAGCTCTAGATCATTTAGTTAGTAAACAGCAAACAAACTAAATATATTTTAAAGACCTATTAACCCCCCCCCCCCCCCTAGGTGACTAGCTAACCTTGAAGTAATAACTTTCAAATGGTATCAGAAGGAGGTTATTTAAAAAGGATTTAACCATCTGAGTAAACCTCCAAGTTAGCTATAAGATAAAAGAATGGGGTCTGGTGTAAACTATATGGAACTGGGGGCCATGAAATTACCAATCTGCAGAAAGGAGGGCTTTGGCCTCTAGAAGGAAAGGGTCAGACTATTCATGGAAGCTGCTGAACCTAGAATCTACATTACAGTCAAAGAAGGACCCTTCATTGCCATGAAGACCTCAGTTTTGGATGCAAACATCCAGACACCTAAATCATATGTTGAAATGAACAAAGATGAGCTCTTACTTGCCTCCATGGACAAGAGATCTCAAAATATTATTGCCAGTGCAATAGATGATTCAACATTCCAAAATCTGGTGCACTGTAAGACCTGATCCAAGGAGATGTGGGACACCCTAGTTGTGTTTATGGAGGGTTCAGAGGAGGTGTGGGATGATAAAAAATCCATGCTCAACCAGGAGTATGAGGCCTTCAGACAAGGAAAGTCTGATGGAATTGCTGAGTGCTTTGAGAGATTCTTTAGAATAGTAAATAAACTGAGAACATATGGAAGGGTCTTCAACACTTATGAGCTGAATGACAAATTTCTAAGGTCCCTCATAAAGGATTGGGACACAAAGATTTGTGTCATTAGAGAAATGGCCAAGTTAGCTGACATACCTCCTCCAACCTTGTTTGGAAAGTTGTTGTCACATGAGATGCAGCTTGATGCAAGAAAGGAAGAAGAAAAGAGCAGTATGTCACCGACCAAGGAGAAGTCTATGGCCTTCAAAGCTGATGCCCCAACCAAGAGCAGAAGGAAGAACTCTCCACCCAGGAGAATTACTGAGTCAGATTCGGAGAGCTCAAAGACCAGCTCTTATGACAGCAATATATTTGATTAGGACTTCGCTGCCTTCATAGGCAGTTTCAAAAATTCATGAATAAGGAGTAAAGAAAGAACATCAGGCCTTCCTCTTCCTCACAATACAGAAGGAGACCCTCTAAGGAGGACTGAAAGTCAATCTAGTGTCAACTACCTTCACCTATGGGGGGATAGGTGATTTGCAGTCTTTTTGCGGAATTAAAAATAAACCTGCACAAGAAAACAAAACAAGCACAACACAGAAACACAAAGGATGCTATAATGGTTCCCCGATTTGGGTACGTCCACTCACCCCCTTCGACCTATCTCCCAACAAGGGACGACTCGGTCACTTCACCAACAGGATTTAAGTCCAATCCTCTCACTATGGAAGAAACCCTTCCACCCGAAGGAGTCACTACTCCTCCACCATGGGTTGCACCCAACCCTTACAATGAGGAAACAAAGTTCCTTTACAACAAAATTGAAATAGAATGTACAAGAAATACAAACTACGTTTGGAGAACCCGATGTCCCTCTTCGTTCAATGAAGCTTTCTTGATTAAGACGAAGAGTCCACTATCAGCGCACTCACTTTGAGAGGATCTTCCCGAGATCGGCGGCGGCAAGTGAATGCGGCGGCGATGCTTTGTTGATCCAAAATTCTTGACGAAGCTAGCAAGGTCTACCAATGATCTTACTTGGATCGATCGTCTCAATCGATTTGGAGGGGAGAAATATTCTCGCTCAACAAATCAAGAGAGAAAGGATCTCAAGATGGACACATGAGACGCTAAGCTTAGCCTCGGTTCTGTTGCCGGACGATCAAAGATTGCCTCTAAGCTCAGCGGCGGCGACTGACTTGCAAGCGGTGACGGCGACGGAACGAGCTTCGCGATCGGCTAGGTTACGCTCGGCGGCTTTGATTTCTCGTGAGTGATTACTGTTGGAGTTCAAAATACACGAGTATTTATACTGTAGACCAACCCTAAATGACCGTTGTGGGCCCCACAAGGAGAAACCCTAAGACCGGTCCAAACAACGCCTGAAATCTTGGTTCGATCCAGCGAGCAGGAAGAAATCGCCTAAGGAAAATTCGGCGGAATCATTGGTGATTCTCGACAAATCGGCGAGAATGACTTATGATTCCTGTCGAATTATCCTTGGTAGAATTTTAGCTGAAAAGCTTGCCATCCGGAGTGAATCGGTGATAATCAAAACCATTCTCGACGAATCTGCGAGAATGCAGAGTCAATCTCGACGAATCGGCGAGAATCACTTATTGATTCTCGACGATTCTGACTTAGAAGAATTCTTGAAGGCATTGAGTCAGCTGGATGCATTCGGCGGGAATCGGCGAGTGATTCTCGACGATTCGGCGAGAATCACTAGTTATTCCCGTCGAATCGGCGAGAATCACTTAGTGATTCCCGTCGAATTAAACTTAGACGAATCTTCGCCTTTCTTCCCATGAGTTGGTCTTTGACCCATCGTTGATCCTCTTCTGCTCTTGATCTATCTCAGCCCTATACTTGAAAATAAGTACACTCCAATAGAGAGAGTACACGTAAGCCAACACACTGATCTGCTCAACGAGGGATTACGTTGCGCAGACCCATGTATATTTACCCACTGAACCCTAACATTGGTGTGTACTTAGCGAGGAATAACTGCAAGCACATCTTGAAGAAAATCATAAATACATTATCTATTCAACTTAGCTTGTTCAGGGCTTCTTCAAATCAGGTACATTGTGGATACAATACCCAACAATCTCCCCCTATTTGAAGAAGCCTAAACCCTACAAGCTAAGGTGAATAGAATATATGGGAATGAAAATCATAAACTAAGAATTCAGTTGAGAGTGAAATTCATTACCACTTTCTTGAGAGCATACTTGGAGCCACGCTAGCCTTAGCTGAGAGGGTAATCTCCCCCTTTTCGGCTTCTGCAAATCTGGGACTTCACTTGGAGCCACATGCTCCCCCTCAAGTCTTGCATCCACGCTCGAGCTTGATTTCCTTACTGATGCTCCCCCTTGATCCAAGAGCCTTGAGCCGCACAGTCTTCACTCTTCATAGTTCAGCATATCGAGTTAAGTTTTGAAGAGACTGAACTTGGCCTCGTTTAGGGGCTTTGTGAATATATCTGCAACCTGCTTATCCGTGGGGACATAGCAGAGAGATATATCTTTATTTTCCACATGCTCCCAAATGAAGTGATAGCGCACTTCAATATGCTTCGTTCTACTGTGCGACATAGGATTGTTCACAATTGCTATTGCGCTCGAGGAGTCGCAATACATCGGAACTTCTCTGAACTGCAAGTCATAATCTTTGAGCTGATTTCTGATCCATAGAAGTTATGCGCAACAGCTGCCTGCTGAGATGTACTCAGATTCAGCCGTGGAGGTTGCGACACAATTCTGCTTCTTACTGTTCTAAGAAATAAGCCATCTTCTGAGGAATTGACACGTCCCGGAAGTGCTTTTCCTATCATCCCTGCTTCCTGCAAAATCAGCATCTGAAAAGCCAATTAGCTCGACATCATTGTTTCTAGGGTACCATAAGCCAAGATTAGGTGTACCTTTAAGGTATCTAAGAATTCGCTTTTCAGCGACATAATGAGATTCCTTAGTGTTCACCTGATATCTGGCACATACGCATGTGGAAAACATAATATCCAGTCTACTAGCAGAAAGGTAGAGCATGGATCCAATAATGCTTCTGTATTTGGTTTCATCAAAAGGTTTCCCTTTCTCATCCTTCTCTAGAGACACAGTGGATCCCATTGGAGTCCTCATAGAGGTTTCATTCTCCATTCCAAATTTCTTGAGGAGTTCATTTGTGAACTTCGTCTGAGAGATGAAAATTCCATCCTCAGACTGTTTCACTTGAAGTCCCAAGAAATACTTTAGCTCTCCCATGCTGCTAATTTCAAACTTTCCTTGCATAAGTTTAGAAAACTTTTTGCAAAGATTGTTGTCCGTAGAGCCGAAAATTATGTCATCGACATAGATTTGCACCAGCAAGATCTTGCCTTTGACTTCTCTAAGAAACAATGTCTTATCTATTTTTCCTCTCGAGAACTTATTCTTAAGAAGAAAACTAGATAGAGACTCATACCAAGCTCGAGAAGCTTGTTTCAAGCCATATAACGCTTTATTAAGAAAATAAACATGATTAGGGAATGTAGGATTAACCAAAACTGGGGGTTGTGCGACATATACTTCCTCTTTCAATTTTCAATTGAGGAATGCAGATTTCACGTCCATCTGATGGACAGTGAATCCTTTGTGCGAAGCATACGCCAGGAACAATCTGATCGCCTCGAGCCTTGCAACTGGTGCAAAGGTCTGGTCGAAGTCTATCCCCTCCTCTTGTTTGTAACCTTGAGCTACCAGCCTGGCCTTGTTCATTATGATGACACCGTGTTCATCCAGTTTGTTTCTGAAGATCCAATTGGTGTCGATCACATTCTGGTTCTTTGGTCTGGGAATAAGAAACAAGACGTTGCATCGTTCGAATTGATGCAGTTCATCTTGCATGGCTAATATCCAAGCTGCATCTTTGTTCGCTTCGTCGAACTTATTTGGCTCAACCTGTGAAGGAAACTAAGGTGCAAAATCTCATTAATTGTACCTCTCCGAGTTCTGACACCGTCATGAGGATCTCCTATGATCTGATCTCTGGGATGATACCTCACGTGTCGGAGCCTTAGGAGTCTAATATCTGGAGCTCTGACATCTTCTCGGGATTCTCCGTCTTCTAGGAGATTTTATCCACCCTGATCTCCAACTTCTCCAGTTGGCGTTAAGGTGGAGACCTTGACGTACTTGGGTGTTACATCTTTAGCGGTCTCATCGAGACTTAGCTGTTCAAATCTTGCACCTTCATCTTCTAGAATGCCACTAGAAGAATTGTTGTGAAGCAAGCTTCCTTCATCAAAAACAACATTAATGGACTCCTCTACCACTAGGGTTTTCTTACTGAAGACCCTATATGCCCGACTATGGCTGCTATAGCCCATGAAGATTCCTTCGAAGCATTTTTCTCCGAATTTAGTACGTGGGTACTTCCCATTATTGAGTACATAGCATCTGCAGCCAAAACTCCTCAAATAGGACATGGTAGGTTTCCTGCATTTCAATAGCTCATAAGGCGTCTTGCGATAACTCTTGTTGATTAATGCTCGGTTCTTCACATGACTAACCATGTTGACAGCCTCTGCCCAGAAGTACTCTGGAAGAGAGGAGTCATTCAACATTATCGTACATGCTTCAATGAGCGTTCTATTTCTCATTTCCGCAACTCCATTTTGTTGCGGAGTATGCGGGGAGGAAAACTCATGAAAGATACCAAGTTCTTCACAAAATTATGTCATAGCCCCAGACTCGAATTATGTTTCATGGTCACTTTTGATTTTGACCACTGAGCAGTTAAGTTCGTTCTGAATCTGTTTGACAAAACTTGTGAAGATATCAAACGTATCTGACTTTCGTTTCAAAAAAGAACACCCACGTAAACCGGGAGTGATCATCAACAATCACTAGCATATACAATTTGCCTCCTAAGCTATGAACTTGCACTGGACCGAACAAGTCCATATGCAGAAGATAAAGACATCTGGAGGAGTCTTTGCCTGCAATGCCCTTAAAGGTAGCCCGAGGATGTTTGCCCTTCTAGCATGCAGGACAAGGGATATCTTTGATGCACTTAATAGTAGGGGCATCCCTTACTAAGTTCTTAGAAAACAACATATTAATTGTCTTGAAATTAATATGTGCTAATCTCTTGTGCCATTGTTAACAAAGAGATGCACTGCCTTTTGCTACTAGGCACATAGGGGTAGAAGAATCTATTTTAAGAAAATCTAAACAAAATATATTTTTGCTCCTAATGCCAGTTAATACCATCTCCGAAGAGGCACACGATATTATCAAGCACTTATCCTTGCAGAACTTAACGTCATAACCTTTATCACACAACTGACTTACACTGATCAGGTTATGATTTAACCCTACAATATAGGCCACGTCGGTGATAGAGATTATACCGTTGGAAATCATACCGTAACCTCTGGTGACTCCTCGATCTGATCCTCCAAATATGACTTTGGGTCCATTTTCGACTGGAGAGTAATCACGCAGCAGGCTTCTTGTCCAAGTCATATGCCGGGAACATCAACTGTCTAAGTACCAGATAGGCATTTTGGTGGCCTTTGGACATACCTGCAAAACAGAATCAGTTTCCCTTAGGAACCTAATCGAACTTGGGTCCTAGATTCCTTATTAGCATACTCCCCCTCGGGTGGTTAACCCTACGAGTGGCCGGACTCGCATTGCTAACATTAGGAGTCTCGTTGAATCTGTGATTAAACCAGCAATCCACGGCAAAGTGACCAACGTTGCCACAGCACCAACAGTCGAACCTGTTGTACCGCTTCCTAGGCTCCGGCTTCACCCTGGGAATGGTGGGTCCAGCTGGGGCCTTGCATCTGGAGGTGGATGCATCATGATGACAGTAATCACATGATGTCTTCACTTCCTGTTCCTTCAGTATAACATGTCTGGCTTTTGGTGCCTGCTTCCTATTATGGCCTCTAGAGAAGTGTCCATAATTTTCCACTTAGATTTCCTCATAAGGTGCCTTGAAGACACTCTCGCCATAGTTACGGGGGAAGGCCCAACCATCATACCGGCTCTTGGGCTTTTCAACCGAGGGCCAGAAGAAGTGGCCATAGGTTGACTCAAAGTCTTGTTCATTGTAGGGAAAGCCAGGCTTCCTGAATTCAATAGGGTTGAGTGGGGCCTTTCCCTTTTCTGCAGCAGAGGCCTTCTTAGCAGCCTTATTTTTCCTCTGCTTTTTGTTTCTCCTGGATGATTTACCAGGCACACCCACATGCCCCAAGCCAGCCCCCTTAGCCTGAGCAGAGAAGGTATCAACCAGTAGAAGAACAGTCTTTGGCATAGAAGAAGCTTTTGACAATCTTCTTTTCTACCGCAAGTTGTTCTTCCAACTTGTTGACTTCTTCCTGTTTAAGGTCAAGGAGCCTTAGAGACTCTGAGTGCTTAGAAGTCAGGCCCAGGTGTTCCTGTCGAAGAGAGATCAAGCTAGTGATCTCTTCTCTTAGAGACACACCCTCGGCCTTAAGGAATTTGACTTCCTTTTTCTGAGCCCTCAACCTCTTATGATATTCCTCAAAGGTATTGAGCAGAAGCTCATACTTTTCGAGGAGCTCAGCTTCATGGGCAGATGGGTTGTCCTCGAGATCATCATCAGAAGACTCATAGTCAGAGTCAGAGAGGGGGGTACGAGCTTTTACCTTCCCAGTAAATGGGGGGCAGTCTCATTCTGAGTCAGAGCGACCCACTAGCCCGAAGTAGGCTTCCTCATCATCAGTGGAGTCTGAGGAATCATACTCACTCAGTGTCTTTGGCTTTTTGGCGATGTAGCTCCTCTCCTTCTTATTATCTCTAGAGGACTTGTGCTCCTCTCCCTTCCCCTTATCTCTCATGCCTTGGTGGCAGTCAGTGATGACGTTACCTGGTTTATTGCATCCAAAGCAAATAATGTCATTAGAGCGATGTTTGTTCTATTTGGATTCATACCTGTCAGAAGAATAATTCTTCTTCTGATGTCTGGAGGAGCAGCCGTCTCTTTTTCTTTGATTCCTCAACTTGAGGAACTTCTTGAACTCCCGAGTGATGAGGGAGAAGTCTTCTTCAGATAGCTCTGAGCTGGAAGAGCATGGCTCAGAATCTTCTTCCTCATCCATTTTTTGAGAGCGGGATGAGGCTGCACCCTTGCCTTTCCTTGAGTGATTGGCTTTTAGGGCCATAGTCTTCTCTCTGGCAGCGGCTTTATCGGCTTCTTCATAAGCTTTTCTGGTGTTTAGCTGAAGCTCATAGGACAGAAGTTTCCCAAACAGAATCTGGGGACTTGTTTCTGCCAGCCTGCCAAATTCTTTGATGGCGCAGATCTTGGTGTCCCATTCCTTAGTAAGGGATCTAAGGAACTTGTCATTTAGTTCATCGTCGGTGAACACTCTGCCATAGCCCTTCAGGGAATTGACGATCTTCAGGAAGTTCTCGAATGTCACTCCGATTTCTTCCTTGGGACCTTGCTTGAAGGCCTCGTACTTCTGGTTAAGAAGGGATCTTCGATCATCCCTTACTTCATCAGTGCCTTCAATCAAGATGATTAGACAGTGCCTAATTTACTTAGCATTCCTGCAGTTGAAGAAAACCTTCATCATGGAATCATCGATGGCGCTTACCAGATTGTTCTGAGCTTTCTTGTCGAGTCCAACAAGCACCATATCATCCTTATCCATTTCCGAAAGTTTCTTGGGCACTTTCTTGGTTGGATCAATGGTGGAGGCCTTAGTGGGAATATAAGGTCCCTCCTCCACTACCATGAAGAGTCGTGGGTCGGCTGCTTCCATGTAGTACCTGATCCATTCCTTCCAGATAGGAAAGTTCAGCTTGGTGCACACTGAGATCTTCCTTGAATACTTGAGTCCTTCCATTTCAGAGAGCTTCTTTTCTTATTGACACTAGATGCGGGAACTTACTCAAGGTGTAAACCTTATTGACGAGTAACCTCCCTCTGATACCACTTGAAAGTCAATCTATTGTCAACTACCTTCACCTATGGGGGGGATAGGTGATTTGCAGTCTTTTTGCGGAATTAAAAATAAACCTGCACAAGAAAACAAAACAAGCACAACACAGAAACACATAGGCAGTTATAGTGGTTCCCCGATTTGGGTACGTCCACTCTCCCCCTTCGACCTATCTCCCAACAAGGGACGACTCGGTCACTTCACCAACAGGATTGAAATCAAATTCTCTCACTATTGAAGAAACCCTTCCACCCGAAGGAGTCACTACTCCTCCACCATGGGTTGCACCTAACCCTTACAACGAGGAAACAAAGTTCCTTTACAACAAAGTTAAAATAGAATGGACAAGAAATACAAACTACGTTTGGAGAACCCGATGTCCCTCTTCGTTCAATGAAGCTTTCTTGATGAAGATGAAGTGTCCACGATCGGCGCACTCTCTTGGAGAGGATCTTCCCGAGATCGGCGGTAGCAAGAGAATGCGGCGGCGATGCTTTGTTGATCCAAACTTCTTGACGAAACTAGCAAGGTCTACAAAAGATCTTACTTGGATCGATCATCTCAATCGATTCGGAGGGGAGAAATATTCCTGCTCAACAAATTAAGAGACAAAGGATCTCAAGATAGACATGTGAGACGCTAAGCTTATCCTCGGTTCTGTCGCCGGACGATCAAAGATGGCCTTTAAGATCAGCGGCGGCGACTGACTTGCGAGCAGCGACGGCGACGGAATGAGCTTCGCGATTGTCTAGGTTACGCTCGGCGGCTTTGATTTCTCGTGAATAATTACTATTGGAGTTCGAAATACGCGAGTATTTATACTGTAGACCAACCCTAAATGACCGTTGTGGGCCCAATAAGGAGAAACCCTAAGCCTGGTCCAAACAGCACCAGAAATCTTGGTTCGGTGCAGCAAGCAGGGAGAAATCGCCTAAGGCAAATTCGGTGGGAATCATTGGTTATTCTCGACGAATCGGCGAGAATGACTTATGATTCCCGTCGAATTATCCTTGGTAGAATTTTAGCTGAAAAGCTTGCCATCCGGAGTTAATCAGCGAGAATCAAAACCATTCTCGACGAATCGGCGAGAATGCAGAGTCAATCTCGATAAATCGGCGAGAATCACTTATTGATTCTCGACGATTCTGACTTAGCAGAATTCTTGAAGGCGTTGAGTCAGTCGGATGCAGTCGGCGGGAATCGACGAGTTATTCTCGATGATTCGGCGAGAATCACTAGTGATTCCCGTCGAATCGGCGAGAATCACTTAGTGATTCTCGTCGAATTTAACTTAGACGAATCTTCGTCTTTCTTCCCATGAGTTGGTCTTTGACCCATCCTTGCTCCTCTTCTGCTCTTGATCTATCTCAGCCCTATACTTGAAAATAAGTACACTCCAATAGAGAGAGTACACGTAAGACAACACACTGATCTGCTCAACGAGGGATTACGTTGCGCAGACCCGTGTATATTGACCCACTGCACCCTGATATTGGTTTGTACTTAGCGAGGAATAACTGCAAGCACATCTTGAAGAAAATCATCAAATACATTATCTATTCAACTTAGCTTGTTCAGGGGCTTCTTCAAATAAGGTACATTGTGGATACAATACCCAATAAGGACAGGTATGTTGCTAACTATAGCAAACAAACTTTTTCTAAAGTCATTTATTTTTGCTGCAGCAAGCCTGGGCACATAGTTGCTGACTGCCCATTGAAGGGCACAAATAAAGGAGAGAAGAAGCACCACAAGGAAACAAAAAATAGAAGTCTCCTATTTCCACGAAGGAAAATACCTGGTCTGACTCCTCCTCTGGGTCAGATAGTGAAGAAGAAGAAGCCTACATTAGGATAATGGTTGTTACTAAAGAAGAACCTGAAGAATATCATGCATCTTGGATAGGAATAAGGGTCCCTCTGTCACATTCAGAAAGTGACTCAGAGGTGGATGAATATGAAGAAGAAGATGTTCAATTCCATGGATTAATGGCAATGACAGATGAGGAGAGCTTCCAGGATCAGCCTGGACAGGCTCAGGTAACTTCTAAATCTCTGCCTTTTATTTCAGGTCATGAGGCTAGCTCAGTGTCTGAAGCTTAATCATCAAGAGATGAAGGGAATGCATAGTCTGAGGATGATGTCAATTCTATAATTGACAAGTATGGAGAACTTCTTGAAGCATTCAAAAGGTGCAAGCTCCTTTCCAAGAGACAGAAAAAAGAGCTTCTTTGTCTTATGAGTAAGTGTGAGGGACAAGAAAAGGATCTCAATGATATGGAAACTCAATAAGCCAAGCTCAAGGGTATCATTGATATCCAGTCTGTGGTAAGAGTCTCAAATGAGAAACTTATCCAGAAACTTAAAGATGATCTACTAAGGGAAAAATTGCTGGTGGCCAAGTTTTCTAAGACAAGCACTTTGCTTCCCTTAATATACACCCTCTTTACCCAAAAGGGTAAGAAAGGGTTAGGTTTTAATGGATCTGCTACAACTCCCAATCTAAAAGGAAAGGGGAAGGCACCAGTTGTGCCTCTAGCCTCATTTCCTCCAATTTCTTTTCAGAAAGTTTGGTTTCCTTCAAACAGGTATGCCCATGAAAGCTGTTATGGTCACTGGGAGAATGGTAGATCCACTGGTATGGACCAATGTGTCTATAGCCAATGTAGAAGATATAGCCATGTGAGGGCCCTTAAGGCCGATCATGAAGAAATTCAAATGGCCCATCCTAAACCATTTGTTCTTGGTGCCTCAGTCCCAAAACTCAAGGATATTGCTGTTGTAGGAAATCTGAGTCATCCAGCAAAAGTAATGACTCAAGGTGAGTCTTCTAGCAAGGATGGAATGGCAGTTTTTGATGCAATTAGATGCATGTTAGCTGAAAAGAGACATGCAGCTGGTGGCTCTCAGAAAAGACCAAAACAGTCAGCTAAAAGACTTACCTTCAGTCAAATAGCTGCTGGAAGGAATCAGAGACATACAACAGCACATCTACCGACTATTCAAGGAGCAGTCCAGGCAAATGCTGGCCCTAAACAGAAAAGGAGATATAATGTCCATGAGTTCTTGTGCTTTGGCAAGGTGGGCCACTATACTGTAAATTACTGGCACAATCCTTCAGTGTCCAAAGATAGCCAACCAGTCAGGAATTCTGCATGAAGGCAAGCTTATTTTCATACTAATATGAACCTAGGACCCAATAGAAATTGGGGTCCTAAGGTGAGATAAATTGTGCTTTTCAGGTTAGTTTAAGTACCAGTTCCCCTAAATGGTACTTGGACAGTGGATATTCCAGGCACATGATTGGAACAAAGGAACTGTTTAAAGAGTTTACTCTAGTAAAGAATGGACCTAAGGTCATCTTTAGAGGCTCTGACAAGGGGATAACTTGAGGTTATGGTAAGATATCAAATGACATAATCACCATCACAAAGGTAGCTTATGTAAAAGGGTTGCAACACAACCTCATAAACATAAGCCAACTATGTGACCTTGGTTATGACATTTCCTTCCACAAGGATAAGTGCCACATCAAGAGGTTAAGTTACCAGAGTGTCATCTTAACAAGCACTAGGAGTGGGAATGTTTATTGCTTAAACTTTTCTTGCTTAGATATTGTGTTCAATGGCACAAGAGACTGGTTCAGTTGAATTATCAGACCATTGGTCAGCTCTTTCGTGATGAGCTAGTTAGGAATGGTCTCAAAATAAAATGCGTCAAGGAGGGTATCTGTGCTGCTTGCAAAATTGGTAAGCATACTAAGACCTCCTTAAAGAACATTGGGACCAAGGACTCTGTGAGATGCTTGTATCTCCTGCTTATGGACTTATTTGGTCTTATGTATGTTTAGAGTCTAGGTAGGAAGGTCCACACCCTTATGGTGGTTGATGACTATTCCAGGTTTGTTTGGGTGTTCTTCCTTAGAAGAAAGGATGAAACCCTTGAAAACTTCATGAATTTTGTCAAGTAGATTTAGAATTAACTTTTATGCTCTGTGGTTAAAATAAGAAGTGGCCATGGAACTGAATTTCATTCTACTGCCATGACAACTTTCTGTGAAGAGCAAGGGATTCATCAAGAATTCTCCTCTCCTTTGTGATAAGTAGAACTCCAATCTTTTGTGATTCTACTAGTGAAATTTCTATAGCTAGGAATCTTGTCTCCCATAGTAGGACTAAGCATATAGAAATTAGGTATCATTTCATTAGAGAACATGTGGAAAGACAATACATCAGCCTTGAGTTTGTCTCTACAAACAAGCAAGTGGCTGATCTCTTCACAAAGCCACTAGATGAAGCCAAGTTCAACACCTTCAAATTTGAATTGGGTCTGTTGAATCTTGTATAGCTTCAATTCTCTCCTCTACAATATGTTGTACTGTCTATTTTGCAGGAAGTGCAAGCCCTTCTCCAAGATAATGAAGCTAGTGTGAAACAGTTGAGGGGCAGCAAGCCCAACAACTGAAATGGAATTAAGTCAGAATAGGAGAAACATCCCCAGATAGATAGGGGGAGAAAAACTCCACACAAAACAAATCTCCCTATTACAGAAGTCAAAAAGGGGAAGAGGAGTTAGGTGGAAAAAAGAATAGACTTGATCAAGACCTCACCAAGCCAAGATGCAGGAAGCTCAAAGACAATGGTGCAGAAGTTGGTTAAGAATAAGAATAGTATGGATGGCTCATCTAGGAGAGCAGCATGCCAGAGGGAGTATGAAAAATTCCTGACATGGAGAATTGTCTGTGGTAATATATTTTCAAACTCTTAATGATGTTACACAAGTGTCAGTTTTTATGTTAAAAATACTGTGTATATCAATGACCTGTGTTATTGATCAAACAAGTTTTTGACTTCTTCAAATAAGGGGAAATTGTAGGATCCATTTACCCCAATGTTCCAGATTTGAAAGAAGTCAAACTGGTCAATGATATACACACATAATGTATTTATTATATGCTTGAGTTATTACATGCAGGTTGTCCTTGATTGGACAGGTGAACAGGAAGAGGAAGCCAGAATTCAGATATTTTGACTAAGGCATAACCGCGGAGATAGCTGAGACAACTGAGAAGAATGTCTGAGCATAACCGCTGAGAAAGTTGAGAAGCTCAACACATATCGATGAGAGATGTGTTGGTCTCAGCTAAATCGCTGAGATAGAAGACAGTCTCAGCTGTGAAGAAATAACTGCTGAGACAGAAGGCAGTCTCAGCTGTGAAGAAGAAACCGCTAAGACTAAGCTGGTAGATTTTCTCTAAGTTCATAAGCGGTTAGTGAGGTAGGCTCACTCAATGCTTTTAAAGAAGAAGCTTAATTCAGTAATCGTCGAACCATATTCTGAGTTCATCGAGCTGAGCCCAAATTTTGTCGAGCTCAAGTAAAAGGTTGAAGTTCAGAGTTTGTCAAGCTCAGCTCACAGATTGTCGAGCTGAAGTTAAAAGTTGAAATTCAGAGTTCGACGAGCTCAACTCACAGATTGTCGAGCTCAAGTTAAAGGTTGAAGATTCAGAGATCATCGAGTTGAGCCCGCCTTTCATCAAGCTCAAGTTAAAGTTTGAAGATTCAGAGCTCATCGAGTAGAGCTCATATTTCGTTGAGCTAAATGTAAAGTTGGAGATTTTGAAATTCGTCAAGCTCACCACAGAGTTCGTTGATGGTTTAAACTCGTAATGCCCCACAGGTTGGGGTTGATGTTTTCTTAAAGGAAAAGCGGTGGTTATATTTATTAGAAAGAAAGGCGGGGCGCACAGATTTATTTGATATAAAAAAGGGTTTTAGACAGAGTTTTAACGAGAGGTAGGCAAGTGCACCTATCGCGTGTAGTACAGGATATTCCGGTGTGGAATATCAGGGTCATATTGTTCTCGGGGCTGGCTTAGCTATTTCTACTCTTTCCCAAAAAGCCTATTATTTTACCGATAATTTTTAGTTTTGTTTAAAAAAAAGAAAAGATGACCTAAAAATATAAAAAATGCATAATAATAATAAAGCATAATAATAAAACATGAAAAATGTAGGAAATAAATAAAGTAGGAAATAAAGTGCAGAAAGCTGATGAAGAACTTAGCGCGACGATATTAAAAAGAGAACTAAACTAAAATAACTTTTAATAAAAAGAGATCCTAAATTTCAAATTAATTAAGGCAGAGACTTGGCCGTGGAGGTTCCACAAAAATGAGCACACCTATCTCTAGGTAATATCGCTCACCTGAAGGATAAGACTATTCATCCGATCGCTAGATCGACGAAGGATTCCTCTTAACGCCTGCATTACGCTAAGAACCCCGCTATTGGGTGGGGAACCCAATCCGGTAGAGTCACGCGCCTCCTCTCTCGAGGGTTAGTGCGGAGCTCTCTTTACCCAAGGGTGGTCGGTCCATACGCACGACCTCTCGGCATTGCATATGGATAACGTAAATAGAGCCCACACATCGATATGCGGTCCTACGCGTCGTTAACCCGGGGCAAACCTTAAGAAATTTAATTAAAATGAAAAACAGGACCTTTAATTATTTAAATCTACTTTATCTGTCCCAATGCTCATCGATATTAAGGTCTAAGGGAGGTTAGCCACTCATCGGAATGGGGACAATTATGCTAGAAAGCGATAAAAGAAAGCTGTAAAGAAAGCAGGAAATAAAGAAGTAAAGGAAAGCAAAAAATTGCGAGTCCCGGCTCAAGCGAGTGGGCGGGAGAAGAAAGCAGTAAATTCGAATCCCGGCTCAAATGAGTGGGCGGGGGTAAATTTATCTCATACACGCACGCACTCTATAGAAATGAAAACGCACGCACGCACTCTACATAAATGAAAACACACACACGCACACAAAGTTTTCCTACTCAAGTGAGTAGGTGAGAGGTCTAAGTTGTTAGCCTAAATCACCTAGAGGGGGGGTGAATAGGTGAAATGCGTGTCAAATGCGGAATTAAAAATTTAACACAGCGCACATCAAGCAATCACAGAAGACAAGAGATTTATAGTGGTTCCCCAATCTTGGGTACGTCCACTTTCCTCACCGATCTAGCAAATCACTAGACTCGGCTACTCCACTATCTCGGATTGAAAACAATCCTACACCTCGGAACCACGTTCCTACAAAACTCGATCCAACTGGATCTACAAAGCTCGGAAGAAAGATCTTCCTACAAATCTCGGAGAAAAACTCCTACAAAGAAATTTTGGTTTGGGAATAAAAAAATCAAAACAATAATCTCAGATCTGGATCTTTGACAGTCTTCTTCTTTAGGAACTTCGGCTTGATCAGAAAAGGTTGAAGATGACTTGAGAGAGATCCACAAATATGAAAACTAGAACCACCTCGATCGAGAAGATAGATCTGGAATCTTTGAGGCTCGGCGAGATCGAGTGATTCACTTTTGTCTGGATCGCTGGAGAAACAGTCGTTGAAGACGGAGATCGGGGCGATCCAAAGCTTTTTCCGCGAACAACAATGGCGGCGGCGGCGTGAGAATTAGGGTTCACGGAATTTTCTTTTTCTTGAAAAGAATATCTCTGTAATCTTGTTAATTAGTCAATTCTGAAATGACCTATTTATAGGTGGACTCCAACGGTCATAATCTTAATTAAGGATGACACGTGGACCAATCAGAAATGACGGATTCAAAATACTTAAGGTGAATTCGAACTTAAAAAAAAATCTGGAATAAAGAACTGCTATACTCGAGTAAGAGAAGATATACTCGAGTATGGGAATTCAGATACTCGAGTGATAGAGAGGAGTATACTCGAGTATGAGAAGAGAAATTTACTTGAGTGCAAAACAAACTACTCGAGTATCAGAAAAGATATACTCGAGTATCAGAACGATATACTCGAGTATCAGAAAGATATACTCGAGTGAAAGAAAGATATACTCGAGTGAAAGGGAAATTACTCGAGTATCAGAATATGTATCCGGGAAACATTCACTTACTCGAGTATCAAAGTCAATTACTCGAGTATGGAAATACTTACTCGAGTATTAAAATCAACTACTCGAGTATCGAATAATTTACTCGAGTATAAAAAATCAATTACTCGAGTATAGAAACACTTACTCGAGTATTAAAAGAAACTACTCGAGTATAACTACTTGAACTTGCAGAGAAGGGAAGAAATGGATCTACTCGAGTATGATACAAGATTTACTCGAGTGATTAAGTTACTTACTCGAGTATGAAAAGAGCTACTCGAGTATGACTACTTAACTACTCGAGTATAGATATATCTACACGAGTATTCAGACCCTACTCGAGTAAGTCTAACTGATTACTCGAGTATGTCTCACTAACTACTCGAGTATAACTAACTAGCTACTCGAGTATTAAGTCTGATACTCGAGTATAAGAGAGGGGTTACTCGAGTATTTTGGACTTAGAAAAAAATTTCTGAGGAAATTAGCTCCAATGCTTCTGTCCATCAATCCAAGTGCATGAATGAGAAGTGTATCCCAATAGAGAGGCTATACATGGGCCAACACTTTGGATCACACAATGAGGGATTACATTGCATAGTCCTGTGTTTGATGACCCATTATAGACTAACATTGGTCTACACTTGGCAATTAGGACCTGCACACATACAACTCAAATACCACATCAAATACATCTTAATTCATCTTAGTTCAAGGTCTGACTTCCTACAAATCTGAGGTATTGTGGAGACAAACCCCAACAATCTCCCCCTATTTGTAGATGTCAGCACTCTCTATACTAAGGTGAATTACTTAAGAGTAAATGAACAACATGCATATAACAGGAGAATGAACTAAACTAAAGCAGGGTAAATAAAACATTGCCATAATCAGAATTAAATATATATATATATAGAAATGTTTTAAGCACAGAAACAAAAGTCCAATTCCACATTCTCAGTTCAACTCAAGATGGGGCATCCTTGTGCATCCTTTCTCTTTTCAGCTCTTGCCTCTCTAGGTAGCTGAAAGGCTTTGGAAAGTAAGTCCTAGGCCTAGGAGGAGCAGCTGGGTTGTTGTGCCCCCAATTTCTGTCATGTAGCCTGATCTTTATCTGAGATGCTTCATAGGCTTTCCACTCTGAATAACTGTAGTAATTATCTCTGTTCTCCCCAAGATCAGTCACTAACCTTAAAGTATCAAGAATCAGAGACTTAGAGGTAGGACTCCACACTTCAGCATGAACAACAGGTGGTCTACCTTCAGGAGCTGGCTCTTTCCTGGGTGCAGAACGGCTGGCAGAAGCGCCGTCACCATATTTTCTTTTCTTCTTAGAAGGACCTTGAGAACTGGAAGGAAAATCATCTTGCCATGCTTCAGTATAGGATAGGGGAGGCTCAGTCACATCACCCTCAGGTCTGGGTGATAAGACTGGCACACCTCCTTGAAAGGTTGCTTGAGCTGAGACATCTGCTGGAAGCTGTTCTGCAAGAGGATCTAGATGCTGAGGTATTATGGTAGGGTCCAGTTGAAACTCAGGAAAGTTTTGATTATGCAGCCAGACAGCAGTGTCATAGGTATAGAATTTGACAGACTGAAGCTGGGAAAGAATGGATTCTTTCAATCCTTTTACTAGTTCACTTACAGCATCTTGAGATTGGGTAGCTAGTTGTTTAACCTGGACTTCAGCTTGTTCAGAAAGTTTTTCAACTTGTTCTTTTACAATCTTCTCCCCCTTGCTGATATCTATGTTTAGCTGGGCAATTGCTTCATCTCTGAAGGTGCTCACTTCATTACATACTTTCACAACATTAGTGTCAGCTCTCTCATCTAGCTTGAGTTGATTGTGAGCTACTGTCTCTGCCTGGTTCCTTAGCTCACCTATGCTTGTGATGGTGTGATCTATGGCTTTGCCTCCAATCTTGAACAACTGCTTGAGAGTGTCAGTGTTTGCTTGAATTTCAGCAAAGCCTCTGCTCATCTCCTTTTCAAGAGTAGAGACCTTGGAGGTGACTGACTGCAGAGAGGCATCAAAGTAATCTCTCTGTTCTTTGAGCATAAGCTCAATCTTGCTAACTAGATCTGAAGAGGAAGAGGAGGATGGGGCTAAGGTTGATGCAAGGACTGGGGGAGCAGGAGCAGCCCAAGGGGGGATCTCTTCCACAATTACTGAGCTCACAGCTCTCTTGGTTGGAATTATCTCTATGGAATCACAAGGGTCAGAGAAGGAGGGGAGAGAGAAATCAAGTGTCCTCAGAGGAGGGTCAACAGGTTCTGGGGAATCCTCCTCGTCATCGGACAGGATGATATCATCATGAAGATCTGTGGCATCCAGAGGGGAGTGAGCTGGAGACGGAATGGGAGACTTGGCAGGAGACTGTACTGGAGTCTGAGCTGGGAACTGCACAGGAGATGGAACTGGAGACTGAATGGGAGACTTGGCAGCTGAATCATTCTGAAAAAGAGGAGCATCTGAGCTGAGCTCATCAATAAGACTGTTAATATCTTCAGCTGTAGACAGTAAAGCTGCTGGAGTAGGAGAAACTGGAGGAGTAGCAACTCTGACTTCTTCTTGTGCTGGAATCACTGATTCAGAAGAAACTTGATGCTGAGAAAGATAAGAGGCAGGCTCCCCCTCAACTAAAGCACCAGAGGTAGCAATAGTTTGATGTAGAGGAGGAGATGGAATCCTATCTTCAGGTAAACTGTTTCCTTGTTGTAGTTCTGAGATGGCATCAGCCTTTGAAGCTTGGGCAGAGTTCAGGATCTTGAGGTCATACCTCTGAATGGAAGAGATAGAAACTTTCTTCATGTGGTGAAGAGGAGTCCCTTTAGATAAGTCAAACACTGTAGGATTGATCTCATGGAGGAGGAGGGAGATAATCCTAGCAAAACTGGGATGTTTGACGCTTTCTCGGATCTTATCCAGTATCATCATTCCGAACTGGAATTTCTTCCTGCAGACAATAGCTTGCATAACGTCGAATAGATTTTGGGAGATGTCTCTTATGGAGTATGTCTTGCACCATAGGATTTTGGCGATGATGTCAACGAGAAACTTCCCTTCTGAATTGAACAAGGATCGATTCAGGGTTTTACCTCCACCTTCAGGATCTCGACCGCAGAACAGAGAGGTGTGGTCGGCATCTGCCTTGTCTAGGTAATCTTCTTCGTCGACCACTGGCATCCGGAGCATAGTGGCGACTGAAGTTTTATCCAACCGAATTTCAACTCCCTTTACCTTGGATTTCAGAACTGTGCCGTTGTGTCTAATCTTCAGATTTCTGTAGAATTCTTCAACCTCAGGAAGCAGGAGACGGCAGGGTTCTTGAAGAACGAAGGACAACCCGGCCGTGTCCAGGAGAATCAGCAAGTTCTTGAAGTCATCAGAAATCTCTTCAATACCATCTGTTACTAGTTCAGAGCCGATTCCAATCTTGGAGGAGGGAGGAGCCATCGGCGATTCTGCAATGCGAAGGAAACAAGAATGAGGACGACGAAGCACTACAACTGCTCTGGGAGACGAAGAGACAGAAATCTTGCGGCGACGGAAGAGGAAGAACAGGGTTCGAGAATACGAGAAGTCGGCGGCTACTCGAGTGAATGAGAAGTGGAAAGGACTTTTTCGTTTTGAATATATATATAAATAATCCTAATTAGGTTTAAAAAGGATTAAGTATAATGACATACCTGAACGAGGCGGCAATTGCTTGGTGCGGATAGAGAATATGAAAATCCGAAAAAAAATTCCGAGTACTCGAGTAGAGGATGACAGCATACACGAGTATGAGGTTTAGTATACTCGAGTAGGTCACAACATACACGAGTAATCAAGAATTCATACTCGAGTATGTAAAGAGCATACACGAGTATTAAGTCCTTGATGAATTTTCATACTCGAGTATCAGAAGTTCATACACGAGTACCTTTTGGAGTACTCGAGTATATGAAACTTTTTACTCGAGTATTAGCCGTTTACTCGTGTAAGTGTAACGATGCTCGAGTTTCTAATACTTGAAGGAATTTCCCTGGTAGATGTCTATTTCCACTGAAGAACTGTACCTCTGAGCAGCTAACACTACTGAAATCTTCTTAATCTTGAGAGTCCATCACTGGTCTTCTTTGTTGAGCAGTCCAAGCTCAGTTTTGAAGAACGAGAACTTGGACTCGTCCAGCGGCTTGGTGAAAATATCTGCAACTTGCCTGTCTATGGAGACATACTGTAGATCTATGTCTCCATTCTCCACATGCTCCCGGATGAAATGATAGCGAAGCTCTATGTGCTTGGTCCGGCTGTGGGAGACTGGGTTGTTGGCTATTGCTATGGCGCTGGAAGAGTCACAGAACAGGGGAATGTTCTGGAACTGCATGTTGTAGTCTTCAAACTGATTCTTGATCCATAAGAGCTGTGCACAACAGCTGCCTGTAGAGATGTACTCTGATTCAGCCGTTGAGATGGCTACACAGTTCTGCTTCTTACTGCTCTAGGAAATAAGTCTCCTTCCGAGAAATTGGCAAGTCCCGGAAGTGCTTTTCCTGTCGTCTTTGCTACCTGCAAAATCTGCATCTGAAAAACCAATTAGTTCACTATCATTACTTCTTGGGTACCATAGGCCAAGATTTGGTGTGCCTTTGAGGTATCTCAGGATTAGCTTTGCAGCGATGTAGTGAGATTCCTTAGAGTTCACCTGAAATCTAGCACAAACACATGTTGAGAACATTATATCTGGTCTACTCGCAGTAAGGTAGAGCAAGGACCCAATTATGCTTCTGTACTTGGTTTCATCAAAAGGTTTCCCTTTCTCATCCTTGTCCAGAGACATAGCTGAGGCCATTGGAGTCCTCATAGAGGTTGCATTCTCCATTCCGAATTTCTTAAGTAGCTCTTTGGTGATCTTGGTCTGTGAGATGAAAATCCCATCTTCAGATTGTTTCACCTGAAGCCCTAAGAAATACTTTAGCTCTCCCATACTGCTCATTTCAAACTTCCCTTGCATAAGTTTAGAAAACTTCTTGCAGAGGTTGTTATCCGTAGAGCCGAAAATAATATCGTCGACATAGATCTGCACTAGCAAAATCTTGCCTTTTATTTCCCTAAGAAATAATGTTTTGTCTATCTTTCCTCTTGTGAACTTGTTCTCAAGAAGGAAGCTAGACAGAGTCTCATACCAAGCTCGAGGAGCTTGTTTAAGACCATATAGTGCTTTCTATAATAAATATACATAATTAGGATGGGTTGAATCAACAAAACCTGGCGGTTGCTCTACGTACACTTCTTCCTTTATGTCACCATTCAGGAAGGCGGACTTTACGTCCATCTGATAGACGGTAAAGCCCTTAAGTGCAGCGTAGGCAAGAAATAACCTGATCGCTTCCAGTCTTGCTACTGGAGCATAAGTCTGGTCGAAGTCGATTCCTTCTTCTTGACGATATCCCTTGGCGACAAGTCTGGCCTTATTCTTTACGATTATCCCATCTTCATCCATCTTGTTCCGGTAGACCCATTTTGTCCCAATGACATTCTTACCTTTGGGTCTAGGAACAAGTGTCCAAACCTTGCATCGTTTGAACTGATTCAATTCTTCTTCCATTGCTAGAATCCAGGATGCGTCGGAGTTGGCTTCCTCAAATTTCTTTGGTTCAACCTGTGAGAGAAAACTTAAGTGTAAATTCTCGTTAGTTGTACCTCGACGAGTTCTGACGCCATCCCGAGGATCTCCTATTATTTGGTCAACAGGATGATCCTTCAAGTGTCTGAACTCTAAAGTCCTTGCATCTGGGATCTCTTCAGCCACTGGAGTTGCATCTTCAGCTGGGATGTCTTCTTCATCTTGATCATCCACCTCTCCAATGGTGGTTGTAGAGGGGACCTTGATGAATGTCTCATCTTTATCTTCACTAGGTTCATCCAAGCTAAGTTCTTTCAACTTTGTACCTGCATCTACAATAGGCACACTAGACGAGTTGCTTTGCAACAGACTCGTCTCATCAAATACAAGATGTATCGACTCTTCCACCACCAGAGTTTTTCTATTGAATACTCTATAAGCCTTACTATGGCTACTATATCCTACAAAAATACCTTCAAAGCTTTTCTCGCTAAACTTGGTAGAGTGATACTTGCCGTTGTTAAGCACGAAGCATTTACAGCCAAAGATTCTAAAGTATGAAATGGTTGGTTGCCTGCCTTTTAGAAGTTCGTAAGGAGTCTTATCATGGTTCTTGTTGATGAGTGCTCGATTTTGCACGTGACAAGCGGTGTTGACGGCTTCAGCCCAGAAATACTCCGGAAGTGAGGCATCACTCAACATGGTCCGACAAGCCTCTATGAGTGTTCTGTTCCTTCTCTCAGCTACTCCATTTTGCTGTGGAGTGCGAGGAGAGGAAAACTCATGAAAGATACCTTGACTTTCACAAAATTCTGTCATGGCTCCAGATTTGAATTCCGTTCCATTGTCACTTCTGATTTTGACTACGGAACAGTTGTATTCATTCTGGATCTGCCTCACAAAATTTGTGAAAGTACTGAAGGTATCTGACTTGTGTTTCAGAAAGAACACCCACGCAAAGCGCGAGTAATCATCCACAATAACCAACGTATATTCCTTACCTCCCAAACTCCTAACCTGCAGTGGACCAAACAAGTCCATATGGAGAAGCTGCAAACTTCTATTGGAATCCTTGCCTATTATGCTTTTAAACGAACTTCTTGTTTGCTTGCCTTTGATACAAGCGTGACAAGGACTGTCCGTAACGCACTTGACATTAGGTGCATCACGCACTAAGTTTTGAGAGAATAATTTATTAATAGTTTTGAAATTAATATGTGCTAGTCTCTTGTGCCATTGGTCAGCAAGAGATGCACTACTTTTTGCTAACAAACACACTGGTGTCGAAGAGTCTATACAGATAAAATTTAAACGGAAAATATTTCTGCTTCGAGTGCCTGATAAAATAGTTTCCATATTGTTAACCGACTTTATCAAACACTTGTCAGCATGAAATTCAACTACGTATCCTTTGTCGCATAGTTGGCTTATGCTGATGAGATTGTGTTCCAATCCTTCAACATATGCTACATTCGAAAAGGATACGCTACCATTAGAAATCATACCATAGCCTTTAGTGATTCCTCGATCTGAACCTCCAAAGATGACCTTTGGTCCGTTGCAGACTGGGGTGTAATTCTGTAGTAGGCTCCTTGTCCCGGTCATATGCCGAGAGTATCCACTGTCCAAGTACCAGATTGGCGTTTTGGTGGCCTTTGGACATACCTGCAATTACAATCATTTAGCCTTAGGAACCCAAACAAGTTTGGGTCCTTGGTCTCGAGTTAGAATACTCCCCCTACGAGTATTAGCCTCATGAGTGGTCACTCTCACGTTGCTAACTTTAGGGGTTGCAGCATTTTCAGGATTGAACCAACAATCACTGGCAAAATGACCAATTCTGCCATAGCACCAACAGTTGAACCTGTTGTATCTTTGCCTTGTGTGGTCCTGCTTGACTTTCTGGAATGAAGGTCCAGCAGGAGCTTTACTCTTGGAGGAGGAGGCTTCATGATGATGGCAGTTACATGAGGTCTTCTCCTTCATAGGCTTTTCTACAATGGGTTTTACTTTTGGTGTCTTTTTGAAATTATGACCGTGAGCATAAGGTCCATAGCTTTGAAGCTGAATCTCCTCATAAGGTGCCTTGAAGACACTCTCGCCAAAGTTACGAGGACGAGTCCAACCTTGGTATCTTGACTTAGGCTTCTCAGGGATCGGCCTAGAAAAGTGTCCGTAGGTGGACTCATAATCGAGTTCATTCGTGGGAAAGATAACTTTCTTGAACACAACAGGTTCCAAGGGAGCTTTCCCTTTTTCTTCAGCTAGAGCCTTCCGGACAGCCTTATTCTTTCTCTTGGCCTTGTTTCTCCTAGAGGATTTACTAGAAGAGACAATGTGGCCTAAACCAGCACCCTTGGCCTTAGCAGAGAATTCAGCAACGATTGGAAGAACTGTCTTAGGCTTGGAGAAACTCTCAACAAGCTTCTTTTCAGCCTCGAGTTGTCGTTCCAATTCTTTGATGATTTCCTCTTTACGGTCGATGTGCTTGAGAGCTTTATTGTATCCCTCCATAGCTGCATTGAGGTTCTCTTGAAGAGAGTTAGTCTTATCGACTTCTTCTCTCAAGCTGCTCTCACTAGCTCGTAGAGTATTTATCTCTTTGGCTTGAGTTTTCATTAATCTACGACATTTTTCGTAGGCGGTGAGTAACTCCTTATACTGACCCATGAGCTCAGATTCATCTTCAGAGGAATATCCCTCTTGCTCATTGTCATCATCAGAATCAGAGAGAGGAGTGTGAGATTTTACCTCCCCAGTAAACTGGGGGACTTGTTCATCATCTGAATGAGCCATGAGCCCAAAGTAAGCTTCCTCTTCTTCACTCGACTCAGATGAGTCAGAGTCGCTGAGAGTTTTGCTCTTCTTGGCTACTAAGCTTTTCTCTTTCCTGTTCTTATGGTGTGAGGATTTCTTTTCCTCTCTTCTTCCACCCTCTTTCTTTTTGTGAGGGCAATCGGCGATGACGTGACCTGGCTTACTGCAACAATAACAAATGATGTCAGTTGAGATCTGTTTGTTCTGTTTAGAATTATACCTGTCATGGCTGCTTGAGCCTTTCTTCCGATGATCACCATCATGTCGTGATCTTCTATATGAGGCATCCTTGCCTCTCCATTGCTTCTTCTTGTTCAAGAACTTCTTGAACTGCCTTGAGAGTAGGGAGAACTCTCCATCAGATAGTTCTGAGCCAGATGAGCTAGGTTCAGATGATTCTTCTTCATCAGCCTCAGGAACTGGGGCAGGAGAGCTAGCCTTTATCTTCCTTGAGCTATCTGCCTTTAGAGCGACAGATTTCTCCTTGGATGCAGACCTGCTTGTCTCTTCTTCAGCTTTTCTTGAGTTGATTTGCAGCTCGTAAGACATAAGCTTTCCGAACAGATTCTGCGGGTCCGTCTCAGCTAACCTTCCAAACTCCCGAATGGCACATACCTTATTGTCCCATTCCTTGGTTAGGGATCTTAAGAATTTGTCATTGAGTTCCCCGTTGGTAAAGACACGTCCATAAACTCTTAGCCCATTTACTATCTTGAAGAAGTTCTCAAAAGTGTCAGCTATGGCTTCCTTATGACCCTGCCTGAAGGCTTCATATTTCTGGTTCAGTAGGGATCTACGATCATCCCTCACTTCCTCTGTACCTTCCATTAGAGTCACTAGGGATTGCCACATCTCCTTGGCAGATTGGCAGTGAATCAGATTTTGCAGCATTGAGTCATCGACTGCACTTGCTATGATATTCTTTGCTTTCTTGTCCAGAGAGACAAGTGCAATCTCATCCTTGTCTAGATCCATCAATTTCTTTGGTATCTTTTTGGTTGGATCTATTGTTGATGCGGTCATAGGAACATGAGGACCTTCTTCAACAATCATGAAGATCCGAGGGTCTACAGCTTCCATGAAGAATTTGACCCTTTCCTTCCACATAGGAAAGTTGTTCTTGGTGCAGATAGGGAGCTTGGCAAAATCCTTAGTCTTACTCATGCTTGATACTCAACTTAGAAGGATACGATCAAGGTGTTAACCTTATAACGATCAACCTCCCTCTGATACCAATTGAGAGGTCTAAGTTGTTAGCCTAAATCACCTAGAGGGGGGGTGAATAGGTGAAATGCGTGTCAAATGCGGAATTAAAAATTTAACACAGCGCACATCAATCAATCACAGAAGACAAGAGATTTATAGTGGTTCCCCAATCTTGGGTACGTCCACTTTCCTCACCGATCTAGCAAATCACTAGACTCGGCTACTCCACTATCTCGGATTGAAAACAATCCTACACCTCGGAACCACGTTCCTACAAAACTCGATCCAACTAGATCTACAAAGCTCGGAAGAAAGATCTTCCTACAAATCTCGGAGAAAAACTCCTACAAAGAAATTTTGGTTTGGGAATAAAAAAATCAAAACAATAATCTCAGATCTGGATCTTTGACAGTCTTCTTCTTTAGGAACTTCGGCTTGATCAGAAAAGGTTGAAGATGACTTGAGAGAGATCCACAAATCTGAAAACTAGAACCACCTCGATCGAGAAGATAGATCTGGAATCTTTGAGGCTCGGCGAGATCGAGTGATTCACTTTTGTCTGGATCGCTGGAGAAACAGTCGTTGAAGACGGAGATCGGGGCGATCCAAAGCTTTTTCCGCGAACAACAATGGCGGCGGCGGCGTGAGAATTAGGGTTCACGAAATTTTCTTTTTCTTGAAAAGAATATCTCTATAATCTTGTTAATTAGTCAATTCTGAAATGACCTATTTATAGGTGGACTCCAACGGTCATAATCTTAATTAAGGATGACACGTGGACCAATCAGAAATGACGGATTCAAAATACTTAAAGTGAATTCGAACTTAAAAAAAATTCTGGAATAAAGAACTGCTATACTCGAGTAAGAGAAGATATACTCGAGTATGGGAATTCAGATACTCGAGTGATAGAGAGGAGTATACTCGAGTATGAGAAGAGAAATTTACTTGAGTGCAAAACAAACTACTCGAGTATCAGAAAAGATATACTCGAGTATCAGAACGATATACTCGAGTATCAGAAAGATATACTCGAGTGAAAGAAAGATATACTCGAGTGAAAGGGGAATTACTCGAGTATCAGAATATGTATCCGGGAAACATTCACTTACTCGAGTATCAAAGTCAATTACTCGAGTATGGAAATACTTACTCGAGTATTAAAATCAACTACTCGAGTATCGAATAATTTACTCGAGTATAAAAAATCAATTACTCGAGTATAGAAACACTTACTCGAGTATTAAAAGAAACTATTCGAGTATAACTACTTGAACTTGCAGAGAAGGGAAGAAATGGATCTACTCGAGTATGATACAAGATTTACTCGAGTGATTAAGTTACTTACTCGAGTATGAAAAGAGCTACTCGAGTATGACTACTTAACTACTCGAGTATAGATATATCTACACGAGTATTCAGACCCTACTCGAGTAAGTCTAACTGATTACTCGAGTATGTCTCACTAACTACTCGAGTATAACTAACTAGCTACTCGAGTATTAAGTCTGATACTCGAGTATAAGAGAGGGGTTACTCGAGTATTTTGGACTTAGAAAAAAATTTCTGAGGAAATTAGCTCCAATGCTTCTGTCCATCAATCCAAGTGCATGAATGAGAAGTGTATCCCAATAGAGAGGCTATACATGGGCCAACACTTTGGATCACACAATGAGGGATTACATTGCATAGTCCTGTGTTTGATGACCCATTATAGACTGACATTGGTCTACACTTGGCAATTAGGACCTGCACACATACAACTCAAATACCACATCAAATACATCTTAATTCATCTTAGTTCAAGGTCTGACTTCCTACAAATCTGAGGTATTGTGGAGACAAACCCCAACAATCTCCCCCTATTTGTAGATGTCAGCACTCTCTATACTAAGGTGAATTACTTAAGAGTAAAAGAACAACATGCATATAATAGGAGAATGAACTAAACTAAAGCAGGGTAAATAAAACATTGCCATAATCAGAATTAAATATATATATATATATAGAAATGTTTTAAGCACAGAAACAAAAGTCCAATTCCACATTCTCAGTTCAACTCAAGATGGGGCATCCTTGTGCATCCTTTCTCTTTTCAGCTCTTGCCTCTCTAGGTAGCTGAAAGGCTTTGGAAAGTAAGTCCTGGTCCTAGGAGGAGCAGCTGGGTTGTTGTGCCCCCAATTTCTGTCATGTAGCCTGATCTTTATCTGAGATGCTTCATAGGCTTTCCACTCTGAATAACTGTAGTAATTATCTCTGTTCTCCCCAAGATCAGTCACTAACCTTAAAGTATCAAGAATCAGAGACTTAGAGGTAGGACTCCACACTTCAGCATGAACAACAGGTGGTCTACCTTCAGGAGCTGGCTCTTTCCTGGGTGCAGAACGGCTGGCAGAAGCGCCGTCACCATATTTTCTTTTCTTCTTAGAAGGACCTTGAGAACTGGAAGGAAAATCATCTCGCCATGCTTCAGTATAGGATAGGGGAGGCTCAGTCACATCACCCTCAGGTCTGGGTGAGAAGACTGGCACACCTCCTTGAAAGGTTGCTTGAGCCGAGACATCTGCTGGAGGCTGTTCTGCAAGAGGATCTAGATGCTGAGGTATTATGGTAGGGTCCAGTTGAAACTCAGGAAAGTTTTGATTATGCAGCCAGACAGAAGTGTCATAGGTATAGAATTTGACAGACTGAAGCTGGGAAAGAATGGATTCTTTCAATCCTTTTACTAGTTCACTTACAGCATCTTGAGATTGGGTAGCTAGTTGTTTAACCTGGACTTCAGCTTGTTCAGAAAGTTTTTCAACTTGTTCTTTTATAATCTTCTCCCCCTTGCTGATATCTATGTTTAGCTGGGCAATTGCTTCATCTCTGAAGGTGCTCACTTCATTACATACTTTCACAACATTAGTGTCAGCTCTCTCATCTAGCTTGAGCTGATTGTGAGCTACTATCTCTGCCTGGTTCCTTAGCTCACCTATGCTTGTGATGGTGTGATCTATGGCTTTGCCTCCAATCTTGAACAACTGCTTGAGAGTGTCAGTGTTTGCTTGAATTTCAGCAAAGCCTCTGCTCATCTCCTTTTCAAGAGCAGAGACCTTGGAGGTGACTGACTGCAGAGAGGCATCAAAGTAATCTCTCTGTTCTTTGAGCATAAGCTCAATCTTGCTAACTAGATCTGAAGAGGAAGAGGAGGATGGGGCTGAGGTTGATGCAGGGACTGGGGGAGCAGGAGCAGCCCAAGGGGGGATCTCTTCCACAATTACTGAGCTCACAGCTCTCTTGGTTGGAATTATCTCTATGGAATCACAAGGGTCAGAGAAGGAGGGGAGAGAGAAATCAAGTGTCCTCAGAGGAGGGTCAATAGGTTCTGGGGAATCCTCCTCGTCATCGGACAGGATGATATCATCATGAAGATCTGTGGCATCCAGAGGGGAGTGAGCTGGAGACGGAATGGGAGACTTGGCAGGAGACTGTACTGGAGTCTGAGCTGGGAACTGCACAGGAGATGGAACTGGAGACTGAATGGGAGACTTGGCAGCTGAATCATTCTGAAAAAGAGGAGCATCTGAGCTGAGCTCATCAATAAGACTGTTAATATCTTCAGCTGTAGATAGTAAAGCTGCTGGAGTAGGAGAAACTGGAGGAGTAGCAACTCTGACTTCTTCTTGTGCTGGAATCACTGATTCAGAAGAAACTTGATGCTGAGAAAGAGAAGAGGCAGGCTCCCCCTCAATTAAAGCACCAGAGGTAGCAATAGTTTGATGTAGAGGAGGAGATGGAATCCTGTCTTCAGGTAAACTGTTTCCTTGTTGTAGTTCTGAGATGGCATCAGCCTTTGAAGCTTGGGCAGAGTTCAGGATCTTGAGGTCATACCTCTGAATGGAAGAGATAGAAACTTTCTTCATGTGGTGAAGAGGAGTCCCTTTAGATAAGTCAAACACTGTAGGCTTGATCTCATGGAGGAGGAGGGAGATAATCCTAGCAAAACTGGGATGTTTGACGCTTTCTCGGATCTTATCCAGTATCATCATTCCGAACTGGAATTTCTTCCTGCAGACAATAGCTTGCATAACGTCGAATAGATTTTGGGAGATGTCTCTTATGGAGTATGTCTTGCACCATAGGATTTTGGCGATGATGTCAACGAGAAACTTCCCTTCTGAATTGAACAAGGATCGATTCAGGGTTTCACCTCCACCTTCAGGATCTCGACCGCAGAACAGAGAGGTGCGGTCGGCATCTGCCTTGTCTAGGTAATCTTCTTCGTCGACCACTGGCATCCGGAGCAGAGTGGCGACTGAAGTTTTATCCAACCGAATTTCAACTCCCTTTACCTTGGATTTCAGAACTGTGTCGTTGTGTCTAATCTTCAGATTTCTGTAGAATTCTTCAACCTCAGGAAGCAGGAGACGGCAGGGTTCTTGAAGAACGAAGGACAACCCGGCCGTGTCCAGGAGAATCAGTAAGTTCTTGAAGTCATCAGAAATCTCTTCAATACCATCTGTTACTAGTTCAGAGCCGATTCCAATCTTGGAGGAGGGAGGAGCCATCGGCGATTCTGAAATCTTATTTTCCTAATATTTAATAAATTTTTTTTCTTTTCTTCATAAATAATAATAAACCCAATGTATATGTATAAGAGCAATGAATTTTATCCTCTTACTCCGTAACATATAATCTTTTTAATTATTGAGTGCCTATGTTTACGGGACGAAATCTTATCCCCATTGACATAAGATCTTTTAAGGGTGAGTGGGGAATCATACCAAGTAAGGCATGAAAAAAAGGTGGAAGGGATTTTTTTTTTATTTCAAAAAAAAAACTAGAGTTTAATAAAAAAAATTTGAGAGCAACCTTTTTAATTTGAATGTTCCTACATTTCTAAAAGCATAAGTAGAAATAATATAAAATCCATAAATGTTATTTTCTAACATAAAAACATGCTTTTATTCAAAAAAATCAGAAGTGAAATGAGAAATACAAGTTCCCTATTATAAGAAAAAGACATAAAAAAAATTCTTTAAAATCTTAACCCCAGAAATCTAAGTCTATCGAGCTACAATTAATAAACGAATAGTAAATAAAGAATTAATTAAAATTCGCTTATAAATAAACTCGAAACGATTATTTTGGAGAGCAAAGAGGTTAAGAAATGAGGTATTCAAACTATTTAATTCAAGATAGAAATTTTTTTTTTATGAGTTTTTCTAATTTTTTTCATATTTTGGGGATATTTTGATTTATTTGGAATTTTTTAAAGGTTATGCAATTTTTTTTTAAATTTTTTGTGAGTTATACAAATTTTTTTATTATTTTTTATTTTTTGGAAATATTTACAAGAAGAGAGAGAATTTTTACAAGATAGGAAAGAGAAGGGGAAAGAGACGAGAATATTTACAAAAAATATTTACAAAGTAAAAAAAGGATCGCCCGCGAACAGACTCTTATTTGTGGTTGGTTCGATGAGTCGAACGTCGCGGAGCGATATTTCATTTTTTTTGAAATTTTTTTAATTTTTAATTTTTTTTTATTATTAAAGGATGAAAAAATATATTTTTTTGAAGTTTTTAATTTTTGAAGATTTTTTTAGGTTTTTGATTTGGTACAGAAAATAAAAGAGCAGAAAATAGGAAACACCCACATACTTAAGTCCAACATTGTCCCAATGTTGCACTAAGTATGAGGAACGATATATGTATGCAAAAATCTAAGTAGTTATGTACAAAAAAATAAATAAAAACAGGAGTTAAAGAAGCTTCCCTGAAAACGTGTTCGGGGAGGTCCGTTAAATTAAGACCTGCAAAAGTTAGAAGAAAATAGCAAAAAAATATAATATAATAAATGAAAAAGATAAATTCGGCGAAAATGCGCGGGTGATAGGAGGGCAATTGAGTGTGACTCGTAAGCTAACGTCTTAGCTAAGAGCGCGACCGATATGCGATCCCCTAGCGCTTACAATAGTGAAGCGCGCCGAAACGAAAAAATAAATATATAAATTTTTTTTTGTTTTATATATTTTTTGGTTTTTTTATTTTTATTTTTTATTTTTAAGTTTATGCTTTTAGTTTTTTTTTAGTTTTGATTTTTTTTTTTTTTATAGAAAATAGAAAATAAGAAAATAAAATGATAATAAGTTAAAGGCAAAAATAAAATAAAAAGAAAAATGAAAGATATATATATATATATATATATTTTGAATTTTTTATTTTTTTGATGAAAATAAATTTTTTTCATCAATTTTTTATTTTTAGTTTTTTAAAAAATATTTTAAGTTTTTTTTTTAAGTTTTTTTGTTTTAAAGTTTTTGATTTTTTTAAGTTTTTAGTTTTCTGATTTTTTTAAAGTTTTAAGTTTTCTGATTTTTTTTAAAGTTTTTAAAGTCTTTAAATTTTTGATTATTTATTTATTTATTTTATTTTAAGTATTTATTATTGTTATTATTATTATTTATATTATTATAATTATTATAAATATAAATTTTTTGGTTGATCATTTTTTTTTATAGAAATAAAAGGTAAAATTAATAGTTTTCAGGAATTCAAAATAGTAAGACGAAATTCTCGCCGGCAACGGCGCCAAAAACTTGATGGTTAAAACTTGCGACGCCCCGCGGGTCGGGGTTGATGGTTTCGTAAAGGAAAAGCGGTGGTTATATTTATTAGAAAGAAAGGCGGGGCGTGCAGATTTATTTGATATAAAAAAGGGTTTTAGACAAAGTTTTAACAAGAGGTGGCAAGTGCACCTATCGCGTGTAGTACAGGATATTCCGGTGTGGAATATCGGGGTCGTATTGTTTTCGGGGCCGGCTTCGCTATTTCTACTCTTTCCCTGAAAGCCTATTATTTTACCGATAATTTTTAGTTTTGTTTAAAAAAAAAGAAAAGATGATCTAAAAATATAAAAAATGCATAATAATAATAAAGCATAATAATAAAACATGAAAAAATGCAGGAAATAAATAAAGCAGGAAATAAAGTGCAGAAAGCCGATGAAGAATATAGCGCGACGATATCAAAAAGAGAACTGAACTAAAATAACTTTTAATAAAAAGATATCCTAAATTTCAAATTAATTAAGGCGGAGACTTGGCCGTAGAGGTTCCACAAAAATGAGCACACCTATCTCTAGGTAATATCGCTCACCTGAACGCTAAGACTATTCGACCGATCGCTAGACCGACGAAGGATTCCTCTTAACGCCCGCATTACGCTAAGAACCCCGCTATTGGTTGGGGAACCAAATCCGGTAGAGTCACGCGCCTCCTCTCTCGAGGGTTAGCGCAGAGCTCTCTTTTCCCAAGGGTGATCTGTCCATATGCACGACCTCTCGGCATTGCGTATGGATAACAGAAATAGAGCCCGCACATCGATATGAGGTCCTATGTGTCGTTAACTCGGGGCAAACCTTAAGAAATTTAATTAAACTGAAAAACAGGACCTTTAATTATTTAAAGCTACTTTATCTGTCCCGATGCTCTTCGATATTGAGGGCTAAGGGCGGTTAGCCACTCATCGGAATGGGGACACTTATGCTAGAAAGCAATAAAAGAAAGCAGGAAATAAAGCAGGAAATAAAGCAGTAAAAAAAACAGAAAATTGCGAGTCCCGGCTCAAGCGAGTGGGCGGGAGAAGAAAGCAGTAAATGCGAATCCCGGCTCAAATGAGTGGGCAGGGTAAATTTATCTCATGCATGCACGCACTATACAGAAATGAAAACGCACGCGCGCACTCTACATAAATGAAAACACACACATGCACACAAAGTTTTCCTACTCAAGTGAGTAGGAGAAAATGAAAGCAATAAAAAGACAAGTCCCACTCAAACGAGTGGGCGGAAATGAAAATAGAGCGCCATTTAACTCTTAACGAGTACACTGAAATAGATGCATACGCACACATGCACTCTACATAAATGAAATAAAGCTATAAAATCTAACTCATACACGCACGCACACTTGCAAAAATAAGAAAAACAAAGTGAGTAAAAAATTAAAACAACTGCATTTCTACTGCTAGAATGTTGTAGAAATGAATAAAAAGACAAAATAAAAATTAAACGGAGCAAAAAGTTTTACAAAAAAACGCAAAAGTGAAGTTGGCCTAAAATTAAAACGACTATATTTTCATTCTTATATTTTTGTAAAAACTCCTAAAAAGTTAAAATATAGCTAAAAAAGACGAAAATTTTTACAATCCTAAAAAGTCCTAAGTTAAAGAAAATGAAAAATAACACTTTTAAAGGTGTTTTTATAAAGCTATAAGAATGAAAATAAATATAATAAAATAGAAACCTAAATCTAAACAAGTGCGGAATATGAAAATAAAACGGACATTACAACGGCTAGAAATGCCGTAAAATTCCTAAACTAAACTAAGTTATAAAGCTAAAAAGATGAAAACATAAAAAGCACGAAAAAGGGAACGAAAAATTACTAAAGAAGGGCGCTTCCAAATGAACATTTCATGCAACATAAAGAGAGAAAACAAGTTATTTTATTTAAATATAAGTGATTACATGAAAGCTAATACAAACACTAAGGAGGGGGGGATAAAATTCCCTTACTTAGCATTTGGAATACATTTGGGCAGCACCTCCCCTAAGCAAAGTGGTCAAAAAGTGGACAAGAAAAGCTTTCTGAAAGCTTTTATTTATAGACAAAATTTCGGGTATAACACGCCCTAGGTCACGGGCGTGACAGGGGGCATGTCAATTAAAGTCGTGTTTGACTTGGCTTCTGTGGCGAGCTGGCAAAATTCTGGAAGGTCGGGGAGTTGACACGTGTCGGTCACGGGCGTGATAGGCTTCGGACACGGGCGTGACAGGCTTGGGTGGACGATCTTCGCGCGCCGATCGACGATCAGAAAGTTTCTGGAAGGAACACGTGGCAGTCATGGGTGTGACAGGCTTGGTCACGGGCGTGACGGAGGGCGTGACTTGGACAGCTGGCATTTCTGATGTCGGCAACGTCGAGTGTTGAAAAGGCGTTGAGTGTCGACATCGACACAGGCGTGACGGGTCTTGGACACGAGCGTAACTGGGGCGTGTCTGGACGGCGTTGAGTGTTGAATAGTGAAATCGTTGAGTGTCGACTGGCAGAAGGCATTGAGTGCCTGACATGGGCGTGTCGGGCAATGTCACGGGCATGACAGGTCAAATTTTTTCCTTTTTCTGAAATTTTTCCGAAAAATAAATAAATTAAGTTAGAAATAAAAATTACAAAATATGAACAATTTATTAAAGAAAAATAACAGAAAATAGCTAAAACATTCTAAAACTACTTAAATAAATTACTAAAAAATGGGTATATTTAATACTAATCATTCGTCAATCTCAGCTCGACGATAGTCGAGCTCAGTCCAAGTACTTCATGCCATTGCGGGAAAGTTATAGTAGCGTTAGAAGCTACTATTTGCCTTCTTTTGAGGGAGGTGGCGCTCACCATACTTGACTGGGCCCACATTCAATTTGTGTCATTGATTCAAATCAACAAATATAAAAGCAAGAGAAGAAAAGAAGATTTGGGTTAACGAAACAAAAAAATGAGAACGAAAGAAGAAAGTGAAAAAGAGGCGGCTGGACATCAGCTTCTTTGACAAGCTTGAAAGCAAAGTCCAGCAGTGAAAGCCAGAATGTAAAGATAGCTGAAGCTTCTTATAGTTCAGCAAGAGTGTTCCGTGAAGAACAAGTTGGCTGATTCAATCTATCAGCAAGAGGAGTTAGCTGTGTGAAGGGATTTAAGACTTCAACAGCAGTTAGCTGTCTTCAGTACAACAGAGAAATTGGTAGTTGTAGAAGAAGACTAATTCCTTCTACAATAAGTGGGCAGGACTGATATCAGCTCAGTCCAACAAGTTGACTCTTAGATTTTTCTCTGAGTCAGTATTTCAACTTTAATGATTACTTTCCTATAGGATTAAGTTTATCTGAATTTGAGTGTCGGGCACTTTGTGACTGAGTGGTAGGTGACTAATTTATAACTAAGGTAGGTGCCTTGCTGGGGTACTGGGGTAGGATCCAAGTGTGGATCTGAGCTGTAGGGCTTAAGTGCCTGAAGTAGGAGAGTGCTGCTCTCTGAGGTAGGATCTAAGTGTGGATCTAAGGTAGGGCTGCCCTCTCAGCCTGAGTGTAGGGCATAGTGCCCCTAGGTAGGTTACTGGTGAGTCACTGATCTATAGGTGATAAGTGTGTCACTGAGTTATAGGCCTTGGAGGAGGCTGAGCTGTAGGTTCCTGGAAGGGCACTGAGGTAGGTACCTGGAAGAGCACTGAGTTGTAAGAGTGCTGCAACACTCTTAGAGTAGGGCCTTGTGTCTGAAATTATAGGGCTGAAAAGCCTGAGCTGTAGGCCTTTGAGATAAGGCTGAGGTTGGTAGTCTGAGGACCGCCGAGTCATAGGAGCACTACAGGGCTCTGACGAAGGAACCTTTCTGGTTCTGAGTTAGGGTTCTGAAGAGAACCTGAGTGTAAGGCTGAGGGCCTGAGGTGTAAGCTCTGAGGAGCATTTTGGTGGAGTGTGTGCCTTGTCTAACATAAGTTAGAATGGTGGGAGGGAAAGTGGATGTACCAAATTAGGGAACCATTATTAATACTTTTGTATTGTACTGTGTTGCTTGTTCATATTTTATATTGTAGGTATTAAGGACAAGCTCTAGATCATTTAGTTAGTAAACATTAAATAGACTAAAGCAATTTCAAAGACCTATTCACCTCTCCCCTCTAGGTGACTAGCTAACCTTGAAGTAATAACTTTCAACTACCAAGCAAACTGGATAGTAAGGAAGTTGCTAATGGTGGACTTCTACTATCCCACCATATTCAAAGATGCTCACACTTTTATGAGAAAATGTGATAGCTATCAACAGTCAGGCAATATTTCTAATAGGGATGAAATTGCCCAAAATATATTTTTAGAATGCTAAATTTTTTACTTATGGGGTTTAGATTTTGTAGGTCCGCTACCTCCTTATAATAATAAATATATTCTTATTTCGTTTGATTACGTGTTGAGGTGGTCGGAAGCACAAGCTCTTCATTCGAATGAGGCGAGAGTCATCTTAAAATTCTTTGAAAAAGTCATGATTTGGCATGCCCGTGCACTAATAAGTGATAGGGCACACACTTTTGAGACAGTCAGCTTGCTAAAATTTTAGATAAGTACTGTGTAACACACAAATTATCCACCGCTTATCACCCACAAACAAACGGCCAACTAAAGGTAGTCAACCGAGAATTGAGAATAATTTTAGAAAAATAGTGTTGGTTAACAGGAAGGATTGGTCGTTAAAATTAGATGACGCTTTATAGGCTTATCAGACGGCGTGCAAGACCACCATCGGATGCACACTATACTGATTAGTCTATATAAATTTGTGACATTCATCGATGGAATTAGAACATCGTACATATTGGGCGCTTAAATGTATAAATCTAGATTTAAACTTAGCATCTGAGAACAGGAAATTTCAAATAAATGAATTAGATGAATGACATGCAAATGCCTATGAAAATAATAAATATATTAAAGAGTGTCCTAAGTACTATCATGATAAAAAATACAAATACCAAAATATTTTTCATCGGGAGATTTAGTTCTTCTTTTTTATTCGTAACTTATGCCTTTTCCCCGAAAACTCTTTGTCGGAAAAGAGGTTTGGCCATATAGGACTATCCTTATTGAGCACCTAGAAAAAGGCATGTTTAAAGTTAACTGGCATTGGCTTAAATTATATTACCCCAGAAATCCCTCGATCAGGAAAATAGAAAGACTTAACCTCCCAAATTTTCAGAATAATCACCACTTAGTCAAGCTACGCGACAGTAAACAAAGTACTTGTGGGAGGCACCCCAGAGCTATCTTTTAATATTTTTGTTTGTTTTTCTTGTTTGAACATGTTTTGTAGGTTTTCTCTGTGTGTAATAAGCAGCCACCTCGACAATCAATCAAGGAAGCTTGCTTATAAGCTTTCTTTGTATTATCATGTTTTCAATTTAATTTGAGCTTTATATAGAGTTTAAAACATTGAGGACAATGTTTAATTTTTTAAGTATAGGGTTGTAGACAAGTTTATAATTTTATTTTTTAAAAAAATATGTAAAAATCTGCACTTTACTTCCTTATTTTTTTAAGCACTTGCCAAAACAACAAAAAAATAAAATAAAAATAAAAAACTAATTTTCTTAGAAAGGGAGGTTTGGGTTTTTAATCCAAGTATATATCCTAGTATCGATACAAACCCCTCACTGGGTTGACCTCGGGAGTTTGAGAATAACAAAAAAATAGGAAAAAAATCATGTTTTCTTAAGTTTTTATCAGAAAATCCTAGTTCTTACTCTTTTTAAAGTTTCAAGTAGACTTAATTTTTCATGTGAACTTGGAGTTTTTTGTGTTAGATTAGATTTTGAATTCTTTGAGTAAAACTGTTGACTCATACAGTGTTTCTAGTCAAACACACGTGTTTGGTTTGTATTTGTGTAGAATAAAATTCTTGACATAAAACTAGAAATTATGATTTTTTCTAATTACATAAATAATAAGTAAAATTAAGGTTAAAGATATTTTTCTTCAAACAATATCTATGATGAAGGAAAGGATACCTATCATGTATTGCATGAGGTATGCAAAGACATATAAAGGTCATTTGAAAACATGAGTTTGTCGAGTACTTTTACTTCGAGAAAACAAACTATTATTTTATCGGAGATGACATAGAATTGAAATTAAGATAAGTTAAAATCTAAATGCGAAAAAGAAAAACTAAAACTAAGAATTAAATAATCATACAATGCATATGAAAATCACGTCAAAGAATACAAAACAATTCTCGACTAGAAAAGAAAGATCAAAGAAAATTTTATAATCGTTCTAAACTAAGCCTTGACCGTGTAGATTCAAAATTTATGAACACACCTCTGTCGTGGATTACTCCCAAATAAGATTAGATTGATCAAATGAAATCTCATTCTCAAATAGAACCCTTAAAACTTGCCTTAATGAGGTGAATCTCGCTATAGGATTTGACTCATATCCAGAAGATTTATGGCTTCCTTTCTTGAGGGTTTGCGTGCAACTCTTTTTATTCCCAAATAATCAATTCATACACACTAGACTTTCAGCTAACTAGAGTACGAAAACGAATACAGAAATCTATAATCAGAATATGGATCTAAAAATGATATAAATTTGGAATAAATCTAAAGTAGAGAAGAAATAAATTAAAATAGAAGGATGAAATCAAAAAAGGCACGAAAATAGGGGTGACTAAATACTACGAAGTAAAACATTTACAAAAAGAGAACTAAAACTAGAAATGAGATTACAGAAATAAAATCTAAGCTATGAAATTGAAAGTCTGTGAAATAAAAATACTTAAAATTGAAATCTTAGCTATGAAGGAAGATATAAAAATGAAAGAACTAAAAACAATCTCTACCCAAATCGGTAGATGGGAAATAAATGCATGACATTAGGAAAATTGCAGGAAATAAACAAATTAGTTTATTGATTAAAATGAGCATTACAACAAAGTAAACCTATGCTGGGAAAGAAAAGATATAAGACATAATTAAAATTACATAAAGGAAAATTAAAACATAAAAATGAAGTACAATATTGTTGGTGGAGAAGTGGAAAACTACCCAGGGAGGGCAGTCCAAGAGGGGGATTATTATGGGGGTTGGCCTACTTTTATAGGTGAATAATCTTGGGTACACGACCCCTGTCATGCTCGTGACTAGGTGAAAGTAATATTAAATGACATGGCACCCCTGATGGATTTTGGCATGGAAATGGGCTGAAGGCACCAGGCTTGATATTGAAGAAACAACCCCAGGGCCATGCCTATGGCCTGGGCATGTAAGGTACGAAAGATGGAAGTTGGCTCCCCAAATTGCGCTAGAAGCAGAAACCATGGGACCTGCCCTAGGGTCGCACTCGTGACTTGGGAGCTCGACATGCACAGCTAAATACACACCCTATGGTACATGCTTGTGACTAGGAGGTCATTCCCGTAACACTTGGACGTATAATATTTACTGACTTGATTTTGGGCTCGGGATCAACAAGTTCATCGAGATCGAGTTACACGCCCCAGGTCAAGCCCATGACCAGGTGGTCACGCAAATGACCAGATGGTTATGCCTGTGACTGAGGGCATGTACATGGAAAAATTGGCAAAAATTCTAAAAAACTTGCAAAATAGAAATAATATATTATTAGAACACAAAATATAAAAAGGGGAGATTTATTAAAAGAAGCATAAGAAAATACAAATAATAAAATAAAATATTAGCAAAAATTAAATACTAAAACTATGTACAAAATATTACTTATCAAATACCCTAATACTTAAACTTTTGCTATTACAGAGCAAAAGTGATAAATATTTATAAGACATTAATAAGATTTTTTAATTGTCTAAAATTTGTTAAATAAAAAACAAGCAAAAAATAAAATTTCGGGATTAGAGAATTAAGTGCTAAATTATTAAATTAAAATGATAAGAGAGAAATTGTTTGCGAAGAAATCTCAAATTACTTATCTAGCAATCCAAAATTGAGAAAATTGCAAACGATAGTTAGATTAGAATTATAAAATAAACAATAACTTTAAAGAAACTTAAGGAAAATTATAAACAACTAAATATGCTATCTAAACTTTAAAATTTAAAATCTAGAAACAATGATATTTGCTTAGGGTTTTGGGATAAACATGAAGAGAACACTATGATCGGAGGTGATGAATTTTATCCTCTCACCTCACATTTTTTTTCTTCTTTTATATTTATATATGTTTACTAGAAAAATGATGAATTCAATTCTCTCATTTTCCATTACATATAAGAAAATTTTTTCTCTATATAAATAAATAAAATGACTAGGAATAATAAATTCTATCCACTTACTCCTTTTTTTTCCTTTTTTGGTTGCATATATTTACTAGGGAATAATGAATTTTATCCTCTTATTCAATGACATATTATCTAACTGTTTGGTCCATTGATCCCAATGTCTTAGATTTGAAGAAGGCCTAACAAACAATGTATAAACATGTAGTGATCTAACTTGAGTTACAAGTTTCATGGTTGCAGGACGTCTAAATATGCACTAATTGGACATGTTGCCTATTGATGAGTTGTAAATATACCTATATTTTCGTATTTTATTAAAGTCATTTTTGCTTATTTTTTGACTTTTCTAATTTGTTTTACTAATTAATATGTTTCTTTTTTGTAAAATTATTTCTAACTTAACTTTTTTTGTTTTTCTATTTTTTTTTTGCAGAAAAAATAGTTTTCTGACAAGTTCAGCCCCTCCAGATCGTCGACCGCTTCCAGATCGTCGACCGCTCCAGATCGTCGACCGCTTCTAGATCGTCGACCGCTCCAGATCGTCGACCGCTTCCAGATCGTCGACCGCTCCAGATCGTCGACCGCTCCAGATCATCGACCGCTTCCAGATCGTCGACCGCTTCCAGATCGTCGATCGCTTCCAGATCGTCGACCGCTTCCAGATCGTCGACCATTTCAAAATAGTCGACCAGTCAATCCAGCAAGATAGTCGACCGTTTCAAAATAGTTGACCAGATCGTCGACCACAATCAAACAGAACTACTCGACGATATTCGACCGCTGCCGGATAGTCGAACACAAAATCGCCGCCAGATAGTCGACCAGCAGATCGTCGAGCTCGGCAATTCAGCTGTTCGACTATAGTCGAACCCGAAGGGATAAGATCAAATTTTGCCAGCTGATAAATACGTGGCCTTTCCCGTCCTTCCAGAATGAGGCTGCTGGTGGATGACCGAAGATTGCAAAGTCAAACACGTTAATGTTAATTTTGTTTATAAATAAAAGCCTCCTGTAAGCTTTTTCCCGTTCACATTTTTTGAGCCATTTTGCTATCTTTTTGTGGGCTGCCTTGGCGTTCTTCATTCCACTGTAAGGAGAACTTTCTCTCTCCTCTTTTTTATGTTTTTTTTAGCTTTATCTTAGCTCTGTAATAGTTTGTAATAGTTTTTCTTCATAAATAAAATGTTTTTTTTTCTCTCTCTCTTACATGGAATGAAAAATTCTTACGGGTTGGCTCACTCTCTTTCTCCCTTTTTTTTTCTTACGTCCATCCTTGTTCTTCAATTAGTATGCAAAAGTGCTATGTTATTAATATAAATTTTGCTGTTAGTTTTTATTTCAAATTTCGAAATGTTATAATGTTAAATTTTCTCACCTTTTTTTGGTCTTTTAAAAATCTTTATAATTTCATTCTTATGGGTGTTATGAAAGAGGTTTTAAAGTGATTTTGATTTTTTTACTTAGCTTTATTTTAGGATTGTAAAACCCCCTTTATTCTTTTATTTTTATTTCAACTTTTTCATCAATTTTGTAAAGCTCTAAGAATGAAAATATAATTATTTTGATTTTCTAGCAACCTTGTTTTAACTTTAGTCTTCAAAATATTTTTGCTTCTTTAATTTTTATTTCATCTTTTTAATTGTTTTTGGCAAATTATAATGGTAGAAAAGTTGTAATTTTAATTTTTAGGTAACTTTCATTTTGTGTCCTTCAATTATGTAGAGTGCGTGCATGTATGAGGTTAATTTACCCCCGCCCACTCGCTTGAGCCGGGATTCGCATTTACTGCTTTCTTCAGTCCTACTCGTTTGGGTAGGACTTGCAATTTTCAGCTTTCTTACTGCTTTCTTTTATCGCTTTCTTCAATTATGTAGAGTGCGTGTGTGTGTGCATTTATTTCCGCCTACTCGTTAAGAGTCAATGGCGTGTTTTCATTTACTGCCTACTCAGTTTTGAGTAGGACTTGTACTTGCATTTATTTCCGCCTACTCGTTAAGAGTCAATGGCGTGCTTTCATTTACCGCCTACTCAGTTTTGAGTAGGACTTGCACTTGCATTTATTTCCCGCCTACTCATTCGAGTAGGACTTGCTTTATTTACTTTCTTTATGGTTTTGAAGTGTGCGTGAGTGCCTGCACCAATTTGCTTTCTTTCTTCAATTTATCTAAACGTCTTGTTTTTCTATGTTTCCTCTTATAACTGTTTAGTTCTTAAATTCAACTCACGCTCAACTAAAAACCATAAAGCCGTCCCCATTCCGATGAGTGGCTAATCTCTTTTAGCCTTCGGCATCGAAGAGCATTGGGACATATAAAATGATTTGAAATAATTAAAGAACTTTATTTTTATTTTTATTTAAGGACTTAAGGTTTGCCCCGGGTTAACGACGCATAGGACCACATAATCGATGTGTGGGCTCTATTTCCGTTATCCATACGCAACGCCGAGAGGCCGCACGTATGGACCGATCCCCCTTGGGTAAATAGAATTGCGTACATACCCTCGAAAGAGGACGAGCGTATTTCTACCGGATTGGGTGCCCCACCCAATAGCGGGGTTCTTAGCGTAAAGCGGGCATTAAGAGGAATCCTTCGTCGGTCTAACGATCGGTCGAATAGTCTTAATGTTCAGGTGAGCGATATTACCTAGAGATAGGTGTGCTCATATTTTAGGAACCTCCACGGCCAAGTGTCTTTTATTAATTTAAAAATTAAGTTCAATAATTATTAAGAATTATTTTAGTCTTAATTCGATTCGATGCCGAACGTTAACCTGTCATCGAACTAGCTTAGAAAATTTCCTGCTTTCTTTCCCTTTTTATTCTTAGTAAAAATACCCACCTTACTGTTAGTAAAATAAGAGTATTCCTGGAAGAGTAGATATAATCAACGCGTACCTGAGAACAATACGACCTCGGTATTCGGGAGAATACCGAGTACTACGCGATAGGTGCACTTGCCTCCTCTCGTTAGAAAACTCGATCTTCTAACTCGGCCCGCGGAATCAGACCATCATCGAACCACCCATAGTCGGTCTCTCTTCTGCGGCGCTCACCACCTATATGGACAAAATAGAAAATGGATAGGAAAGTCGTGGAAAGACAAAATACTATCTAAGTCCACAGGCGTTGAGTGAGGTCAAGTCACTCAACGCCAAATGGATAAAAGCTATGAGTACAGCTAGTATATTCAAAGCCAAAGAACCGGCAAGTTGAGAATGAGGCTAAGTCCACAAGAATTGAGTGGAGTTGACACACTCAATGTGTTGAAGCCGGCAAACCCAGCTCCTCTTAAAGCTCGGATATAAAATTACAGCTCACACCTACTCTTCTCGAACCACCCCCCCGGATGAGAGTCTCAAAGTAACAGACCGTGGGCTTCAGCTCGAAGGTCCCACCTCTTACCCGGAAGAATTAGCAATTCTTCCCCTCCCTAGCCTATGCTGAGCTAGGTGCCTTAATGGAAGACAAAGAAGGGTCAACAACCTTTTACCAGGCACCTTACCGATTTGTTTATAGGCCTCTGAGTTTGAACTGCCAATAACCAAACTGAACCGACCTGAAATTGCGAAAATACCCTGGGTCGGGTCTGCCAAGAGCCAAACTCCGTTGTTCTAAAGGGCTATATGCAGACCACTGAGGACAAAAGCATAAAATCAACTAGGGCTAAAAGGTAAACCCCCTTCCAATAAAACCGGCACTCGACCAACTACTGAACCGGTGTTAGGCCTTTTACTGAACCGGCGCTCGACGAGAGCATCGTCTCGCGAGCGAGAGCTCTTCCCTCTAGAGCCCTCTCGCCTAGCGAGCATCTCTCTCCCCCGAGTGGACCCTTCCCAAAGATCCACTTGCCTAGCCAATGGCTCGGCTCTCGCCTGGGCCCCTCTCGCCTAATGAGCAGCTCCCGCCCAGCGAGTGGCCCTTTCCCTAGGATCCACTCGCCTAATGAGTCGGCTCTCGCTTGGGCCGATCTTGCCTAGAAAATAGCCTTCTCCTTAAACTCACCTCGTCTTATTTTCCATGAGCCTTTTGCTCCTGCGAACCCGAGGTTTTCCACAATCCCCGCTCTTTTTGAGGTTTCCTCAAGCTCGAAAAGGAAGTCCAACCTAGGCTCATGTCATTAAAGTAAATTTATGATGGAATCTTTTTTTGGGGGGGGGGCCTCCATAGGAGCCTATAAATATAGGATTCCCACCCTGCATAGAGAATGCCCCCATTTCCCATTTCATCCTTCTCTAGCTCTACTGCAATCATGTATCATAGCCAGAGCTTCCTCGAACGCATTGCGATGGTGCGCAAGCAGAATAAGGCCAACATGGCTGCTCTGAACTCAGCTCCGGTTCGCACCCCCCTCCTTACCATCATCATCATTTCGCCTGAAGAAGGCAAAAACAACTGACCCCTCCTCCTCGGTAGAGGAGCCCTCTCGTACTTCCCCGGAAATACATGCCTCTCCTCCTCTTGCGTCTCCAAGAGAGAAAGAGGTGAACTTTCGCCTTTTATCCCTATTTTTCCTTCGTTCGCATTTTCTCATTTACTATTTGCTTTATTAGGGATACCTCGCACCTCAACATCGACCCGAAAGTCTGCGGGACAACACCGTCGCCCATCGCCAAAAATCTGACTCGGCTCATCCATCCACTCCTCCCTCTACTCCTCCAAGTACGAGGAAGGATGACCCTTCTCAGGTCGCTGGGACCTCTGGCAATCCTCGTAAAAAACCTTCCCTCTCAGTCCTCTGTCCTGCTCGCTACTCCCATGCACTCCTGCGAGAACCCCCCCCTTACTCTACACTCCAGCTCATTGCGCAGGCATCCAGTCGACTCACCTACTGAGGAATTTTCTAGGCAACTCATCGTCTAGCCCCCTCCTCTAATAGACAAGATTGAAGACTACCTGGGTGACCCCATGGAACCACTAGAGATGAAGCGTAGGATAGCCGAGATGTTCCGGAAGCACACGCGCATTATCCACGAGTTGGAATGAGATAAGCAAGCGGCCGACCAGCGAATCGACTGGCTGAAAGTTGAATGTGCTCGCCTGTCTTCGGAGATCGATGCTGGCATTGAGATAGACGAGGTTGATCCTCAAGCCATCTTAAACGAGATCGATCAGCAACTTCGTCTCCCTAACCGGCCCCCTTGTGCAGGATCTCGTGGTGGCCGCTGGAAATGGCACAAACACTGAAGATCCCCAACTTGTCTCACCTAATTTATCCGTCTCGCTCTTCTAATTTGTAATAACTCCTTAATATATATTATGCTACTGTCTCGCCCATGGCTTAGGACCTGTGAACATGTTTCCTGCCTTGTGCGGGATGGTATAATTAAATAATCATTGTTTCTTGTTTATTTTTATGCTTAGTTTAATTTCTTTTATTCCTCCTTTGTTATTCACTTTTTGTTCTGTCTTGCTGAGGAAGCCCGCGATAGGCCATACGAATCGAATCTAAGAGAGAGTATGAAAGATCGACCGACTCTCCCCCTTCCTCCATATATTTTCCCGCCCATTTTTTCCACTGACCACATCTGCTATAAATACCTCGGCCCCTAGATCGGAGAAATACACTGTGCTCTTACCCCTACTGAGTCCCAGACCTTGCCCTTTTGCTCCCTCCATCTCGCTTATTTATCTCGCTCTCCTTTCGTCTCACTCCTTTTTCCTTTGACCGTCTCGCCACAAATGGGAAAGAAGAAAGCCGATGAGGGTGAGGGGCGCAACCGCTGTGGGAAACGTTTTACAGACCACGATTTCCCTCTCGGCAAGCTTCCTGACGAGGACTATAGCAAATTTGTCTACAAGTTCATGAGAGAGGGGTTCAAATCGCGGCCCTCCAAGGTCGGCAAGGCGATCAACACCTATTACTCAGGAGAACTCGCCTTCCCCGTCTCGCATTTAGAGGCGGGGTTGAGACTGACCCTCTGGCCGGAGGTAAAATATGTCTTGAAATATTTCGGTACTGTCCCCGCACAGTTTAACCCGAATGCAATTTTGGCGTTAATTGCTTTCGCCAACTACATGGGCTGGGAGCGCATCGAGTTTAGCTTGACGGTCTTCTGCAAGCTCTTTATCTACTATGCCAATGCCAATGATGTCTCATACTTTACGATGCAAGGCCTCAAGGTGTGTGAGACACCGAATAAAACCCATCATTAGCTCACCAAGTTTGTGTTCATCTGCCGTAACTTCGGGGGTGTCCCGCTCGCGCCCGTGTCTCCTGCCGAGATATTTTATGTGTTCCCACAGGTGGGAAGCACTGATAAGCTGCTGTGCGATTTCTTCGCCGGAAAAAACTATGAGGTCCACTTCTTTTGGTGGGCCCTCGACTCGCTACTTCCAGTTCTCCCTGGCAAAGGTTCTCTCGTTTTTCACTTATCTCGTGTTTATTGTTCTTCGTCTCGCCACTTCATCACCTTATTTCTTGCTTTTTTAGGAGAGCACAACGTTCCCGTCCACCCTCCTTACCAGAGCAATGCCAAGCCTTCCAAGGGCCTCGCTCTCAACAGTATGGTGGCAGAGGCGGTGAAGGAGTCTCTGGCTCCTACCCCTAGAAGAGGTTTATAGAATACGTTGCTTCGTCTCGCTCCAGCACTCCAAAAAATAAGGTGAAGAAAGTCGTGGTCTTCCCTAAGGAAAAATAGAGAAGGCCCCGAAAGGGAGGAAGCAGATGTCGGGGACCCTGAGACCCATCTCCATAGGGGAGTCCCAATAACCCCTCTCGCCCCCTTGGCATGTCGTATCGCCTGCCCGCAAGGTAGCCCAAACCGCCCAGCTTACTACTACTCCTGGCTGACTGGCCCCCTCACCGTTTCACGAAGGCACTTTATCAAGCCACCCGGACCCTTCCTCCCACCAAAATTACAACATGGGTCCCACGGTGGCAGATGCAATCGGCGACCCTGTCCTTATATAGGAGAAGGATGCGAATAGGGTGTCCATCTCCACCCTCCTTCCTACGTGGAAGGAGAAGGATGCCCCTACAACTCATGCCTTCTATCTAGGCTATGGATTGTATAGAGGTACAGAAGCCGATTCCATCGAGAGGGAGTCTTCGTGGGACCTGGTGCTGAAGACCTCCCACACCCAGCTCCGCCTCTTGGAGCTCTCGCACCGTCTCTCACGCTACCTCTCGCACCTCCTAGTCTTCAATAACAGAAAGTGGAAGAAGACTGAGGATGGGCTGGCGACAGAGCGCGAGAGGTCGGGAGACCTTGAAAAGAGGCTGGGGGTTTCTGAGGCCCTTCTCGCCAAGATCTAGGGTGGCGTGGTAAGTTCTAGCCCTTACCCGTGATTAGTTTCTCTTCAGCAAACCCTTTACTAACTAGAGATCGTCTCGCAGGATGCTGAGATGGCGGAGCGGATTCATCTGCGCATGGCGGCCATGGAGGAAGAAAATAAGGATTTGAAAACTCAGGTCACCTGCCTTCGGGACAGCGCGCCATCGTCATCTCGCCGTGGAACCCTCCAGGCACCTCTGCCCAACTATTCTCTTGATGAAGTCAAGGAACAGTGTCGAGACACCAGTATCAAGGCGGCGGAGCTTGTTCTGAAGATGATGAAGGAGCTGGGGGTCGTCAAGGAGGACTCCGAGGTGGTGACCGTTTACGATTTATTCCCCGAGCTATATGGTGTGGAGGGTGAAGAATCTTCTTTTTGCGAGCGGGAATGACCTAATACCAGTGAAATCAAGGACCCCCCTCCACTTTTTTGCTTATGTATAATTTTACTTAGTCCCTTTTCGAGTTTCTTTATGTGATCAACGTTTGAAAGCATATTCATAATTTTGTAATGGATAATCACATTGATCAAATGGATAAACTCGTTTTGTTACTTTATTCTATATTATATTTTTGCGAAACAACTTTTTGGCTTGCTTTGGCTTGCGAGACGGAGCTACCCCTTGTCTCGCCGACCCGCTTTCCCTCTATTCACTTTGCTTTATTTTGTTTACTGCGAGGTGATTCTCCGATGCGCTCACTCTCGCGAGACGGGGCTACTCCTCATATCGCCGCCTCACTGGAGAGTTAACCATGTTTAGAGTGTGATTCATTACCTTCCCCTCTGTGTTTGTGAGCGAGACCAACTGATTTGAACCTCTCGTCTTGCCTCAAGATACCTCTAGCGCAAGTGGCTTCCAGGGATTTAACCTGCCCACTTATTATTTGGCAGGGCCTTTCGTCCCCTGCGAGTTCCCACTCGCCATAAGCGAGACCATCCCGCGATCGCCAGTTGGGAGTACCTCCACTCGCACTGCTCCAATCCTTACCTCCCCTAATTTAGTTTCCATTAACGTAAGTAGAGATGCTTCCTAAAGAGATCTTCCCCATTACTCTACTACTGAGTGAGCCTACAGCCATACAAGCTTGATGAGAGCCTAGGTAGCGGGTCTTCTCGGGATCTCCTCTCCAAACCAACTCCAACCACCGAGTTAGCCTATAGCCCTGCAAGCTTGATGAGAGCCTGGTCAGCGATTCTTCTCAGGGTCTCCTCTCCAAACCAAATCCAACCATTGAGTGAGCCTACAACCCTGCCAGCTTGATGAGAGCCTTGTCAGCGGGTCTTCTCAGGGTCTCCTCTCTAGACAAACTCCAACCACCGAGTGAGCCTACAACCCTACCATCTTGATGAGAGCCTGGTCAGCGGGTCTACTCGGGGTCTCCTCTCCAAACCAACTCTAACTATTGAGTTAGCCTACATCCCTGCCAGCTTGATGAGAGCCTTGTCAGCGAGTCTTCTCGAGGTCTCCTCTCCAAACCAACTCCAACCACCGAGTGAGCCTATAGCCCTGCCAGCTTGATGAGAGCCTGGTCAGCAGGTCTTCTCAGGGTCTCCTCTCCAAACCAACTCCAAACACCAAGTGAGCTTGCAGCCCTTCCAGATTGATGAGATCTTGGTTAGTTGGTCTTCTCAGGGTCTCCTCTCCAAACCAACTCCAACCACTGAGTGAGCCTACAGCAATGTTTGCTTGATGAGAGCCTGATTAGCGAGTATTCTTGGGGTATCCTCTCCAAACCAACTCCAACCACCGAGTGAGCCTATAGCCCTACTAGCTTGATGAGAGCCTGATCATCGGGTCTTCTCGGGGTCTCCTCTCCAAACCAACTCCAACCACCGAGTGAGCCTATAACCCTGCCAGCTTGATGAGAGCCTGGTTAGTAGGTCTTCTTTGGATCTCCTCTCCAAACCAACTCCAACCATTGAGTGAGCCTACAACTTGTCAGCTTGATGAGAGTCTGGTCAGTGGGTCTTCTCGGGGTCTCCTCTCCAAACCAACTCCAACCACCGAGTGAGCCTACAGCCTTGCCAGCTTGTTGAGAGCCTGGTCAACCGGTCTTCTCGGGGTCTCCTCTCCAAACCAACTCCAACCACCTAGTGAGCCTACAACCCTGCAAGATTGATGAGTGCTTGGACAGCCAGTCTTATCGGGGTCTCCTCTCCAAACCAACTCCAACCACCGAGTGAGCCTATAGCCCTGCCAGCTTGATGAGAGCCTGGTCAACGGGTCTTCTCGGGATCTCCTCTCCAAACCAACTTCAACCACCGATGTTCTTACAGCCCTGCAAACTTGATGAGAGCCTGGTCAGCGGGTCTTCTTGGGTTTTCCTCTCTAAACCAACTCCAACCACCGAGTGAGCCTACAACCCTATCATCTTGATGAGAGCTTGGTCAGCGGGTCTTCTAGGGGTCTCATCTCCAAACAACCTCCAACCACCGAGTGAGCCTACAACCCTACCAGCTTGACGAGAGCCTGGTCAGCGGGTCTTCTCAGGATGTACTCTCCAAACCAACTCCAACCACCGAGTGAGCCTACAACCCTACTAGCTTGATGAGAGCCTGGTCAGCGGGTCTTCTCGGGATCTCCTCTCCAAACCAACTCCAACCACCGAGTGAGCCTACAGCCCTGCCAGCTTGATGAGAGCCTAGTTAATATGTCTTCTCGGGGTCTCCCATTCAACCATCACAATCTTATCTCATGGAGGAAAACACATGGAATTTCAATATATCAGGAAGCCATACCAATTTTACAAGTATTGAAAAAGGTGAAACTTTAAGTATTGGAAAAGATAAAACATCAACTATGGGAAAAGATAAAACATTAGTGGTAGAATCTCTTCAGGTCGTCGCCGCTTTGGGTGCAATCGAGAGGTACCCCATTTGCATCCTGGAGGTGGTACCCTCCTGACTTCAAGGCCTCCCTCACTATAAAGGGTCCCTCCCAATTGGGGTTGATCTTCCCAACTGAGGCTCCTCTGCCCGCTGCATCTACTTTCTTGAGGACCAAGTCACCCTTCTGGAACGGCCTAACCCTGATGTGCTTGATAAAGTATTTGGCCATTCGGCGCTTGACTTCTCCTGTCAGATTGATGCTAGCTCCCTAAGCTCCTCCACCAAGTCAAGGGAGAGCTTCTGCTCTTTCTCATTTTCTGCTTGCCACCCTTCATCTCCTCTCTTTTCTGCAGCCACCCTGGGAGATTCAACCTCGAACTCTACAGGTATAACAGCCTCCGAGCCGTGGGAAAGTTTGAACGATGTATCTCCTGTGGTGGTGTTTGGTGTAATACTCAAAGCCCAGAGAATGGATAGGAGCTGCTCTACCCAGCTTCCCCATAAGTTCTCTACCTTCTTCTTCAAGAGGTTCATGATGACCTTGTTCGCAGGTTCCACCTACAGATTGCTTCGAGGATGATGAACCGAGTCGAACCCGAAGATCTATGCCCAGTTGGACACAAAAATCCACAAATTCCCTAATAGCGAACTGTGGTCTATTATCCGTTACGATGGCTAAAGGAAGCCCATGCCGGCAGATGATCTCCCCCCATACAAAACTCCTGACAATCTATGAATTCACCTTCGCCAATGCCTTCACCTCCAGCCACTTTGAAAAATAATCCACCATGACTAGCAGGAACGTTCTATGGCCACTTGCTTCGGGGAACAGGCCCACCAGATCTAGTCCCCATATGGCAAAGGGCCATGAAGCCGTGATTGTGCATAACCTTTAGGATGGGAGGAGTTGAAGAGGGGCGAACTCCTAGCACTTCTTACATCTCCTTGCAAATTCTTCAGCATCCCTCCTGAGGGTAGGCCAGAAGTAGCCTTGCCTCAACACTCTTCCTTCCAAAGTCCGATTACCAGATTAGCTCCCACATTCTCCTGAATAAATTTCCTCCAGCACTCTTGAGGCCTCCTTCTTAGATACACATCGAGCCAGCAGGCCTAATAGCATCTTCTGGTATAAGGTCCCCACTTTCAGTAGATAGTACGCTTATTTGTACATGACCCGCTTCTTCTCAAGGTCTCTCTCGGGTAGACATCCCGATATAAAAAAGATGATGAAGCAATCCATCCAAGATCCTTGCTGGTCCACTTCCATTAACTCTCCATCCTCTATGGAGGGCCTGAAGAGTTCCGTCATGGTTCCTCAAGGCCCGGGGTCCATGCTTGGCGAGCAAGTCTGCCTGAGCACTTTCCTCTCGGGGGACATGTTGAATTGAAAAGCTGCAGAATTTCCCGATGACACCCTTCACCTTTATCAGATACAATTGGAGGGAGGGATCCCTCGCTTCAAACTCCCCATTAATGCGTCCCGCAACAACCATAGAGTCTGTGGAAACCTTGATGTCCTGTATTCCGAGCTCCCGAGCCAGCCTAAGCCCTACAATGATGGCTTTGTACTCCGCCTGGTTATTGGTGAGGGTGAATTGAATCTTAAGGGCCTTGATAACCACCCGAGGGATGAAAGAGAGATCAAACTCAATTAGCTGTATCGACCACTTGGCCAACCTTCCTTAGTGATCCACCCTTTCCAAGATGCGACAGATAGGATGATCTGTAATGACCTGGATATAGTGAGCCTGAAAGTATGGCCTGAGCTTCCTAGTTGAGATGATGAGGGCGAAGGCTAGTTTCTCAAGGATACGATATTTGAGTTCTGCCTTCTTTAGGACCCTGCATACATAATAAATCGGGAACTGCTTCTTACCCTCTTCTTGCACAAGGACTAAGCTTACTGCTCCCGTCCCTACCCCCAAGTGTAGGAACAAACCATCTCCCTCTCGCGGTCCTTGGAGTAGTGGCGTTTGGGGGAGCTGCTGCTTCAGAGCTAGGAAAGCCTCCTCACACTCAAGGGTCCACTCAAATTTCTTCGCTCCTCTCAATGTTCGAAAGAATGGCGAGCACCTCTCTCCCACCATAGAGAGGAAACTAATCAATACAGTGAACTTGCATGCCTGACGCTGGACCTCTTTGACACTCTTCGGAGATTCCAAATCTAAGATCGCCTTCACTTTGTCCGGGTTAAGATCTACTCCTGAGGGGGTGAGGAGATGTCCCAATAACTTCCCCTGCTAGCCCCGAATATGCACTTTAGAGGGTTGTGCCTCATCTTGTACTTTCTTATAGTTCCAAAGGTTACTTCTAGACCCGGAAGATCCGGTCCATCATTCTTTGATAAGTTGCCCCCACGTTCTTCAACCCGAAGGGCATCATATTATAGCTGAAGCCCCCATCCTCCGTGATGAAGGTGACATCCTTGGCGTATGGGGGGTACATGCATATTTGATGGTATCCTTAAAAGGCATCTAGAAAAATCATTATTGAAAAACCGACGGCTGAATAAACCAGCGCGCCGATTCGAGGCAGAGGGTAACAATCCTTAGGGCATGCTTTATTCAAAAGGGAAAATCAACACACATTCTCCACTTCCCCTCCCCTTTCTTCACCATTACAACATTACTCACCCACCCCAGGTACTTGTTTGCGGATATGAACGCCACCTGGAGTAGCTTCTCCACCTCCTCTCTGATGGGCCTAGCCATCTTGGAAGTGATGGCTCTCTTATTCTGCCGAATGGGACGAGCCTTGGGGTCAAGGTTGAGAAGATGGCATAACATGTCTGCGTCGACCAACGACATGTCGGCTGTGCTCCAGGCGAAGATGTCAATGTTCTCCTATATGCACTTCCTGATCTTCTCCTGATCCTCAGGGTTGAGCTCTCCACTTACTTTTATTTTTTTCCTTCCTTCCCTCCTTGGTGAGAACTTCCACCGCCAGCACCTCAACAGCCTCCTTCAGCCTCGAAGGGTCCTCCACTCCCTCCTTCTCCCTTACCCTCTTTTCCTGCTCCCTGAGCTCATGCTCTATGGCTTCACGCCCCTCAACGGCCGCAGCCACCTCCCTTAAGAACCTCTCCACCTCTTCATCTGCACCTCTTATTAGTGACGAAACTCCCCTCCTTTCCGGATGAGCCTCTCTCCTGGACGACTCCCCTACTTACCCAATCTTTCTTTTCCTTCTTCCTGCCTCTTCTGTCTCCCCTCCGATCTAATGATCCCCTCTTATTTTTGGATCCCCCGCAATGACACTCTCCCCTCCTACTTCTTCCCTTTCCTCTTCTACCTCTCCTCCGACCTCCTACTCTCTTACCATTTCTAGCTCCCCCGCAATGCCACTCTCCCCTCCTACTACTTCCCTCTCCTCTTCTACCTCTCCTCCAACCTCTTGCTCCCACTACTCCATCCTCTTCTCTAGCTCCTCGGCATCATCTTGCTAAGAGATGGTGTTTACCGCTGTCACGTAGCACTCTCTGGCTGACTATGGATCTCCTCACACCCTGATTTGAGTTCCCCTTGAGTTGAGTTTCAAGCATTGATGGAAGGACGATGGGACGCACCTAAAGGCGCCGATCAAAAGGCACCCAAAGATTGCGTAGTAACTGCTGGGAGCGTCCACTATCACAAAGAGGCAATTCCTAGACAGCCCTCCCAGAGTTACTTGGAGTCCAACTCCCCCCTCGACCTCTTTCCTTTCTCCTAAAAACCCGAACAACGGCCCGTCAGCTGCCAACACCCTCCTTGACTCTACCCTCATCTAGTTTAATGTCTTATTGAAAATGACATTCAACGAGCTCCAATTATCCACCAAGACCCTCGATACCGTGAAGTTCTCGATGGCGGTCTGAATTACAAATGCATTGCAGAATGGATCCTCATGATCCAACAAGTCCTTCCTAGAGAAAGTGATTTTTACATCCAGGGGAGGGGCCTGTGACGTCGAGGCGACGCTCCGACGATATATGGTATGAAGGCTGGCCTTGCGTGTAGCCTCAATCCCCACCCCCCATGGATCACCCTAATCCCTCCTCGACCTCCCACATCTGATCGGTCCACACACCGATCCTCATCATCGGTCCCAGTCACCTCTATTATCCGCACCGGTAGCTGCTGCTCACCTGCTCCTCTTCCCCTATTAAATTCCAGAAACTCATTGCAGGTAATCGTCATGTGACCCTCCTCCTCGTTGAAGTCACAATATGGCAAGGCTACCTCCCCCTCTCATCTCCCCTCTGGTTTGTTCCTCCTTTTCCATGCTCCAGCTCCTGCTCTTCCCCGCTCTCTTCCTCTTCCTTGCCCTTGGCTGATGGCCATAGCTTGCTGAGGCAGGGTGGGAGTGGTCTAGGACCATGTCCGAACCCTAGCTGGTTGAATCTCCATGGGCCTCCCTGGTAATTCCTTCCCCCTTGGGGAAAAACCTCTTCCCTGCCCTTTAAAAGGGCCTCCTGGCTCCCTCCAACCCAACTCTTGGTGCACCGGACCCCTCGACTCCTCCCTCTTCCTTCCTTCCTACTGCCTCTCTCCTCTTGGTTCCCTTGACTCACCTCCTCAACCTAGACAACTTCTTAGCAAACGCCGGGTTTGTTGCCTCCATCACTATCTCCTTCGCTGCCTTCTCAATCAACGCTTCAAATGACAATGGAGCCTTCCTGGTCAAGCTCATCTTGAAGAAGCCCTCCCTCAGCCCCACGGAGAAGGCCATCTGGAGAGTAAATCCTGGCACCTTCTGAAGTTCCAGGATTTCGACCTGGAAGCGGTCCACGTACTAGGCCAAGGACTCGTCGGCCTTCTGCCTGATCAGAAAAATAGACTCCGGATTCTTCTTCCACTTCTTCGAGGTCGAGAAGCGCAACTGGAAGCTCATACTCAAGTCATCAAAACCATATATCGACCCTTCCGAGAGTTGACGAAACAAGTCCCTAGCTTTTTCCTCCAGGGTGATGGCGAAGAGACGGCACTTGAATGCATCCGTCATCGGCCTGATGGAAACCGCATCTTCGAACGATTGCAAGTGCTAGAGGGGTTCGTATTTCCCCACGTAGCAAGTCATCACTGGCTCGCAAAACCCCTCCGGGATGGGAGCCGAAAGAATTAACTGGAAAAAAGGAGACCCTCTCGCCGAAGGTCTCGCCACCTCCACTCGCGCAACAATCTCCCTTGGCGAGATGGAACCCGCGGAATTGGAGAAAATCTCCCTTCCTTCCAGCTCTCGCTGGCTCCCTTCCACCACTTTCTACTTCCCTGGTCACCCCCCTCCGTGTCCTCGCCTACCCTTGCCGAGATGATCCCCTCCTGAGGTACGAGACCAGACGCCGGAGGTAGGGGGGTCACGCAATCACTTCGCTCTGAGATCTACTGTAGCATATCGATGATGCCTTCATGGATGCCATGAACTCCTCTCTCCTAACGTATCCTCCCGGGTTTTGGGACCCGCCCTCATCTCCTTCTCCAAGATCTCCTGCCATGAAGTGGTCCAAGGTTCTTCTGTGTAGGTGGCGATCGACGCTCACCGCACCAAAAATGTTGAAGCAGGCAAACCAAGCTCCTCCTAAAGCTCGGATCTAAAATTGCAACTCACAGCTAATCTTCTCGAACCACCCCCAGGATGAGAGTCTCAAAGGAATAGATCATGGGCTTCAGCTCGGAGGTCCCACCTCTAACCAAGAAAAATTAGCAATTCTTACTCTCCCTAGCCAATGCTGAGCTAAGTGCCTTAATGGAAGACAAAGAAGGGTCAACAACCTTTTACCAGGCACCTTATCGGTCTATTTATAGTCCTATGAGTTTGAAATGCAAATAACCAAATTGAACCGACCTGAAATTACCAAAATACCCTGGGTCTGGTCTGCCAACAGCAAAATTTCGCTGTTCTGAAGGGCTATATGCAGACCACCGAGTGCAAAAGCGTAAAATCACCTGGGGCTAAAAGGTAAACCACCTTCCAACTAAACCGGAACTCGACCAACACTGAGCCGGTGTTAGGCCTTTTGCCGAACCGGCGCTCAGGAAAGCATCATCTCGCGAGCGAGAGCTCTTCCCTCCCGAGCCCTCTCGCCTAGCGAGCAGCTCTCGCCCCACGAGTGGCCCCTTCCCTAAGATCCACTCGCCTAGCCAATGGCATGGCTCTCACCTGGGCCCCTTTAGTTAGTGAGCAGCTCCCACCCCGCGAGTGGCCCTTTCCCTAGGATCCACTCTCCTAGCGAGTCGGCTCTCTCTTGTGCCCATCTCGCCTAGCAAAAAGCCTTCTCCTTAAACTCACCTCGCCTTCTTTTCCTTGAGCCTTCTGCTCCTGCGAGACCAAGGTTTAAACAACGCCATATAACCAGAATCTAAGTTAGTCGAACTGAGTTCACAGTTAGTAGAAATCTCATCGTTCGTCGAACTAAGCTCAGAGTTTGAGTATTTGAGTTAGTCGAACTGAGTCCAGAGTTTGTTGAGCTGAGCTCATCATTTGTCGAAATAAGCTCAGAGTTTGAGAATCTAAGTTCGTCGACTCAGTTCATAATTCGTCGAACTGAGTTCAGAGTTGAGTGAGTTAGGCTGAGACAATCAAAGCCTAAGGAATATGAGGCAGAAGAGTGGCTAAGTCAACAGGCGTTGAGTGAAGGCCACTCACTCAACGTCATAGCCTCATTAATATTGAGTAACACTAGGTCATCAAAGCTAGTGTTCTTTAAACACAAAAATTTGGCTAAGTCCAAAAGCATTAAATGAGGCATGCTCAGTTAATGTCTCAGTGCTCAAGAAGCTGCAGAAAGCTTTTTAAGGCAAATAGTGTTGAGTGAGGCTTGTTCACTCTATGCTCTCAATGCCTAGATAGACAGAATTCTGTCTAAGTGTTTTGGCTTTAAGTGAAGCTCATTCACTCAATGCATATTCTATTGATGCTTGATTTTTGACTAAGTCCACATGTGCTGACGTTAGTAAGTCAACAAGTCAACTTTATTCAAATTGTTAGCGACAAAGCAATAGTAGATGACAAAAGACACCGTAGACCTACTGTACGACAGTTAGACGTTAAAGCAAAGTTAAAACAGTCATTAAATATGTGGGGCCCACTGCTTAAAGAGCCGTTGGGGCTTAAACAATACAAGCAATGGATCTTACAGAGGAAGAAGTCTCTAAGAGTTAAAGTGTGTTCTTCTTCACCGCCATTATTGTTGTGCTGAATAATAGGAAGCTCAAGTCAGCAAGGAGAAGAGGAAGTTAGCAGTTGTCTTCTTCATTGACTTCAGCAAGATCAGAGTATTTCTTTGAGGAAAGAGGAAGCGGCCAAGGGATGACCCTTGCTGCAGGTTCTTCACAGTTCCAGCTGTACAAGTCCTGAAGAACATTTACTGGAGGATGTGGAGAATAAGTTGGGACTGGGCTTATAAGTTCAGTCAAGGAAAGAAAGGAGAAGCTGAGCTTCTACAAGTTGCTACGCACAGAAGTATCCTTATTGTTGTAAATAAGTTGAGCTGAGAAACCTTGAGCTCAGTTACAACTAGTATTGCTGCAGTAACTTTACAGCTCCAGCAGGAAATATCCCTAGTGCGGTGAAGAAGAACTTAGGACTAAGTATTTCTTAGTTCAGTAAAGGTAGACTCAGGAAATAAATTCTAGTAGTCAAAGTTTGGCTGAGTCTAACTCAGTCAAGGTAGATTAGCACAGAGAAATTTCTCTTGTGTCCAATCAAGAATCACCAACCCACTTCTAACTTGAAGGATCCTTTTTGGATCTGAGTTGTAGGAGCAAAGTTGCACTGAGCTAGGATCCAAGTGTGGATCTGAGCTGTAGGGCTTTTGAGCCTTAGATTGTAGGTGAGTCATTCTCACTGAAAGGTAGGGCACTTGTGTCATAGCTTTACGATCCTTTAGATCTAAGGTAGGGCTGTACTCCTAGCCTGAGTGTAGGGCTTAACAGCCTGAGGTAGGTGATCTTAGGATCACTCAGTTGTAGGGACTTGGGCCTGAGAAGTAAGTCTTCGAGGAGACTTAGAGATCATGAGAGATCTGCTATGTAAGCTCTTTGGAGCAGGTTTTGGAGAAGTCCCTAGTCCAACAAGATACTTGGATAGGTGGGAGGGAAAATGGATGTACTCTTGTTAGGGGAACCACTTTAAATCAGTGTGTGCTTTTATGTGTTATTTTATTTGTGAAGGTTGCATGTCTTGAAAGCATAACTAATCAATTAATAAAGCACCCAAAGTAAAGAAAACAAAGATAGTCACTAAGGATTAAGAAACCTATTCACCCCCCCCCCCCCACTCAAGGTGATTTAGCTATCCTTGAAATCAAAGACTTTCACTAACAATAAATAAAAGGGTTTTGAGGCAAAGGAGTAAAAGGTTAAAAAATATTCTAAACTAAAATAAAATATTTTTAGAGCAACTATACTAAATTGAAATTTCTTAAGAATAATAAAAAAGTAGAAATAATTGAAATCCAACGATGTTGAGCAAGAACCACAAAATTGACGCTAATTAAAATTAAAGAGAAAAAGTGTTGACTAAATTACTCTAATCAATTTAAAAACATAAATTGCTCCTTAAAATTAAATCACCTAAAAATTAGATTTAAATAATTATGATAGAATAAAACTGTAGAAAAAATAAGAATGCTTATAAATAAACTCAAACACAACATTTTGAAATAACAAAAACCTATATATGGGCTTATTATTTTTTGAATTTTTTTAAGTTTTAAAATTTTTGGAATTTTGGGGGTTATAATCTTTTTTTTTAATTTTTCATTTTAGAAATACTAGGAAATAGAAATAAAACAAAGTAAGTAAAAAGTAATTATTATATTATTATTTTAAAAAAAAAAATCACCAAAAGAAAAGAAAGTATAAGCAAAAACAATTTTTTTGAAAAAGTTCATGGGTTTTTATAAATTTTTGTAATTTTCTAAGTTTTATAAATTTTTGAATTTTTGAAATTTTTTAAACAAAAGGGAGAATACTCGCAAACTTAAAACTCAACATTGTCCCCAATATTAAATCCTAAGTATGAGGAATGAAGGAAATGAATATTTACAGCGGGACAAAAATTAAAATAAAGAATTGAAATTAAAGACTAGAAAAAGGGCACATCCCTATATTTTGTGTTGTTGTTTTCTTTTTTTTTGTGTGGAATGGTGATAGCAGCACGAACACCTGCAAAACATGTTAGGAGAAAAACTACAAACACAAAATCAAAAGAGAAATTTTTTCAGAATTTTTGTATGTTTTATAATTTTTCTTTATTTTTATATTTTAATTTTTTATTTTGAATTTTTAAAATTTACAAAAGTAAAGAAAGATAAATTTTTGGTATGTTTTAATTAATCTTAGACTACCCAACGGATTACCGATGATAGGTTCGCAAGGTACTAGGAGGTACGATGAGATGACACCTCAAATCTCCCTTTCTAAGAATATAATTATAACATTTTTAGGTGAAAAGGAAAAAAGAAATACATAAGGGTAAAAGTTATAGCATTTTCTCTTTTCAAAATATCGATAAAAATATCACTGGCAACGACGCCAAAAACTAGATTAAAACACAAAAAATTTAGTAAAATATCTCTGACAATGTTGCCAAACACTTGATAAGGAAAATTAAGAATTAAGTTATATTTCTCCAAACACTATCTATGATGAAGGCAAGCGTACCTATCGTTTATAGCATATGATATAAAAACATATCAAGGTCATATAAAACATGGGTTTTTCGAGTACTACTTTGAGAAAACAAAATTTTATTTTTCCTGAGAAAACATTGAATTGAAATAAAGCTAAGTTAAAAATTAAATATGAAAAAGAAAAACTAAAACTTAGATTTGAATAATCATACATAGAGATATAAAATTCAGGTCAAAGTAATGAAAACTAAACTCTCCTTGAAATGATAAGATGAAAGATAATTTTATAATTATACTAAACTAAGTCGTTATCGTGGAGATTCTCAAATTATGAATGCACCTCTCTCGAAGGATTATGCCCAACTAAGATTAGGTTGATCGATCAAACTAACGTTCTCAAATAACAACACCCTAAAACTCATCCTGACGAGGTGAATCCCGTAGTAGAATTTGACTCTTATCCAAAAGATTTACGTCATCCTCTCTCGAGAGTTGCATTAAACTCTTTTTATTCCCAAGCAATCAATTCATACGCATGAGCCTGTCAGCGAACTAGAGTACAAAAATGAATACCGAAATCTGTAACATGAATATAGATCTGATAATGACATAAATCTGGAATAAATATAAGGTAGATAAGAAGGAAAATAAAAGAGAAGGATGAAATCAAACCAAATACACGAATAATGGTAGAGACTAAAAATTATGAAATAAAACGTTTATAAAAAGATAAGTAAAACTAGAAATGTGATTATAGAAATAAAACCTATGCTAAGAAATTGAAAGTGCGCGAAATAAAAATACTTGAAATTGAAATCTAAGATATAAAAGAAGATACAAAATGAAAGAACTAAAATACAATCTCTACCCAAACGGGTAGAGCGAAAATTAATGCATGACATTACGAAAATTATGGGAAATAAAACTAACTTAATTTTATTGATTAAAATAGTCATTACAACAAAGTAAACCTAATCAAGGAAAGAAAAGATACAAGACATAATAAAAATTACATAAAGGAAAATTAAAACATAAAAGTGAAAAACAACATTGATTGGGAGTGAAATAGAAAACTACCCATAAGAGGGCTGTCCAAGCAAGGTGATTATTGTGGGGGTCGACATATTTTTATAGGTTAAAATTCTGGGGCAAACGCCACCCTGTCATGCCTTTGACTAGGGGCGTGTAATATTAAATGACATTGTGGATGGATTTGGGTATAGTCGCAGGCTGAAGGTGTTGGGTTCGAAATTGAAGGAACACACCCAAGAAACACGCTCATGGCCTCGGGCTTGTAAGGTATGGAAGTCAGAAACTCTAATTGTGTTGGGAGAAAAAGACAAGGGACGTGCCCCAGGGTCGCGTCAGTGATATGGAGGCATGACATATATGGTTGAAGGTGGCATTATCGAGGCGTGAACTCGGAGCAGATTCTGAGGACTTGCCTATGAGATATGCCCATGACTAGGGGGTCACACTTGTGACACCTTGGCGTGTAATATTTGCTTACTAGATTTTAGGAATAAGATCAACAATTATATTGGGATTATGTCACACACCCTGGGTCATGCATACCCGTTACTAGGGGGTGTGTACTTGGAGAAATCATTGGCAAAAATTCCTGAAAACCTGCAAAACAAGAAATAAAACATTATTAGAACACAGAATATAAAAAGAATAGATTTATTAAAAGAAATATAAGAAAATAAAAATAATAAATAAAATATTAACCTAAATTGAATACTAAAACTATAAACAAAATGATTGAAACCGAAAACTCGGTGTCTGTGGAGTTCACCCTTGGAGAAGGGGTGATCGCACACTTACTTCTCTCTCGTGAGTCAAATGACTAAGGAAAAAAGAACAGGGGATAGACCCAAGGGCTCTACGTGGAGGTCCCACCACACACTTAGAAGATCTTAGAGCGCTTCTCCTCCCTATCTTAATGTCGAGCTAAGGATACCTAAAAAAGCGCAAGAAGACCGCGGGCACATGTAAGCATGCCTTCTGAGGTACCCTCATGTGTCTATTTATAGATTTATTAAAACTGTCTGCCAAAAGCCAACCTCCGTTTTTCCAAATAGCAATATGCAGTCTAGATTGGCCTGCCAACAACGTAATTACGTTGTTTTATGAGACTATAGGTAGGCCAGCTAGGGCAAAATGATGAAAACACTTCATACAACGCTGGTTGAGTGCCTCTCTGAAACCTCCACTCGCCTGAGGTGGCAAGTGCCCAATGGAGCGGGCACTCGCCACCTCATTTTGCCCTAGGCAAGTGAGGACCTATTCTAACCCACTCGCCCGCTACTTGTGGAGTTCCCTGGGCGGGTGCGAGCCTGCTGCTCCACTCCCCCCTGCTCCGCTCCATCCTACCTTGGCGAGCCTAGCGAGTCTACCGAGATCCTACTCAATGCTAAAAGGGAAATATTGACTGTCTCAGCTTCACTCAATGTCAAGGAAAGATGCATTGAAGTTTCTTGGCTTCACTCAACGCTAAGGAAAGAGGTGTTGAGTGAGGTAAGCTAAGCTCACTCGACACCAGGGAGGATGGCGTCGATTGGACTCGATGCCAGATGCGAGTGGGCTCGATGCCGAGGGTTTTGTTCGCCCTGGACTTTGCTGGTCTGGCTCCTATTGACATCATTTTCCGGATATGGGGTTGTACACGAATCCCCTCTCTTTGTGAGGTTGTCCCAAGCTCGGAAAAAAACATCAAACTCAAAGATATCGAAGTGAGTGGGTCAGTGAGCCAAAGGGAATATTTTGGTGGGATCTGCTAATGGCTTTATATATACGCCTACTGGGGCATCCTCTCCTAGATCCGGGGTGGATGCAACTGGGAAAGCTAGTGTCACGCACTCAGCACGTGCGTCGAGTGCGAACTAGAAGAGGCCAAGAACCTCCTGCCAGAACTCCTCGAACATGCCCACTGTGGTGAGAGGGGGAGGGGGTGGCAAGTCGGCCCTATCCGAACCCTGCCCTTCTCCTCCAATCATCGAGCCTGCTGAAGATTTTCTTTGTTGACCACTTTCCATGCACACCGCACCAAAAATTTTGAAACCGAAAAACTCGGTATCTATAGAGTTCACCCTTGGGTAAGGAGTTATCACACACTTACTTCTCTCTCCCGACCCAAATGACAAAGGAAAAAGAATAGGGGACAGACCCTAAGGCTCGGCGTGGAGGTCCCACCACACACCCGGAAGATCTTAGAGCACTTCCCCTCCCTAGCGGAATGACGAGCCATGGATACCTCAAAAAGCACAAGAAGACTGAAGCACAAGTAAGCATGCCCTCTGAGGTACCCCCTTGGGTCTATTTATTGATTTCAAAAAATTGTCTTCCAAAAGCCAACCTCCACTAATCCAAACAGCTATATGCAGTCCAGATTGGCCTGCCAACAGTGTAACTCTGCTATTTTAGGAGATTATAGGCAGGCCAGTGGGGGTAAGACGATAAAAACACCTCATACAACGCTAGGAGAGCGACCCTCAAACACCGTTGAGTGTCTTGGCCTCACGCAATGCCAAGGAAAGAGGCGTTGAGTGTCTTGGATTCACTCATTGCAAACGAAAGAGGCGGTGAGTGAGTGTTGGGTCCGACATTCCTTCACTTGACCCGTGGTGCTCTGCTATTTATATAAAAAATTAAGTAGTGCCTCCACAGTCGGGCTTTTGGTGCAGTTGGGTATGCGCTTGATCCTTCAATTGGTATCAGAGGAGGTCACGGGTTCAAGACCGGGGGGGGGGCGCTATTAAATCCTGATTTTTCCCTTCTACCTGTGTGGGTCCGGTGGGTCAGGCAACCGTGGACATGTGGTAACCCCACCTCTGAGCCGTGTGGGCCATGTGGTAACCCCACCTCTGAGCCGACGGGTTGTGCTGGACGTCGGGGGGGGGGGGGATTGTTGGGTCCGGCATTCCTTCACTTGACCCGTGGTGCTCTGCTACTTATATAAAAAATTAAGTAGTGCCCCCTCCAACAGTCCGGGCTTTTGGTGCAGTTGGGTATGCGCTTGATCCTTCAGTGAGGTAACCTCACTCGAAGCCAGGGTGTATGGCATCGATTGGACTCGACGCCTGATGCTAGTGGACTCTACGCCGAGGGTTTGGTTCACCCTAGACTTTGCTGGTTTGGCTCCTGTCGAACCCACTCGCCGAATACAAGGTTGTACACAAAATCTACTCATCAGTAGAGATAATTTATGTTACTTGTAATATGAATCGGGTTAAATTAAAAAGTAGTTTAGGTGAGTGTGTAGAAATTCATTAGAAATGTATTACTCAATTTGAATAGAAGGGTGTCCTTTCTCGATGACTAGAAAATGCCCCTAGCTACCTTCGAAACATGTGCATCTCAAAATAATTAAAATTTACGGAAATGATATAGACATTTCTTTAGAGAGTTCGAGCTTTTGCATCCAACCACAAAAATTTTACCATGGTCTACACAAATTTGAGCCCTTTACCCTTTTTTACTGATTATCCATCATCATTTTTTCACCAATGCCAAAAATCCGAACCTAATTGCACATGTAAAATCTTAAGCTAGTTTTTTGGGAAAAATTGATTCTATGTTTTTGTATATGGTGAAAAGCAAAAAATAAAAAAAATCATGGGTGTCTGTTTGAAAAAGCTTGAGCAAAAATTGAAGAGAAAAATATTCTATGAAGCGGAAATTGAAAAAGTAAAAAAAATTGGTAAAGGTTTAATTTTGTGTCCCCCTTATCAAAATTCAAGTATGGGGGTGCCACCTTTTAATTTTCAATTGTAGTCTCTTTTTATGTTTAATTCAAAATGTTTTTTTAAGTGTAATAAGCCTTGTTGTTTATCTTTGTCTTAACTCGCCCTTAAACTTAAGCCTTATGCGTCAAGCTAGTTGTTGGGTCCATTGATCCCAATTCCTAGATTTGTAAGTCAAACAAGTCAATAGTATACACATAGTTGTATTTGATGTATGTTCAAGTTCATGCATGCAGGTTGTTCCTTGCCACATTGATTGAATAGGTGGACACAAATAAGTATGCTGGAAAGACATGGAATCTATCTAAGTCCATAGTCATTGAGTGAAGTAGGCTCACTCAATGCCAGATGTCTAAGGAAGAAAGCTGGAAAGAGATATTTGACTAAATCCACAGGCGTTGAGTTAAGCAAGTTCACTCAATGCAAGATGTCAAGAAGAGATGTTGAACAAGACAGAAATTCTTTTTAAGTCCAGAGGCGCTGAGTGAGGATAGCTCACTCAATGCCAGATGAGTAGAAGCATCGAATAAAGACCAGTACGTCAAAGCCTTTACATTGACAGTAAATAAAAGTGTCTAAGTCCATATAAGTTGAGTGAAGAGAGTCCACTCAATACCATACAACAAAAACTGATGAGGAAAGACTGTGCAGTCAAATCTTAAGAATTTGGCAAGGCAGAAAAGTGGCCATGTCCACAGGCATTGAGTGATTACAACTTAATCAATGCCATACATCTAGAAGCGTTGAATCAAGCTGCTTTAGTCAAAGCCACGGAGAATCTGTCAAAGGTATCTGGCTAAGTCCAGAATCGTTGAGTGAAGCCAATTCACTCAACGCCATGCTGATTCTATCAAAGTATGAGAAGAAACAAACAGAAATTTTGGCTAAGTCAAGAATCATTGAGTGAGGACAGCTTACTCGATGTCAGAGAAGAAAGCGTCATGTGATTTCAAAGCTCAAGAGAAGATAGACAAAAAAGTCTTTCTAAGTCCAGATGCGTTGAGTGAGGACAGCTCACTCAACTCCTCAGCAAGATGGCAGACTTTAGAGAAGTTGTTAAGGACAAAAGATTTGAGTGATGAAGCTTCACTAAATGCTCTCAATGCCTGAGATGCAGAAGTGTTGGTTAAGTGAAATTCGTTGAGTAAAGGCCATTCACTCAACGCTCTCAACGACTGGAAGTGCAGTTTATCTGACTAAGTGTTTTGGCGTTGAGTGAAGCTTGATTCACACAACACACTAAATGCCTGGGATGAAACTGATATTTTGGCTTAAGTCCATAGATGCTTACATCAGCAAAAGTCAATATAAGTCAACCAAATTTAAATTCATTACAGGAAAGCTGCAGTACACCACTAATGGCGCCGACAGCCTGTTGTATGATTTATTTTGTAAAAGGAATGTTATAAATCAGTAATTAAAGCTGGGCCAACAGGTCAAGAGAGCTATTGGATAGCGAATAATAAATGGAATGAGATCGGCAGAGAAGGGGACAACTTTAGGGTTTGTCTTTTCGCAAAAGTGGCGCAGCTTCTTCTTCTTCTTCTTCACCATTATTGCAGAGCTTGAAGAAAAAGTGTAAATCGACTGATCCAAAAGTTCAACAAGATAGCTGTTGAGATCAACACCATTAATAGCGGGGTTAGAGATATTTCTCTAAGAGAAAAGTAGTCAAAGCCAACCCATGCTGCGGTTTCTTCACAGCCCAAACAGAGGTTATACTAAAGATTATTTTCTGGTGCTGTGAAGAAGAAATCTGGTCTAATCTTTCTAGGAACAGAAAGAGGGAGACACAAAGATCGTCTTCTTGTTGTCTAAATCAACATCAACAAACTTATCTCTATTTGTAGGATCTTTCTAGATCTGAGTTGTAACCCTATTTATAAAGGCCGAGTGGTAGGATTCTGCTAAGAATCTTAGTGTAGGGCAGTTTGCCAGAGGTAGGATCATTTGTTGATCTGAGGTAGGATCAAGATTTGGATCAGAGTTGTAGGGAACTTATGCCTGAGTTGTAGGATCCTTTGTATCTGAGGTAGGGCTATCCTCCTAGCTTGAGTGGTAGGGCCTTTGTCCTTAGGTAGGTGATCTTTTGATCACTTAGTTCTAGGACTTTGTGACCGAGCTGTAGGTCTTGGAGGAGACTGAGTGGTCCTTTGGGATCGTGTTCTATGCTCTTATGAGCCAATTTTTTGGTGAAGTGTCATATCTAACATAATGTTAGAAAGATGGCAGGGACAGTGGACGTACCCATACTCAGGGGAACCACTATAACCGATCTGTATGCTATGTGTGATCTTCTTGAAAGCAAAATTAATCTTATCACAATAGACCCAAAAATATATAAAGGTCAAAAGAAATAAAAGAAAGGCCTAAAAACCTATTCACCCCCTCAAGGTGTCTATCTACCCTTGAAATTAAAGACTTTCAATTGGTATCAATGCCATATTGCTCAAGAAGGACTAAACAGTATGAGTAGATCTCCATGGGTAGTAAAACAGAATATACTTATGGGTTCAGGGGAGAAACATATGGAGTTGGGTTCCTTGAAGCTTCCAATCTTCAGGAAGGAAGGCTTTGGAATCTGGAAGGAGAAGGTCAGACTCTTCATGGAAGCATCTGACCTAACAATCTTTGTCACTAGAAAAGAGGGACCTTTCATCCCTATGAAATTCTCAGCTCTAGATGCAACAATCCAGACACAAAAGACTTATTAGGAGATGACCAAGGATGAGGTCATTCTTGCCACCTTGGATAAGAGGGCATATAAAATTATTGTGAGTGTCATAGATGACTCCACCTTTCAGAATCTGGTGTACTACGAGACCTCCAAGGAGATGTGGGACACTTTGGTAGTCTACATGGAGGGCATAGAAGAGGTCAGAGTTGATAGGAATTCCATGCTCAACTAAGAGTATGAGGCTTTCAGGCAGTCTAAGGAAGAGGGCATAACTAGCTGCTATGAAAGATTCTTTAGAATATTAAATGAGCTAAGGACCTATGGATGGGTCATTAACAATTATGAACATAATGACAAATTCCTAAGGTCTCTAACTAGAGACTGGGAAACCAAGATTTGAGCCATCAGGGAGGTGGCAAAGTTGGCAGATACTCCTCCACTGACTCTGTTTGGGAAGTTGATATCATATGAATTGTAGCTGATTGCCCGGAAAGAGGAGGAGACAAGCAGCATATCTCTGATCAAGGAGAAGGGTGTGACCTTTAAGGCAGAGAGCCCAAAGAGGAGCAAGAAGAGGATTGCATCGCCTCCAAGAAGGCAAGTTTATTCAGACAGCTTAAGGCCTACCTCATCAGATAACAGTATGTTTGATAAAGACTTTACTGCCTTTGCAAGGCAGTTTTAGAGGCTGATGAAGAGGAAGCACTAGAGGAGAAGACCTTCCTCCTCCTCTCATCACAAGGAGGTCTACTACACGGAAGAGAAGAAGCACTCCAAGGGAGATAGGTATGACTCTAAGCCTAGTAAACATGTTTCCTCTAATGTTGTTTGCTATTGTTGCTGAAAACCTGGGCATGTGATAGCTGAATTCACAGTCAAGAGGAAGGAGCCTGGTGAGAAAAAGGTCCACCAGCACAAGGGCAAGAAGGAAAAGTCCTTCATTATAAAGAAGGATAATAAATGGATTGACAAATCTTCATTTGAGTCTGAAGAATAGGAAGCCTACATCGGCCTCTATGCTGCTGAAGAAGAAGTTGAAGAAGAAGCCTTCATTGGGATGCTTGCTGCTATTGTAGAATGAAGCTGAAGACTGTCCTGATGTTGGGAAACTAACAGGGCCCCTCTATCAACACTAAGAAGATGATACTTGAGGTGGATGATGAAGAAGAAGATGCCATCAGCTACTATGGGCTGATGTCCAGTTCTGATGAAGAATCAAGCAAGGATCAGTCGGGTTCAAGCAAGGTATATTCCTTATCTAGTTCTTCTTTTGAGACAGGCTATGAGACTACCCCAAATTTTGATGCTTCTTCATCCAGTGATGAAGAGGGCTCAATTTTTGAGGAATATATCAATCAATTGATTAAAGAGTATGGTGCACTACTGAATGCTTTCAAGAAATGTAAGAAGTTGGCCAAAATGCGAGCTGAGGAGATACCTCTCTTCAGCTTGTTGCTTCCCAGTAGGCTGAGACAATAACTTTGCTAGATCAAAAGGCAAGGAAAGTTATCCAACTGAAGAACATTTCTATCATTCAGATTGGCACCATCAGATTCAAGGATAGTCTCATTATGGACCTTTAAGAGAAGCTCCAGTGGTAGAAAAGGATAATGGCTAGTTATTCTAAGCTAAGTACTGTGTTGCCCTTGATAGACTCCTTCTCTCAAAAGGATAAGAAGGGGTTGGGATTCAAGGAAAGCACAAGAGTTTCCTATTCCAAAAGGAAAGGCAAGGCTCCAGTTCAGCCTCTATCTTCAAAGCCACCCATTCCTTTTAGGAAAGTTCAATTACCTTCAAACATGTATGACCAAGAGAGCATCTATGATCACTAAATGAATGGTAGATCCACTAGTGTGAATAAATATAATCACCACTTTGGTGGAAGATATAGTGGGGAAATGAGTGCCTTTAAGGATTCCTAGGAGGAAATTTAAATGGCCCATCATGGACCATTTATTTTTGGTACCCTGTCCCAAATCTCAAGAACAAGGCAGTAGCCTTCATTTTAGCCTATCCAGCAATGATTTCGACTAAGGGTAAGTCTGTCAGTAGGCCAGATCAAGCTATCTCTGATCCTATAAACAACATGCCATCTACAAAGAAGACTGCTGTAAAGGGCATTTAGAGCAAGCTAAGAAAGACTGTCGAAAGGCTCACCTTCAGTCAGATCCTTGCTGAAAGGAACCTGAAGAAGGCTATTTCACCTCTTCCTTCTATACAGTTAGCAGTTAACTAAACTGCATGACCAGCATAGAAAAGAAGATACAACATTCAAGAGTGTTGGTGTTGTGGGAAAGTGGAGAATTTTGCCCTAGATTGCTAGCACAATCAAAGTGTGCCAAGAGCAAAGGTTAATCTCCCTTTCAGAAATTTTGTAGGAAGACAATTTGTGTTTCAGACTAATCAGAACCTAGGACCCAATACCTATTTGGGGTCCTAAGGTAAGATAAATTATGTGCTGCAGGTTAGTCCAAGTGCCCATAACCCCATATGGTACTTGGACAGTGGTTATTCCAAGCACATGGCTGGAATAAGAAGCATTCTAAAGGAGTACACTCCAGTGAAGGATGGAACCGATGTTATCCTTGTGGTTCAGAAAAAGGAGTGATAATAGGCTATGGTATGATTACCAATGGCTTAGTCACCATCTCAAAAGTGGCTTATGTTGAAGGGTTGCTAAACAACCTGATAAGCATAAGCCAACTCTGTGATCTTGGCTATGTCATTGCATTCCATAAGGATCAGTGCAAGATTAAGAGGTCAAGTGACCAAGAGGTCATCTTGTTAGGCACTAGGAGTGGGAATGTCTATTGTTTGAATTTTCTATGTTTAGATATAGACTCACCCATATGTCTAGTTGAAAATGACAAAGTATCATACTATGTCCAATGGCATAAAAGGCTAGCTCATATGAAATATAATACCATTGGTAAGCTCTTTAAAAAAGTGCTAGTTAGGAATGGTCCCAAGATGAAATGCATTAAAGAAGGCATTTGCTCAGCATGCCAAAATGGCAAGAATACCAAAGATTCCTTCAAGAGCATTGAACTAAAGACTCTGTGTGGTGTTTATACCTCCAACATATGGACTTGTTTGGTCCTATGCCAGTTCATAGTCTAGGTAAGAAAGTCTACACCCTTGTAGTGGTTGATGACTATTCTAGGATTGCTTGGGTTTTCTTTCTTAAGAAAAAGTCTGAAACCCTAGATGTCTTCAGGAATTTTGTCAAGCAGATTCAGAATGAACTAGACAGTATTGTTGTCAAAATCAGAAGTGACAATGAGACTGAATTTCAGTCTAAAATCATGAGAAGTTTCTGTGAGGAGCAAGGGATTCATCAAGAGTTTTCTTCACCAAGAACACCCCAGCAAAATAGGATTGTTGAGAGGAAGAATAGAACTCTCATAGAGGCTGGTAGGACCTTGCTAAGTGACACATCTCTCCTAGAATATTTCTGGGTTGAGGTAGTTAATACTACAAGTCATGTCCTTAACCAAGCCTCGATCACCAAGAGCCACAAGAAGACTCCCTATGAGATCTAGAATGGCAGAAAACCAAACCTGTCTTATCTCAGGATCTTTGGTAGCAAGTTCTATGTTCTTAATAATGGGAAGTCCTATGTTACTAAGTTTGCTACCAAGTCCTGTGATGGGATTTTTGTTGGGTACAACAATCATAGTAAGGCCTATAGGATCAAAAACTTGAAAAGTCAAGTTGTAGAAGAGTCTATTAAAGTAATTTTTGATAAGTCAACTATGATTAACAGTGAGCTGCCAAGCTCCTATTCTAGTCCTGTTAGTACAGAGCTAAGGATGGACAAGCTAACCATTAAGGAAGATACTCCAGCATGCCAAGATTTAGTGGAGATTCCAGGAGAAGGGCAAGACACACTTAAAGTGGATGAAGATAAGCAAGCTCTAGCCATTGAAGCTCAGGATGCTTAAGGAAGATTGCCTCCAGTTGTCAGACATCTAAGGGATCATCCAAGACACCTGGTTATTGGTGATGCTAGCCAAGGAGTGTTGACCAGGATAAGAAGTGTCAACACAACACTATACTCAAGCTTCCTGTCACAAGTAGAGCCCAAAAGATTTGAAGAGGCCAACATAGATCAGTTTTTGATTGTAGTTATGCAAGAGGAACTGAACCAGTTTAAGAGGTGTAAGGTCTGGATGCTAGTTACCAGACCACAAGGACATAATATCACTGGATTCAAGTGGATTTACAGGAATAAACTTGGTGAAAATGGCATTATAATCAAGAACAAGGCTTGATTGGTAGCTAAGGGGTACAAACAAGAAGAAGGTATTGACTTCGATCAAATCTTTTCCCCTATAGCAAGATTGGAAGCCATCCGAATTTTCCTTGCATATGTTGTTTACAAAGGGTTTAATGTCTACCAGATGGATGTGAAGTCAGCCTTCTTGAATGGTGACTTAAAGGATGAAGTCTATGTTGAGTAGACTCCATGTTTTGTTGTTCCTAACTCACCTGCATCTATTTATAGACTTAGGAGAGCACTATATGGGCTGAAGCAAGCCCCTAAATCATGGTATTGTACATTGTCTAGCTTCCTCATTGAGAAAAAATTCTCAAGGGGGAAGATAGACATGACCTTATTGATGACTTCTTTTAGTCATCGTTTTTTGGGTAATTTAGTAGCCTGAATGCCTAAGTTTATTTTTATTTTATGCTTGTTATTTCATGTTTTAATGTCTTTTTATAATATATTAATTACTAGTTTAATTTTATGTTTTTAGTATTTTTATGCATGTTGTGCTTTATTTCTTCTTAAAATCTTTTTGTGTTAGGATAATATAATTACTAGTTTTATTATAGTTTTTATTTGCTTTTTATGCTGCAATTTTATGTCGTTATATTATGATATAAAAATCTATAGTATGTATTTTTATTATTTTATGTAGTATGTTTATATGATTATATTATGTGTTATGTTATGCTTGTTATTTTCTTTTGTTTGTTGTTATGTTAAAATAACTAATGTTATTTTATTTTCTTTGTAGTTACACAACATGAAGTCCAACCCGGCCACTTTGGAGCAGCCCCTATACCCGAGCCCATGGTTCAGCCCAACATGAAGCAACCTGAGCCTCAATCCATGCATGGCCGAGCCCTACAAAGCCTCATAAGCAGCCCACTTCATTCCCAAGCACACCCAGCTGCTCCTTTTCCCCAACCCGAGACCACCAAGATTTGCCTTCATGTTGCCATCCACTTTCCTCTCCTCTCTCTCCATCATTTAATATATTGCATGCATGCATTCTCCCCCTACATGGCCAGCCTCCCTCCTCTCTCTCCCCTTTATTATTTTCTCCCCACTTTATTCCTCATTGCCCCCCTTCTTTCCCTTTCTCTCATGCTCATTTAAGACTCATTCATTCCCCCCTCTCCATTTTATATTTTCTATGTTATTCCCCTTAAATAAAATACATGAATCTAGCCATTCTCTCTCCCCTTCATCAATGAAATGCATGAACCTTCTCTCCTTAGCATGTCCGGCCCCCCCTTGTCTCCCCTCATTCTAGATCCTTCTCCCTCTCCTATAAAAGGAACCGCTTGCCTCTTGTTTTTGGAAAGTAGTTTTTGGTTGATGTAGTTTTAGTAGAGTGCTTGTTCAAGAGTGTTTCTTCCCTTGTTGTAGTTTTCTTTTATTGTTGCAATTTTCTTCATAATATAGTCTTGTTTTTTTTAATATTGTATTCTCTTTTATTTTATCAAGCAATGCAAATGAATTTATATCTCTTCTATTTTATTTTCCTCTTTCCTACTATGCGTTACTAATTAGTTTTTGTGCCCGATCGCGATAAGCTTTGCGATAAAATAATATCTTTCATTTTATGTTTCATTTGTATTTTTATTTTTGATCCGACCTTGAATTATTTCATATCGACTCCGTATTGCTAGTATATGGTAGTAGATTCCGATCTCATATTTGAGTAGCTGAGAGGCTCGTGAATTTGAAAGATCACTAAAAGAAGGAAGGAGTTGAACGCAACCCTAGAGATAGGATGACGTAAATCCTCCGGATTGGAGTCAAATTCAATTGTGCGGGTCACTTCGGTAATGCGGCTTTAGGTCTTTTTGACTTGAAAGAGATTTCAGTCAAAATGTCTATAAGTTTGGGGATTTAAAGCTCTAGCGAGATTACTTCCTAATATCAGATCCGTCATGGTCTTAATAAATTGCAAATGTTAACTAATTTATTCCGTTATTTTATTTCAAAGTGAATCGTCGATCGAGCACTCGTTTGCAATATTTTATCTCTTTTAATTAAGCTTAGTTCATTTTAATTTTCAAACCCATCAATCGTTCGGTAGGATAATAGAATCGTTGTGAGTAATAGTACTTGCCTGCCCCGAGTTTTTATACGACCTTGATATATTTTTATCACTATACTATAAAACGATAGGTATACTTGCCTATTCGGATTGTAGTCCGTGAGACGATTTTCACGCATCACTTATTCCTAAGGAAATCTAAGGAGAAGATCTTCTTAGTCTAGATTTATGTAGATGGCATAATCCTTGGATCTACTGATTATAACCTTTGTAGGAAGTTAGCCAAACTTATACAAAGGAAGTTTGAGATGAGCAGTATGGTTGAGCTTAAGTTCTTCTTTTGCCTCCAAGTAAGACAGACTGAATATGGATTATCCATATCCCAGTCTAAGTTCACCAAGGATTTGATCAAAAAGTTTGGAAAAGAGAATGCCTCCACCTTGAAAACTCCCATGGGGTCAAGCATGCCTATAAACAATGATGAGGCAGGGAAACCCATTGATTAAACTTTATATAGAGGGATAATTTGCTCCCTTATATATCTTACGACAAGTAGGCCAGACATCATGTATTCTATATGTGTTTGTGCTAGGTATAAGGCTAGCCCTAAAGAATCTCACTACTCAGCTGCTAAGAGGATTTTGAGGTATCTTAAGGGCACACCAGATCTTGGGCTATGGTACCTTAGAAATAGGGATTTTGAATTAACAGGCAATTCAGATGCAGATTTTGCAGGCTGCAAAGAGGATAGGAAGAACACTTCAGGCACCTGTCAGCTCTTGGAAGGAAGACTAGTGTCTTGGAGCCGAAAGTGTTGGTTATGTAAAATTCATTGAGTGAAAGCCATTCACTCAACGCTCTCAACGCCTAAAAGTGTAATTTATCTGACTAAGTGTTTTAGCATTGAGTGAAGCTTGTTGACTCAACTCACTCACTGCCTGGGATGAAGCTTATATTTTTGCTAAATCTACAGATACTAACATCATCAAAAGTCAACATAAGTCAACATAATACAAATTCATTGCGGGAATGCTACAGTACACCAATAATGGCACAGACAGCCTGCTGTATGATTTATTCTATAAAAGTAAGGTTTTAAATCAGCAATTAAAGCTGGGCCCATGGGTCAAGATAGTCGTTGTATGACGGATAGTAAAAGGAATGAGATCGAAAGAGAAGAGAACAACTTTAGGGTTTTCTTTTCGCAAAGCGGCGTAACTTCTTCTTCTTCCTCACCATTGTTACAGAGATAGAAGAAGATGTGTAAATCGACTGATCCAAAAGTTCAACAATATAGCTATTGAGATCACCACCATCAACAACAAGGTAAGAGATATTTCTCTAAGAGAAAAGCAGCCAAGGACAACCCCTGCTGCAGTTACTTCACAGGCCAAGCAGAGCTTATCTTAAAGATTATTTTATGTTGTTGTGAAGAAGAAATCTGGTCTGAGATATCTCGGAATAGAATGAGGGAGACACATATATCATTTCTCTATTATCTAAATCAACATCAACAAACTTATATCTATTTGTAGGATCTTTCTAGATCTGAGTTGTAAGCCTATTTACAAAGGTCAGGTGGTAGGATTTTGTTAAGAATCTGAGTGTAGGGCAGTTTGCCTGAGGTAAAATCATTTGTTGATCTGAGGTAGGATCCAGATTTTGATCTGAGGTTTAGGGCTCTTGTGCCTATGTTATAGAATCCTTTGGATATTATGTATGGCTATCCTCATAGCCTGCGTGGTAGGGTCGTTGTCCTGAGGTAGGTGATCTTTTGATCTCTGAGTTATAGGGATTTGTTCTCGAGCTATAGGTCTTGAAGGAGACTGAGTGGTCCTGCGGGATTGTGTTGTAAGCTCTTAGGAGCCAGTTTTTGGTGAAGTGCCTTGTTTAACACACTGTTAGAAAGGAGGGAGGGAAAGTGGACGTACCCATATTATGGGGAACCACTATAAACCATATGTGTGTTGTGTGTGATCTTCTTGAAAGCAAAACTAATCTTATCACAACAGACCCAAAAACATATAAAGATCAAAAGAAATAAAAAAGGCCTAAAAACCAATTCACCACCTCTAGGTGTTTAGCTACCCTTGAAATCAAATAATTTCACTACTTATGTCCTAAGAATTCATAGAGTTAGTTAGTATCATGTGTAGTGGAGAAGGTGTGAACAGGCTAGCCTTTGGCCATCATCATTGATGGGTTTCTTTGGAGGCAACCTTGAGTGTCAATGTCTTGTAATATAACCCTTAGCAATCATACAACTTTCTCCCTTTGCATGACTTTAATATTTACGGTGGATTCTAATTAAAAGTAGAAATAAATAATTAAAATGCATTTTTAAAAACTCATAAACTAGAAGGTATGCCAAGAATTTTTTTTTTCTGCTAAAATTTTTACATACACAAGAAGAAAACTTCGCATTTTACACTTTTGTTTTTGAAATTCTACAAAGCATTAGGTTTTTCTTCCCCTATAGAGAATGGTTTGCTCGGGATGAGCAAAAGTGTAAATATGGGGATATTGGATGGATCTTAATTTTTTTGTATTTTAGTTTATTATTTATAATTAAATAATTATTTTGTACAACCCCATATTCGCTTAGTGGGACCCAAAGGAATCAATGGCAAGGATTGGACTAGCTTCGAGCTAGCTTTGGGCTTCAGATCAGAAGATCTCCCGACTAGGAGGAGCTCCTACCTAGAAGCAGGCGATAACGTTCACCATCAGCCAGACGAGACACGCTTCCCCCCAAGAGGCGGAGAGAAGTGTTGCGCCTCGCGGAAGGCGAGAGCTGGCTTAGTCTGAGGCATTCGACACTCCTTTTTTAGCTCCCACCAAGCGAAGGCGAGAGGGTTCTCAGCATAGGGTTCTCGCCGAGTGGGCCCAGAGCCAATGGTAAAATTACCTAATTACCCTCGGATAAAATACCCATATGCCTCCAAGGCCTGCATTTATTATTTCAGGACATCAGGATTCAGCTATTGGAAGGCCAGCCAGAGGTATTTCAGTAATTTCAGGTCAGCAAAGGCTATAAATCGACCCATATGGACTTCTTAGAAAGCAAGCTTTCATTATTCTCCAATTCTCTAGTGCTTTCTGAGGTGCTCCCATCCCAGCTTTTGGCTTTGGAGGGGAAGCTCTCAGAGATCTTTTGGGTAAGAGGTGGGACCTCCTGGATGAGGATTTGGGTTAGTCCTAGGTCCTTCATAACCAGTCGAGGCTTGAGAGAAGTAAGTGTTTGTTGCACCCCTATTTTCGAACTCTCATCGAGGTCATTTTTGGCTTCAACAGTTCTTGTGCGGTGAGCGTGGAAGGCAGCCGATACAAAAAAAGCCTTGATTTTGGTCCCATGGATGGAGGTGAAGGTGAAGGGTCTGGCTCAGGAGGTTCCCCCACCCGGGGAGAGGAGGCAACCAGGAAGATGCTAGAAGACTTCAGGCGAGAGGTCCTGCATACCATCAGCCAGTCGAGACCGCTTCCGCCCAAGAGGCGGAGAGAAGGCTTGCGCCTCGCGGAAGGCAAGAGCTAGCTCAGTCCGACGCATTCGACACTCCTTTTTTAGCTCCCGCAAAGCAAAGTTGAGAGGGTTCTCAGCATAGTGTTCTCGCAGAGTGGGGCCCAGAGCCAAGGGTAAAATTACCTAATTGCCCTCGTGTAAAATTACCCATGTGCCCCCAGGGCCTGCATTTAGTATTTCAGGATAGCAGGATTTGGCTATTGGCAGGCCAGCAAGGGGTATTTTGAGTAATTTCAGGTCAGCAAAGGCTATAAATAGACCCATAAGGGCTCCTTAGAAAGAAACCTTTCATTATTCTCCAATTCTCTAGTGCTTTCTGAGGAGCTCCTATCCCAGCTTTTCGCTTTGGAGGGGAAGCTCTCAGAGATCTTCTAGGTAAGAGGTGGGACCTCCCGACTTAGGCTTTTGGTCAGTCTTAGGTCCTTCGTAACTAGTCGAGGGTCGAGGCTTGAGAGAAGTAGGTGTTGGCTGCACCCCTATTTTCAAACTCTCGTCGAGGTCATTTTTGGCTTCAATATATATTATATTAGTTTATCTTAATTATAATCTAAAATGACTTATTTTGTGTTTTCAGGATAAACTGGGCTGCCTATAATAGTCTGAAGTATACAGGCAGGTTTAAGTGAATAATGGGAGCAATTCTACCAAAAAACCCAAAATACAAACCCCGGGGTAACATGCGTGATATAGTGGCGTGACAAAGTGTCACAACCAGGGACTATTTTTGGATCCCGAATATGCTGCCATATCAATTAATATTCCATGCTCTGAGTCACGCCCATGACCAGGGGAAAGACATTTAGGGCATGCCCGTAAAATGGCCGCCAAGAAAATCCAACAGCTTCCATGCGATAATGATTATTGAACATGCCCAAGTCATGCACATGTGATATAATACACACCATCGTACTTCATTTGGATCATCAATTACACACTCAGGCCGCCAATACTTCCCGCTAGAAGCCACAAAAAGACTGCCTGCCCTAGGTAATTTGAGTGACCTAGCGGTGTGACCTAGCCATAATGTTCCAAATTAAAGTCAGATTGTGCCTACTCCACCTCCGTTCTTCAAGATCTAGACATGAACCTAGGTCACGATATGACCTGGGGGCATGTAACATATACTTTGTAGCTATAAAGCCCAACTCCTTCGGCAACCATGTGACAAAAGTTTGGAGTCCAATTTGCATTTTATTCTACTGTTTTAGCTATTTTAAGAAATCATGTACTCTTTTCTTCTAGTTCTACTTAGCTTGTTGTTTCCTTTTAAGTTTGCAATTTTTTTCTTGTAACTCTTCTTCTAAAGAAATAAAATAGTTATATTTCTCTATTATTCTCTTCTCTTTAGTTCATCATTTATTACTTTTATACTTATGATTCCACCATCTCTATGTAACTAATTCCTATATTACTCGATCAAGATTATCTAAGGATGAAGTAATATTGTTATGATTTAGAATTTTTTCTCCAATTGTTGAATGCTTAAGATTTACCCCTAATTAATTTATTATGAGGCTATATCATCGATATATAGTTTGCATTTTTTTTTCTTTAGTTCATCGAGAGGCTCATAAGATGAATCGATCACTCAGGGTTAAAAAGAGTAGAACATAACCCTCGAGAGAGGATGACGCAACTCTTCTGAATTAGAGTAAAATCTAATAGTGGGTTCATAACATAAGGCAAGTCTTTCTTGATGCAATTTGAGAATGATAGTTCGGTTGATAAAGCAAAGCTTAGTTGTACCTAATCCTCGAGAGAGGAGTGTTCATACTTCGGGAACCTCCGCAGTCAAAGCCTCTTCATTGTTTGAATTAGAGTTCTATTTCTTTTCATTATTTTCTTATTCTAAGGTGATTTGAATATCGAGTTCTAGCTTTTAATAATTATCTTAGTCCACTTTCATATAAAAACTATTTAAATCCTTGATTTTGTAACACAACTCTATGTTTTATTTAATAAGATAATTATAATTTTTTGAAGTGGAATTACTTGATACCCCTGAGTCTAATACAACCCTGATTTAAAAATCTTATAGTAATCTCGATAAGGAACACTTGCCTTTGTTGTTTGCGGTCATAGCCCAAACAATCTAACCGCCCCTAGATCTATCCTAGGCCTAGTCACCATAGAATGTGGTGAATTACAGAATCCCCTTGGAAACCGACGTCCATACCGAACAATTTTCACCTAAGTCTTGCAAGACTTAGTCTCCCCTACCCACATAAAATTTACAATAATTAGTAAATAAAAGAAATACAATAATATTTAAAACTCCCTCAATATTATGAACTCAATGGTGATAAAGGTGCTCTAAGAATTATTGTTGTAGTTGAGCATGACCTCCATATAGAATATGCATATATGATCCTTCTGTGAGTTTGTTGCCTTTATGAGTGTTGAAGGGAGTTCTTCACAGCATAGAAGATGCTCTAAAAAAGGTATAAGAGTTCTGGATTCAATTCGTGATCTCTATATTCTTTCGGGAAGGAGGAGGTCTGCTCTTTTATTGGCATGAAAACTAATGCCAATGTTAGTGCAACCACTTGGCAATAGCAACTTTAAGAAACATTTTCATCTTTGGAAATCATCATTTTAGGAAACTTTTTTATCTTCGAAAATAAACATTTTTGGCAACTTTTTCTTCCAAAAATGGACTTTCCAAAATATACTGCCTGGCGTTACTTATACCGCTCGGCGATAACAATTTTCTTTTTTAGCACCATCCTTCCAAGTTTGGTAGAGTTTTCTTTCTTAAAGATCTTGCCTTTTCTCTCACAGGTAATTGCCTGAACGGTAGATATAACACCCGACGGTATCACCTAATTTGTCGTGCTTCTTCCCTTAGTTATCGGATTGCAAGTGGTATCGATACTATCGATGGTAGCAACAAAAAAAATACTATTTCATTATATTGACCTGTCTTCCAAGGAGTATTGAACTTTTTGCTCCTACACACTTTAAACACACAACAAATAAGGTCAAATACAATCTGGGATTTATTATTCTCAAACCAAGAGATGTGGAATGCATGTTCTAATAAACTCCCCCTTTGTATATAAGAAATACTCTATGAAAAAATAAATCATATGTAGAAAGTGTGGTGTTTATAGTAGGTGATAAGCATAATATGAATACTCCCCCCTACAAATTTGTTTCCTATTTTGTAATCCATTAAAATGATATATTTCTTCCAATTTATTCTTCTACTTTTAGTATTATCAAAAGTGGGCTGGGTAGAGAATTTTTGCAAGTACAGTTTTTTTATGTAGAGAATAATGTAATAATACCACATGCTGATAAAATATATGTCACTACTTGTGAATTTAATACTTTACCATTATCGAGCTTTAAGTATGAAAGACTTTGTTTCAAGAGCCTAAACACCTAGAGAGGGGTGAATAGGTTTTAATCTTTTTGAGTCTTTTTGATTTTAAGGAAAATAGATATTTGTAACTTCTTTTAGCACAGAATAAATCTATCTACCGAAATTAAATACAACACAATAGACACCAGATCTATAGTGGTTCCCCAAGATATGGGTACATCCACTTTCCCCCTTCGCCTATCCAGCAGATAACTGGATTCATCCTAACTTCCTTCCACTGGCTCGGATCCACAGATCTTATAAACTCAGAACCCAAAATGGTTCCTATACCTCAGACTTTACACAAGTCCTACCTCAGATTCTTCCCTGAATCCTACCTCAGGCCTCAGCCCTACCTCAGCCTTTATAATTAGGCTTACAACTCAGACTTTCCACAAGTCCTACCTCAGGCACACTGCCCTACCTCAACCTTTATAATTTTAATCTTACAATCTCAGATCTAACAATAGATCCTACAAGAATTTGTGAGTAATAAGTATACAAAACTTCACCAGCTAGATTTCTCTGTTGATGTTGTCTTCTTGATCAGTTCTTGTATAGACTAATCCTTCTGATCCAACCTAACTTAGTTTTTCAAAGCTTCTTGATTAGGACAAATAAGGTGGATCTTCTTTTGAAGTTGAAGTTGATCTTCAGTCAGCTTCTTCCTTAGATTCATATTGAACTCTAAATCTTTCTTGCAGACAGCCCTTGATCTGTAAGAATTATTCTTATTGATTCCTCACATTGTTGTCTTTGTTTTTTGTTTCCGATCTGTCTCTTATATAGAGCTTGTTTCATGGTTACCGGCTTATCCGGTTTATAACAGACTTCTGACAGTTCTGACAGTGATGTCAGACCGGTTAGTTATGATAGCTGTCAAGTCACAAGTCACGTCACCAGGTTCTTCAATGTCTTTTCAACTCAGCATACAACACTCAGCAGACTACTTCACATGTGTCGACACATATAGGCTAAGTGTCGACACAAGTCTTCAATGTGTCGACAAAAATACTCCAAGTGTCGACACAGTCATAATTCTGCTTCTCGACACTACTTTTTGTTGTTTGTGTCGACACAAGTCCTGTGTGTCGACACAACAGCTTCTTGTCTCAACATTTCTATTGCAGACAGATGGCATTGAATGTTTGTCAAATGGCATTGAGTGTGTGTCGACACAAGTCTTGTGTGTCGACACAATTGCATCAGAACTCGACACAGCCTCTTGAGAGTTGGTGTGTCAACACAAGTCTTGTGTGTCTACACAATTGCTTCAGGTGTCGACATAGCTCCTGAGTGTCGACTCATCTTCTGTTTTAAGTGTCGACACAATTCTATTTTAAGTTGTCGACATAATTCTGGATTTCGACACAACTGCTTCTTTAGGTGTCGACATAGCTTTGAGTGTAGACACAACTTCTTTATAAGTGTCAACACATTTTGCCAGTGTGTCGACACATCTTCTCTGAGTGTCGACGTAGCCGCTGGGTGTCGACATAGCTTCTTCATAAGTATCGACACATTTTGCATGTGTGTCAACACAGCTTGCTTGAGTGTCGACACAGTCTCCTTGAGTGTCAACACAGTTTCTTCACAAGTGTCGACACTTGTACTTAGAAAATTTTCCTTCAAATTTTTAAACCTGCACAATGAAACTCAAACTTCTATCAAATACACATTGATGCATATCAATGACTAAGTTATGGCTTCTCCAAATCTAGTACACATTTTCCAATTTACCCAACAATCTCCCCCTATTTGGAGAAGTCAAAACCCTTAGTCAAAGATATACATCTCTTAAGATAAAACAAAATTGTAATAGAAGTAAAAACATTTCAGAGCAGGATATTGCATAATCATTGTAAACAACAAACACTTAATACTGAACCAGATTTCATTAATCAGAAAAACTTTGGTTTACATGAATTTCTTATAGAACAAAAGAAATAAATTAGTATATTGTTCTATTACATAAACCTAGCAATCCTATTACTTACTAGGCTCCTTAATAACTATTCCTTTTCCAGACTTGATTTTAGCCTGCACAGAAGGTTCAGCAACCTCAGCTGGCTTTTTCCCTTTTAGAGCTTTCTTCTTTAATGCTTCAGCCTTGATCTTCTGTCTTTCAAAATAGTGGAAAGGTTTGGGGAAGTACTTGCTTGGCTCTTGAGCATTAGTAGGTAGCTTCCTAGCCATAGCACTTCTTCTATGCTGAAGAATTGTTTCTTGTCCTGCTTGATATTTGTTCCACTCTTGTTCAGAATACCACTTACCCCTATCATGAGTTTTATCCTTTACAGCTTTCCAGGCAGTAAGTATGAAGTTTTTAGAAGTTGGTCTCCACTGCTCAAAATCTGGCTTCAGCTTAGCCTATTCTCTGAATCTCTTCTTGGAAAGTTGAGTTTCCTTCTGAGCTTCTAATGCAGCTTCTAACATTTTAACCTTTTCCAGAATTACATTTTGTACCTCTGGTAGAGGACTATACATTTTAAGCACTTCTTTTTGAACCATCTCAAAATCAGCTGTGGGGTTGATCACCTGAGCAACTTCAGGCTGATCTCCTTCAAAATATTCAGGTTATATCCCAGACTCAGCTACATTAGCATCATCACAAAGAGGAGGATATCCTAGAGTAGCACTGATGCTATTGGTAGTCCATTTAGCATGGTTAGAGCTGGCTTTGGCTAGTAATCTCTCCCCCTTTATGACTTCTCTTGCAACATGATCTCTTATATCTTCTTTTTGGAATCTTACTTGATCAGCTATATATTCAGTTTCTTCTTTAAAATAAGCTCTGAATTTTGTCAGGAAAGTTTTTATTTTCTCCTGAGATTCTTGAAATGTTGCTTTGATAACAGATATATCTTCCTGGATTTCCTTGGAGATTTTAGCCTTCAGAGTAGTGCTAGAATCAGAGAGCCCTGTCAATATTTTATGATGTGAATCCTTGAGATTTTCATTCATCCTTATCTGATTCTCCAGTACATATCCCTGCTTCACTTCAATTTCATCCACTTTAGCTTGGATATCTTACTGTTGCTTGGCCAGGAACACCACATCATTACCTCCTTTATGGAAGCAATTTGTTATCTCCTTCTTATGTTGATTCACTTCAAATCTAATGGATTTGATGTCCTGGGCCAACTTAAACTGTAACTCCTTATGAGTTTCATCAGCATATTTTTCTATAGTCTGCCTTTGATTATCTAATTTTATTTGCATCTAGACCAGTAAAGAACTGAAGTCCATGCTTGATGTAGATGGTGCAGTTCCTAATTGTAAAGCTTTCTTATATCCAGAACTCTTCTTCTTAAACACAGACAACTTTCTTTTCTTAGCAAATGTGGCTTCTTCATCTTCAGAAGATTCAGATGTACTTTTAATATCAATAATGTCGTTTTCAGCTGGGGTATCCTTGGATAACTCCCCCTCAGTCCTTGGAATTTCCTTTTCTTTTTCAATTTCCTCCCCCTCAGTCCAATCAGTAAGAGATCAGGAAACAATTCTTCCATTATAAATTCCTGCTGTATCTGTTCAGAAGGAATAAGATTAGTTTTTTTTAAAAAAAAACTTAAAAGACTAATATCACTTGAAAGACCTATTGTTGTGTAAACAAAAGTGTTCCTTTGAACAATTTTTGAGGAGAATACTATAATACATCACTAGTCTATGGAGAAGATACTTACTTGCTCAATTTGAGCATCATTCTTATCAGTTTCTTCAGCTGCAGTGTTGATTTCAGATACAACATCCATTATTGTGTCTGCATCTAAGTCACTATCCAGGACAACAACATCAATACCTCCCCGTTGGGCAGGCAACTCAGTTTCTTTTTCTAGGTTTTCGCCCCCTGGAGTAGAGTCAATTTTTGGCTCTTGGGGCTCACAGTCCTTTGCTTGAGCATGAACATCTTGTTGTTGCTTGTCTTCATCAGAACTGATGACCACCTCCTCCTCAGAATCATTGGAAGAGTCAGCCTGTACAACCACCTTCTTTTTCTTCTTCTCTTTTAAGTTTGCTCCTTAGGAGCAGGGACTTCCTTGGTTAGAACTCTGTCCCACCTTGACAGTATCCTTACATCCATTTTTCTCATATGATTTATCTTAGAGCCATTTGCTTATTTCAGAACATCTGGAATTACTGATGTTAAGCATAGGCTGAGGATCCTTTCCCAGATTAGGTTTCTTTATTCCTTCTTGTAGTTTATCAAACACTACTACTGCCCAGTCAGTGTTTATCTTGAATATGATTCTCACCATCAGATTGAATATGTGGGCAGAAATCCGATCATGTCTACCTATCTTGCAGATAATCACTTTGCCCACTACTTCTGACAGAAATTTTCCTTGGGAATTCATCTCTTTTTTATTGATAGATGAACCAATCTTAATACAAGGATTAAGTCGACACCAGCTTAATGCTTCAGTTATTTGGGATGGAGTAATTTTGTTTGTATCCTTAATATATGGCAGATGTAGTGCTTTCCTGATTGATTTCAAAGTGAGCTTCACGTGGGTATCTTGAATAGATGCCTTGATTTTTTTTCTTTAGTGTCCAATGAAGCGGTTGTGTAGTTCTCCATTACTTCCTTCTTCCAAATTTTGGTTGGTTCTGAGACCAAAAATTCTAGTGCATTTTCAGAAATTAGGGCAATAACTCCCTGAATTTCGTTAGAAGCAGTAGTGAAACCTTCGCGAACCAATTCGTAACCTTCATTAACCTTGTCTTCTTGGTTTGGCGCCATTGACGTAAGTACTAGAGGAGAAGAGAAGAGAAAGTTTATGTTGACAGAAGGTGTAGAGTCAAAAATTCTGAGAGCGTAGTCGACCAGATTTTGGATTCACCTTTTTATAGTACTTGTGTCTAGGGCAGGTCAAAAGACGGGCCTTAGTCGACAAATCAGTTTTTTATGTCGACAAAAATGACCTAGGTCTTGACAGAACTTAAGTTAAGTCGATATGACTATGTGTCGACATACTAATGTCTAAGTTGACAAAACGTATTTTAAGTCGACACATCTATGTGTCATCATACTTGAGTCTGTGTCGACATACTTGCGTCTATGTCGACACTGATAACTTAAGTCTCGACATAGTTGTGTCGACACCAACTTTTGGTGTCGACACAAATATCCTCATGACTTATAGTTCGATAAGGTGGTGTCGACACCTATTCTCCTGTCGACACAGATACTGTCTCTGTGTCGACACATCCTTTTCCTGTGTCGACACAACATACTGAGTGTGTCGATACAACTTGCCTGTGTCGACACAAACTTTGTACTTAAACAAATTCCAAGAGAAATTTAGTGCTTACTGATTCTACTCATGGAAACTTATGTTAACCTATTCTAGGTTCAACATACTTAATTCAATTTTAAAATTATTGAATTTAGTTTCATCTAGTGGTTTTATGAAAATATCAGCTATTTTATTATCTGTTTTTACAAACTCTAGACTAATATTTTCCTTTTCAACATGTTCTCTGATAAAATGAAACTTTATTTCTATATGATTGGTCCTACTGTATGACACAGGATTCTTAGCAATAGAAATAGCACTTGTAGAATCATAAAAATAGTGGAATTCTACTTACCTAGATGTCATAATCTTCTAGTTGATTCTACATCCACATCAATTGTGCACAGCAGCTACCTGCAGCTATATATTCTTATTCACCTGTTCATATAGCTACACTGGTTTGCTTCTTGCTGCTCCATGACACCAGCCTCCCACCAAAGACTGAAAGGTTCCTGTGGTACTTTTTCTGTCTTCTTTGCATCAAGCAAAATCTGAATCTGAGAAACCTGTTAATAGAAAATCTCTATTCTTTGGGTACCAAAGGCCTAGATTAGGTGTGCCCTTAAGATATCTCAAAATTCTTTTAACTGCAGTATAATGAGATTCCTTAGGGCATGCTTAATACCTGGCACAGACACATATTACATACATGATGTCAGGTCTACTAGTAGTCAAGTATAGTAGGGAGCTAATTATCCCTCTATACAAAGACTCATCAACAGGTTTCCCTGCTTTATCTTTGCATATATGCATACTTGTTCCCATTTGAGTTTTCATTGTAGAAGGTGAGTCCAAAACATACTTCTTAATCAACTCCTTGGTGAACTTAGACTTGGATCTGGACAACCCACTCTCAGTCTGTCTAACTTGAAGTCCCAAGAAGAACTTCAGCTCACCCATAATGCTCATCTCAAACTTCCCATGCATAAGTTTGGCAAACTTCCTACAAAGGCTGTTTTCAGTAGAACCAAAGATAATGGCATCCACATATATCTGGACTAGTATTATCTTGCCTTTTGATTCCCTATAGAATAGAGTTTTGTCTATCTTCCCTTTAGAGAATTTATTCTCAATGAAGAAGGCAGACAAGGTTTCATACCAAGCCCTTGGAGCTTGTTTCAAACCATATAGAGCTTTCCTAAGCCTATATACATAATCAGGAAAGAAAGAGTCTACAAAACCTGAGGGTTGTTCTACAAAGATTTCTTATTTTAGATCACCATTCAGAAATGCTGATTTCACATCCATTTGATATACTTTCAACCCTTGATAAGCAGCATAGGCAAAGAACAGCCTTATTTCCTCCAGCCTTGCCACTGGAGCAAAGGTTTGATCAAAATCAATAACCTCCTCTTGCCTGTAGCCTTTTGCTACCAGTCTAGCCTTATTCTTGACTATAGTGCCATTCTCATCAAGCTTGTTCTCGTAGATCCACTTAGTTCCTATTATATTATGATCCTTAGGTTTTGTCACCAGTTCCCAAACCTTACACCATTTAAACTGACTAAGCTTTTCTTGCATTGCATTAATCCAGTTTGTGTCTTCCATGGCCACTTCAATCTTCCTGGGTTATATTTGAGACAGGAAGCTAGAACATAAAACTATGTTCATGCTCCTTCTCCTTGTTAGAACACCCTGACTTGCATCACCAATGATCTGGTGAGCTTGATGATCCTTCAGGTGTCTCCTTGCTGGAGGAATTTTGTTAGTATTATGGTTATCTCTAGTTTCCTCATCTTGATGCTCCACATTTTCTTCTTCACCCAGAGGGACTTGATCTCCCCCTGGATAGCTGGCATTTTTATTCTCATCCAGTTTAGCAGGAATATCTTCATTGATGGTCATCTTGTCCAGCTTATTTGTTAGACCTGTAGAACGAACTGAAGAACTAGATAATTCACTGTTAATAAACATTGACTCATCAAATATAACATGCACAGATTCTTCTACAACTTGAGTAGTCAAGTTGTAGATCCTGTATGCTTTAATATGGTTACTATACCCAACAAATATCCCTTCGAGGGATTTGGCAGCAAACTTAGTTTGGTAGTGTTTACCATTGACTAGCACAAAACACTTACTACCAAAGATTCTGAAATCAGATATGTTTGGTTTTCTGCCTTTTAAAATCTGGTAGGGAGTCATCTTGTGTTTCTTGTTGATGGAGGCCCTATTGAGCACATGACATATAGTATTTACTGCCTCAGCCCAGAAGTATTCAGGGAGAGTAGTGTCATTCAGTAGAGTTCTTCTGGCGTCAATTAGAGTCCTACTCTTTCTTTCAGCAACACCATTTTGCTGAGGAGTTCTAGGTGAAGAGAATTCCTAATGAATCCCAAGTTCTTCACAGAATTGTGTCATACATTCAGACTGAAATTCAGTTCCATGGTCACTTCTGATTTTGACCACTGAGCTGTTGTATTCATTCTGTATTTGTCTGACAAAAGTATGGAAAATAGTTGGGGTTTCAGATTTCTGCCTCAAGAAGAAAACCCATGTAAATCTAGAATAGTCATCCACAATAACAAGTGTGTATGCTTTCCTACCAAGACTATGGAATGGCATTGGACCAAACAAATCCATATGCATGAGATACAAACATCTCTTTGAATCTTTGATGTCAAGTGATTGAAAAGAGGACTTAGTCTGCTTGCCTTTTTGGCAAGCTGAGTACACACCCTCTTTTATGCACTGAACTTGAGGACCATTCCTCACTAATCCCATGCTGAACAGTAGTCCAATTGACTTATAGTTCAAATGAGCTAGCCTTGTATGCCATTTGACACATAGATAAGCTTTCTCTCCTGCAACCAAACAAATAGGTGAGTTATTAGACTCACAATCTAGGTTAAGGAAATACACATTTCCTTTCCTAGTGCCAGTCAAAATGATCTCTTGATAACTTGACCTTTTTACTAGACACTCTCCTTTGTGGAAAGAAATTTCATAACCTAGATCACTAAGTTGACTTATTCTAATCAAGTTATGTTTTAAACCCTTTACATAAGACACTTTAGTGATAGTAATTGAATCACAAGATATGTTACCAAATCCTTTGATGATTCCCTTTTCTGATCCTCCAAAGATAACTTTTGGTCCATTCTTTATGGGAACATAGTCCCTCAACATTCTCATTGTTCCAGTCATATGTCTGGAACAGCCACTATCCAAGTACCATATAGGGGTATGGTCACTTGGATTTACCTGCAACAAATAATGAATCACTTACCCTTATAACCCAACCTGATAGTGGGTCCTAGGTCCTTGTTAGTTTGAAACCCTGTGACTGATCTAACAGGAATCCTACTTTTGGTTTTAACACTTAAGTTAAACAAGCAATCCATGGCAAAGTGGCCCACCTTGCCACAACACCAACACTCAAACCTATTATACCTTTTCTTAGGTACAGGCCTTCTAACTTTTTTGTCAGTTGACTTATTAAGTGTTGGTGCTGGAACAGCATTCTTCAAGAACTCCTCTTGAATATTATGGGCATGCCTATAGATTGGTCTATTGGCATTAGCACTCTTGCTCATGAAATTTTCATGCTCACAGTGACCATGTGTAATGTCATGATCATACCTATTAGTAAGATTCACTACCTTCTTAAAGAAAATAGGGGGATTAACAGCTAGAGACTTAACTGTGGCTTTACCTTTTCGATGAGAATTTGTAGCCCTAGTTCTTCCCTTAAAGCCTAGACCAGTCTTTCCTTTTTGTGAAACAAAATTATCTTTCAAAGGTAAGAATGATTTTGGCTTGGAGAATTTTGCCACTAGCTCTCTCTCTTGCTGAAGTTTTCCCTCCAATTTGTGATATGATTCTCTTTGAATGAGATTGCACCCATCTGAATAACTGTAATATTTTTTAATTTGGCAACCTCATTTAGTTTTTGATCCAGCAGTTTTGTTGAATCTGCTGCAGCCAGTTTGAGAGACTCTATCTTCTTGGTCTACTCTTTAACAAGAAACTTGCACTTCTTTAGAGCAAGCAACAACCCAACATACTCATCAATGAGTTGGTGAACATCCCCCTCAGACTAAGATCCATCCACTTCTTTTTAAGAAGATGCTTCTGATTCTGATCCTGTAAAGTAATCTGAGACTGAGGAAGAATTGTTTACCTTACTTGGTCCAGGCTGATCCTGACACTTATCTTCTTCAGATTGAGCCATCAGCCCTTTATAGCAATACTCTTCAACTCCATTTATGGAGTCCAGTATCTGTAGGAATTCTAGTTCCCTTGAATCCTCTTCTGTTGAGAAAAGTCCAACATATGCTTCTGCCCCTTCTTCTTCAGATTCAGAAGATGAAGAGTCTGTCCAACTCTTCTCCTTCCGAGCCACTAGAGACTTCTCCTTCTTGCCTTTGACCAGCTTCTTCTTCTTGTCCTTTGACTCCTTTCTTTTGTTAGGACAATCAGCTATGACATGCCCAGACCTATTGCAGCAATAACACACAATCTTAGAATTAGATTGTTTACCAGGTTTAGAAGCATACCTGTCCTCCTTAGGTTTTTTCTTCTTCCTGTAGTATTAATCCTTAGAATAGGATATTGATGAAGGCCTGGTTCTCCATTTCTTTTTCTTCATGAACCTTTGAAATTTTCTAGTGAAGGCAGTAAAGTCTTCATCAGATGTGTGACTATCTGATGCACTTGTTTCAGGAACACCTTCTTCTTCTTCAGTACTCCTTCTAGGTGGAGAAGGAGATTTTCTCCTACCTTTCCTTGAGCCCTCCGCCATGAAGACTACTGACTTTTCTTTATGTTCATATCTGTTGCCCTTCTCTTCCTCTTTCCTAGCAGTAAGCTGCATTTCATACGAAAGTAGTTTTCCAAAAAGTATAGGTGGTGGTGTGTCAGCCAGTTTGGCCACTTCCTTGATGACACATATCTTAGTGTCTCAATCCTTTGTTATGGACCTAAGAAACTTGTCATTCAATTCAAAAGTACTGAAGACTCTTCCATATGTCATCAGTTCATTCACTATTCTGGAAAACTTTTTATAGCATTCAGCTATGCTGTCAGCTTTATTCTGCCTAAAGCTCTCATATTCCTAATTTAGCATAGACTTTTTGTCCTCTCTGACTTCTTCTGTGCCTTCCATATAGACAATCATTGTATCCCACATTTCTTTGGAAGTTTTATAGTGCACAAAATTCTAGAATGTTGCATCATCTATGGCACTTAAAATTATATTTTGAGCTCTTTTATCTAATGTAGCCAAGATGATTTCATCCTTAGTCATCTCTGAATAACTCTTTGGAGTTTGAATGTTTGCATCAAGAACTGAAACCTTCATTGGGATGAAGGGGCCTTCCTGTACTGTGATGTAAATTCTTGGATCAGATGCTTCCATAAATAGCCTGACCCTTTCTTTCCAAATGCCAAAAGATTCTTTCCTACATATGGGTAATTTGATAGAACCAAACTCCTTTTTATTTTCACTTGAACCCATTCTTGTTGTCTGTTATTAGCCTTTGATAAATCCTCTGACTGTTAGGTCAAATTTTGAGGAACCTCCCTCTGATTCCACTTGAAAGACTTTATTTCAAGAGCCTAAACACCTAGAGGGGGCGGGGGTGAATAGGTTCTAATCTTTTTGAGTCTTTTTGATTTTAAGGCAAACAGATATTTGTAACTTATTTTAGCACAAAATAAATATATCTACAGAAATTAAATACAATACAGCAGACACTAGATCAATAGTGGTTCCCCAAGATATGGGTACATCCACTTTCCCCCTTCGTCTATCCAGCAAATAACTGGATTCAGCCTAACTTCCTTCCACTGGCCCGGATCCACAGATCTTACAAACTCAGAACCCAAAATGGTTCCTACACCTCAGACTTTGCACAAGTCTTAGCTCAGATTCTTCCCTGAATCCTACCTCAGGCCTCAACCCTATCTTAGCCTTTATAATTAGGCTTACAACTCAGACTTTCCCCAAGTCCTACCTCAAGCACACTGCCCTACCTCAGCCTTTATAAATTCAGGCCTATAATATCAGATCTAACAATAGATCCTACAAGAATTTGTGAGTAATAAGTATCAGAAAACTTCACCAGCTAGATTTCTCTGTTGATGTTGTCTTCTTGATCAGTTTTTGTATAGACTGATCCTTCTTATCCAACCTAACTTAGCTTTTCAAATTTTCTTGATTAGGACAAATAAGGTGGATATTCTTTTGAAGTTGAAGTTGATCTTCAGTGAGCTTCTTCCTTAGATTCAGATTGAACCCTGAATCTTTATTGCAGACAGCCCTTGATCTGTCAGAATTCTTCTTATTGATGCCTCAAATTGTTGTCTTTGTTTTCCATTTCCGATCTGTCTCTTATATAGAGCTTGCTTCATGGTTACCGGCTGATCCGGTTCATAACAGACTTCTGAGAGTTCTGACAGTGGTGTCAGGCCAGTTAGTTATGACTGCTGTCAATTCACCAGTCGCATCACCAGGTTCTTAAATATCTTTTCAACTCAGCATACAACACTCAGCAGACTGCTTCACATGTGTCGACACATATAGGCTAAGTGTCGACACATGTCTTCAAGGTGTCGACACAAATACTCCAAGTGTCGACACAGTCATAATTCTGCTTCTCGACACTACTTTTTATTATATGTGTCGACACAAGTCCTGTGTGTCGACACAACAGCTTCTTGTCTCAACATTTCTATTGCAGATAGATGGCATTGAATGTTTGTCAAATGGCATTGAGTGTGTGTCGACATAAGTCCTATGTGTCGACACAATTGCTTCAGAACTCGACACAGCCTCTTGAGAGTTGGTGTGTCGACACAAGTCTTGTGTGTCGACACAATTGCTTTAGGTGTCGGCATAGCTCCTGAGTGTCGACTCATCTTCTGTTTTAAGTGTCGACACAATTCTATTTTAAGTTGTCGACATAATTCTGGATTTCGACACAACTGCTTCTTTAGGTGTCGACATAGCTTTGAGTGTAGACACAACTTCTTTATAAGTGTCGACACATTTTTCCAGTGTGTCGACACATCTTCCCTGAGTGTCGACATAGCCGCTGGGTGTTGACATAGCTTCTTCATAAGTGTCGACACATTTTGCATGTGTGTCAACACAGCTTGCTTGAGTGTCGACACAGTCTCCTTGAGTGTCAACACAGTTTCATCACAAGTGTCGACACTTGTACTTAGAAAATTTTCCTTCAAATTTTTAAACCTGCACAATGAAACTCAAACTTCTATCAAATACACATTGATGCATATCAATGACTAAGTTGTGGCTTCTCCAAATCTAGTACACATTTTGTAATGTACCCAACAAAGTAGTAGTATAGCGAAAATAAAGATTGAGTGATTATTGTGAAAGGAAAAATCTTTTTGCAATTTTAGGCATGTGTAAAATCTGAGTTATAGCGAAGAAAAAATGATTTTATGTAATTTTGAACCAAGAGATGCTATAAAAATTGATGGAGACGATGACCCTCAACATATTGAAGACAATGATGGCATGCTCACGAAAGATTCTTCTCAATCTTCGACCAATGATTTGTGGCGCAATGGTGATATAACGGAGAGACGCAAGATGACCAAAGATTGGAGAAGGCCAATAATAATTATTTAAATCATTTTTATGTTTTTATTTGCAATGTTTATGTCATACTCTTAATGTTTCATGTTATGTGTTGTATTTATTATTATGGGCATCATATAGACAAACTCTTGATGTAAGCCTATATATAGGCCATGTTTATGTTATTTTCATTAGAGAATGAAAAATTGAAACTTTGAATTCAAAATTTTAATTTCCCCTTTCCTCTCTTTTCCCCCTTAGGCAAAATTCGGCCCCCCTCTTTCTCCTCCCCTCTCTTTGGACGCTGGCCGCCCTTCCTTCCTCTCTCTCTATTCGGCCTCCTCTACACTTTCCTCCTCCCTCACCTTTCCTCTCTAAAGAAACCCGACCCCTTCCCCTACAGAATCCGACCACCCTCTTCCCTACCAAAACCGATTAACCTCTTTCATTTTGCGTGAAATTCGGCCAAGGCAAAGATCCCCCTTGTGGAGTCCAACACTGGCATGAAGCGACAAAGGCGAACTAGTTTTCTCTCCATCCTGCGGAGCCGTTGAAGAACGATGCATAAAATAGTAAATCGGAATCATCCATTCCGATTGGGTAACGAAACATTGCTACTCTAGCTTGTGTTTTCCCCTCTTGATTAATTTTTGTGGTGGAATACTTTGTTGTTGAATCTTGATAGCATTAGTATTATCGTGGTTTCATCGATTTATTATCTTGTTCATCCTTATTTTATTTAAGTTCGAGAGGTTTGGCGACCCTTCGTTTTCTTTTTATTGGGAGAGATTTTCTGTTTCCGAATCACAAATTTTGGTAGAACTCTTTTGTACAACCATCGCTCGATCGGACCAGGTGGGTCTTTTTAGATGGAAAGAATATTAGCATATAACCTTTATTCTATCCTAATCGGTTTGGTTAACCGTACGTTAGAATCTAAATGATATAATTGCATAGCGTGTGCACCACATTGGAGAATTTATGCGAGTGTAGAATTTGATCGTAGAGAGGCAATCATGTTTAGATCATTTGTTTTTTAGGTGTTGACGTGTGAGCATGCATCAATTTTGTATCAAAGGGAGGTTCACGTCAATTTCCTAATTGCCCCCCTCCCCCTTTTTCTTTGAGCATCGACACGCACTTGCCTTTTTCATTACACAATATATAAATCAATTTTTAAATTTTTTGTCTGCAAATATCGACCTACAATTTTCAATTTTTCTCAAAATTAAAAAAACTAAAATTCTGGAAATTCTCCATCATTTTCTTAGTAAGAAATCCAAAATTTTTTTATTTTTTCATTAAGTCATTATTTTTATTAAGTCATTATAAAATTTAATTGTTGCTCTACAAATAGCGGCCTATATTTGTATTGTTTCAGCAAAAAATCCAAAAAAAAATTATTTAATAATCTTCATATTATTTTCAGCAAGATAAAAAAAATACATTTGTTATTGTAAGTTATTAGCGGGAGCAATTACATCTTTGAAAATTAAGTAGGCCCGCGTTATTTATTCATTGCTTGTGCACCAGTTCCGATGAGATATTCTCCGGTTCTCACTAAAATGGCCTATGACGTTAACGTTTCCCGAGTAAAATCTTTTGGTTCCCTGACGAACATTAGGAAACCAGTACGGTCCCCTGTAGTGGATGAGATTAAGGTTTTGATTGCACAACTAAAGGCTAGCAAGTAGCACCACCACCCCCTAGGACACACCACATTTGACCTACTTATGATTGTTTAGGATGTCCACAAATTTTTTGAGATTGGCTTAAGGGATTAGAAAATTATTTTAATTGTCACTTATGGGATGACCACAAAAAGGTTAACATTGTCTGAGAGCTATTAGTAGGTCAAGCCAATTTGTTTTGGTTAAACGAAGAGTGTCATGTTGGTAGTTATTATTATGCTTGGCCGCACATGCTTAGCCTACTCTCGGATCAATTTGATCCTGACTACCTACGTACTAATAGCACCACAGGCTCTAGTAAGAATAGTTATGGCACTAGACCCGTATCTTCTTATAGGAGTGACCCTACGCCTCATGTTAGATCCTATCCTTAGAGAGGTAGTAATAACTAAAGTATGCTTATCCCCACCTCAAGGGAACATATGCCAATTAACCCCCAAAATTTGAATTCGAAAGAGGTTACTACTAGGGTGTCTGCTCCTTTAGTATCAATGAATAAGCCCATTGAGATAGTGACTGATACCTATGAGTATTCTGATGTGGATATTAATCTCTGGATGCTGAAGTTGGCAAGCTAGGTGATAGTATTCGTTCTCGTACGATATTGCCTGATAAATCTGATCATTCTGACATTGAAGGCATAACTAGTGATTTATAAGACGATGTTTGGGATGATGTTGATAGTCCAATCTATGAGAGTATCTTTTTGCCTATTACGTGCCCTACTAGTGTTGTGTCTGTTCATCCTAGTAATAAGTGCCCTCTTGTTGCGCGCTAGGGTTCAAAGAAAATAAACGCAACCGAACTAGCAACCCGATGAGGCAAGTATACCTATCGAATTGTAGCAAGGGGACACAAGTGTCGTATTGAAATCCGGGAACTGTTGGCTATGCTTACTCACACAAATGCTATTATCTTATCGACGGAAAAAACTAGGGTTTTAGAAAATCTAAGTGCAGGGGAGAAAGTAAAGCTATACTAGAAAGAGAAACACTGTAATTAAGTAAAGCTATTAAGTAAAACGATTACTACGAAGGGTAGAAAAATATGAAATGGAAATGCACTCGATCAAGACTCACCTCGGCTAAAGAAGATTAAGAAAATGCGATAAAAATCTAAACTTAATAGGATAAAGGTCCTTGATCGTGGAGGTTCCTAAAGCTTGAACACGCTTCTCTCGAAGTCGTGCCCAACTGAGTTTAGGAAGGTCCGACCGACTCTCGTCTAAATCGGAGGCCTAAAACTCGCTTTACGCGGTGAACCCCACTATTGGATTTTACTCCAATCCGGGAGATTTGGACGTCTGCCTCTCTCGAGGGATGCGTACAACTCCCTTTACTCTTGAATGCTCACTTCATTCTTTTGGCCTCTCGGCTAGCCCAGAATGAAAGCAAAGGCGGAGAGTATATATCGAAAATATACCTCCAACCCGTGATTAATCAAGAGTAATTCAAGGCCCTAACCTAAAAAGAAAAGATTAATTAAAACATCATAACATAATCGCTCTAACCTCGGATCATCAAGATCGAGTACAAGGAGGATTAGTTAATCATAGCGAAGTGGAGGAGGGGGGATGAGTAGTGAAGCATAAAAAGAAGACAAGCTAAACAAGAACGCTTTTATTAATGAAAAAGGGCAAGTTACACTATTGAAAATAAAATTACAAGTGCATGAAATGGAAATCCTATTCTAGCCCTACAATTAGCACTAAGAAATAGCAAAGATTACAAAGAAAGCATAAACAAGCTAAGATTAAACTAGGGTTAAACAAAAATTAAAAAGAGAGGGAGAGAGAGAGAGAGAGAGAAAAAGCATGAAAAAAACTCAAGAACCAAAGGGGCAGCACCTCCCCCTCTCAACCAAAGCTTGCTGAAATGGAGAGGGGGGTCTCAATTTATAGAATTTTTTCTCGGGTTGGTCACGCCCTTCGACACGCCCTACGGGGGGCGTGTCAGGGGGCGTGACAGTACTATGTTGACCTTGGGCTCTGGATTCTGGCGGGAGGGATGATTGCTTCGGTACGTCGGTGGTCACGCCCTAGGTCACGCCCGTGACAGGGGGGCATGACAGGCACGTCATGTCCAAATCATTGGTCGGAAATCCGTCAGTCACCGAAAAAGGAGGGTGTCACGCCAATGTCACGGGCGTGACATAGGGCGTGACAGTACTGTTTGCGTGCTGTGGCGGAACGACATTTAATGCGGCAACAGGCTTTGCGGTAGAGGGCGACACGCCCATGGTCACGCCTGGTGACACGCCCATGGAGGGCGTGTTAGGGGGCGTGACAGCGGTTTTGACCGTTTTTCTATTCCTTCCAGCAGGAGTCCTCGGGATCGGGTGTCACGCCCTAGGTCACGCCCAGGGAGGGCGTGACAGGGGGGCCTGACAGGTCATTTTGGCCAATTTTCTGGAAACCTGCAAAAAGACAAGAAAAAGTCAGTGGCAATAATATTTACATAAAAATGATAAAAATAAACTAATAATAGACATAATTTGTACAATATAAAATAGAAAATACGATAATAGTTTAGGCTACAAAACATATTATCAAATTCCCCCAAGCTTAAGCTTTGCTTGTCCCCAAGCAAAAAATATAAAAACTAGATATTTATAAAAAGGACTAATCAAAAAGTTCTAATTATGCCTACACAAGTACTATGCGAAATTCTTATTAGGGAAAAGGTCAAATGTAAGTCTAAAACAATTATTTAGGTATGGTAAAACTTTTATAAACTTTACTTAATAAAAACAAATCATCCAAAATTTTAACGAGATTTTTTAAATGGACTTAAGCAAAGCAACGAAAATGAAAAACACGCATTGAGTTGTTACTAGATCCAAGCAATGCATTATAATTATATCAATTTAATTAACAAAAATCTAGGTTTAAATCCAAAACTAAAACTGATTTACTGTTTTTCTTTTCTTAGTTGTTAAATTAAAATCAAAAAGCGTGAATCAAAAGGACTTAAATAGGACATAAACGTTTGGTTTAGGAAAATGATTAGGAGTGGAATTCAAAGATAAACGTGAAGGTTTTAAAATCACACTAAACCAAAGCAAAGAGTTTCAAAAACTTTCATAAAAATATATACACATTTTTTTTTTCAAGCTAAAGGCCATAAATATTTTTATTTTCCTTTTTAAGTTGGCCAAACAAAAATAAACATCACTTTCGAACATCCTTTTTTTTCGAAAACCTTTCTCCCACAAAAATCACAAAAAACCCTATCAAAATCATCCAAATAATTTATGAAACTCAAAAAGGCTAGTGCGATTCGATAGGTTGGAAATTTTTGGCTTTGGTGAAACTGAAATGAAGGGAGGAGCTATCAAATGAAATCGGAAAAAGGCTCAAAAACGGCTAACTAGTGGTAAAAGTTTTTAGGTTGGCAAGAAAGCTAAAACGAAAACAAAAACGGCCTATATCATTTTCACGCTTTTGAATTTATTTAAAACAAAGGTTTGAAAATTTTCAAAAAGCGAGTCCTAGATAATAAAAGAAGATTCATGAAATTAACTTGAAAATAGAAATAATAGGTGACTTGGATCGTTCACATCTACTACGTTATTCAAAAGTTGACTTTACAAAAATTATTCAAAAATGAAAAAGAAAATAGTGGATGATGAATTTTTAAGAAAGTAAAGGAATTAAACAACAAAAAAACCATAATAGAAATGCAAGTTTTAGATAAATATTTCACCTTAACATGCTACCGTGAATTAGAAACACAGCATGACCAACATTTTACTTGTGAAACATAATTAAAAAGGACGATTAGAAATATTATAATTAACTAAGTTGTTTATAGGAGATTTTGAGTAAAACAAAACTAAAAACTAGGGGTACTATTGAAATACCAAAATGTATAAACTATTCAAAAACACATATATTTTTTTTAATTTAATTTTGTGAAATATTCTCTTTTTTTGGATTTTGGATTTTTTTTCTCTTTTTTTTTGGAATTTTAAGATATTCATTCATTTTTTTTTGGAAATATTTACAATATATACAAAAAGAAAATTATTTACACTAAGCAAAAATGAAGGAGGAAATCCTCCCCCAAGCTTAAAACAGACATTGTCCTCAATGGCTAAAGAAGGGGATTGGAGAAGGAGAGAAAAATAAAGTACAGAATTGAAAGACAGAATTGAAATACAGGTACTTCCCCAGATTTATTTGTTGCGAAAACTGAGTGATGCCGCTCCTCCGAATGTCTTCTTTGGACTTTGTGATGGATTCAGCAATGTTGGAGCAGGCGATCGTAGAAGCTTCAGCTTGTCGGAGCCGTCCGAGGCAAAAATTGTAAAATAAAGAAAATAGAAAAAGATAACTTGGGTTGCCTCCCAAGAGCGCCCTTTGGTTAAAGCGTTGTTGAGCTCGACGCATCAAAAAAATAATTTTGTCCAAAAATATTGTTGTCCCGAAATAAAATTGTCTTTAGCAAAAAATTAAAAGTTTCAGATTACAGTTCGTGAAGCAGAAACTTAATAATGTTTGGACTGACATCATCATCACCGGAAAAGTAGAGTTTAAGGCGCTGACCATTTACTTTGAAATTTCCCTTATCAGGGTGAGAAATTAAAACAGTTCCATAAGGAAATACTTCTAAAACAGAAAACGGGCCAGACCAGCGAGATTTTAATTTGCCCGGAAATAAACGTAAACGAGAATTATATAAAAGGACTTGGTTGCCCTGCTTAAAGTTTTTAGGGTGCCTTAAGTGTTTATCGTGTAAATGCTTCGTCCGCTCTTTATAAAGTTTGTTATTTTCATAAGCATAAGAGCGCCACTCGTCGAGTTCATTTAGTTGAAATTTTCGAAGGTCACCGACTGAGTGAGGATCGAAGTTTAAAAATTTTAAGGCCCAAAAGGCGCGGTGTTCTAACTCTACGGGCAGATGGCATGATTTTCCATAGACCAGCCGATACGGCGTACATCCGAGGACGGTTTTGTACGCTGTTCGGTAGGCCCATAGAGCATCGTCAAGTTTGGTTGACCAGTCTTTTCTAGAAGTTGAAACAGTCTTTTATAATATTCTTTTTATTTCTCTATTAACTACTTCGACTTGACCGTTAGTTTGGGGGTGGTAGGCAGTGGAAAGCTTATGTGTAACGCCGTATTTGGTAAGGATTTTTGAAAATTGTGCGTTACAGAAATGGGAACCCCTATCGCTAACGATTGTGCGTGGCGTACCGAATCTAGAAAATAATCTTTTTAGAAACGTGACTACAACTCGGGAGTCGTTCGTAGGAAGAGCTTGGGCCTCAGCCCATCGTGAAACATAATCAACAGCAACTAAAATATATTTGTTTCCGAAGCTAGAAGGAAGGGGCCCAACAAAATCAATTCCCCAGAGGTCGAAAATTTCGCACTCTAAGAAATAATTTTGCGGCATTTCATTTTTATTAGAGATGTTGCCCGACCGTTGGAAACTATCACACCTGCTCACAAAGGCTTGCGCGTCTTTAAACAGGCTAGGCCAGTAAAAGCCCACACAAAGCACCTTGTGAGCGGTGCGAGCAGCTTGATAGTGCCCACCTGTCGGACCTTCATGCAAATGTTTTAGAATATCAATTCCTTCATCAAAAGAAACACATCTCCTTTTCACTTGATCCGCACAAATTTTGAAAAGATGCGGGTCTTCCCAAAAGTAGTTCTTCAGCTCAGAAAAGAATTTCTTCTTTTGCTGAGAGGAGAACTCTTTTGGGAGCACCCGGGCCACTAGATAGTTGGCGATGTGCGCGAACCAAGGAGAAGTAGATGTATTAACTAAAAGCAGCTTCTCATCAGGAAAATAGTCATTAAAAGATTTTTCATTTAATTTTTCTATAAAGGGGTTATCTAATCTTGATAGATGGTCGGCGACCAAGTTCTCGGCTCCTCGCTTATCACGGATCTCTAAGTCAAACTCCTAGAGGAGTAAGACCCAGCGAATCAAGCGAGGCTTGGCATCCGTTTTGGCAAGAAGGTACTTGAGGGGCGAGTGGTCTGTAAAAACAATGATTTTTGAAAGAGTAATCTAAGGGCGGAATTTATCAAACGCAAATACTACAGCTAAGAGCTCCTTCTCGGTTGTGGTGTAATTTTCTTGTGCAGATGTGAGGGTTTTACTAGCGTAATAGATGGGGTGGAAGTTCTTAGATATGCGTTGACCAAATACGGCCCCCACCGCAAAACTACTCGCATCGCACATAATCTCGAAAGGAAGGTCCCACACCGGAGCTATCATAATCGGTGCGTTAATTAACTTTTCTTTAATTGATTCAAAGGCAGAAATACAAGAGTCATCAAAAATGAATGGAGCGTCTTTTTCTAAGAGATGGGTGAGGGGCTTTGTGATCTTGGAGAAGTCCTTTATAAAATGACGATAAAAACAAGCGTGGCCTAGGAAACTTCTTATAGCTTTTATGTTTGTAGGCGGCAACAACTTCTCAATAACTTCATCGTCGCCTACTCAAAGAAAGAGCTTACCATTGCTTACATCAATGATGGCTCGGGAGGTGGCAAGGAAGGGTCGGCCAAGGATCAGGGGAACCTCGACGTCTTCTTCGATGTCCAAAATGACAAAGTCCACCGGGAAGATGAACTTGTCGACTTTCACTAGAACGTCCTCCACTATTCCTAACGGGTACTTGGCGGATCTATCAGCTAGCTGGATACTCATATGCGTGGGGTTAAGGCTACCAATCACTAACTTTTTGAACAACGAAAAGGGCATCAGGTTTATACTCGCGCCTAAGTCGGCTAACGCGTGTTTAACAAAAAGATCACCGAAGACACACGGGATAGAGAAACTACCCGGGTCACTGATTTTCTTCGGCAAACCGTTTGTTAAAACGGCGGAGCACTCGGCGTTTAGCGTGATGTGCGAAAGATTCTCTAACTTCTTCTTGTTTGTGAGGAGGTCTTTAAGATATTTGGCATATTTCGGCATCTGCGAAATAGCCTCATGGAAGGGAAGATTAATGTGGATTTGTTTGAAGATTTCTAAGAAGCGGGAGTACTGATCATCTTGACGTTGTCTATTAAGTTCAGAGGGGTATGGAGGAGTTGAATTATTTTTGAAGATGGGTGGTGGAGTGAGATTATTTTCTAAAATAGGGGTGATTACTTCTTCAGCAGATGGCGGAATTTTTAAAACGGGAGCGGAGCTTTGATTTTTAAAAACGGGAGCGGAGCTATGATTTTTAGAGGCGGGAGCGGAGCTTTGATTTTTAAAAGTGGAAGCGGAGCTTGCCTCGGGCTCTTCACTTACCATACCGGAGACTTGCTTCCCACTCCGAAGAGTTATAGCTTTCGCTTGCTCTCTTGGGTTGGGTTCGGTATTGGAAGGAAGAGACCCTGCGGGTCGCTCAGAAATTATTTTCGCGAGCTGTCCTACCTGATTTTCTAAACTTTTTACGCTTCCGGTTAAAGTTCTTATTGTAGCGTCATTTGTGGTGATATATTTAGAAAGTAATTCCTCCAAGCTTGGAGGTTTTGGGTAATTTTGAAGAAGTGGCGGTGGTGGTGGTGGTGCAGAAAAATCATTTTGCGGGGGTGGGCGCATCGCATTCGATGGATTACTCCATGAAAAGTTCGGATGATTTCTTAAAGCAGGGTTATAACTATTCGGAAAATTAAAACCAGGCGGATGAAAATTCGCAGTAGAAAAATTATTAAAAGCAGTTCTAGGCATATTATTAACATAATCTAAATGTTCTGGAGTAGGGGTTGCAGATTCCCATACCTGAGGGGCGGAGGCAGCAGTCATCTCCGTTATCTTTTTGCTTAGGATTTCTACTTGCAGAGCGAGATGGGAGACGTTGTCCACTTCATAGATACCTGCAGGCTTGTTCGTGCGGGACCTAGGCACATTCCACTGATAAGTGTTCATGGCCATGTCCTCAAAAAGCTCAAGAGCGGCTTCCGGGGTCTTATGATTTAAAGTACCACCAGAAGCTGCGTCTATCATTTGCTTCGTGCTTTGATTTAGCCCGTTATAAAACGTCTGCTCTTGTAACCATACAGGCAGCGCGTGATGTGGGCATCGTCTTAATAATTCTTTAAATCTCTCCCAGGTTTCGTATAGGGTTTCAGAGTCTATTTGTCCGAAGGCAGAGATGTCGTTCCTAAGTTTTGTAGTTTTAGCTAGAGGAAAATACTTCGCCAAAATTTTTTCAGTTAATTCATTCCAAGTGGTTATGCTATTTTTCGGAAGTGTGTTGAGCCACTTCTTAGATTTAGTTCTTAGAGAGAAGGGGAAGAGTCTCAGCCTGATTGCATCATTTGTGACACCATTTATCTTGAAGGTTTCGCAAATTTCAAGAAAGCTAGCTATATATGCGTTCGGATCTTCATCTTGAAGTCCGTCAAATTGCACATATTGCTGCACCATTTGAATTATGCTAGGCTTTAGTTCGAAGTTATTATTTGCTATAGCAGGGCGGACTATACTTGATTCTGTTCCCTCGAGGTTCGGCCGTGCATAATAGGACATAGTCCTTTGCACGGCCTCATCTACGTTGGGTTCTTCCATTCTTAAAGTAGCAAATGACTCAGAGTCCTCAACCGGCACTTGGATAGTAGGACCTTGAAATCGCGATCTTCTCCGAAGAGTACGCTCAATTTCGTGGACCAAGTCCAAAATAACCGACGGACTCCCGCGGGTCATGCACTAAAAGAACAGAAAAGAAGAAGAGGAAGAGAAAAAGGATAAACTAGAAAAAAGATTAGAAATTTTTTTTCTTTTTGAAATAGATTTTTTTTTATAGATTAACTCCTGAACTTCCCAAGGACTACCCCGTGAAGGGTTCGCAAGGTACTAGACAAGACAGTGGCGCTTAAAGCCCTTTGCCCTTTTCGAGAGAATTAGGTGGCGTAGAAAAATTGTGAGGTTGGTTTCTATTAAGAGCGGTGAAAATTTTTTTTTGATTTTTAAAATTTTAAAGAAAGAGGATGAGAAAGAGAAGAGATAAAATTAATAGGTTCGTGTTTTCAAAATATCAACGGAAGTTGGGTCCCCGACAACAGCGCCAAAAACTTGTTGCGCGCTAGGGTTCAAAGAAAATAAACGCAACCGAACTAGCAACCCGATGAGGCAAGTATACCTATCGAATTGTAGCAAGGGGACACAAGTGTCGTATTGAAATCCGGGAACTGTTGGCTATGCTTACTCACACGAACGCTATTATCTTATCGACGGAAAAAACTAGGGTTTTAGAAAATCTAAGTGCAGGGGAGAAAGTAAAACTATACTAGAAAGAGAAACACTGCAATTAAGTAAAGCTATTAAGTAAAACGATTACTACGAAGGGTAGAAAAATATGAAATGGAAATGCACTCAATCAAGACTCACCTCAGCTAAAGACGATTAAGAAAATGCGATAAAAATCTAAACTTAATAGGATAAAGGTCCTTGACCGTGGAGGTTCCTAAAGCTTGAACACGCTTCTCTCGAAGTCATGCCCAACTGAGTTTAGGAAGGTCTGACCAACTCTCGTCTAAATCGGAGGCCTAAAACTCGCTTTACGCGGTGAACCCCAATATTGGATTTTACTCCAATCTGGGAGATTTGGACGTCTGCCTCTCTCGAGGGGTGCGTACAACTCCCTTTACTCTTGAATGCTCACTTCATTCTTTCGGCCTCTCGGCTAGCCCAGAATGAAAGCAAAGGCGGAGAGTATATATCGAAAATATACCTCCAACCCGTGATTAATCAAGAGTAATTCAAGGCCCTAACCTAAAAAGAAAAGATTAATTAAAACATCATAACATAATCGCTCTAACCTCGGATCATCAAGATCGAGTACAAGGAGGATTAGTTAATCATAGCGAAGTGGAGGAGGGGGGATGAGTAGTGAAGCATAAAAAGAAGACAAGCTAAACAAGAACGCTTTTATTAATGAAAAAGGGCAAGTTACACTATTGAAAATAAAATTACAAGTGCATGAAATGGAAATCCTATTCTAGCCCTACAATTAGCACTAAGAAAGAGCAAAGATTACAAAGAAAGCATAAACAAGCTAAGATTAAACTAGGGTTAAACAAAATTACAAAGAGAGGGAGAGAGAGAGAGAGAGAGAGAGAGAAAAAGCATGAAAAAAACTCAAGAACCAAAGGGGCAGCACCTCCCCCTCTCAACCAAAGCTTGCTGAAATAGAGAGGGGGGGTCTCAATTTATAGAATTTTTTTTCGGGTTGGTCACGCCCTTCGACATGCCCTAGGGGGGGCATGTCAGGGGGCATGACAGTACTATGTTGACCTTGGGCTCTAGATTCTGGCGGGAGGTATGATTGCTTCGGTACGTCGGTGGTCACGCCCTAGGTCACGCCCGTGACAGGGGGGCGTGACAGGCACGTCATGTCCAAATCATTGGTCGGAAATCCATCAGTCACCGAAAAAGGAGGGTGTCACGCCCATGTCACGGGCGTGACATGGGGCGTGACAGTACTGTTTGCGTGCTGTGGCGGAACGAAATTTAATGCGGCAGCAGGCTTTGCGGCAGAGGGCGACACGCCCATGGTCACGCCTGGTGACACGCCCAGGGAGGGCGTGTCAGGGGGCGTGACAGCGGTTTTGACCGTTTTTATGTCCCTTCCAACAGGAGTCCTCGAGATCGGGTGACACGCCCTAGGTCACGCCTAGGGAGGGCGTGACAGGGGGGCGTGACAGGTCATTTTGGCCAATTTTCTGGAAACCTGTAAAAAGACAAGAAAAAGTCAGTGGCAATAATATTTACATAAAAATGATAAAAATAAACTAATAATAGACATAATTTGTACAATATAAAATAGAAAATACGATAATAGTTTAGGCTACAAAACATATTATCACCTCTCAAGGATACGATCCCCATCACATTAGAGCCTATGATTACACCCATTGAGACTTTATCTGACTTACCTGAGGAGCCTGTGAGTGAGGATTTCTCTATTGTCATTGATGAACCTGACTTAATGGATGTCCCGACTGATTGGGAAGACTCACTTTATGTGCGAAAGTTATGTTTGGATTATTTTAGTTCTGCGAACCTCAACGATAGTTATTTAATCTTACAACCATTGTCTGAAGCTTAATTTGAATTAAAATTTTCGTCGGGTTGGATTTTGACAATTTCTGAGACCGTTACTGATTCTTAATTGAGTGACTTATGTAGTGTGTTGGAAGAAATTGCAAGCAAGGAAGTGGTATTTTTGGACGATTATTTGGTTTTACCCCCGGCTGAGAGTTCATTGATGTTATCACCAATAGGTGAAATTAATTTTGATTTGGATTTTATACCGGGTTTGATTTTATCAACCCTTCCTCCAATTTTTGTGCCTACATTAGTTAGCATTTTAGGACGTGAAATCGGTACTCCTAGACTGAGTTGTTGTGACGCACCCACTCTTTTAGTTCCTACATTGGTGTTTTCTCAGTGCTTAGATCTTAGAAAGTTGTGAGCGCTAGTTTTTGGTCAGTTAACTACACCGCGTAGATCTGACTACACATCACATTTGATTATTCCTTTCTCTACGTGTCTTGCCATAGTTCTATCCTCGTTTGTTTCTTCTTCTTTGGCTATTGTGCCTCTTGATGTGGTGTCTACTTCACATAGTTATATACCACACTCGGTCGTACACATTTATCCACCACCTTTGGATGACCCTCATTCCCACCTGTTAGTGACCACGGTTTGGCCCCATGAGTTATATCGCTTGCACATCGTTTCACACCCGGGAGCGTCCAACTCTAATATTTATGATGAGCGGTTCCCATTGGCTTATCTTCATTCCAAGTGTGAAAATGTTAAATATAAATTAGAACTGCGAATTTGGAGCCAATGAAAGTCATCTTCTATTATAAGGCTCCTGTGCCCCCTGACTTAACCCCTTTATCCTCCGTATTTTTGTTGAGTCACGTAGCACATGGGTTCACACCTCACGATAGTAATATACTTTGGTGCACTTTTAAAAAATTACTCAATCAAGTTGCGTCTTATTATTATTCACATGCCAGTTGCTCGCCGAATGAGATCGTGCACGGATATAAAGCACATGTGCCTTTTTACTTGATTTCGTTACCACTATCTTATAAGACAAGTAAAATCGCACAAGTTTATGCCTCTCATGTTCATAAATTATATAATCACATTAGTGAAGCGCTAACCATACAAATGACATTTTATCAATTTCATGCTAGGTTACATAAAAGAGCATCTCACTATGAGGTTGACGATTTAGTTTTGGTGCGTCTCGTCCATGAACGGTTATTTTCGGGCACTATAGAAAGTTGGCGAGCTGGACATTTTTCAGATATTAAAGAAATTTGGAGAATACGCATATCATTTGAAGTTATCTACCTGTCCATTTGGGTCCACTATGTTTTCTTATGGTGTGGGTAGTGAGCTTGTGCCTGGATCGCTCTCTTCATTGGTATTCACTGGATGTACGTTGGTTGTTGATGTAGAAACTTTTTCTTCTTTATTGTTTATTGCTTTTCCAATGTTCCCTAGGACCACCTTTTTGCATGACAAGATACTCCAGGTTGAAGTTCTCTCCTCTCCAAATGGTGATGTCTGCCGCCACGTGATTCGATGGCATGATCGTCCAGCCTCCGCTAACTCTTGGTTTATGGAAGTGGAGTTGGTTTTTTTGGATGATGCTCTCCAGCACCGATACTTTAAGACCAACTCATCAGTGATGAGTACTTTTGAGCGGGGGAAGATTGATGGAGACGACAACCCTCAACATATTGAAGACAATGACGACATGCTCACAGAAGATTCTTCTCCGTCTCCAACCAATGATTTGTGGCGCCATGGTGACATAACAGAGCGACGCAAGATGACCAAAGATTGGTGAAGGCCAATAATAATTATTTAAATCATTTTTATGTTTTTATTTGGAATGTTTATGTCATGCTCGTAATGTTTCATGTTGTGTTGTATTTTTTTATCATGGGCTGCATATAGCCAAACTCTTGATGTAAGCCTATATATAGGTCATGCTTATGTTATTTTCATTAGAGAATGAAAAATTGAAACTTTGAATTCAAAATTTGAATTTCCCCCTTACCTCTCTTTTCCCCCTTAGGCAAAATTCGTCCCCCTCTTTCTCCTCCCCTCTCTTTGGCCGCCGGCCACCCTTCCCTCTGCTCTCTCTATTCGGCCTCCTCTCAACTTTCCTCCTCCCTCACCTTTCCTCTCTAAAGAAACCCGACCACTTCCCCTAAGGAATCCGGCCACCCTCTTCCCTACCAAAACCGACCAACCTATTTCATTTTGGGTGAAATTCGGCCAAGGCAAAGACCCCCCCTTGTGGATTCCAACTCAGGCATGAAGCGACAAAGGTGAACGAGTTTTCTCTCCATCCAGCGTGACTCCGGTAAAGCAGTTGAATAACTATACAAAAAATATTGAATCAGAATCATCCATTCTGATTAGGTAACGAAACCTTTCTACTTGTGTGTTTTCCACTCGAGATTAATTTTTATGGTGGAATACTTTGTCGTTGAATCTTGATAGCATTAATTTTATCGTGGTTTATTCGATTGATTTTGTTGTTCATCCTTATTTTATTTAAGTTTGAGAGGTTTGGCGACCCTTCATTTTCTTTTTGATGGGAAAGATCTACTATTTCCAAATCGCAAATTTTGGTAGATCTCTTTTGGTATAACCTTCGCTCTATCGGACCGGGTGGGTCATTTTATCTGGAAAGAATATTGGCATATAGCCTTTATTCGATCATAATCGATTTGGCTACCCGTACGTTAGCTTCTAAATGATATAATTGCATAGCGTGTCCTCCACGTGGGAGAATTTGTGCGAGTGTATAATTTGATCGTAGAGAGGCAATCATGTTTAGATCGTTTGTTTTTTTGGTGTCGACGTGTGAGCCAGCATTAAAAATACTATTCACAAGCATGCTCCAATTTATACAAAACATGATAGGAAACTACAATATTAGGAAATTTGCGAGTCAAGAATACTTTAATCATTATAAAGATCATGTATTGTTATCTAGTTTATTTACTAAATATTTTAGAGAATATGTGTATATGTGCATTATTACGTCAAATTTTCATGTGTAGAAGTGTTATGTATGATAATGATATGTATGAGATAGAGTTTTGATTAAGTATACATAATTGTTAATTAAAATCACATGACATATATAATAGAATACATATAGCATTATTGTACATAAATAACTTTACTTTCACACAATTTCAATGCACATAAATATCAAAGTACAACTACCAAGCTGCTCAACGCACACAATGCTCATTAAGACTTATCAAGATGCATAGTAGTGCTTGGGATATCACACATATATATGTTTTATTATTTTTTTATTTGTAATATGTGATTTGGTGTACTAAGAAATGTTTAATAGGTTGTTTGCTTTAAGACACTTTACAATTCTTTTCCAATGTACTCATCCTCACAATGCTCATTTTGACTTATCTTGAGGGTGAGTAGTGTTTGGTGGAGTTTTCCTTGTTATTTGATTTTTTATTTGTGACCAAAGGACTCTGAATTCACTTGATTTGCAAACAATAACATTAAAATATTTGAATTACTTTCATAATAGAGAAGTGCATGAAAAAACATAAAATTGCAAAAAGGTGTGTAGGTAATTTATTTATGTAATTTTAGATGTATTACACAACACATTCATGCAAGTTTAAAATTATCTACACATGTCGGTTATCAAAATTGTGTGACTGAAATAATTATTATCAAACATAAAACATTACATATACTTTGAGGCATGTTAACAAGTCATACATATGTGCATTATAATAAATTTCATTGCATGTTTAGAAGCTAGTTTTCAAGGAATGATAAAAGCAAGACAATGTGTGAAAGGACTTGAAATGAAAATTAAACACTACACTTTAATCGTAAAAAGATAAATCTAATCATCCTTGGAAAAATATTACAATTATAATAAAACTATTTTGTTTTATTTTTTAATCTTTTTTTGTGATTAGAAACATAACGTAAAATAAGTAAGCGCATATTTTTCATTTTTATGTTTTTTAATTTTTTTTAGAAGAAAACATAATAAATTTTTTTGTTCTATCTAGTCCTAATAAAAGAATGGAATAAATATGGCAAAAAACAATAATAAAAAAATAAGACAAATAAATTTTGTATGCTAGCGTCGGTGGTCGAAACAAAAGAGGGGGATAGTAATAGAGATTTGGTTTTTCTAAAGAAATTTTTGTTTTTCAAGATTTTTTTAATCTGATTTTTCATGATTATAATTTTGCAATATAAGGCATTTCTAGTATAGCAAAGAAATCAAGAAAAACACACAGAAATTGTGGGTTTAAAGTCAAAATGTCCAAAACCCATAATTCTAGTCTAAGCATTGTAAATCATGCATTAGGAAGAGGTTTGGAGAAAATATCCGGTAATTGAGATTTAGTTCCAATGAAGTTTATAAGAACATGTTCCTTTTTAATGTGATCCTTAATGAAGTGAAATATCATGTCTATGTGTTTGGATCTCGAGTTTGTTCATTAAGTCTATGGCACTTTTATTGTTACATTTGAGTTCTATATTGGTGAGATGGACCCCAAAGTATTCTAGAGTTTGGGTCATCAATGGGATTGTCCGCAACAACTTTCTAGTGCAAAGTATTCTGCCTCAGTGGTGACGAGGGCTTCAGAATTTGATTTCCTACTGTTGGGATTTGTCTCCACAATACCTCAGATTTGTAGGAGGTCAGACCTTGAACTAAGATGAATTAAGGTGTATTTGATGCTGTGTTTAAGTTGTATGTGTGCAGGTCCTTAATGCCAAGTGTAGACCAATGTCAGTCTATAATGGGTCACCAAACACAGGACCATACAAAGTAATCCCTCATTGTGTGATCCAAAGTGTTGGCCCATGTATAGCCTCTCTATTGGGATACACTTCCTATATGCACTTGGATTGATGGACAGAAGCATTGGAGCTAATTTCCTCAGAAAAATTTCTAAGTCCAAAATACTCGAGTAACCCCTTTGTTATACTCGAGTATCAGACTTAATACTCGAGTAGCTAGTTAGACATACTCGAGTAGTTAGTTAGACATACTCGAGTAATCAGTTAGACTTACTCGAGTAGGGTCTGAATACTCGTGTATATATTTCTATACTCGAGTAGTTAGTTAGTCACTCGAGTAAGTTGTTTTCATACTCGAGTAAGTAACTTAATCACTCGAGTAAATCATGTATCATACTCGAGTAGATCTTTTTTCTTCTCTTTTCTGCAAGTTCAAGTAGTCATACTCGAGTAAGTATTCTGATACTCGAGTAAGTTGTTTTAATACTCGAGTAAGTATTTCCATACTCGAGTAATTGACTTTGATACTCGAGTAAGTGAATGTTTCCCGGATACATATCATGATACTCGAGTAACTTCCCCTTTCACTCGAGTATATCTTTCTTTCACTCGAGTATATATTTCTGATACTCGAGTATATATTTCTGATACTCGAGTATATCTCTTCTGATACTCGAGTAGTTCATCTTTCACTCAGTAAATTTCTCTTCCCTTACTCGAGTATATTTCTCTTTGTCACTCGAGTATCTAAATTCCCATACTCGAGTATATCTTCTCTTACTCGAGTATAGCAGTTCTCTATTCCAGAATTCTTCTAAGTTCGAATTCGCCTTAAGTATTTTTGAATCCGTCATTTCTGATTGGTCCACGTGTCATCCTTAAATAAGATTATGACCGTTGGAGTCCACCTATAAAAAGGTCATTTCAGAATTGACTAATTAACAAGATTACAGAGATATTCTCTTTAAGAAAGAGAAAATTCCGTGAACCCTAATTCTCACGCCGCCGCCGCCATTGTTGTTCACGGAAGAAATTCTGGATCGTCGATCTCCGTCTTCAACGACTATTTCTCCAGTGATCCAGACAAAAGTGAATCACTCGATCTCGCCGAGCCTCAAAGATTTCAGATCTATCTTCTCGATCGAGGTGGTTCTAGTTTTCAGATTTGTGGATCTCTCTCAAGTCATCTTCAACCTTTTCTGATCAAGCCGAAGTTCCTAAAGAAGAAGACTGTCAAAGATCAAGATCTGAAATTTGTTGTTTTGAATTTTTATTCTCAAACCAAAATTTCTTTGTAGGAGTTTTTCTCCGAGATTTGTAGGAAGATCCTTCTTCCGAGTTTTGTAGATCCAGTTGGATCGAGTTTTGTAGGAACGTGGTTCCGAGGTGTAGGATTGTTTTCAATCCGAGATAGTGGAGTAGCCGAGTCTAGTGATTTGCTAGATCGGTGAGGAAAGTGGACGTACCCAAGGTTGGGGAACCACTATAAATCTCTTGTCGTCTGTGAGTGCTTGATGTGTGCTGTGTTAATTTTTTAATTCCGCATTTGACACGCATTTCACCTATTCACCCCCCTCTAGGTGATTTAGGCTAACAACTTAGACCTCTCAATTGGTATCAGAGGGAGGTTGATCATTAAAAGGTTAACACCTTGATCGTATCCTTCTAAGTTGAGTATCAAGCATGAGTAAGACTAAGGATTTTGCCAAGCTCCCTATCTGCACCAAGAACAACTTTCCTATGTTGAAGGAAAGGGTCAAATTCTTCATGGAAGCTGTAGACCCTCGGATCTTCATGATTGTTGAAGAAGGTCCTCATGTTCCTATGACCGCATCAACAATAGATCCAACCAAAAAGGTACCAAAGAAATTGATGGATCTAGACAAGGATGAGATTGCACTTGTCTCTCTGGACAAGAAAGCAAAGAATATCATAGCAAGTGCAGTCGATGACTCAATGCTGTAAAATCTGATTCATTGCCAATCTGCCAAAGAGATGTGGCAATCCCTAGTGACTCTAATGGAAGGTACAGAGGAAGTGAGGGATGATCGGAGATCCCTTCTGAATCAAAAGTATGAAGCCTTCCGGCAAGGTCACAAGGAAGCCATAGCTGACACGTTCGAGAACTTCTTCAAGATAGTGAACGGCCTAAGAGTTTATGGCCGAGTCTTCACCAACGGGGAACTCAATGACAAATTCTTAAGATCCCTAACCAAGGAATGGGACAATAAGGTATGTGCCATTCGGGAGTTTGGAAGGTTAGCTGAGACGGACCCGCAGAATCTGTTCGGAAAGCTTATGTCTTACGAGCTGCAAATCAACTCAAGAAAAGCTGAAGAAGAGACAAGCAGGTCTGCATCCAAGGAGAAATCTGTCGCTCTAAAGGCAGATGGCTCAAGGAAGATAAAGGCTAGCTCTCCTGCCCCAATTCCTGAGGCTGATGAAGAAGAATCATCTGAGCCTAGCTCATCTGGCTCAGAACTATCTGATGGAGAGTTCTCCCTACTCTCAAGGCAGTTCAAGAAGTTCTTGAACAAGAAGAAGCAATGGAGAGGCAAGGATGACTCATATAGAAGATCACGACATGACGGTGATCATCAGAAGAAAGGCTCAAGCAGCCATGACAGGTATAATCCTAAACAGAACAAACAGATCTCAACTGACATCATTTGTTATTGTTGCAATAAGCCAGGTCACGTCATCGCCGATTGCCCTCACAAAAAGAAAGAGGGTGGAAGAAGAGAGGAAAAGAAATCCTCACACCATAAGAACAGGAAAGAGAAAAGCTTAGTAGACAAGAAGAGCAAAACTCTCAGCGACTCTGACTCATCTGAGTCGAGTGAAGAAGAGGAAGCTTACTTTGGGCTCATGGCTCATTCGGATGATAAACAAGTCCTCCAGTTTACTGGGGAGGTAAAATCTCACACTCCTCTCTCTGATTCTGATGATGACAATGAGCAAGAGGGATATTCCTCTGAAGATGAATCTGAGCTCATGGGTCAGTATAAGGAGTTACTCACCGCTTACGAAAAATGTCGTAGATTAATGAAAACTCAAGCCAAAGAGATAAATTCTCTACGAGCTAGTGAGAGCAGCTTGAGAGAAGAAGTCGATAAGACTAACTCTCTTCAAGAGAACCTCAATGCAGCTATGGAGGGATACAATAAAGCTCTCAAGCACATCGACCTTAAAGAGGAAATCATCAAAGAATTGGAACGGCAACTCGAGGCTGAAAAGAAGCTTGTTAAGAGTTTTTCTAAGCCTAAGACAGTTCTTCCAATCGTTGCTGAATTCTCTGCTAAGGCCAAGGGTGCTGGTTTAGGCCACATTGTCTCTTCTAGTAAATCCTCTAGGAGAAACAAGGCCAAGAGAAAGAATAAGGCTGCCCGGAAGGCTCTAGCTGAAGAAAAAGGGAAAGCTCCCTTGGAACCTGTTGTGTTCAAGAAAGTTATCTTTCCCACGAACGAACTCGATTATGAGTCCACCTACGGACACTTTTCTAGGTCGATCCCTGAGAAGCCTAAGTCAAGATACCAAGGTTGGACTCGTCCTCGTAACTTTGGCGAGAGTGTCTTCAAGGCACCTTATGAGGAGATTCAGCTTCAAAGCTATGGACCTTATGCTCATGGTCATAATTTCAAAAAGACACCAAGAGTAAAACCCATTGTAGAAAAGCCTATGAAGGAGAAGACCTCATGTAACTGCCATCATCATGAAGCCTCCTCCTCCAAGAGTAAAGCTCTTGCTGGACCTTCATTCCAGAAAGTCACGCAGGACTACACAAGGCAAAGATACAACAGGTACAACTGTTGGTGCTGTGGCAGAATTGGTCATTTTGCCAGTGATTGTTGGTTCAATCCTGAAAATGCTGCAACCCCTAAAGTTAGCAACGTGAGAGTGACCACTCATGAGGCTAATACTCGTAGGGGGAGTACTCTAACTCGAGACCAAGGACCCAAACTTGTTTGGGTTCCTAAGGATAAATGATTGTAATTGCAGGTATGTCCAAAGGCCACCAAAATGCCAATCTGGTACTTGGACAGTGGATGTTCTCGGCATATGACCGGGACAAGGAGCCTACTACAGAATTACACCTCAGTCTGCAACGGACCAAAGGTCATCTTTGGAGGTTCAGATCGAGGAATAACTAAAGGCTATGGTATGATCTCTAATGGTAGCGTATCCTTTTCGGATGTAGCCTATGTTGAAGGATTGGAACACAATCTCATTAGCATAAGCCAACTATACGACAAAGGATACGTAGTTGAATTTCATGCTGACAAGTGTTTGATAAAATTGGTTAACAATATGGAAACTATTTTATCAGGCACTCGAAGCAGAAATATTTTCTGTCTAAATTTTATTTGTATAGACTCTTCGACACCAGTGTGTCTTTTGGCAAAAAGTAGTGCATCTCTTGCTGACCAATGGCACAAGAGACTAGCACACATTAATTTCAAAACTATTAATAAATTATTCTCTCAAAACTTAGTACGTGATGCGCCTAATGTCAAGTGCGTTACGGACAGCCCTTGTCACGCTTGTATTAAAGGCAAGCAAACAAGAAGTTCATTTAAAAGCATAATAGGCAAGGATTCCAATAGAAGTTTACAGCTTCTCCATATGGACTTGTTTGGTCCACTGCAGGTTAGAAGTTTGGGAGGTAAGGAATATACGTTGGTTATTGTGGATGATTACTCGCGCTTTGCGTGGGTGTTCTTTCTAAAACACAAGTCAGATACCTTCGGTATTTTCACTAATTTTATGAGGCAGATCCAGAATGAATACAACTGTTCCGTAGTCAAAATCAGAAGTGACAATGGAACGGAATTCAAATCTGGAGCCATGACAGAATTTTGTGAAAGTCAAGGTATCTTTCATGAGTTTTCCTCTCCTCGCACTCCACAGCAAAATGGAGTAGCTGAGAGAAGGAACAGAACACTCATAGAGGCTTGTCGGACCATGTTGAGTGATGCCTCACTTCCGGAGTATTTCTGGGCTGAAGCCGTCAACACCGCTTGTCACGTGCAAAATCGAGCACTCATCAACAAGAACCATGATAAGACTCCTTACGAACTTCTAAAAGGCAGGCAACCAACCATTTCATACTTTAGAATCTTTGGCTGTAAATGCTTCGTGCTCAACAACGGGAAGTATCACTCAACCAAGTTTAGCGAGAAAAGCTTTGAAGGTATTTTTGTAGGATATAGTAGCCATAGTAAGGCTTATAGAGTATTCAATAGAAAAACTCTGGTGGTGGAAGAGTCGATACATCTTGTATTTGATGAGACGAGTCTGTTGCAAAGCAACTCGTCTAGTGTGCCTATTGTAGATGCAGGTACAAAGTTGAAAGAACTTAGCTTGGATGAACCTAGTGAAGATAAAGATGAGACATTCATCAAGGTCCCCTCTACAACCACCATTGGAGAGGTGAATGATCAAGATGAAGAAGACATCCCAGCTGAAGATGCAACTCCAGTGGCTGAAGAGATCCCAGATGCAAGGACTTTAGAGTTCAGACACTTGAAGGATCATCCTGTTGACCAAATAATAGGAGATCCTCGGGATGGCGTCAGAACTCGTCGAGGTACAACTAACGAGAATTTACACTTAAGTTTTCTCTCACAGGTTGAACCAAAGAAATTTGAGGAAGCCAACTCCGACGCATCCTGGATTCTAGCCATGGAAGAAGAATTGAATCAGTTCAAACGATGCAAGGTTTGGACACTTGTTCCTAGACCCAAAGGTAAGAATGTCATTGGGACAAAATGGGTCTACCGGAATAAGATGGATGAAGATGGGATAATCGTAAAGAATAAGGCCAGACTTGTCGCCAAGGGATATCGCCAAGAAGAAGGAATCGACTTCGACCAGACTTATGCTCCAGTAGCAAGACTGGAGGCGATCAGGTTATTTCTTGCCTACGCTGCACTTAAGGGCTTTACTGTCTATCAGATGGACGTAAAGTCCGCCTTCCTGAATGGTGGCATAAAGGAAGAAGTGTACGTAGAGCAACCGCCAGGTTTTATTGATTCAACCTATCCTAATTATGTATATTTATTACAAAAAGCACTATATGGTCTTAAACAAGCTCCTCGAGCTTGGTATGAGACTCTGTCTAGCTTCCTTCTTGAGAACAAGTTCACAAGAGGAAAGATAGACAAAACATTATTTCTTAGGGAAATAAAAGGCAAGATTTTGCTAGTGCAGATCTATGTCGACGATATTATTTTTGGCTCTACGGATAACAACCTCTGCAAGAAGTTTTCTAAACTTATGCAAGGGAAGTTTGAAATGAGCAGTATGGGAGAGCTAAAGTATTTCTTAGGGCTTCAGGTGAAACAATCTGAAGATGGGATTTTCATCTCACAGACCAAGTTCACCAAAGAGCTACTTAAGAAATTCGGAATGGAGAATGCAACCTCTATGAGGACTCCAATGGCCTCAGCTATGTCTCTGGACAAGGATGAGAAAGGGAAACCTTTTGATGAAACCAAGTACAGGAGCATAATTGGGTCCTTGCTCTATCTTACTGCGAGTAGACCAGATATAATGTTCTCAATATGTGTATGTGCTAGATTTCAGGTGAACTCTAAGGAATCTCACTACATCGCTGCAAAGCGAATCTTGAGATACCTCAAAGGTACACCAAATCTTGGCTTATGGTACCCAAGAAGTAATGATAGTGAACTAATTGGTTTTTCAGATGCAGATTTTGCAGGTAGCAAAGATGACAGGAAAAGTACCTCCGGGACTTGCCAATTTCTCGGAAGGAGACTCATTTCCTGGAGCAGTAAGAAACAAAACTGTGTAGCCATCTCAACGGCTGAATCAGAGTACATCTCTGCAGGCAGCTGTTGTGCACAGCTCTTATGGATCAAGAATCAGTTTGAAGACTACAACATAAAGTTCCAGAACATTCCCCTGTTCTGTGACTCTTCCAGCGCTATAGCAATAGCCAACAATCCAGTCTCCCACAGCCGGACCAAGCATATAGAGCTTCGCTATCATTTCATCCGGGAGCATGTGGAAAATGGAGATATAGCTCTACAGTATGTCTCCACAGACAGGCAAGTTGCAGATATTTTTACCAAGCCGCTGGACGAGTCCAAGTTCTCGTTCTTCAAAACTGAGCTTGGACTGCTCAACAAAGAAGACCAGTGATGAACTCTCAAATTAAGAAGATATCAGTAATGTTGGCTGCTCAGAGGTACAGCTTTTCAGTGGAAATAGACATCTACCAGGGCAATTCCTTCAAGTATTAGAGACTCGAGCATCGTTACACTTACACGAGTAAACGGCTAATACTCGAGTAAAAAGTTTCATATACTCGAGTAATCCAAAAGATACTCGTGTATGAACTTCTTATACTCGAGTATGAAAATTCGTTAAGAACTTAATACTCGTGTATGCTGGTTACATACTCGAGTATGAATCATTGATTACTCGTGTATGTTGTGCGCACTCGAGTATACTAAACCTCATACTCGTGTATGCTGTCATCTTCTACTCGAGTACTCGGATTCCTTTTGATTTTCAAAATTTCTACTCGCACCCAGCAAATTGCCGCCTCGTTCAGGTATGTCATTATACTTAATTCTCTCTAAACCTAATTAAGATTATTTATATATATATTCAAAACGAAAAAGTCCTTTCCACTTCTCATTCACTCGAGTAGCCGCCGACTTTTCGTTTTCCCGACTCCTGTTCTTTGTCTTCCTTCGCTGCAAGTTTTCCGAATCGCTGATGGCTCCTCCCTCCTCCAAGTTTGGAATCGGCTCTGAATTAGTGACAGATGGCATTGAAGATATTTCGGATGACTTCAAGAACCTACTGATTCTCCTGGATACGGCCGGATTGACCTTCGTTCTTCAAGAACCCTGCCGCCTCTTGCTTCCTGATGTTGAAGAGTTCTACAAAAATCTGAAGGTTAGACACAATGGCACCGTTCTGAAATCCAAGGTAAGGGGAGTTGAAATTCGGTTAGATAAAACCTCAGTCGCCACTCTACTTCGGATGCCAGTGGTCGACGAAGAAGATGACTTAGACAAGGCAGATGCCGACCGCACCTCTCTATTCTGTGGTCGAGATCCTGAAGGTGGAGGTGCAACCTTGAATCGATCCTTGTTCAATTCAGAAGGGAAGTTTCTCGTTAACATCATTGCCAAAATCCTCTGGTGCAAGACTTACTCCATTAGAGATGTATCCCAGAATCTATTCGACGTTATGCAAGCTATTGTCTGCAGGAAGAAATTCCAATTCGGAATGATGATATTGGATAAGATCCGAGAAAGCGTCAAACATCCCAGTTTTGCTAGGATTATCTCCCTCCTCCTCCATGAGATCAATCCTACAGTGTTTGACTTCTCTAAAGGGACTCCTCTTCACCACATGAAGAAAGTTTCTATCTCTTCCATTCAGAGGTATGACCTCAAGATCCTGAACCCTGCCCAAGCCTCAAAGGCTGATGCCATCTCAGAACTACAACAAGACAGCAGCTTACCTGAAGACAGGATCCCATCTCCTCCTCTACATCAAACTATTGCTACCTCTGGTGCCTTAGTTGAGGGGGAGCCTGCCTCTTCTCTTTCTCAGCTTAAAGTTTCTTCTGAATCAGTGATTCCAGCACAAGAAGAAGTCAGAGTTGCTACTCCTCCAGTTTCTCCTACTCCAGCTCATCTTCAATCAACAATTCCTGAATCTGAAATTTCAGATACAGCTCACCTACTGTCTACAGCTGAAGACATCAACAGATTCATTGATGAGCTAAGCTCAGATGATCCTCTTTTTCAGAATGTTTCAGCTGCCAAGTCTCCTACCAAATCTCCATTACAGTCTCCTGCCAAGTCTGCTGATAGTGAGCCAACCAAATCTGATCATGTTATCTTGTCTGATGATGAGGAAATGTCTCCAGATCCTGTGGAGGCACCTCTGAGGACTTTGGATTTCTCCCTGCCATCCTTCCTCAATCCAGAAGAAGCTGTTGTAATAGAACCCTTCAAAAGGGCTGTCAGCTCAGTGGTCCTAACAGAAATTCCTCCTTGGACTGCTCCTCCTCCTGCTCCTTCAATTCCTGCACCACCCTCAGCACCCTCTTCTTCAGATTTGGTAAGTCAGATTGCACAGTTGCTCCTTGCACAGAGAAACTATTTTGATGAATCTCTAACATTAGTCAATAACAAAGTCACTACTCTTGAACAAGAGATGAGTAGAGGCTTTGCAGAAATCCAGGCAAATACTGATGAACTGAAAAGATTGTTCCAGCTAGGTGGCAAGGCCATAGATCACACTATCTCAAGCATAGGAGAACTGAGAAATCAGCAAGAAACTGTTGCATATAATCAGATCCATTTGGACAAGAATGCTGATGCCAATCTTATGAAAATTTGTGAAGAAGTGGGCAAGTTCAGAGATGAAGCTATAGCTCAGCCATCTGTAGATATCACCAAGGGGGAGAAGACAGTAAAAGAACAAGTGGAAAAACTATCTGAACAAGCTCAAGCAGTTATAAAAGAACAAGTTGACAAACTATCTCTCCAAGCTCAAGCTACGGTGGATGGTCTGGTAAAAGAAATGAAAGCAGAAATTCTCTCCCAGCTCCAGTCTGTAAAATTCTATACCTATGATACTGCTGTTTGGCTGCACAACATGAATTTCCCTAATGCACAGCTCAACCCAGCCATCATTCCACACTTCTTGAATCCTCTTGAAGCTCAACCTCCTGCAGATGCTCCAGACCAGGCAGCCATTCCTGAAAGTATGCCAGCTTTCTCACCTAGATCTGAGGGTGATGTGACTGAGCCTCCCCTATCCTATTCTGAAGCATGGCAAGATGATTTTCCTTCCAGTTCTCAAGGCCCTTCTAAGAGGAAAAGAAAATATGGTGACGGCGCTTCTGCCAGCCGTTCTGCACCAAGGAAAGAGCCAGCTCCTGAAGGTAGACCACCTATTGTTCATGCTGAAGTATGGAGTCCTACCTCTAAGTCCCTAATTCTTGATACTTTGAGGTTAGTGACTGATCTTGGGGAGAACAGAGATAATTACTACAGTTATTCAGAGTGGAAAGCCTATGAAGCATCTCAGATAAAGATCAGGCTACATGACAGAAATTGGGGGCATAACAACCCAGCTGCTCCTCCTAGGCCCAGGACTTACTTTCCAAAACCTTTCAGCTACCTAGAGAGGCAAGACCTGAAAAGAGAAAGGATGCACAAGGATGCCCCATCTTGAGTTGAACTGAGAATGTGGAATTGGACCTTTGTTTCTGTGCTTAAAACATTTCTATATATATATATTTAATTCTGGTTATGGCTATTTCATTAATTAACCTGCTTTAGCTTATGTCTTGCTTTTCAAGTATATGTGCATTGTTCTTTTTACTCTGTATAATTCACCTTAGTATAGAGGATGCTGACATCTACAAATAGGGGGAGATTGTTGGGATTTGTCTCCACAATACCTCAGATTTGTAGGAGGTCAGACCTTGAACTAAGATGAATTAAGGTGTATTTGATGCTGTGTTTAAGTTGTATGTGTGCAGGTCCTTAATGCCAAGTGTAGACCAATGTCAGTCTATAATGGGTCACCAAACACAGGACCATACAATGTAATCCCTCATTGTGTGATCCAAAGTGTTGGCCCATGTATAGCCTCTCTATTGGGATACACTTCCTATATGCACTTGGATTGATGGACAGAAGCATTGGAGCTAATTTCCTCAGAAAAATTTCTAAGTCCAAAATACTCGAGTAACCCCTTTGTTATACTCGAGTATCAGACTTAATACTCGAGTAGCTAGTTAGACATACTCGAGTAGTTAGTTAGACATACTCGAGTAATCAGTTAGACTTACTCGAGTAGGGTCTGAATACTCGTGTATATATTTCTATACTCGAGTAGTTAGTTAGTCACTCGAGTAAGTTGTTTTCATACTCGAGTAAGTAACTTAATCACTCGAGTAAATCATGTATCATACTCGAGTAGATCTTTTTTCTTCTCTTTTCTGCAAGTTCAAGTAGTCATACTCGAGTAAGTATTCTGATACTCGAGTAAGTTGTTTTAATACTCGAGTAAGTATTTCCATACTCGAGTAATTGACTTTGATACTCGAGTAAGTGAATGTTTCCCGGATACATATCATGATACTCGAGTAACTTCCCCTTTCACTCGAGTATATCTTTCTTTCACTCGAGTATATATTTCTGATACTCGAGTATATATTTCTGATACTCGAGTATATCTCTTCTGATACTCGAGTAGTTCATCTTTCACTCAGTAAATTTCTCTTCCCTTACTCGAGTATATTTCTCTTTGTCACTCGAGTATCTAAATTCCCATACTCGAGTATATCTTCTCTTACTCGAGTATAACAGTTCTCTATTCCAGAATTCTTCTAAGTTCGAATTCGCCTTAAGTATTTTTGAATCCGTCATTTCTGATTGGTCCACGTGTCATCCTTAATTAAGATTATGACCGTTGGAGTCCACCTATAAAAAGGTCATTTCAGAATTGACTAATTAACAAGATTACAGAGATATTCTCTTTAAGAAAGAGAAAATTCCGTGAACCATAATTCTCACGCCGCCGCCGCCATTGTTGTTCACGGAAGAAATTCTGGATCGTCGATCTCCGTCTTCAACGACTATTTCTCCAGTGATCCAGACAAAAGTGAATCACTCGATCTCGCCGAGCCTCAAAGATTTCAGATCTATCTTCTCGATCGAGGTGGTTCTAGTTTTCAGATTTGTGGATCTCTCTCAAGTCATCTTCAACCTTTTCTGATCAAGCCGAAGTTCCTAAAGAAGAAGACTGTCAAAGATCAAGATCTGAAATTTGTTGTTTTGAATTTTTATTCTCAAACCAAAATTTCTTTGTAGGAGTTTTTCTCCGAGATTTGTAGGAAGATCCTTCTTCCGAGTTTTGTAGATCCAGTTGGATCGAGTTTTGTCGGAACGTGGTTCCGAGGTGTAGGATTGTTTTCAATCCGAGATAGTGGAGTAGCCGAGTCTAGTGATTTGCTAGATCGGTGAGGAAAGTGGACGTACCCAAGGTTGGGGAACCACTATAAATCTCTTGTCGTCTGTGAGTGCTTGATGTGTGCTGTGTTAATTTTTTAATTCCGCATTTGACACGCATTTCACCTATTCACCCCCCTCTAGGTGATTTAGGCTAATAACTTAGACCTCTCACCTACTCAACCATACTATTGGTGAAGCTCCTAAGAAATGACATGTGTGAAATGGGAGAATTGTTGACTATTTACTCAAAGATTTCTCTAGAGGGGGAATACAGATAAAAATTTATTTCCAAATTAATTATACAATTCACTCAAATTATATTTATACAAATTATCAACCAGAATTAAAAATAGACGATATACATTTTGGAATTCGTTGGTATATGTGACCATTGAGTTATGATCTTAGGCGATTTACAGCCTATCCAGTATCTACCCTTACATCTAGCGTTGAGTGAACTGGTTTCACTCAACGCATGTGGACTTAGACAGATTCCTGTATCTCCACATCTTTACTTTATGACCACCTGTCACATCACTTGGAATACCTATCCTATCATTGTTACAAGGACTAACCTATATGCATGAACTCGAATATACATCAAATACAACAATGTGTATATCATTGACATGTTTGACTTCTTCAAATCTGGGACATTGTGAGCAATGGACTCAATATTCTCAACTGAAGATTTACAATATAAAGTATGCTCATCTATAAGGGTAGTTTGTTGTATTGATGGAGAATTACTTTATTAATGTCAAAATAAATAGATGAATATATAGCAACTTGACTATTATAATCAATAGAAAATGAGGGTTGATCATTTTTATTTTGTATATCTGTAGTAGGAAGTTTATTATTTATAGTCTGTGAAATACTTGGTTCTTGAACTATAAATTGTGATGGAGATAATGCTATTTTTGTTGGTAGAACTAATTCATGAGAAACATTGGGTAATTGTAAGGATGGAGGTGAAAGATCTTTCATTGAACTAGGCTTGAGAATTTGTATGGTTTTCTTTGAGAACAAAATTATAGCTAGTCTTTTTCTAGGAGGTATGTGTACTCCTTTTGATTTACAAAGAGATGGATATTTTGCACATTAACACCTTTCCCAATAAATCAACTAAAAACTCGCATTCCTCGGAAAACAAAATACTTAGTTCTTGAACTATAAATTGTTAAATACTTGGTTATTGAACTATAAATTGTGATGGATATAATGCTATTTCTGTTGGTAGAACTGATTCATGAGAGACATTGGGTAATTGTGAGGATGGAGGTGAAAAATCTTTCGTTGAACTTGGCTTGAGAATTTGTATGGTCTTCTTTAAGAACAAAATTAGAGTAAATCTCTTTCCAGGAGTATAAATTGTGAAATACTTGGTTCTTGAACTATAAATTATGATGGAGATAATGCTATTTCTGTTGGTAGAACTGATTCTTGAGAAATATTGGGTAATTGTGAGGATGGAGGTGAAAGATCTTTCGTTGAACTAGGCATGAGAATTTGTATGGTCTTCTTTAAGAACAAAATTATAGTGAATCTCTTTCCAGGAGGAATGTGTACTCCTTTTGATTTGCACAGAGAGGGATATTATGCACATTAACACCTTTCCCACTAAATCAGCTAAAAACTCGTATTCCTCGGAAAAATCTTTCTTTTAAGATGAAATTTATGTCTTTTGAAGTTATATGAATGTTTGACCCACTGATTTGCCCAATCATTATTCCATCTTCGTCAATTGTAACATTATTAATGAACTCTATTAAATCCATAAAATATAGTAGATATCTTTTAGTTATCATCTTATTTAATCCAACATCTATAAAGAGTGCAAAATTCCAATAAAAGAGTCTGTCATAATAGCAACAGATTCAAGTTCAACACTGAAACCTTTTTGTGTCTTTATTATCATTCAAACACCTGTAAAGATTACAAAGAAAATAAGAGAAAGTGAGTAGAGGGAAAAATAGAGTGGGGAAGATGAAGTGTTTGGAGTAAACATGAAGTATGTATAAATCGACAAAACATTGAGAAACTAGGGCATAAATATGTCCTTAGTCGACATGATGTCGACTTCTTTTTGACGTGCAATGAAAATATCATAGTTGACTCATGCATTGAGTTATGTCAACATTGCGTCGACAAGATACCAACTTTTTTATAGACACCATCTCTAGACATTGTGTTGAATAGAAGTTGATTCTCCGTCGACTTGTATTCAACGTTACATAAAGTACTAACTTAAATTTTTTAGTCTTTTGATGGTTTTTCCGAGAAATATTTGATGAACATTGCATGTTATGTTAGTGATAAAATAATTTACTGATCTTTATCAAGCATGCCTAAAACATTGATGAAGTATTTATACTTGATTTAATCAAGAGACTTTGTGAAAATATCAACCCTCTTATTTTTAGAAGACACATAATCTAGGGAAATTTTCCCTTTTTCCACATTGTCTTTGAGAATGTGATGCCTTATTTTTATATGCTTTGTCTTACTCTGCAAGACAGGATTTTAGGTAATTGAGATAGTGCTTGAGCTGACACAAAATATTGTTGAATTAATGAAATTTAAATTATAATTAAGAAATTGATTTTGCATCTACAATATTTGTGAACAACAGCTTCCGACAGCAATATACTCAACTTCTACTATAAAAGTGGATACTGATGTTTGCTTTTTACTAAACCAATATTCAGTTTAGCACCTAGGAATTGACATGTTCCTGAGGTACTTTTCCTATCTAATCTGCATCCAGCATAATCTACTTCAGAATATCCATATAAGTCAAACTCTGATTCTTATGGATACCATAATTCCATCTCAAGAGTAACCGTAAGATATTTTAAGATTCTTTTTACTGAACTAAGATGACATTCCTTAGGATCTACCTAAAATATTGCACAAACACATATGGAAAATATTATGTCTGGCCTACTAGCTGTAAGATAAAGAAGAGAAGTAATAATTGCTCTATATGTTCTCTAATCAATAGGTTTACCAAAAACATCTTTATCTAGAATATCATTAGTAGCCAAAGGAGTTATCATGATGAAGGCAGTCTCCATACCAAATTCCTTTATGAATTCCTTTGAATACTTAAATACAGATATAAAAATGTCTTCATCACTTTGCTTTACTTAGTGTCCAAGGAAGAAAGAAAATTCTCCCAAGCTACTCATTTCAAACATGGATTTCATTAAGTCAACAAACTTTTTTCAAAGTCCAAAGTTTATTGAGCCAAAAATAATGTCATCCACATAAATTTAGATAATTAGTTGCTTTTCCTTATGTGTTTTATGAAAAGTGTTTTATCCACCTTTCCTCTTATGAAAGAGTAATCTAATAAAAAATTGGATAGGGTCCCTTACCAAGCACTTAGATCTGTCTTTAAACCGTATAGTGCTTTTTTAGTTTATAAACTTAGGAGGAGGAGGAGCATCAGGATTATCTTTCCATATTTATTGAAGTGAAGCCTCCTCTTCACATTTGATACTTCATGTTTATCACATTCCTCTTTACTATAATATGTCCTTGGCCCTTCATTTGTCAGGTCAACTATCCTGAAAGTTTCCAGGATAATGCCTTTGGAAATAGGACTCCACACTTGACAATATTCCTTGTTTTCTCTATTAGGATCAGATCTTCTAGATGACGGGCCTTCCACATATATTCTCCTCGTTTAAAGAGGTATAGAAGGATCTTCAATAATCTTTACCTCTTGCTCAATAATATTACACCATAGTTTGGTGTATTCATCAGGAGGTTCATACACTCCACCTTTAGGTTGTTGCTCAAAGTATTCTGCACCCTTAGCATGGTACTCTCCACCTTTAGCGGGTTATTCAACCTCAAAAGTTGGAGCTTGAGCTTGAACTTTCCATGTCAACTCTTCATGTAGCCACTTGATATTCTGATTGGTGTAGACATTGGCACTGTGCATTTTTTTGCGCACATCCTTACTCAGCTCACTTATCCTCCTCTATAATCTACCCTCCCCCTTTCTGACTTTTGAAATTAGGGTTTTGATGATCTCTTCCTTATTAACTCTCATGTGCCGTTCAATATGATATATGCTCTGCATGTGAATGTATCATGGAATCATGAGATTGAGATAATTGAACAGCCACATTATAAACTTGAATAATGCTCTTGATTGAATGGTTGATGACCTTACTACCTTGAGTTTACCATTTAGTAAGAGATGTCTGCAACTTATCCATATTGTGATTTACTTGAGCCAGGCCATAATTCAAATCTTTTAAGGCTTCATTTGTTTCGGTGGTGGCGGGTCGATCCAGCGGGTGGAAACGGAGTGTTCGAAATGGAGGGGGGAGGTGGCTGCTCCAAACGGAGCTTTTTGAGGGCGTTTCTCAAGGGGGGCGGGTGGAAACGGAGCAAACGCCGCCGGAGGTTCATTTGTTTTTTCCTCCTTCCGGCGGCGTTTGCTCAAAACGGAGCAACGAAACGCCCAAACAAATGGAGCCTAAACCTCATCCACTCTACCAAAAACTTATTGTCGGAATATATCAAAATGTTCCTTTTGCTTCACACACATTTCTTCTATTGACTTTAACATAGAACTTTCAGTAGGAGGGGCACTCTCACCCTGAGACTTGGAAGCAGCAGAAGACTGGTTCTTGGGTAGGAGACTTTGCCAAAACCTCTCATAATTCTTTAGAGAGCACTACCAAGTCCTCCGCCTCAACAAAAACTCTTCCAGCATTGAGGTCCTCTTATAGCGAGTCTTTAGCTAAGGACTACCCCAAAGACTCAACGGGTAGTTCTTCCAAATCTGGCACTCTTTTAGGTACTGGAGATGGAATTTCAGTTTGTATTATTAGAATATCAGATTGTACTGGTGGAATGACAAATATCCCAGTATTTATATATAGACTCTCCCCCTTAGCAGCTACATCAACAATCTCAGTTTCTTCATGGGGGGTGAGGGAACATCCTTCTATATAGCTTTAGTATGAGGTTTGTCCTGCACTCCAGAGCCTTCACCTATCTCTCCCTTTGCCCCTTGACTGAGAAATCTCCTTTTGCATCGAGCAAAGACTGATGCATCTATTCATTTCTTTTCATCTATAAAAAAATTGTTCCCCAGTTCATTCTCTTTCTGCAGATCACAACTGTCAGCAATTTGAACATGTCTCCTGAGACATAGTCATGTGGTCCTGGCTTACACAAGAACACTTTCCTAATGATATCAGTTAGGATCTTGCCTTCATCATTCATTTCCTTGCATTTGATGGTTGAAGTTTTCTTATCCAGGTCACAAAAAGAGAGTGCTCTGTCATAATCAACATCAGAAATTTCATCTTCTTAAACCTCGATCATTCTCAGTAATTTGTTTTAGAAGTTGGGTTTCATTCTCACTTCAATGTTTCTAGCACAACTTATGATTAAGGAACCTTCACGTTTGAGTTCTGCATTCTTGAAGAATTCCTGTACTTCTATGTCAAGGACTCTGCAGTCTTTCTCTCAAAAATGTCAATCCGGCAGTTTCCAACATAAGGATGACATTTCGGAATTTGTTGGTAGCCGTTGAGAATCCAGACCATATGAGTTCTCCTCCCACTTGAAGATTGTTAGCGCCTTTGCAAGCCATTTCTGATCTGATTGGAGGAGAAATGAAAGGAACTTCTTAAGAAATTAAGAAAAACATACAGAGCTTTTTGCAAGTCGACGGGAAACTGGACAATTGGAAAAGTCTAGACGAAATGAAGATCGTTAGTGTGAAGTCTCGAATGCCCTTGAACCATTTATATATATTATATATATATATATATTATATATATATATATATATTATTTTGATTAAAATTGAAAGGGCGCGTACCTTAGGAGTTGAGAAAAATAATTCTTCGAATCTAATAATAAAGAAAGTCTGAACCAAGTCCAATTCATTGAATGTTTACAGGAGTACACGTCTATTTCGTCAAATGCTTATGAGATTATATGTCTAATTTGTCGAAAGAGTCTGAGACCTCTTGTCGAATCGTCAAGTATTCACGATTATTCGTCGAACGTTTTTGTAATTTTTGATTGATTTCACGAGCACTTATGTAACTGACTTGATTAATTGGACCTTCATTTTGGCAGATTTCTTTTGATTCCTTGACCACCTTAAGAGTCCTTGTTGAGCATTCTAAGTTCAGTTTTGAAATATATGAACTTGTCTTCATCTAAAGGCTTCGGGAAAATATCTAAAACCTTCTCGTCCGTTGATACATAACCAAGGTTTATATCCTGATTCTCCACATGCTTTAGGATGAAGTGATAGCGTATATCAATATGTTTTCTTCGGCTATAAGAAACTAGATCGCTCTTTATTGTTATTGCACTTGATGAATCACAAAACATAGGAATCATCTTTAGCATCATGTTATTATCTTCAAGTTGATTACTTATCCATAGAAGCTATATGCAATAACTTGCTGCAAAGATGTACTCTGACTTAACAGTTGAAATTTCCACACAATTTTGCTTCTTGCTACTCCATGAGGTAAGCCTTCTTCCAAGTAATTGACACATCCCGGAAGTGCTTTTCCCGTCACCCTGCTTCCTACAAAGTCATCATCTCATCTTGTTTGAACTCCTTCACTAGGATCTCCGATGATAAGATCAACGGGGTTATCTCTTGAATGTCTGATCACTATATTCCTTTCATTACCACCAGGAGGTTCTACTACTTCTAGTGCATGTTCTTCAACTTGAAGTTCTTCATCTTTAATCAAGCTTTGAGTATTTACTTTGAAGGAGCTTGAGAAGCCTTCTTTAACTGCTTCTTCTAATCTTAACTCTTTTAGTTGTGAACCTGCATATTAAAAAAGAATACTAGAAGAGTGCTATGAAGCATACTCATCTCATAAAATACAATATTAATAGATTATTCTACAAACAGGATTTTCTTATTAAAAATTCTATATATCTTACTATGACTACTATATCCTACAAAAATACCATCAAAACATTTTTCAGTAAAACATGTTTTGTAATACTTCCCGTTATTAAGTATAAAGAATTTGCTTCCAATGATTTTAAAGTAGGACAGTCGGTTTGTTGCCTTACAGAAGTTCATAAGGTGTCTTACGATGATTCTTATTGATTAAGGCTCTATTTTGCACATGATAAGTTGTGTTGATTGCTTCATCCTACAAGTACTCTGGTAATGAAGAATCATTCAATATATATATGACATTCTCAATGAGTGTTCTATTTTTATCTAGCTAACTCAAATTTATTATGTAGTACGAGAAGATGAAAACTCATGAAAGATACCTTGGCTTACAAAGAACTCTGTCATGGAACCAGATTCAAATTCTATTTATTCGTCACTTCTGATTTTGACCATCGCAAAGTTTAACTCATTATATGTCTGCCAGATAAAGTTAGTGAAAGAGTCAAAGGTATCTGACTTGTGTTTCAGAAAGAACACTCATGCAAAATGTGTGTAGTCATCAATAATAACAAAGGTGTAATCTTTACCTCCTAAACTACGAACTGGAAAGTGATCGAAAAAGTACATATGGAGTAGATAGAGACATCTAAAAGAATCTTTTGACACGATGCTTTTAAAGGTATCCCATTCGGCATGTGTAATAAGGTATCTCTTTAACGCACTTAGTATCAGGTGCATCAAGCATTAAGTTACGAGAAAATAACATATTTATAATTTTCAAACTAAAATGTACTAGTCTCTTAAGTCATTGATCACAAAGAGATGCACTTTCTTTTGCCAAAAAGCACACTAGTGTAGAAGATTCCAAACAAAGAAAATTAGGGACAGAAAATATTTCTACTCTAAGTGTCTGTTAAAATAGTATCTGATTTATTAGAAGTCTTTATTATACACTTGTCCCTGTAAAACTCAGCTATATACCCTTTATCACTTAGTTGACTTGTGCTTATGAGATTATGTTATAATCCTTTAACATAAGCCACGTCTATGATATAAACTATACCGTTGGTAATTATACCGTAGCCTTTTGTGATTCCTCGGCCAGAGTTGCCAAAGATGACTTTTAGACCGTCTTTGACTGAGGTATACTCTTGTAGATATTATTTTGGTTTGAATTTTGTCATACCAGAATTCACAGATTAATTTCCCTTAGGAACCCAAATCGATTTGTATCCTTGATTTCTTGTTAGATTAACACCACTGGGAATGTTAACATTGTGAGGGGTCATTCTAGCTTTGTTAACTCGGGTGTCATATATTCAATTGAATTGCACCAACAATCTATGGCGAAGTGACTAATTTTTCCACAACACCAACAATAAAACTTGTCGTGCCTTCTTTTCCTCTCCTGGTTTACCATTTGAGCCGGTGGTTTTGTAGGAGGTTTTAATCTCGAAGTGGAAGCCTCATGAGAACAAAGTGGTAGGCTTTATTGTCTCATGTGGCAGTGTAGCAACAAGCTTGCCTTTCAGTGCTTTCTTATTCTTCGAGCTATGAACGAATGGACCATGGTGCTTTAGAACAATATCTTCAAAAGGTGCCTTTAGAGCACTCATTCCGAGATTTCTGTGACGGTTCCATCCTTGGTTATTTTTGTTAGAGACAACATGTGTTGGTCTAGCAAAATGACATAAGATGTTTCAAGGTCATATTGATTTGTAAGAATGATTATCTTCTTGAATAATGATTGATCTTGAAGAGCCATCCTTCTATTTCTAGGAGCCCTATATCCAACACCACCTGTCTTAGAGGCTATAAATACATCGATGCGATGAAGAACAGTCATTGGTTTCAAAATGCTTTCAACAAGTTTCCTTTCAATCAATAATTTTTTTTCCAATTCAGCTATGGCCTTTACTTTTAGACTTACCAACTGACCAAAGCACCCCAGTTCCTCTTTTAAGGATAGGATTTATTCTATGAGGGGAGTCAATCTCTCAATTTCTTCTCTTAGTTTAGACTCCAGTACCTTGAGAGATACAATCTCTTTGGCCTGATATTTGACTACCTTGCAGCATTTGTCAAAACACTTTAGTAGTGATCGATACTACATCATTATTTTTGACTCATCCTCAGAGAGGTGATCTTCCTGACTGTCGGAGTCTGCATCAGAATCAGATAGGGGAGTGTGTCAATTTATCTTACTATTATTTTAGGAGTCGTTGTTATCCTCGTGTGAGTGTGCCATAAGCCCAAAGTAGGCTTCTTCATCTAAGCTTGATTCACCCGAGTCGCTATCACTAAGATTCATTGACTTATTCCCGATGAAGCTCTTTTCCTCTTTCTTCTTTCCTTTGAAGGATCTCTTTTCTTCTTTCTTTTTTCCCTCCTTCTTCTTATAAGGATAGTCAGCGATCATGTGTCCTGGCTTATTACAACAATAGCAAAGAATGTAAAAAGAAATGTAGTTTTTCTGTTTAGACTTATACATATCATTGCTGTTAAAGCTTCTCTTATGATATTCACCATCACGATGTGATCTTCTATTATTAGATGAGGAGTGTTGATTCTTTATTTTCTTACTCTTGCTGAGCAACCTCTTAAATTGTTTAGAGAGTAAGGAGAACTCTCTGTCTGACATTTCAGAACTAGAAGAGCTTGGCTTTGATCTTCATATTCAACTGAGGCATGTGTCCTAGCTGGTGAAATAACTCTCCCTTTTCTTGACCCTTCTGCCTTTAGTGCTATAGATTTATCTTTGACTGAAGTCTAGTTTCTGTCTTATTCTGCCTCTCTGATATTGAGTTTTAACTCCTAGCATAGTAGCTTCCCTAATAAGATCTGTGGCTCCATTGTAGCCATTTTACCAAATTCCCTGATAGCAACTACGCTGGTATCTCATTCTTTTGTCAGGGATCTCAGGAATTTTTCATTAAACTCCCCATTGGTAAACTCATGACCATAATTTCTTAGGCCGTTGACAATCTTGAAAAAAAATTCGTAGTAGTCAACAATAGTATCCCTCTTGTCTTGCTTAAAGGCTTTATATTCTTGATTTAGCAAAGAACTCTGATCATCGCTTACTTCTTCTATTCCTTCCCAGAAAATAATTAGAGATTTCCACATCTCATTTATAGACTTATAGTGGATTATGTTTTGCAACATGGAGTCATCCACCGTACTGGCAATGATACTCTTTGCCTTCTTGTCCAGAGCAATGAGAGCTATCTCATCTTTGTTCAAATCCATTATCCTTTTAGGAACCGTCATATTTAGATGAATGGTTGAGAAAGTCATGGGAATGTCGGGCCTTCTTCAATAATGATGAAGATTCTGGGTTCAGAAGCTTCCATGAATAATTTTACCCATTCCTTCCACATGGGGAAAATCTCTTTGGTGCACACTGACAACTTCATCAAGGACAAATCCTTCCTCATGTCTATTTCTTTTTTGACAACTAGAGCAAGATTTTTTCAAGGTGTTAACCTTTTAAAGAACAACCTAGCTCGGATATAAATTGAAAGTGTCTAGTTGTCAACCTAAATCACCTAGAGGGGGCTTAATATGTTAATCCTGCAGCTTATAGCAGAATAAAAATCGAGTAAAAATAAAGCGCATAGAATAAGAGAATAAGCACAACATAGACAAAAGTATTTATAGTGGTTCCCCAAATTGGGTACATCCACTGTCTTGCCTTGCCTATCTATGAATTTTGGGTAGACTCGACTTCTTCACCAAAACTCAGATTAATAATAATCTTTAACTTCGGAGCCTTCAACTCCTACAAACTTGGAGAACAACTTTCCCTACACTCGACCCATCAATAAGGATCTATAAAAACTTGAAAGAACAAACTTCCTACAAGGCAATAAGAAAAGAAAAGTTATTTGAAAGAAAACTCTTTTTCTGAGATCTGAAAATAAAGTCCTTCTTCGCTTCTTGAAAGTTCTGACTAAATTCTTGAATAAAATGAATCAAAATTTAATGCACAGATAAAATCTGAGAAATAACTGATCTCTGAACGAATATAAATCTGAAATCTTGAGATCGATCGAGTCCTTTCTTTTTAAGAAGAATTGGGGATCGGGAGAGTTGTTGCCGACAAAGTTCTTTTTGGAAATCGATTTGAATTCCTATCATTTTTGGCAATTAGAACATGATTAGATTTGCTATTTGAATTGTGATTGGGATTCTCTAAAATAATGCAAGACTATTTATTGATGATTCCTCACTAACATCTCAATTTCGAACATAGGTTTACTGTCCACATATACCTTATATGGCGGAAGCCCTAATTTTGGAAATCCGTGAAAACTAGAAAGATGCTGAAAAAATAATTCACATAAGTAAAATTCATCGAGATATCAAATGTACACTCCAGACTACTCGACAAACAAGTCGAAATGTCTTGGGAGAGAACTTGTGTGAGATGTTGAGACTACACGAGACCATTCAACGAATTAGCTGAAATCTTTCGAGAGTACTCTACAAATTTGCTTATCATCTTGATTAATTTTACTTAGAATCGGCTAACACCAACTTTCTCTAGAGTATAAAGGTAGTTCAATTAACTTCTTGAGAAGACTCGATGAATTTCATGAGTACTCACATAAGTACTCGACTAATTCCCTTGAGTACTCGGCAAATTTACTTTGTCGTTTTGATCAGTAGTTCTCAGTCATCTCTCAAGTACTCCTGAGTTGACTCGACGAATTATATGAGTGGTTACGTTAGTACTCGATTAATTTAACGAGACCTCACGTGATCACTAGATGAATTTTCCTTAGATAAAATCTGCAACTTCTGAATACCTACTTCCTTTGTGATGTTAGATGAAGTACACCATATAAGAGAGATTACACATGGGTCAACACGATATTCTATACAATGAAGGATTACATTGCACAGAACTATATTTGAAGACCCATTGTAACCTAAAAATGGTTTGTACTTGGCAATAAAATCTTATACCACACACAACTGAAACAAACATCAAATACACCCTCAATTCAACTTAGTTCAAGGGAAAGTTCTTCAAATCAGGGTTATTGTGGATACAATACCCAATAAGATTGATCATCTCTTTCTCTGATACAGATGGTTAATCATCAGTGACTTTAAAATTAATTGATTTGTCTCTAGGTGTTGTGACATTCTCTTTTGCATCTATTTTAGCTCTACTTTTTAGAAGTTGTCATATGATTTAAGCTTTCCTAACAAAGCATCTGTCATAATCTCTTTATGAGACCTTGCTTCTTTGATAGCCCAAGTATTTGAATCACATGTACTTAGGAAGTGCATGAGTAATTTGTCATTTATCTCGAAAAGAGATATATCCTTATTTGATCCTTTCAGCTCATTTATAATCATGCAAAATCTATCAAAAATTTAGCTACAGATTCATCAGCTTTCCTTTGTAAATTTTCACACTAAGAAATTAAGAGTGATCATCTATCTTTTCTCTCATCATAACATCCATCAACAATCCTTGATAATTATTCCTAGATTTCTTTAGCTGATTAACATTTTACAATCTTCTGAAACACATCATCTGACATTGTTGAGACTAGTATGTTCATTGCTTTAGTATCGCTGTCTTTTATTCTCTTTTCTTCATCTGTCCACTAACATCATGGTGTTGGTTCTGTAGTAACATTTTCTTTTGTATCCTTCTAATAAGGCATAGGCGATCCATTCAAAATTTTACCAAAAATACCTTCATCATAAGAATTCAAATACAATGTGATTCTAGTTTTATATAGTGTAAACTTTTCAAAATTACAAACTGAAGGTTTTATAGATGCAAATTTTTTTAATGTATTAGAAGACATTTTTGAAAAATGAATAGAAAATGTACTAATGCAATTGTTATGATTTTTTAATCAAGGTGTTAACCTTTTCTTGATTAACCTTCGCTAATTTAACCATTTATTGATTAACCTCCCTCTAATATCAATAGAAATGGAAGAACAGTTGACAAATTCCTCAAAGATTTCTCTAGAGAGGGGTGAATAGAGATAAAATTTATTTCAAAATTAGTTATACAATTCACTGAATTTTGGTGGTCGCTAAGCTTCGAAGAAAATAAAAGCAACCGAACTAGCAATCCAATGAGGCAAGTACACCTATCGAACTGTAGCTAGGGGACACAAGTGTCGTATTGAAATCCGGGAACTGTTGAGTATAGTAACTCACACGAAGACTATTATTTTATCGACGGAAAAACTAGGTTTTAGAGAAACTGATTGCAATAAAGGAAATAAAACTATGCTTGGAAGAGACCTACTGCAGTAAATCAAAGGCCTATAAGAAGCTATTACAACAAAGGGCTGAAAATATGAAATGGAAATGCACTCAATCAAGAATTAACTCGGCTAATGTCGACTATGAAATGCGATAAAAACCTAAACTTAATAGGGTAAAGGTCCTTGACCGTGGAGGTTCCTAAAGCTTGAACACGCTTCTCTCCAAGTTGTTCCCAACTGAGTTTAGGAAGGTCCGACCGACTCTCGTCTAAATCGGAGGCCTAAAGCTCGCTTTACGCGGTGAACTCCAATATTGGATTTTACTCCAATCAAGGAGATTTGGACGTCTGCCTCTCTCGAGGGGTACTTACAACTCCCTTTAATCTTGAATGCTCACTTCATTCTATCGGGCTCTCGGCTAGCCCAGAATGAAAGCACAGGTGGAGAGTATATACCGATAATATACCTCGTGCCCATGAAAAATCAAGAGTAATTCAAGGCCTAAAACCTAAAATGAAAAGGAAAATTAAAACATCCTAACTTAATCGCTCAAACCTCGGATCATCAAGATCGAGTACAAGGAGGATTAGTTAATCATAATGGAGTGGAGGAGGGGGATGAGTAGTAAAGCATAATAAGAACAAAAGTAAGAAAAGAGCACTTTTATTAATAATGAAAGAGAGCTACACTTCCATGAAAATGAAAGAGCTATACTTGCATGGAAATAAAAACTAGACTAGCATAACATTATGCTAAAAGACATTACAAGAGCTATTACAAAAGCTAAAACAAAAGAAGAACAAAGCTAGGATTAGAAAAATTACAAAAATAAGGAAGAGAGAGAGAAAGAGAGAAGAACATGAAAAAGACCAAGAAACAAAGGGGCAGTACCTCCCCTCAACACCCAATCTTGCTGAAATGGAAGGGGGTGGGTCTGAATATATAGTCAAAGCTCACGGGTTGGTCACACCCTTCGATATGCCTTATGGTGGGCGTGTCAAGGGGCGTGACACGTACGGGGTTGACCTCGGGCTCTAGATTCTGGCGGGAAAGATGATTGCTTCATTATGTCGGTGGACACACCCTCGGACATGCCCGTGTAGGGGGGCGTGACACGCACGTCGCGTTGAAATCATTGGTCAGAAATCCGTCAGTCATCGGAAAAGGAGGGTTCACGCCCTATATCACGCCCGTGACGTGTGGCGTGATAGTACTATTGGCATACTTAGGTGAAACAATATTTAATGCGGCAATAGGCTTCGAGCAGAGGGCGACACGCCCGGGACACGCCCAGGGAGGGTGTGTCAGGGGGCATGACAGCCGTTTTCCCTGACATTTTCCTCTGCCTTCTGGATTCCTCTTAACATGTGACACACCCTAGGTCATGCCCTTGGAGGGCATGACAGGGGTGTGTCAGGTCAATTTTTACCAATTTTCAGGAAAGCTGCACAAAGAGAGGAAAAAGTTAGGGGCAATAAAATTAACATAAGAAAGATAAAAATAAAGTTTAAAATAAAAGATTTGTAAATTATAAACTATAAAAATACAATAATAGTTAAGACTACAAAACGTATTATCAAATTCCCCCAAGCTTAAGATTTGCTTGTCCCCAAGCAAAAATATAAAAACTAGATAAACATAAAATAGGACTAATCAGAAAGTTCTAATTATGTTAACACAAGTACCATGTGAAATTCTAAATAGTGAAAAGGCGAAACATAAGTCTAAACAAATTATTTAGGTACGGTTTAATATTTATAAACTTTACTAACAAAAATAAATCATCCAAAATTTTAATAAAATTCTTTAAATAGATTTAAGCAAAGCAACGAAAATGAAAAAATGCATTGAGTTGTTACTAAATCCAAGCAACGCATTATAATTATATCAATTAAATAACAAAAATCTAAGTTTAAATCCAAAACTAAAACTGATTTACTTTTCATCATTTCTTAGTTATTAAATAAAATTCAAACGGCGTGAATCAAAAGGACTTAAATAGGATAGAAACGTTTGGTTTAGGAATATGATTAGGAGTTGAATTCAAATATAAACATGAAGGCTTCAAATCACACTAAACCAAAACAAAGAGTTTCAAAAAATTTCATTTAAAATAAAAAAATATATTTATTTTTTCTTTCTTTTTCTTTCTTTTCCATTTTTTTTCTTTTTCTTTTTCAAAACAAAGGCCATAAATACTTTTATTTTCCTTTTGAATTGGCCAAACAAAAGCAAACATCTCTTCTAAGCACTACTTTTTTGAAAAACTTTTCCCAAAAATATCACAAAAATATCCTATCATAATCTTGAAAATATTTTATGAAACTCCAAAAGGCTAGTGTGATTAGATAGGTTGGAAATTTTGGCCTTGGTGAAAATGATATGAAAAGAGGAGCAATCAAATGAATTTGGAAAAAGGCTCAAAAGCGGCTAATTAGTGGTGAAAGTTTTTAGGTTGGCAGGAAAGCTCAAACGAAAACAAAAATGGCCTAAATCATTTTCACGCTTTTAAATTTATTTAAAACAAAGATTTGAAAATTTTCAAAAAGCAAGTCCTAGATAATAAAAGAAGATTGATGAAATTATCTTGAAAATAGAAATAATAAGTGACTTGGATCGTTCACATCTACTACGCTATTCAAAAGTTGACCTTACAAAAATTATCCAAAAACAAAAAAGAAAATAGTGGATGATGAATTTTTGAGAAAGTAAAGAAAATAAAGAAGGAAAAACCATAATAGAAATGCGAGTTTTAGAAAAATATTTCACCTTAACATGCTATCGTGAATTAGAAATACAGCATGACCAACATTTTACTTGTGAAACATAATTGAAAACGACGATTAGAAATATATAATAAACTAAGTTGTTTATAGGAAATTTTGAGTAAAACAAGACAAAAACTAGGGGTACTATTGGGATATCAAAATTTTTTAAACTATTAAAGTAAGAACAAAAAAAAGCAAATATATATATATTTTTTATTTTTGAAATATTCTATATTTTTGGATTTTGGAAATATTTTCTTTTTTTTGGAATTTTAAAATATTCATTTTTTTGGGTTTTTTGAAAAAAAATATACAAAAAAAAAGAAAAAATGTTTACACTAAGCAAAAAGAAGGAGGATCCTCCCCCAAGCTTAAAATGGACATTGTCCTCAGTGACAAAAGAAGGGGATTTGAGAAGGAGAGAAAATTAAAGTACAGAATTGAAAGACAAAATTGAAAAACAAGTACTTCCCCGGATTTATTTGCTGTGAAAGCTGAGTGATGTCGGTCCCCCGAGCTTCTTCTTTGGACTTCGTGATGGATTCAGCAACGTTGGAGCAGGAGATCGCAGAAGCTTCAACTTATCAGAGCCGTCCGGAGCAAAAATTGTAAAATAAAGAAAATAGAAAAAGATAACTTGGGTTGCCTCCCAAGAGCACCCTTTGTTTAAAGCATCGTTGAGCTCGACGCATCAAAAAATAATATTGTGCAAAAATATTGTTGTCTAGAAATAAAATGGTTTTTAACAAAAAATAAAAGTTCAAAGCTAGAGTTCGTGCAGCAGATACTTAATAATGTTTGGACTGATATCATCATCACCAGAGAAATAAAGTTTAAGATGCTGACCATTTACTTTGAAATTACCCTTATGAGGGTGAGAAATAAAAACATTACCATACAGAAATACTTCTAAAACAGAAAAGGGCCCCGACCAACGAGATTTTTATTTTCTAGGAAATAAACGCAATCGAGAATTATATAAAAGAACTTGGTCGCCCGACTTAAAGGTTTTCGGATGCCTTAAGTGCTTATCATGCAAACGCTTCATCGGCTCTTTATAAAGTTTGTTATTTTCATAAGCATAAGAGCGCCACTCGTTGAGTTCATTAAGTAGAAATTTTTTAAGGTCACCGACAGAGTGAGGATCGAAGTTTAAAAATCTTAAGGCCCAAAAAGCGTGGTGTTCTAATTCTACGGGTAAATGGCACGATATTCCATAGACCAGCCGATACGGCATACATCCGAGGGCGGTTTTGTACGCAGTTCGGTTGGCCCATAGGGCATCGTCTAATTTGGCTGTCCAGTCTTTCCTAGAAGTTGAAACCGTCTTTTCTAATATTATTTTTATTTCTCTATTCACTACTTCGACTTGTCCGTTAGTTTGGGGGTGGTAGGCAGTTGTAAGCTTATGTGTAAAGCCATATTTAGTAAGGATTTTTTAAAACTGTGTGTTACAGAAATGGGAGCCCCTGTCACTAACGATTGCTCGCGGCATTCCGAATCGAGAAAATAATTTTTTTTTAAAAGGTAACTACAACTCGGGAGTCGTTCATAGGAAGAGCTTGGGCTTCGGCTCAACGTGAAACATAATCAACGACAACTAAAATATACTTATTTCCAAAGGTAGAAGGAAGGGGACCAACAAAATCGATTCCCAAAAGGTCGAAAATTTCGCACTCAAGGAAATAATTTTGCGGCATTTCATTTTTATTGGAAATATTGCCCGACCGTTGGCAACTATCACACCTACTCACAAAGGCTTGCGCGTCTTTAAACAAGCTAGGCAAATAAAAATCCGCGCAAAGCACCTTGTGAGCGGTGCAAGAAGCTTGATAGTGTCCACCTGTCGGACCTTCATGTAAGTGTTCTAAAATATCAACTCCCTCTTCATAAGAAACACATCTCCTTATCACTTGGTCCGTTCAGATTCTGAAAAGATGTGGGTCTTCCCAAAAATAGTTCTTCAGCTTAGAAATGAATTTCTTCTTTTGCTGAGAGGAGAACTCTTTTGGGAGCACCCGGGCCACTAAATAGTTTGCGATGTGTGCGAACCAAGGAGAAGAAGATGTGTTAATTGAAATAAGCTTCTCATCAGTAAAATAATCATTAAAAAAATTTTCATTTAATTTTCTATAAAGGGATTGTCTAATCGAGAGAGATGGTCGGCGGCCAAGTTCTCGGCTCCTCGCTTATCACGGATCTCTAAGTCAAACTCCTGGAGGAGTAAGACCTAGAGAATCAAGCGCGGCTTGGCATCCGTTTTGGCAAGATAATATTTGAGGGCCGAATGGTCCATAAAAACAATAATTTTCAAAAGTGTAATATAATGATAGAATTTATCGAAAGCGAATACTACAGCTAGGAGCTCCTTCTCGGTCGTGGTGTAATTTTCCTGTACAGATGTGAGCGTTTTACTAGCATAATAGATTGGGTGGAAGTTTTTAGATATGCGTTGACCTAATACGGCTCCCACCACAAAAGTACTCGCATTGCACATTATCTATAATGGAAGGTCCCATACCAGAGTAATCATAATCGGTGCGCTAATTAACTTTTCTTTTATTAATTCGAAGGCAGAAAGACAAGAGTCATCAAAAATGAATGGGCTGTCTTTTTCTAGAATATGGGTAAGGGGCTTGGTGATCTTGGAGAAGTCCTTTATGAAGCGGAGGTAGAAACCAGTGTGACCTAAGAAACTTCTTATAGCTTTTATATTTGTAGGCGGCAGCAGCTTCTCGATAACTTCTATCTTCGCAATATATACCTCATTACATCTTGCAATAATTTTATAACCCAAAACTAACCCTTCCCTCACCATAAAATGGAATTTTTCCCAATTTAGGGCAAGGTTAGTCTCTTCGCATCATTCTAAGAATTTTTCGTGGTTTTCTAAACATCTATCAAAGGAATCGCCAAACACGGATAAATCGTCCATAAATACCTCCATAATGCCTTCTACGTAGTTGTCAAAGATAGCGAGCATATATCATTGGAATGTAGTTGGCGCATTGCACAATCCAAATGGCATTCTTCGGTAGGCGAATGTGCCGAAGGGACACGTAAACGTAGTTTTCTCTTGGTCCTCAGGAGAGATGGGGATTTGAAAATACCCCGAGAGGCCATCAAGAAAACAGTAAAAGCTAAGGTCAGATAATCGTTCTAAAATCTGGTCGATAAACGATAAGGGAAAGCGGTCCTTGCGGGTGGCATCATTCAGCTTCCTATAATCTATACACATACGCAATCCCGTCACCGTCCGTGTCGGGATTAATTCGTTATTTTCATTACTAACTATCGTTATCCCTCCCTTATTTGGTAATACCTGAACAGGGCTAACCCACTTACTATCTGATATAGGGTAGATAATTCCTGCGTCTAATAATTTCATAACCTCGCCCTTAACTACTTCTTTCATATTCGGGTTTATACGATGTTGAGGTTGAATGGAGTTACGCAAATTATCATCCATTAAAATTTTATGAGTGCAGAAGGATAGGCGTATGCCCTTGATATTGGAAATCTGCCAAGCAATAGCTCGACCACGTTTACATAGAACTAAAAGAAGTTTTTCATTTTGGACATCCGTGTGGTAGGCCGAAACTATAACTGACAGCTTGGAGTTCTTTTCTAAGAAGGCGTACTTGAGATGTTCAGGAAGTTCTTTAAGTTCTAGGGTAAGGGGTTATTCATAAGAGTTTTGAGAAATTCTTTCTTTTTCAAATACTATATCTTCATAGATTTTTTTAGACGAAAAATTAAAAGGGGTGGAGCTGGTAGCCAAGGAGGCTTCTTACAGCGAATCAGTTGCAAGAGTAGAAGAGAAACAAAAACCATAAAATTCTTTTTCAAAATCAGATAAAAGATAAGAGGATTCTACACTTTCTTCACTTAAGTGTAGCGATTCAGTTGGAAAAGAAGAGGAGGAACAAAAAGAAAAGAATTCTTTTTCAAAATTAGAGAAGTAATAAGAGGATTCATCACTCACAGCATCTACGAAAAAGCAGGAGTCATCATTTGCTAAGGTGTTTTTCATCGAAGGTGTGATAGAGAATGTGACTTCATCATCGCCTACTCGAAGGAAGAGCTTACCATTGCTTACGCCAATGATAGCTCGGGAGGTGGCAAGGAAGGGTCGGCCAAGGATTAGGGGAACCTTGACGTCTTCTTTGATGTCCAAAATGACAAAGTCCACCGGGAAGATGAACTTGTCTACTTTTATTAGAACATCCTCCACTATTCCTAACGGGTACTTAACGGATCTTTCGGCGAGCTGGATGCTAATTCGTGTGGGGTTGAGGCTACCAATTCCTAACTTTTTAAACAACAAGAGGGGCATCAGGTTAATACTCGCACCTAAGTCGGCTAATGCGTTCTTTACAAAAACATTACCAAAGACACACGGAATAGAAAAACTACCCGGGTAACTTATTTTCTTTGGTAAGCCATTTGTCAAAACCAAAGAGCACTCGATGTTTAACGTGACGTGCGGAAGGTTTTCTTACTTTTTCTTATTGGTGAGGAGGTCCTTAAGGTACTTGGCATACTTCGGTATCTGGGAAATCGCTTCATGGAAGGGCAGATTTATGTGGATTTGCTTAAACATCTCTAAGAAACGGGAGTATTGATCGTCGTGACGTTATTTATTTAGTTCGAAAGGGTAAGGCGGATTTGGATTATTTTTAAAGATGGGTGGTGGAGTGAGATCTTTTTCTAAAATGGGGGTGATAATTTCTTCAGCAAAGGGTGGAATTTTTAAAACGGGGGCGGAGCATTGATTTTTAAAAGCGGGGGCGGAGCTTGCCTCGGGCTCTTCACTAACCATACTGGGAACTTGCTTCCCACTCCAAAGAGTTATAGCTTTCAATTGCTCTCTCGGGTTGGGCTTGGTATTGGAAGGAAGAGACCCTGCGGGTCGCTCCAAAATAATTTTAGCGAGCTATCCTACTTTATTTTTAAGACTTTTAACGCTTCCAGTTAAGGTTCTTATCGTAGCGTCATTTGTGGCGATATTTTTGGAAAGTAACTCCTCCAATCTTGGAGGTTTTGGATAATTTTGAAGAAGTGGTGGTGCAGAAAAATCATTTTGTGGTGGCGGACGCATATCATTCGATGGATTACTCCACGAAAAATTCGGATGATTTCTTAAGGCAGGATTATAACTATTCGGAAAATTAAAACCAGGAGGATGAAATTCGTAGCAAAAAAATTATTTAAAGCATTTTTAGGCATATTGTTAACAAAATCTAATTGTTCTGGGGCAGGAGTTACAGATTCCCATACTTGAGGGGCGGAGGCAGTAATCATCTTCGTTATCTTTTTGCTTAATATTTCAACTTGTAAAGCGAGCTGGGAGACGTTGTCCACTTCAAAGATACCTGCAGGTTTGTTTGAGCGGGACCTAGGCACATTCCACGGATAAGTGTTCACGGCCATGTCCTCAAAAAGCTCAAGAGCTGCTTTCGGGGTCTTATGATTTAAAGTACCGCCAGAAGCTGTATATATCATTTGCTTTGTGCTTTGATTTAGCCCGTTATAAAATGTCTGCACTTATAACCATACAGGTAGCGCGTGATGTGGGCATAATCTTAATAATTATTTAAATCTTTCCCAAGTTTCATATAAGGTTTCAGAGTCTATTTTTCCAAAGGCAGAGATGTCGTTCCTAAGTTTTACAATTTTAGCTGGCGGAAAATACTTTGCCAAAATTTTTTTGGTTAATTCATTCCATATGGTAATGTTATTCTTAGGTAGAGTGTTTAACTACTCCTTAGCTTTAGTTCTTAAAGAGAAGGGAATGTGTTTTAGCCTGATTACATCATTTGTGACACCATTTATCTTGAAGGTGTCACAAATTTCAAGAAAGCTTGCTATATGTGCGTTTGGATCTTCATCTTGAAGTCCATCAAATTGCACATACTGCTGCACCATTTGGATTATGCTAGGCTTTAATTCGAAGTTATTATTTGCTATACCAGGGCAAACTATGCTATATTTTATTCCCTCTAGATTCAGTCGTTCATAATAAGACATAGGTCTTTGCACGGCTTCCTCCACTGGGGGCTCTGCCATTCTTAAAATAGAAGATGACTCGGAATCCTCAACCGGTATTTGGGAAGTAGGACCTTAAAATCGCGATCTTCTCCGAAGAGTATGCTCAATTCCATGGTCCAGGTCCAAAATAGCCGACGGATTCCCTTGGGTCATGCACTAAAAGAAGAGAAGAGAAAGGAAGGGAAAATAAAAAAAAGCTAGAAAGAAAAACTAGATTATTTTTTTTGAAATAGATTTTTTTAATAGATTAACTCCTGAACTTTCCAAGGACTACCCGGTGAAGTGTTCGAAAGGTACTAGACAAGATAGCGGCACTTAAAGCCGCTTTTCCCTTTCCGAGAGAATTAGGTGACGTAGAAAAATTATGAGTTGGTTACTATTAATTGCGGTAATAATAAAAATTTTTATTTTAAAAATTTTAAGAATGAGGATGAGAAAGAGAAGAGACAAAATTAATAGTTTCGTGTATTCAATATATAAACGAAAGTTGCTCCCCGGCAACGACGCCAAAAACTGTGTGGTCACTAAGCTTCGAAGAAAATAAAAGCAACTGAACTACCAGTCCAATGAGGCAAGTATACTTATCGAACTGTATCTAGGGGACACAAGTGTCGTATTGAGATCCGAGAACTGTTGAGTACACTTACTCACACGAAGACTATTATTTAATCGACGGAAAAACTAGGGTTTAGAGAAACTTATTGCAATAAAGGAAATAAAACAATGCTTGGAAGAGAACTACTGCAGTTAATCAAAGGCCTATAAGTAGCGATTACAACGAAGGGCTGAAAATATGAAATGGAAATGCACTCGATCAAGAATCACCTTGGCTAAAGTCGACTAAGAAATGCGATAAAAACCTGAACATAATAGGGTAAAGGTCCTTGACCGTGGAGGTTCCTAAAGCTTGAACACGCTTCTCTCGAAGTCATGCCCAGATGAGTTTAGGAAGGTCCGACCGACTCTCGTCTAAATCGGAGGCCTAAAGCTCGCTTTACGCAGTGAACCCCACTATTGGATTTTACTCCAATCCGGGAGATTTGGATGTCTGCCTCTCTCGAGGGGTGCGTATAACTCCTTTTACTCTTGAATACTCACTTAATTATATCGGCCTCTCCTCTAGCCCAGAATGAAAGCAAAGGTGGAGAGTATATATCGATAATATACCTCCAGCTCATTAAAAATCAAGAGTAATTCAAGGCCTAAAACCTAAAAAGAAAAGGTAAATTAAAACATCATAACTTAATCGCTCAAACCTCGGATCATCAAGATCAAGTACAAGGAGGATTAGTTAATTGTAATGGAGTGGAGAAGGGGAGATGAGTAGTAAAGTATAATAAGAACACAAGTAAGAAAAGAACACTTTTATTAATAATGAAAGAGAGCTACACTTGCATGAAAATGAAAGAGCTATACTTGCATGGAAATGAAAACTAGGCTAGCATAACATTAAGTTAAAAGAAATTACAAGAGCTATTACAAAAGCTAAAATAAAAGAATAACTAAGCTAGGATTAGAAAAATTACAAAAATAAGGAAGAGAGAGAGTGAATAACATGAAAAAGACCAAGAAACAAAGGGGCATCACCTCCCCTCTCCACCCAAGCTTGCTGAAATGGAAGGGGGGTCTGAATTTATAGGCAAACTTCACGGGTTGCTCACGCCCATCGACACGCCCTATGGGGGGCATGTCGAGGGGCGTGACATGTACGGGGTTGACCTCGGGCTCTGGATTCTGGTGGGAAGGGGTATTGCTTCTGTACGTCGGTGGACACGCCCTGGGTCACGCCCGTATAGGGGGGCGTGACACGCATGTCACGTCAAAATCATTTGTCGGAAATCCGTCAATCATCGGAAAAGGAGGGGCCATTCCCTATGTCATGCCCGTGATGTGGGGCGTGACAGTACTGTTGGCGTGCTGAGGAGAAACGTCATTTAATACGGCGGCAGGCTTCAGGCAGAGGGGAACACGCCCCGTGTCACGCCCGGGGACATGCCCGGGGAAGGCGTGTTAGGGGGCGTGATAGTCGTTTTCCCTGGCATTTTCCTCTGGCTTCTGGATTCCTCTTGAACAGGTGACACGCCCTAGGTCACGCCCGGGGAGGGCGTGACAGGGGGGCGTGTAAGGTAAATTTTGACCAATTTTCAGGAAAGCTGCACAAAGAGAGGAAAAAGTTAGGGGCAATAAAATTAACATAAGAAAGATACAAAAAGCTTAAAATACAAGATCTGTACATTATAAAATAGAAAAATACAATAATAGTTAAGACTACAAAACGTATTATCAAATTTACATTTACACAAAATATCAATCAGAATTAAGAATAGATAAATAAAATCATAGCAGAATATTTAAGTAATCACAGAGTAATGTACAAACAAAGAAGACACAATGAATATAGTGGTTCCCCTAAATCTGGGTACATCCACTCTTCTACCCCCTTAGAAGGAATTCATTATCACTATGCATGAGTCTTTTGATAAGGAGACTTTTAGAACCCATCACAAGATCTTTTTGAAAGGAGGGAGTTATTCAGATCTACTCTATAGGGGGGTGAATAGAGTGTTTAAAACTTTTGGCTGTTTTATGTTATTCTATCAGAGTTAAAATAGGAAATACAAATAATTAAATCAATAAAAGAAAACTAGAGAGCTATTCTAAATATCATAGCAAGTAGCAAGAACAATAAGAGAAAGAGAAACCAGACGACACAAGATATTATAGTGGTTCCCCAAATCTGGGTACATCCACTCTTCTACCACCCTGCTAGGAATCACTCTCAGGTTTTTATCAGGTGACTGCCACCAAGAAATATCTATTTTTAGGGAGATATTACAACCCTTTTGGCTTTTGATCAGGTGTCGGAAAACCACTTGAAGTCTTTTGATCAGGAGACCTCATAAACATGAATTACTTTTGAAGGGAGTAAGAACCCTGTACACAGAGAGGGGAAAGAAAAAGTTGAGTCGTCTTCTCTTTTCTCAAGCAAATGAGAGAAGACTTGAGAGTGATCCTGATGGAGTCAAGGCTTGTCCTGATGATCTTGATTTGTTCAGGAATCCAAAGCCTTGTACAGGGTTAAGGTCTTGAATACCAGAAAGCTGAGACTGATTGAAGATGAATGTCTCTACAGGCTTCCTGGATGAACACTTATATGAAGAACTGAAAGATGTTCTTCTTTTGCTGTCTTGTGTTCTCTAACAAAATCTGTCAGTGTCACCTTGTGTAATAATTCTCTATCTCTTTTATTCTCTTAGTATCTTTTCTTTGAATAATTCCAAACTTAATTTGAACTAGCACACATTGATTGACTGCAAGAATCACGAGAACTCGTGCAATGGCTATAAGAGAATTAACTCATTTCCCTAACTGTCCCGAGAAAGGCTGTATAATAACTCTGTGAATACGAGTAATTTAATGTTTGCCAAGGAACGGCTATATTTAGAGAATATATACATTAATCACTTAGAGTCATATAAGAAATATAATAATCAGTCAATAAGGAAAATAATAACTACAGGGAATAAAATGTTGATCTGGCAGTAATCGTCGATCTTGTCCTGAGATCGTCGAACTAAAACATCCTCTATCGTCGAGCTGAGCCTTGTGATCGTTGACCTTAAGATCTGTCTTCCAAACTGGGCTTCAAGATCGTCAAACTGAGATGGTTGATCGTAGATCTCTATCCTGAAAGTAGATTAGAGATCGTTAAACTAAGTTTAGCGATCGTCGATCTAAACACTTAGAGATTTAACTCTGAGATCGTCGAACGCAGAACGTAGATCATCGAACTCTCTTCAGAGATCATCGAATGCCTTTTCTGCCTTGTTCGGTCTCTGCTATCTTCTAAGTCTCTGATTTCTTGGTCTTGTCTCACTGAGTTATTGACCTAACTGACACCTAAGACACTAGAATAGACCCTGACTATACAATATAGGTCTAACTTAGCCTAGATTAGTGAACCTAGCCCAAATAAAAAATAGTGATCCAACAATCTCCTCCTATTTGGGTGAGGTCACCAAGCAAAATAAAAGAGTTCAATAGCAAAATAAAACAAACATATCTGTCATGAATGATAAGAAAAATTCAGCAGATATTTACAATAAGTGATATAGAATCAAAAAGAAAATAGTAATAAGACTTGGCAGAAGCTGGCTTAGTAAATTCAATTCTTCTTTTTGGATCTAATGCTTGCTGTTTGTCATTTTCATGTCAGCTTCACGAAGAACTTTTATGGATGCTGCTCTTGGAACAATTACCTCATGGTGAACCTGCATATAGGCATTAGCATCAAAAACATTCTTATCAATATCAAATAGTTCAAACTCTTTCTCCATGTACTTGGACATTGTTAAAGATTGAAAAGGATCAGCTCCTTATTTTCTAGCTTTGTTTATCTGGGAGAGAGCAATCAACTCATGAAACCTAGCCATCCTGAAGTTTGGATCTAGCTAAGGTTCATACTGTGAAGAATCTTCATTTGTATTAAGAGAGGTCTTGAGATGCTTCCTGTGCCTGATTGACTGTTCTTGGAATTTTGTTTATGTTGCAGAATGTTGAGACTAACTTTCATGGAGATTTGGAGGAGGTCTGACTTCACTGAACTTTCAAGGAATTCAGAATCTTCTGCTAGAATCTGAACTAACTTCTCTGTCATCCTGATCATGCTGTCAACCTCTCCTTCTTGAGAAACCCTTAGAGTAAGACCAGGATGGTATACTGTGAGAGTGAGGTGCATAAGAACTCTGCTGCTGGGATGAGGTAGCAGCCCTAGAAGCAACATTCTCACTATCACTTGCTGAAGGAGGAGGAGGAGGAGTTTGATCCTTCCTGAAAACTTTGACAGGAGAGGAACCAATCTTTCTCCTTTTCGTCTTAGCTTTCATCTCATTCATGGAAAATCTCATACAGTGAGGAGTAGTTGATGTGAGAGTAATATTATGCCTGATGATGTAAGGAATGTCATCTGGAGGATTAGACTTAGGCACTTCCTTCACTGGAGCTTTTCTTTTCTTGGTCACTTTCTTCTTCTTGCTGACATCCAGATCTGAGTCTGAATCTGAATCTGTATCTGATTATCAGATAAGCCTAGTAAATTATCATACAAATCATCAATCTCTTTGATAACTGAAAGTTCTTCAGCTGCATCAGTAGCCATAACTTCATCCAAGTCTGGGACTGGAGAAGTAGAACAGACAAAGGTTGGAGGAGAGAAAGTCTTTGGCTCTAAAATCTCAACCTCTGGCATACTGATAAGCTCAGCCTCTGGTGCTGCAAAGAGCTCATGCACTGGAGCTGAAAGACTCTGAAGAAGCTGATGTAAAATATCAGTGTTCACTGGAGCAGTATAACATACAATATCTGTACAATATAGAGTAATTCCAAAAGATGGAATTGTGCTAAAAGAGAGATCAAAAAGATCTAAGATAGCAGACAATTCTCCTGAAGGATGTACAGTATGTCCAACAAAAAGAGTTTCTACTTCCAAAGAATCCAAAGAATCCTCTGTCAGAAATTTTTTAAGCTCTGCATCTATTAACACTGTATCCTCAAGCTCTGTATCTATCAAACCTGTATATACAATCTCTGTATCTACAACTGCCAAAACTGTAACTTTTCTAGGAGGAGGAACTTCTTCACTAGACATCTCCCCCTGCCTGGTTGTAGTATTTTTTGCTGCCAGGCCCCTAGATGAAGAAGGGTTAGAGAAAGAGGCAATAAAAGAATTAAAAGAGGCTAGAAGAGGTGCAATGGCATCCTCTACAATGGTTTTGATGGTAGGAGTGAGGAGAGCAATGAGAGCAGATGGGTCAGATAATGTGGATGGTAGGGAAGAAGTAGAATGTCCACAAGATGTACAGATGGTGGAAATGGTAGTTTGAGTGGTTGATTCAGGGATAACCATTTGTTTTGGATGGGAGTTAGGAGGGGAAGGTTCATGAGTTAGTAAATGAGTTGGGGAAGGGGAAGGTGAAGGAGTTGGTGTTGAAAAGTTAAGATCAAAGGTTGGTGAGGTTTGGATAGAAATGTTAGTGGTAGGGATCTATTTTAGATAATTTAGTAGAGGGGATAATAGAGGAGGAGATGCTGGAGGGGGGCTTGGAGGAGGAGTTTATGGATGTGAAAAGGGAGAAGTTTGTCTTGCTGGGGGTGAATGTGGAGGAGGAGGAATCTCTGGCTCATCTTCCCTAGGGTGGGGAGTGACTAAAACGGTCCTTGTGTCCTCAAAAGCCCTATGGGTGGAGGGAGCCCTAGAGGGCTTTGAGATAGTCCTCTCCCACTTTCCAAAGAGAATTGGGGTCAGCCTCTTGGAAGCATTGATGAAGGTTGTTCGGGACATCAACAGCTCAGGGCATTTTTTAGTGAGAAAAATTCCTAGAATCCTGCCAAGAGAGACCACTCTCTTATTTGTCTTCTTCTTAATCAACTCAAACAAGGTTTCAGCCCAATTTACTGCCTTATGATTTACCAAGGCACTCATCAAAAGAAACTAGTGCCTGGATATGTTATCATGGGCAGTGTGCTTCCCAAGCAGCACTTTACCCACAATATCTGCCAAGAACTTGTATTGAGGGGACAAGTTCTATTTAAGAAGCTTGTTAGGGTTTGCATCAGCATGACCCATTCTGGCAAGCATGGAAAAAAATCTTCTTTATCCAAATCAATATCATCTTCTCCATTAACAAAACAAAAAATTTCAGTAAGAACGATAGGGGTTAGACTTACCGCCTGTCCAGAAATTGTTCCTACCAATGACTGTTCGTCTGATGATGAAGTATAAGACCATTCCTTGATTTCTATCACTGGAAGCTTCATCCTTATCGTGATCAACTAATGTAACTTCGGCGCATCAAATAGTTTCAACACGTTCTAAAAATCTGATCACTGTGCTTGAATGATGCCAGATCAATATCAAAACCAGAATCGAATTTCATGCTTGATAAAATTACCGCTGTAAGAGTTCCATTTGAGAGTTCCTGTAGAGAAAACAAAGATCAAGTGCAAAAGGGAAATGGAAAGCGCGGGTCTATTTCCCTCTAAACCCTAGTTTATAAGGTTTAAGAAAATGAAGAGACGGGATTAGTCAAGCAAATTAACTACTAAAATAACTTCAAAACTGAGGTTGGACAAATATTTTAATAAAAATGAGTTCGGTAACCTCAGATCGAAGAGGTGGAATAAATCATCGATCTCAGATCGATGATAAATTCTCTGAACCAAAAATCATCGATCTCCGTTCGACGTAATTGTTTCACTAAGAAGTGATCGTCGATCTTCGTTCGACGATCGACTTCACGAGACGCTAGCAGGTCGTCGATCTCTGTTCGACGAGCTGTCAACAAATCATCGAGCTCAGGCAAAAAGTTAAATAATCTCATCTCCATTAATCATACCTAGCTAATTCATGAAGAATAGATTTTTCTTTTCATCCAAGGGTTTAGTGGAAATATCTGCCCTTTGCAAATCAGTAGGGATGAAGGATAGATTAATTTGCTTTTTGTCTATACACTCCCTAAAGAAATGATGCCTTGCATCTATATGCTTAGTCCTAGAATGATGGACTGGATTCTATACTATAGAAATAGCACTAGTACTATCACAAAATATCGTTGAATTATTTAAGTTGAATCCATAGTCTTGTTACTTATTTTGTATCCATAATATCTGAGAACAGCAACTGCCAGTTGCTATGTATTCAGCTTCTGCTATTGATGTAGACACAAATGTCTGTTTTTTACAAAACCAAGAGACAAGCCTAGCCCCCAGTAACTGACATGTTCTAGAGGTGCTTTTACTATCTACTCTACATCCAGCAAAGTTAGCATCTGAGTATCTAGTAAACTCAAATTCTAACTCAGCAGGATACTAGAGTCCTAGATTTGGGCAACTCTTTATATATCTCAAAATCCTTTTAAGTAAAATAAGGTGGGATTCTTTAGGGTTCTCCAAGAATCTAGCACAAAGATATATGGCAAACATGATATCTGGCCTACTTGCTATGAGATATAACAGGGACCCAACAACAGCCCTATATAATTTCTGATCAAAAGGTTTCCCATGCTCATCAGAGTCAATCACAACATTGGTAGCGATGGGTGTTTTCTTAGCTGAGGAACTAGCCATACCAAAACTTTTGATCAGCTCATTAGCATACTTAGATTGGGATTGGAAAATGCCATCAGGTGCCTGCTTGACTTGGAGACCAAGGAAGTAGGAGAGCTTACCCATACTAGTTGTTGGGTATTGTATCCACAATTACCTGGATTTGAAGAAGACTCCAGTCAAGCTAAGGTGAATTGAAAATGTATTTGAAAATTCTATCAAGTTGTGCTTGCAGCTATTCCATGATAAGTACACACCAATGTCAGGGTGCAGTGGGTCAATATACACGGGTCTGCGTAACGTAATCCCTCGTTGCGTAGATCAGTTTGTTGATTCATGTATGCTCTCTCAATTGGAGTGTACTTATTTTAAAGTACAGGGTCAAGGCAGATCAAGAGCAGAAGAAGGAGCAAAGATGGGTCAAAGACCAAGTCATCAACAGAAGGAAGAGAGAAAACTCTTCTAAGTCAAAATCGATGGGAATCACTAAGTGATTCCCGCCGACTTCGACGGGAATCGCTAGTGATTCCCGCTGACTTTGATTGGAATCGTTAGTGATTCCCGCTGATTCGTCGAGAATCAGTTAGCCTCTCCCACCGACTTCTTCTGGCTGACAGTTTTAAAACAGGGATTCTGCCAAGGCAGAATCGACGGGAATCGTGAGTGATTCCCGCCGACATCGACGGGAATCACCAACGATTCCCGCCGATTTTTCCTTAGGCAAATTTCCTCCATTCGCTAGACCGAACCAACTTGCCATGCGTTGTTTCGGCCGGGGCTAGGGCTTCTCCTTGTGGGTCCTACAACGGTCTTTAGGTTTGGCTCCTGGTATATATATATGCGTATTTTTAACCTCTACAGACAGACATTCACGCAGAAACGAAAGTAGCCGACGCTGTGCCCTTGCCGATCGCGGAAACCGCCGATCGCCTGTAGCCGCTCGCAAGTTCGTCGCCACCGTTGATCTCAGTTCTTCTTTGATCTTCCGACGATAGTATCAAGGCAAGCCGAGCGTCTCACGCATCTCTCTTGAGATCTCTTGTCTTCCAATTCGTTGAACGAGACTTGTTATCCATTCTGAATCGGTTGAGACGATTGATTCGACTGAGATCGTTTGTAGACCTAGCTTGCTTCGTCAAGAAGTTTGGATCTACAAAGTATCTCCGTCACAATCACTTGCCACCGCCGATCTTGAGATGACCCATTCCAAGAGAGAAATCCGGTTGTGGACTCTTCGTATTTTTTGTGCAAGCTACAACGAACGAAGAAGGACATAAGAATCTCCAAAAGCTTTGTTTGTATTTTCTTTTACATTCAATTTTGGTTTGTTGTAAAGGAATTTTCATTCCTTGTTATAAGGGTTGGGTACAACCCGTGGTGGTGGAGTTGTGGCTCCTTTGTTGGAAGGGTTCCTTCCGTAGTGTGAGGATTGGATTTCAATCCGTTTGGAGAAGTGACCGAGTCATCCCTTGGTGGGAGATAGGTCAAAGGGGGAAAGTGGACGTACCCAAATCGAGGAACCACTATAATTCTTTGTGTGTTTTCTGTGCTCTATTTGTTAATTTGTGTAGGTAAATATAATTCCGGAAAAGTCTGCACGACACCTATTACCCCCCCCCCCAAGGTGGATTTAGTCGACACTAAAGACTTTCAATTGGTATCAGAGGGAGATTACTCTTCAGTAAGGTTAACACCTTGAGCAAGATCCTGTGTCTAGTGTCAACAAGAAAGAAGATATCGGGAATGGACGGACTCAAGTATTCAGGAAAGATCCAAGTATGCACCAAGCTGAACTTTGCCATCTTGAAGGAAAGGATCATGTTCTATATGGAAGCAGTCGACCTCCGACTATTCATAATAGTGGAGGAGGGACCTTATATCCCCACTAAGGCCTCCACCATTGATCCGACCAAGATGGTTCCCAAGAAGCTCTCCGAAATGGATAAGGATGAGATGGTTCTTGTCGGACTAGACAAGAAAGCTCAAAACATCTTACTAAGTTCCGTCGATGATTCTATGATGTAGATTTTTAGCAACTGCAGGACTGCCAAGGACATATGGCACTGCCTGATCATTCTGATGGAAGGCACAAATGAAGTAAGGGATGATCGAAGATCCCTTATGAACCAGAAGTATGAGTCCTTCAGGTAAGGTCCCAAGGAAGAAATCGGAGTGACATTCGAGAACTTCCTGAAGATCGTCAATGCACTGAAGGGTTATGGCAGAGTGTTCACCGATGGTGAACTAAATGAAAAATTCCTTAGATCCCTTACTAAGGTGATAGTTTTACTTTCAAGACTACGTAAACACCTAGAGGGGGGGTGAATAAGTACTTTTCCTTGATTTAACTTAAGGCAGAAAATAACTACAGATCTTTGAGTTAATCAGATATTTCTACAGCTAACACAGCACAACAATCAAAATCATACACACATGACAGATTACACACAGATTTATAGTGGTTCCCCAAGGTCTGGGTACATCAACTTTCCCCCTTCACCTATCTAGCAATATGCTAGATTCGGCCTATATTTTTCATTTAGCTCAGAATCCAGAAAGATTCCTACAACTCAGAATGTCTTCACATTCCTACAACTCAGGCAAACAAGCCCTATATCAGCCTTGCCACAAGGCCTACAACTCAGAGAATACCTTCTCCTACAACTCAGGCATAAACAACCCTACCTCAGCCTTGCCACAAGGCCTACAACTCAGAGAATACCTTCTCCTACAACTCAGGCATAAACAACCCAACCACTCAGAGAATAAATCTCCTACACAAAGCCTTTATAAAATAGGCTTACAACTCAGATCAATGAATAGATCCTATAGAATTTGATAAGGAATTTTATAATCTCTTACCCCTATTGAGAGAGAAGGGATAAGAACTTTGTTGATCAGCTTCTTGAAGAGGCTGATGGCTGAAATCAACTTGATCTTAGCTTTATTCAAAGCTTCTTGAATCTGAACTTAGTTGGGTTGATTTCCTTTGAATATAACTGACTGGCAGCTTCCTTCTTAGACTTCAAAAATAGATCTTAATGAATCTTCTTTATAGATTAGTTCAGTATCTGCTTCTTGAGAGACCTGTGAATGTCTCCTTCTTGACTTCAAATAGCTGGATCTCTCTTTATCCAAACCTCTTTAAGATACTTCTGAATTGTTGATTTAATTCAATATAGACAGAATCTGAATAGAAAACTACTTTATAACGTCTTCTTAGATCTTCTCACGAAGATCTTCTTCTTTGTTACTTGTACTTTCTTGATCGGAGATCAACCTCACAATAGGTGTGTTACTTGTGTGTATTATCTTCTTTTTCTTCTTCTGAATCCATCTATTTATAGACTTTATCCATGGTAACCGGATGATCCAGTTTCTAACTACCTTCTGACAAGTCTGACAGCTTCAGTAAACCTGTTGTAACTCACAGCTCTCAAGTCTTCAAACAGTTCTTGAGCCTTTGTCTCTGTCAGCAAAGCGTCGAGACTGACTGTCATAAAGTGTCGAGACCATCTGTCAATATGTCTCGACACAAGTGAATTAAGTGTCGACACAGCCTTTGGTGATATCGACAAAGCTGTCTTGATGTCGACATAGCTTCTTGACACTGCATCTTGAGAATGTATCGATATTGATTATTTGTGTCGACACAAACACTTCACCATTCATAAGAAATCAACTTGGTCTAGACTCAGTTGTGTGTCGACACAAGTCCTGTGTGTCGACATAGTTAATGTAGACTCAGAACATAGCGTGTGTCGACACTGCCTCTAGGTGTCGACACAGTTGCTCTCAACTCTGCCTCTTTGTGTCGACACACCCTCCCGGTGTCGACACATTTGATGTCGACTATAATATTCTGTGTGTCGACACTGCCTCCCGGTGTCGACACATTTGATGTCGACTATAATCTCTTGTGGGTCGAAACTGCCTCCCAGTATCGACCCAAACTCACTGAAGTGTCGACACAGCCATTTCCAAGTGTCGACACAATCTTACTGAAGTGTCGACACAGCTTCCTCAGGTGTCGACATATGGACTTAGAATCTTTTTCCTGCATTCTAGCACATTCTTAACCTGCACATATAAACTCAAAATAACATCAAATACACCTTGATATATATCATTGAGCTAAGTGAGGCTTCTCCAAAATAGGTAAACATTTTCCAATGTACCCAACAATCTCCCCCTATTTTGAGATATCATAACCCTTTAGCCAATGATATACACCACTTAGAAAATAAACCTGATGATGTATATAAGCATTATATTACAGGGTACTTTATAACAAAACACATATCATTGTTACATCAGAGAATAAAGATGTAAAAGAGAATGATCACAGAACAATGTTTTGTATATTAACTCAAAAATGTCTGTTACAAGTTGTTTACATTGATTTCTTTAACAAACTAAGAATTACATAATTCTTGAACAAAAACTAGTAAAACTTAGACTAAGGCTGGACTGTCTCCTTGATGACAATCCCTTTGCAAGATTTAATCTGAGCCTGCACAATAGGTTCTGTATCTTTAATAGGCTTCTTGCCTTTCAACTCAGCTTTCTTTTGTGCTTCAGCTTTGATCCTTTGCCTTTCAAAATAATGAAAGGTCTTGGGGAAATACTTGCTAGGTTCCTGAGTATCAGGAGGTAGCTTCCCCATCTTAGCCTTTCTCCTGTGTTGAACTATGTCATCCTGCCTGGCTTCATACTTTTGCCATTATTGCTCATTATACCATTCTCCCCTTTCATGTACTTGATCTTTTACAGCTTTCCAGGCAGTTAAAATGATATTCCTTGAAGTGGGGCTCCACTGCTCAAAGTCTGGCTTTAATTCTGCTTGCTCTCTAAATCTTTTGTTTGATAATAGAGCATCTTGCTAAGCTTTCAGACCTGCTTCTAGCATATCTACCTTTTCAATAATAACATTTGTAACTGGTAGAGGAGGGCTGTACATAGACTCAATTTGTTGATGTACCATTTCAATATCTGCAGGAGGGTAAATGACTTGGGCAACCTCAGGTTGATCACCTTCAAGTAGAATTGGTTGCACCCCTGACTAAGCCATATTATCATCATCACACAAGGGTGGATATCCCAGAGTGTCTCTTATGATGTTGGTTACCCATTTGGCATGATAAGAGCATGTATAGAATAACACCCTCTCCCCCTTTATGACTTCTCTGGTCATATGATCTCTTAAGTCCTCTTTCTGAAACCTTATTTGCCCATCCAGGTAATTGACTCCATCTTTAAAGAATGGCTTTATCTTTTGAAGCTTGTCACTAATTAACTTCTCAAATGAAGTGATGGCAGTTTTAACTGAATCAAGGGCAGCCTATAGCTTCTTATCATAGTCTTCCATTTCTTTAGTTCTTGCAGCAGTCATTCCAGTAACAACATTTTTTAACTTAGTGACTATCTCATTGTGAGATTCTGTCAGATTGTCATTCATTCTTATTTGATTTTCAAGGACATAGCCTTTTTTGACTGCAATCTCATCTACTTGCTTCTTTATTTCTTCTTGTTGCTTGGCAAGAAATACCACTGCATTGCCTCCCTTGTGGAAGCAATCTGCCATCTCTTTTTTATTCTGATTGACCTCAAATATGATAGACTTTATCTCTTGGGCGATATCAAATTGAAGAGCCTTTTCGCTTTCATCCACATATTTTTCTAGAAGCAATCTCTGCTCATCAAATTTTACTTGTATGCCAACCAAGTACTTGATGTAATCAATCTCAGGAGTAGAATGTGAAATAGTTGTTTGGAGAGCCTTCTTATAGCTTTGACTTCTTCTCTTAAAGACCATAAGTTTTCTTTTCTTGGCCTCCCAGACTTATTCATGCTCTGACTCTGAAGAACTTTACAAAATTAACTCTCTCTTGAGGAGTGGAAGAAATTTCTTTCTCAGCTCCATGTTGCTCCTCCTCAATATTAACCTTCTCCCCCTCAACCCTTACTTGCTCCCCCTAAAATCTAAGGGTCTCCATTTTATCTGCTGCTCCTCCAAGATCAGGAAACAACTCTTCAAGTGTGAATTCTTGTTGTGTGAGAGAAGGAGATAGTACTTTTTCAGCAGTAGCAGCAACTCAAGAATTATCAAGACCACTTTGAGAAACTAAGTCTTCTGATAAATTGATTCTTTCTTACTCCTGCACCTGTTCAGAATATGGCTCCCCATGCAACTATGCAGTAATTGGCTCCCCCTGCACCTGTGCAGATATAGTCTCTTCTTAAACTTGTTCTCTAATTTGTGCTTCCTGTTCTTGTTCATCTTCATGACCATGCTCAGAAATGTCATGCACTGGGGATTTTGCTGCAGACTCTTGCCTGTCCACATCAGGCATCTCCTTTGAAAGAACTCTATCCCATCTTGAGAATAACCTTATGTCAATTCTCCTCATGTGATTTTTCTTTGATCCAGGAATCTATTGCATCACCTCTGGAATTATTCCAGCCAGGTATAGACTCATGATCCTAACTAAGTTTGGCTTCTTGATTCCTTCTTTTATCTTATCAAATAGTATTGCAACCAATTGGTGTGAATCTTAAATATTACCCTTGTCATCAGGCTGAACATATAGACTGATATCCTATCATGACCACCTGGTTTACATAAAATCACTTTTCCTACTATTTTAGATAGAAATTTCCCTTGATGATTCATGCCTTTCCTGTTGATGGCTGCTCCTATCTTTAAGGTTGGATCCAATCCACACCATTGAAGCGCCTCCCTGGTCCTTGAGGCTGGGACCTCTTTCTCATCATGGATTCTAGGTAGATTGAGAATCTTGCTCAACCTCTTCTGAGACAGCTTGACTTTTTATCTATGTATAGTGGATTTGATCTTCAATCCTATTGAGTCTATGGAAGCAGCAGTATAGAACTCGAATACTTCTTTCTTCCATATCTTTGTAGGTTCAGAGACAAGATATTCCAATCCGTTATCTGCAAGAAGAGAAATGACATGTTTGATCTCTATTGCGGCATTGGCGAATGCATGCCTAATCAACTCATATCCTTCATTGATGTTGTGTTCAACCTTGGGCGCCATTAGAATGAAGAGAAAGGTTGATTGGAGAGGAGAGAGTTTGTCGACACAAGGTTTTTGTCTCGAAACCCTGGTGAGCGTGTCGACAGAATAAGTTCTTGACCTATTTATACCCTTCTAATCAAAGAAGGTCAAAAGGCAGGAAAAAACTGTCTAAAAGTGTCGACACTGTTGAAGAGTGTCGACATAAACTTCTATTGTCTCGACCACGACGCTAACTATTATGTGTCGACACCAATTGATGATATGTCGACACAGGAGATACTTAGTAGTTCATAAGAAATTCTGTGTCGACTCATATTATAAGTGTCGATACAAAATCTGTAAGTGTCGACACCATTACTCTGGTTATGTCGACACTACATTTCTGGATGTATCGACTCTTTATCCCTTAGGTGTCGACACATTTTCTCTGTGTCGACACAATTTCCCTGAATTGTCGACATGACTTCTCCGTGTCGACACCTTATTACTGAATGTGTCGACACCATTTTACTTAGCCAATTTTTGGTAAACTAACCTTTGGTCAGCATTCCTAATTCAATTTTAAATTTATTTAATTTAGTTTCATCCAGAGGCTTAGTAAATACATCTGCAATTTGAAAATCAGTTTTAACAAATTCTAATGAGATGTCTTCTTTTTCTACATGTTCTCTTAGAAAATGATATCTTATCTCTATATGCTTAGTCATACTATGTGAAACAGGATTGTTTGCAATAGAAATAGCATTTTTAGAATCACATAATAAAGGTGTTCTACTTACTTGAATACCATAGTCCCTTAGCTGATGTTGAATCCACAACAGCTGTGCACAGCAACTTCCTGCTGCCACATATTCAGAATCCGCTGTGGATATTACCACACTAGTCTGCTTCTTACTGCTCCAGGATATCAACCTTCCTCCCAAGAATTGGCATGTACCTGTAGTACTTTTTCTATCTTCTCTACAGCCTGCAAAATCTGCATCTGAATAACCTGTTAGTAGAAAATCTCCATTCCTCGGGTACCAAAGGCCTAGATTAGGCGTGCCCTTTAGATATCTCAAAATCCTCTTGACTGCAGTATAATGTGATTCTTTAGGGCGTGCTTGGTACCTAGCACAGACACATGTAGCATACATTATATCTGATCTACTAGCAGTTAGATATAATAGAGAGCCAATTATTCCTCTATACAAAGACTCATTTACAGGTTTACCTGCATCATCTTAACATATAGGCATACTTGTTCCCATAGGAGTTCTCATGGTGGAGGATGATTCCACACCATATTTCTTAATTAACTCCTTGGTGAACTTAGACTGGGATATGGACAAGCCATCTTAAGTCTGTCTTACTTGGAGTCCTAAGAAGAACATAAGTTCCCCCATACTTCTCATTTCAAACTTCCCTTGCATAAGTTTTGCAAACTTCTTGCAAAGGTTGTTCTCTGTAGACCCAAAAATTATGTCATCTACATAGATCTGAACAAAGATTATCTTACCTTCAGATTCCCTTAGGAATAGAGTTTTGTCTATTTTACCTCTTAAGAATTTGTTCTCAATAAGGAAAGTAGACAGGGTTTCATACCAAGCCCTTGGGCCTTGCTTTAACCCATACAATGCTTTCCTAAGTCTATAGACATAACCAGGTTTAAGAGAATCTACAAAACCTGATGGCTGCTCTACATAGACTTCTTCTTTTAGATCACCATTAAGGAATGCTGATCTCACATCCATTTGGTATACCTTGAAGCCTTGATATGCTGCATAGGCAAGGAACATCCTGATTACTTCCAGTCTTGCTACTCAGGCAAATGTTTGATCAAAGTCTATTCCCTCTTCCTGCCTGTATCCTTTTGCAACCAATCTTTCTTTGTTCTTTACAATAACTCAACTCTCATCCAACTTGTTCCTAAATATCCACTTTGTACCAATGATGTTGTGGTCTTTTGTCTTAGGAACTAACTCCCAGACCTTGCATCTTTTAAACTGATTAAGCTCCTCTTGCATAGCATTATTCCAGTGTTTGTCTTGGATAGCTTCTTCTAATTTCTTTGGCTCAAGTTGAGATAAAAAACTTGAGTGCAGGACTGTATTCAGCTTTTTGCTTCTTGTTTGCACTCCTTGTCTTAGATCACCAATTATCTTATTTGTTGGATGATCCTTTAGATGTCTTACAGCTGGAGGTAAACTTCCTTCTGGCTGAACACCTCCAGTTTCTTCATTATGCTGCACCTCTTGGTTGTCATCAGCTTCTAGAGAGTCTTGTACTCCCCCTGGACAATAGCCATCATTTTCCAATACTTCATCTTCAGTTGAGCCTTCTGCATTGGAAAGCTTGTCCATTCTATTGCTTATACCTGTTGGACTGCATGAACTACAATGCAACTCACTGTTGATTAATCTAGTTTCATCAAATACAACATGTACAGATTCTTCTACAACCTGTATAATCAAGTTGTAGACTCTATAAACCTTACTATTGTTGCTGTACCCAACAAATATCCCATCTATGGATTTGGCAGCAAACTTAGTTAGATAAGACTTGCCATTATTAAGGATATAACACTTGCAACCAAAGATTCTAAAATAGGATAAATTTGGTTTTCTACCTTTCATGATCTCATAGGGTGTCTTTTTGTGGCTTTTGGTAATAGAGGCCCTATTGATCACATGACATGCAGTATTAACTGCCTCAGCCTAGAAATATTCTGGGAGAGAAGTGTCACTCAATAGAGTTCTACCAGCCTCAATCAATGTCCTATTCTTTCTTTTAGCAATACCATTTTGCTGTGGTGTTCTAGGTGAGGAGAATTCTTGGAAAATCCCAAATTCTTCACATAATCTTGTCATACTTTCAGATTGAAATTCAGTGTCATGGTCACTTCTGATTTTGACCACTGTACTGTTCAGTTTATTCTGAATTTGTTTGACAAAACTATGTAAAATACTTGGGGTTTCAGATTTCTGTCTCAGAAAGAACACCCAGGAATATCTAGAATAGTCATCTACAACCACAAAAGTGTAGACCTTCCAACCTAGACTATGAACATGCATAGGACCAAATAAATCCATATGCAGTAGGTATAAACACCTGACTGAATCCTTGTTTTCAAGGCTATGAAAGGAGGATTTTGTCTGCTTGCCATTTTGACAAGCTGAACATATCCCATCCTTTATACACATAACCTGAAGACCATTCCTCACTAACTCTTTGCTAAAGAGTTTGCCAATTGTTTTGTTGTTAAGATGAGCCAGCCTCTTCTGCCATTTGACACAATGAGATGCTCTCTCATCAGCTACAAGACAAATAGGAGAAACCTTGTTCTCACACACAAAGTCAAGACAATAAACATTTCTTTTTCTATACCCAATCAATATGACCTTTTGATCGCTTGACTTTTTGATATGGCATCCATTTTTAACAAATGAAATGTCATATCCTAGATCACTCAGCTGACTTATGCTTATCAGGTTATGTTTCAAACCTTTTACATAAGCCACTTGAGTGATGGTAATTTGGTTTGAAGAAATGTTACCAAATCCTTTGATGATTCCTCTTTCAGATCCACCAAAGATTACTTTAGGCCCATCCTTGATAGGTGTGTACTCCTTCAGCAGCCCCTTTGTTCCAGTCATGTGCCTGGAACATCCACTGTCCAAGTACTATATAGGGGCATGACAACTTGGACTTTCCTGCAATACAGAATTACTTTCCCTTAGAACCCAAGTAAGTCTTGGGTCCGTGGTTCAAGTTAGCACCATTCATATCAAAACTACCAGCAGCTCTTCTAACTGGTAGACTGTTGTTCTTCCTAACACTTATGTTATGTCAGTAGTTTAAGGCAAAACTATCTGTCTTCCCACAACACCAGACTTCATACTTGTTGTATTTAGGTCTATATACATTTTTGACAGAAAAATTTCTTTTCTGTGTTGGTGCTGCTGCAGCTACACCCACTGATTTCTTATAACCATGGGGTTTATGAACATGGGATGACTTATTTGCATTAACACCCTTATTATTCAGAACATCAGTCTTATTATGACCATGAATGTTTTTAAGATCATATTTGTTAGAAGGCACTTGTACCTTTCTAAACATTATAGGCACTTTAAAATTTACTAGCTGGACTGGTGCTTTGCCTTTTCTCTTGAATTGGACAGTTCTGGTGTTACCTTTAAAGCCTAATCCTGCCTTACCCTTTTGAGCCACAAACTCATCTATTAAGGGTAATACTGATTTTGGCTTAGAGTAACAAGCCACTAGATCATTCTCCTTTTGAAGTCTGACTTCCAGACTTTTTATTAGATCATTCTTATATGTGATTGTACCCATCTGAATAATAGATATACTTTTAAGCTTGGCAACCTCTTTCTATTTTTGATCTAATTCTTTCTCTAAACCATATGCAGTCATCTTAAGATCTGCAATTTCCTTAGCCTGAGTTTTGGCCAGGTTTTTGCTTTTCTTAAGTGTCTGCAATAAGTCCCCATATTCATCAATCAACTGATGAATATCTCCTTCAGATTCTGATCCATCCTCATCACTCTATGAAGATGAATCTGACTCTGAACCAGTACTGTAATCAGAAAATCTAGAATTACTTTGTACCTTACTATGACCAGGCTGATCCTGGCACTTTTTGTCTTCTGATACACCCATCAGTCCCATACACTTATGGTCTTCTTGTTCATTGATGGAGTCAAGTATTTGCATAAACTCCTCTTCTTCACTAGCTGCATACAGTCTAATGTATGCTTCAGCTTTAGATTCTGACTTTGAGGAGGATTGATCTGTAAGACTCTTCTCCTTCTTAGCAACAAAGGATTTCTCCTTCTTGCCCTTTTGTTGAGTCTTCTTTTTGTCTACTGACTCCTTCCTCTTTTCTGGACACTCAGCCACCACATGTCCCGGCCTATTGCAGCAATAGAAAACAATTTTTGATGTTGTATCTTTGCCGGGCTTAGACCTGCTCCATTCTTTTCTTTATTATTTTCTCTTTTTATAATAGTCATCAACTGGTTGTGATGTGGAGGGCCTTGACTTCCACTGCTTCTTCTTAAAGAACCTCTGAAACTGCCTTGTAAAGGCAGCAAAATCTGCATCTGAATCACTGCTATCTGAGTTCTGATTGTCTGAATTCTCTGAGATAACTTCAGCAACTTCCTTAGGAGGTGATGGAGACATCCTCCTGCTCTTTCTAGTGGCTTCAGCCTTGAAGGCCACTGACTTTTCTCTATGCTCTCCTTTTGTAATTCTTTCTTCCTCCTTCCTAGCCATTAGTTGTATTTCATATGATAGCAACTTTCCAAATAAGGTTGGAGGAGAAATGTCTGCTAGTTTGGCCACTTCTCTAATGACACAAATCTTGGTATCCCAATCTTTTGTCAAGGATCTTAGAAATTTGTCATTCAGCTCATAATTACTGAAGACCCTTCCATAGGACATCAGCTCATAATTTCTTGTAGCATTCAGATATGCTATCAGACTTCTCTTGTCTGAAACTCTCATATTCTTGATTGAGCATAGACTTTCTGTCTTGTCTAACTTCTTCAAAACCCTCCATGTCGACAATCAAAGTGTCCCACATTTCCTTAGAGGTTTTGCAGTGAATCAAATTTTTGAAAGTAGAATCATCTATGGCACTCACTATGATATTCTTAGCTCTTTTATCCATAGTTGCTAGTACAATCTCATCCTTGGTCATTTCAAAAAAATCTTTAGGAGTTCTTTGATTTGCATCTAGAACAGACACATTCATTGGGATATATGGACCTTCTTTTACTGGGATATATATCCTTGGGTCAGAGGCCTCCATAAAGAATCTAACCCTTTCTTTCAAGATTCCAAAAATCTCTTTCCTGCAGATGGGTAATTTTTTTGACCCTAGTTCCTTGTGATTCTCTCCAGAACCCATTTTCTTGATTCTTGATTCTGCCTTAGGGATCTAACTCAGACTGTTAAGTCCTTCTTTGAGCAACCTCCCTCTAATACCAATTGATAGTTTTACTTTCAATACTACCTAAAAACCTAGAGGGGGGGGGGTGAATAAGTACTTTTCCTAGATTTAACTTAAGGATGAAAATAACTACAGATCTTTGAGTTAATCAGATATTTCTACAGCAAACACAGCACAACAATCAAAATCATACACACATCATAGATTGCACACAGATTTATAGTGGTTCCCCAAGGTCTGGTTACATCCACTTTCCCCCTTCACCTATCTAGCAGTATGTTAGATTCGGCCTAACTTATTCCTTTAGCTCAGAATCCAGAAGGATTCCTACAACTTAGAATGTCTCCAAATTCCTTCAACTCAGGCTAACAAGCCCTCCTCAGCCTTGCCACAAGGCCTACAACTCAAAGAATACCTTCTGCTACAACTCAGACATAAATAGCCCTACCTCAGCCTTGCCACATGGCTTATAACTCAGAGAATACCTTCTCCTACAACTCAGGCATAAACATCCCTACCACTCAGAGAATAAATCTCCTACACTCAACCTTTATAAAATAGGCTTATAATTAAAATTTATGAATAGATCCTACAGAATTTGATATGGAATTTTATAATCTCTTACCCCTATTGAGGGAGAAGGGATAAGAACTTTCTTGATCAGCTTCTTGAAGAGGATGATGGCTGAAATAACCTTGATCTTAGCTTTCTTCAAAGCTTCTTGAATCTGAACTTACTTGGGTTGATTTCCTTTGAATATAACTGACTGGCAGCTTCCTTCTTAGACTTCAAAAATAGATCTAAATCTTCTTGACAGATTAGTTCAGTATTTGCTTCTTGAGAGACCTGTGAATGTCTCCTTCTTGACTTCAAATTACTGGATCTCTCTCTATCCAAACCTCTTGAAGATACTTTCGAATTCTTGATTGAATTCAACTTAGGCAGAATCTGAATAAAAAACTACTTCAGAACGTCTTCTTAGATCTTCTCACGAAGATCATCTTCTTTGTTACTTGTACTTTCTTGATCAGAGATCAACCTCACAATAGGTGTGTTAGTTGTGTGTATTATCTTATTTTTCTTCTTCTGATTCCATCTATTTATAGACTTCATCCATGGTAATTGGCTGATCTGGTTTCTAACTAACTTCTGACAAGTCTGACAGCTTCAGTAAACCTGTTGTAACTCACAGCTCTCTAGTCTTCAAACAGTTCTTGAGCCTTTGTCTCTGTCAGCAAAGCGTCGAGACTGACTTTCATAAAGTGTCGAGACAATCTGTCAATATGTGTCGACACAAGTGACTTAAGTGTCGACACAGCCTTTGGTGATGTCGAAAAAGCTTTCTTCATGTCGACACAACTTCTTGACACTGCATCTTGAGAATGTGTCAACACTGATTATTTGTGTCGACACAAACACTTCACCATTCATCAGCAATCAACTTGGTCATGACTCAGCTGTGTGTCGACACAAGTCCTGTGTGTCGACACAGTTGATGTAGACTCAGAACATAGTGTGTGTTGACACTGCATCAAGGTGTCGATACAGTTGATGTCGACTCTGCCTCTTTGTGTCGACACAGCCTCCCCGTGTGGACACCTTTTATGTCGACTATAATCTTCTGTATGTTGACACTGCCTCCCGGTGTCGACACATTTGATGTCGACTATAATCTTATGTGTGTCGACATTGCCTCCCGGTGTCAACACAAACTCACTGAAGTGTCGACACAGCCATTTCCAAGTGTCGACACAATCTTACTGAAGTGTCAACACAGCTTCCTCAGGTGTCGACATATGGACTTAGAATATTTTTCCTGCATTCTAGCACATTCTTAACCTGCACATATAAACTCAAAATAACATCAAATACACCTTGATGTATATCATTGAGCTAAGTAAGGCTTCTCCAAATCAGGTACACATTTTCCAATGTACCCAACATAAGGAATGGGACACCAAGATCTGCGCCATCAGAGAATTTGACAAGCTGGCAGAAACTGATCCCCAGATTCTATTTGGAAAGCTAATGTCCTACGAGCTTTAGCTGAACACCATAAAAGCCGAAGAAGAAGCCGATAAGGGCACAGCCAAAGAAAAGACGGTGGCCCTGAATGCTAATCACTCAAGGAAAGGCAAGGGTGCATCCTCGTCCCTCTCTTGGAAAAAGACTGTGGAAGAAGACTCTGAGCCATGCTCATCCGGCTCAGAGCTATCTGAGGAAGAATTCTCCTTCATCACTCGAGAGTTCAAGAAGTTCCACAAGATGAGGAATCAAAGAAAGAGAGACGGCTCCTCCTCCAGACATCAGAAGAATAATTACTCTTCTGACAGGTATGAGTCTAAACAGAACAAACATCGCTCTGCTGACATTATCTTCTTTGGATGCAATATGCCAGGCCACGTCATTGTTGACTGCCACCAAAGCCAGAAAGATAAGGGGAAAGGAGAGGAGCACAAGTCCTCTAGAGATAAGAAGAAATGAATGGAGCTACATTGCTAAAAAGCCAAAGACACTGAGTGAATCGGATTCGTCAGACTCCAGTGATGATGAGGAAGCCTATATCAGGCTAATGGGTCACTCCGACTCAGATGGAGACTGTCCCCCATTTACTTGGAAGGTAAAAGATCGCACCCCCCTCTCTGACTCTGAGTCTCCTGAAGATGATCTTCAGGACAGCCCATCTGACCGTGAAGCTGAACTCCTCGAAAAGTATGAGCTTCTGCTTAATACCTTTGAGGAATGCCGCAAGAGGTCGAGCGCTCAGAAAAAGGAAGTCAAATTCCTTAAGGCTGAGAGTGTGTCACTAAGAGAAGGGATCACTAGCTTAATTTCTCTTCGATAGGAACACCTGGACCTGACTTCTGAGCACTCAGATTATCTAAGGCTCTTTGACCAAAAATAGGAAGAAATCAACAAGCTGGAAGAACAGCTTGTGGCAGAAAGGAAGATTTTCAAAAGCTTCTCTATGCCCAAGACCGTTCTTCCTCTGGTTGATGTATTTTCTGCTCAGGCTAAGGGGGCTGGCTTAGGGCATGTGGGAGTGTCTGGCAAATCATCCAGGAGAAACAGAAATCAGAGCAAAAATAAGGGTGTTAAGAAGGCCTCTGCTGCAGAAAAGGGAAAGGCCCCACTCGGTCCTGTTTCATTCAGAAAGCCTTGTTTTCCTTGCAATGAGCAGGACTTTGAGTCAACCTATGGCCACTTCTTCCGGCCCTCGGTTGAAAAGCCCAAGAGCCGGTCTGATGGTTGGACCTTCCCCCGCAACTACGGTGAGAGTGTCTTTAAGGCACCTTATGAGGAAATCCAAGTGGAGAATTATGGCCACTTCTCTAGCGGCCATAATAGGAAGCAGGCACCAAAGGCAAAGCTTGTCATACTTAAGGAACAATAGGAAGTGAAGAAGTCATGTGACTGCTGTCATCATGATGCCTCCACCTCCAGATCCAAGGCCCTGGCTGGACCCACCGTTCCAAGGGTGAAGCAGGAGCCTAGGAAATGGTACAACAGGTTTGACTGTTAGTGTTGTTGCAAAGTTGGTCACTTCGCCGTGGATTGCTGGTTTAATCCAAGATTGAACGAGACTCCTCATGTTAGCAATGCGAGGCCGACCACTCGTAGGGTTAACCACCTGAGGGGGAGTATGCAAACAAGGAATCTTGGACCCAAGTTCAATTGGCTTCTTAAGGGAAACTAAATCTGTTTTGCAGGTATGTCCAAAGGCCACCAAAACGCCAATCTAGTACTTGGACAGTGGATGTTCCCGGCATATGTTCGGGACAAGAAGCCTGTTGCGTGATTACTCCCCAGTAGAAAATGGACCTAAAGTCATCTTTTGAGGATCTGATTGAGGAGTCACCAAGGGTTATGGTATGATTTCCAACGGTGTATTCTCAATCACAGACGTGGCCTATGTTGAAGGGTTAAACTATTACCTGATCAGTGTAAGCTAGTTGTGTGATAAAGGATACGACGTTAAGTTCTGCAAGGAAAAGTGCATGATAATATCGTGTGCCTCTTCGTAGACGGTATTAACTGGCATTAGGAGAAGAAATATCTTTTGCTTAGATTTTCTTAGCTTAGACTTTTCTTACCCCCGTGTGCCTAGTAGCAAAAGGCAGTGCATCTCTCTATGAGTAATGGCATAAGAGATTAGCACATATTAATTTCAAGACTATTAATATGTTTTTTTCCAAGAATTTAGTAAGGGATGCACCTACTATTAAGTGCATCAAAGATAGCCCTTGTCCTGCATGCCAGAAGGGCAAACAGATTCAGGCTACATTTAAGGGCATTGCAGACAAAGACTCTTCCAGATGTCTTTATCTTCTGCATATGGACTTGTTCGGTCCAGTGCAAGTTCATAGCTTAGGAGGTAAATGGTATACGCTAGTGATTATTGATGATCACTCTCGGTTTACGTGGGTGTTCTTCTTGAAACGAAAGTCAGATACATTTGACATCTTCACTAATTTTATCAAGCAGATACAGAATGAACTTAACTACTCCGTGGTCAAAATAAGAAGTGACCATGGAACAGAATTTGAGTCTGGTGCTATGAAAGAATTCTGTGAAGAACATGGTATCTTTCATGAGTTTTCCTCCCCGCGTACTCCTCAGTAAAATGGAGTTGTGGAGAGGAGGAATAGAACGCTCATTGAGGCATGTACGACAATGTTGAATGACGCTTCTCTCCCAGAGTACTTCCGGGCAGAGGCTGTCAATACAGCCTGTCACATGCAAAACCGGGCCTTGATCAACAAGAATCATCGTAAGACGCCTTATGAGCTATTGAAAGGCAGGAAACCGACCATGTCCTATCTAAGGATTTTTTGTTGCAGATGCTATGTACTCAATAATGGGAAGTACCAATGTACTAAATTCAGAGAAAAATGCTTCGAAGGCATCTTCATGGGGCTATAGTAGCCATAGTCGGGCATATAGGGTTTTCAATAAGAAAACAATAGTGGTAGAGGAGTCCATTAATGTTGTACTTGATGAAGGAAGCCTTCTTCATAGCAATTCTTCCAGTGGCATTCTTGAAGATGCAGGTGCAAGGCTTGAACAGCTAAGTCTAGATGAGACTGCTAAAGATTGAACTCCCAAGTACGTCAAGGTCTCCACCTCAACGCAACCTGGAGAAGATGACGGTCAAGATAAAGAAATTCTCCTAGAAGAGGGAGGAGCCCGAGAAGCTGTTGGAGCTCCAGATGCCAGACTCTTAGAGCTAAGACACGTGAGGGATCACCCAAGAGATCAGATCATAGGAGATCCTCAGGACGGTGTCAGAACTCGTAGGGTTACAATTAACGAGATTCTGCACCTAAGTTTTCTGTCACAGGTTCAGCCAAAGAAGTTCAACAAAGCGAACAAAGATGCGTCATGGATATTGGCCATGCAAGATGAACTGCATCAATTCGAACGATTCAACGTCTGGACGCTTGTTCCCAGACCAAAGAAACAGAATGTGATCGGCACTAAGTGGATCTTCAGAAACAAACTGGATGAATACGGTGTCATCATCAAGAACAAAGCCAGACTGGTGGCTCAAGGTTACAGATAGGAGGATGGGATTGACTTCGACCAAACCTTTGCACCAATTGCAAGGCTCGAGGCGATCAGATTATTCCTGGTATATGCCTCTCACAAAGGATTCACTGTCTATCATATGGACGTGAAATCTGCGTTCCTAAATTGAAATTTGAAAGAGGAAGTATATGTCGCGCAACCTCCAGGTTTTGTTAATCCAACTTTCCCTAATCATGTTTACTTTCTTAATAAAGCATTATATGGATTAAAACAAGCTCCTCGAGCTTGGTATGAGACTCTGTCTAGTTTTCTTCTTGAGAACAAATTCTCAGGAGGAAAAATTGATAAGATATTGTTTCTTAGGGAATTCAAAGGCAAGAATTTGCTGGTGCAAATCTATGTCGATGACATAATATTCGGCTCAACGGACAACAACTTGTGCAAGAAGTTTTCTAAACTTATGCAAGGGAAGTTTGAAATGAGCAGCATGGGTGAGCTGAAGTACTTTTTGGGACTTCAAGTGAAACAGTCTGAGGATGGAATTTTCATTTCTCAGACGAAGTTCACAAATGAACTCCTCAAGAAATTCGGAATGGAGAATGCAACCTCTATGAGGAAACCAATGGGATCCACTGTATCTCTGGACAAGGATGAGGAAGGGAAACCTTTTGATGAAACCAAATACAGAAGCATAAATGGATCCCTGCTCTACCTTACTGCTAGTAGACCGGATATTATGTTTTCCACATGCGTTTGTGCCAGATATCAGGTGAACACTAGGGAATCTCATTATATCGCTGCAAAGCGAATTCTTAGATGCCTTAAAGGTACACCAAATCTTGGCTTGTGGTACCCAAGAAAAAATGATGTTGAGCTGATAGGCTTTTCAAATATTGACTTTGAAGGAAGCAGGGATGATAGGAAAAGCACTTCTGGGACGTGCCAATTCCTCGGAAGAAGGCTTATTTCGTGGAACAGTAAAAAGCAGAACTGTGTTGCAACCTCTACGGCTGAATCTTAGTATATCTCAGCAGGCAGCTGTTGTGCACAACTTCTATGGATCAAAAATCAACTCGAATATTATAACTTGCAGTTCAGAGAAGTTCCTATGTATTGCGACTCCTCGAGCGCAATAGCAATTGCGAACAATCCAGTGTCGCACAGCAGAACAAAGCATAATGAAGTGCGCTACCACTTCATTCGGGACCATGTGTAAAACAAAGATATCTCTCTCTTCTATGTCCCCACGGATAAGCAGATTGCAGATATCTTCACAAAGCCCCTAGACGAGGCCAAGTTCAGTCTTTTCAAAACTGAACTCGGCATGCATAACTATGAAGATTGAAGACTGAAGGGCTCAAGGCTCGTGGATCAAGGGGAAGCATCAGCGAGGAACTCAAGATCGGGCATGGATGCAAGAAGTGAGGGGGAGCATTTTGCTCAAAGTAAAATCCCAGATTTGTAGAAGCCGAAAAGGGGGAGATTACCCTCGCAGCTAAGGCTAAGGTGGCTGCCAATGTTAAGTATGCTCTCAGAAAAATGGTAATGAATTTCACTCTCAACTGAATTTTTTGTTTCTGTTTTTCATTCCCATATGTTCTATTCACCTTTGCTTGTAAGGTTTTGGCTTCTTCAAATATGGGGAGATTGTTGGGTATTGTATCCACAATTACCTGGATTTGAAGAATACTCTAGTCAAGCTAAGGTGAATTGAAAATATATTTGACAATTCTATCAAGTTGTGCTTGCAGCTATTCCATGCTAAGTACACACCAATGTCAGGGTGCAGTGGGTCAATATACACGGGTCTGCGAAATGTAATCCCTCGTTATATAGATCAGTGTGTTGATTCACGTGTGCTCTCTCTATTGGAGTGTACTTATTTTAAAGTACAGGATCAAGGTAGATCAAGAGCAAGAGAAAGAGCATAGATGGGTCAAAGACAAATTCATCAAAAGAAGGAAGAGAGAAAACTCTTCTAAGTCAAAATCGACGGGAATCGCTAAGTGATTCCCACTGACATTGACGGGAATCGCTAGTGATTCCCGCCGAATTCGACGGGAATCGTTAATGATTCCCGCCGATTCGTCAAGAATCAGTTAGCCTCTCCCGCCGACTTCTTCTGGCTACAGTTTTCAAACAGGAATTCTTCCAAGGCAGAATCGATTGGAATCATGAGTGATTCCCGCCGACATCGACGAGAATCACCAACGATTCCCGCCGATTTTTCCTTAGGCAAATTTCCTCCGTTAACTGGACCGAACTAACTTGTCATGCGTTGTTTCGGCAGGGGCTAGGGATTCTCCTTGTGGGTCCCACAATGGTCTTTAGGGTTGGCTTTTGGTATATATATACGCGTATTTTGAACCTCTACAGACAGAGATTCACGCAGAAACGAAAGCAGCCGACGTCGTGCCCTAGCCGATCGCGGAAACCGCTTATTGCCTGTAGCTGCTCGCAAGTTCGTCGACGCCGTTGATCTTTGTGCTTCATTGATCTTCCGACGACAGTACCGAGGCAAGCCGAGCGTCTTACGCATCTCTCTTGATATCTCTTGTCTTCTGATTTGTTGAATGAGACTTGTTCTCCATTCCGAATTTGTTGAGACGATTGATCCGACTGAGATCGTTTGTAGACCTAGCTTGCTTCGACAAGAAGTTTTGATCTACAAAGTATCGCCGCAGCAATCACTTGTCGCCGCCGATCTTGAGAAGTCCAATTCAAAGAGAGAAATTCGGTTGTGGACTCTTCGTATTTTTCTTGCAAGCTACAACGAATGAAGAAGGACATCAGAATCTCCAAAATCTTTGTTTGTATTTTCTTTTACTTTCAATTTTGGTTTGTAGTAAAGGAATTTTCATTCCTTGTTATAAGGATTGGGTGCAACCCGTGGTGGTGGAGGTGTGACTCCTTTATTGGAAGGGTTCCTTCCGTAGTGTGAGGATTGGATTTCAATCCGTTTGGAGAAGTTACCGAGTCGTCCCTTGGTGGGAGATAGGTCGAAGGGGGAAGTGGACGTACCCAAATCGGGGAACCACTATAATTCTTTGTGTGTTTTCTGTGCTCTGTTTGTTAATTTGTGTAGGTAAATTTAATTCCGCAAAAGACTGCACAAAACCTATTCCCCCCCCCATAGGTGGATTTAGTCGACACTAGAGACTTTCAGTACTCATCTCAAACTTTGAATGCATAAGGTTGGAAAACCTCTTGCATAGTTTGACATCTGTAGAGCAAAATATTGTGTCATCTACATATATTTGTACTAACAATATTTTTTCATGATGATGCTTTATAAATAAATTCTTATCTACTATGCCTTTAGAGAATCTATGTTCTAACAAGAAGCTAGCTAGGGTCGCATACCAAGCTCTAGGAGCTTGCATGTGGCCATAGAGAGCTTTATGCAACCTATAAAAAAATAAGGTTTAGTTGGAGAGATAAAACCTTGTGGTTGTTCAACATACACCTCTTTTTTGAGTTCTCCATTTAGAAAAGCACTCTTTACATCCATTTGATAGACTTTTAATTTTTGAGAAGCAGCATAGGCCAAGAAAATTTTGATTGCCTCTAACCTTGACACTGGTGCAAAGGATTGATCATAATCAATGCCTTCTTCCTTCTTATACCCTTGAGCAACAAGCCTAGCCTTATTCCTTAAAATTGCTCCTTGTGAATCCATCTTGTTTTTGAACACCCATTTTTTTCCAATTACTGGGTAGTTCTTTGGTCTTGGGACCAATTCCCAAACTCTACATCTCTCAAATTAGTTGAGCACCTCTTACATTGAAAGGATCTAGTGGGGATCTTGCTCAGTATCTTGAATGGAATGAGATTTAACTTGAGAGATGAAGCAGGCATGCATCAAGTCCTGATGGAGTTGATGTCTAGCCTGCACACTTGCTAATATGTCTCCAATCACTTGAAATACAGGATGATCTCTAAGTGTGACTAAATCAGCAGGAGGAGTTGGTTGTTCAACAGCTGGTGGGGGTAATTCCTCTTGTGTAATTATTTCAGCTGTTGGAACAATATCAGTGGGCTCACTAATTTCCTCATCACTGTCTTCAACTACTTGGGGAGAAGATTATGTAATAGCCCCAGGGGTGAGTGTCACAGCATCCAAATTCTAACACAAAGTAGGTACCTGTAAAGTCTAACTGGTAGAAGTATTCTTCTCCTTATAAAACATGTTAGTTTCGTCAATAGATACATGTACAGACTCTTGAATTTTCAAGGTAGATTTATTATAGATCCTATAAGCCTTGCTTACTTGGGAATATCCTAGAAAAATTTTCATTTCAGACTTGGCATCAAACTTCTTAGTGTATTTTCTATTGTTAATATGTATGTAATAAACACAACCAAACACTCTAAAATAGTCTACTTTAGGTTTCTTCCTTTTGAGTAGCTCATAAGGGGTCTTAGCCTTAAGCTTATGTATTAAATTTCTATTCAGGACATGGTTTGCCATGCTCACTGCCTCTGCCAAAAGGAAAGGGGCAAGTTTTCATCAGCAAGTAATGTACTTGCAACTTCAATTGGTTCTGTTTTTCCATTCACTTACCCCATTTTTTTGAGGAGTTCTAGGAGCAGAAAAACATTGTCTGATACCTTCCTTATCACAGAACTCTTGCATAAGAAGAGACTAAAACTCAGTACTATGATCACTTCTGATCAATACAACTTGAGTAGAGAACTCACTCTGTATGCACTTGAAAAAATCTGTAAGAACCTTGAAGTTATTTGACTTATTTTCAAGAAGGACACCCAAGTGAACCTGGAGAAGTCATTTACAATAACTAGGTGTAAGACTTTCCTCCTAAGCTTTGTACAGTAATGAGTCCAAAGTGATCCATGTGAAGCAAATACAAAATCCTAGGCGAGTCACTCTTATTAATGGATTTGAAACTATTTTTAGTTTGCTTGCCTAGTTGACAAGCCCTGTACAGGCTTTCCTTCTTATAGGGGTAAGAAGGCAATCCTTTTACAAGGTTGTCCTTAGATAGCCTAGCAATGTATTTTAAGTTTATATGTCCTAACCTCCTATGCTACAGTTCATTTTGATTTCAAGATTGATTAAATAAACAAATTTCAATTATGACTAAATTGAAGTTAACAATATAAATATTACCTACTATAGAACCTGTTAAGACAACTATGTTGTCAGCTGAAGAAATAATGCAACAGGACTGATTGAATGTTACCTGAAATCCTTCATCACAAAGTTGACTGATGGAGATCAAGTTATGTTTCAATCCACTTACATATGCAACCTTCCTTAATGTGACAGCTCCTATCCTGATTTCTCCATAGCCTTCAGTATGGCCATAGTTGGAGTCACCAAAGATAACTTTAGGTCCTAGCTTTGACTTATAGCTGAATAAGTTGTCCTTCCATCTAATCATGTGCTTTGAGCACCCACTGTCCAGATACAATTGCTGTTTATATGATGGACAGTTCTTTACCTGCAATAATTAAAAGATTAATTGCTCTTGACCCATATTACCTTGGGTCCTTTGTTTTCTTGATAAGAAAAACTTGAGATAACAGAACTAGTTGGCTGAGATTTATATCCTAGTGGATGATATCTCCTAGGTGGTAATTACCACAGGGTGAAAGGGTTAACTGTTTCTCTTTTCTAATTAGAGTTTTTGTTAAGGTTAGAATTTCTGTTAAGGTGAAAAGTTTTATTACTTTTTACCGGGTTCGACGATTGGAAGTGAGATCGTCGATCTGAGTTCGACGACATGGGTTGAGATTGTCGATCTCTGCTAGGAGAAGGATAATACTCATTCTCTGTGCCCCAAGTTCGTCGATCTCTGCTCAACGATCCATACAGAAATCGTCGATCGTAGTAAGATGATTGATTAAAGTAAAAAAATTTCGTTCAAATATCGTCGATCTGGGTTCGACGATTTGATCACATTTCGTCGATCTTAGTTCGACGAAAATTGCTGAACATTGTTTTTGTTTTGATTTTGTCTTTTTCTATTTTTCTGTTTGTTAGGTTTGTTCTTATTTGCAGTTGAGGGGCTCTCGTAGATTAGTTCTTTACCCTTTTCAGAAATGCATTTTATAGGAGTCCTCAATATATTTTTCTGAACCAGTTGGGGTTGGCTTGATGAAGCTGAAAGTCCACCTAGTGTCAACTACCTTCACCTATGGGGGGGGGGATAAGTGACTTTTGTCGCTTTTGCGGAATTAAAAACGGTACCTGTAGAATCAAAACAAACCACACAGCACAGAAAATAACACAGGCAATTTATAGTGGTTCCCCGATTTGGGTACGTCCACTTTCCCCCTTCGACCTATCTCCCAACTAGGGACGACTCGGTCACTTCACCAACAGGATTGAAATCCAATCCTTGCACTATCGGAAGGAACCCTTCCACACGTAGGAGTCAACACTCCCACAACACTGGTTGCACTCAACCCTACAACTAGGAACCAAATGTTTCTTTACAATGAAAAAGAAATTGGAGTGTATAAGAAATACAAACAACTTGAAGATCTAGGTGTCCCTTTTCGTTAGACTACTTGTTCTTGTAGGCAATGAAAAGTCCACAACCCTTTATCTTTCTTGGAGAAAATCTCCCCGAGACTGGCGGCGGCAATGGGCGGCGGCAAGGCTCTCGGTGTTGGCGGCGGCAACTGAAAACAGCAGCGATGCACTGGAGATTCAAACTTCTTAGCGAAGTCGGCAAGGTCTTCCAACGGTCACACTAGGATCGATCGTCTCGATCGATTCGGACGGGGATGGATTTCCCTATCTCAAATCAAGAGACAAAAGATCTCTGGTTAGACGCGTGAGATGTTGTGCAAGACTTGGGTTCTTTCACCGGAGATCTGGAGGAGATCGAGATCAGCTGCGGTGACCACTACACGAGCGGCGGCGACGTAGGCGGAGCTGGTTCGCGATTTTAGGGTTAGTCGGCGGCTCGGCTTTCGTATTCTGTATCCGTAAACCACTGTACACAAATACCTGTGTATATATACAATAGGTCATGGAGATGACCGTTGTGGGCCCCACCAAAGCAAAGACCAAAGTCCGGTTCAAATAGCTGCAGGTAACATGGACCGGTCCAGGAATTCGGAAAAATCGCCCAAGGCAAAATCGGCGAGAATTGTAGGTGATTCTCGACGAATCGGCGAGAATCACTTACGATTCTCGCCGAATTCTACTTGGCGAATTCTGGCTGCACAGGTTAAAGAGGCCGGGGAGAATCGGTAGGAATCACATTTGATTCTCGCTGAATCGTCGAGAATGCAAAGTCATTCTCGACAAATCGGCGAGAATCACTTAGTGATTCTCGACGATTCTGCCTTAGAGAATTTTCTGACTGCGTAGAGACAGCCGACCCAACCCGGCGAGAATCATCTAGTGATTCTCGACGACTCGTCGAGAATCACTAGTGATTCTCGACGAATCGGCGAGAATCACTTAGTGATTCTCGACGATTTACACTCAGACGATTCTCGTCTTTCAACCCGTGAGCTGGTCTTTGGCCCATCTTTGCTCCTTGTCTGCTAATGAACTTTCTTGATCCTGTGCTTGGAAAAAAGTACACTCCAATAGAGAGAGTACACGTAAGCCAACATACTGATCTGCTCAACGAGGGATTACGTTGCACAGACCCGTGTATATTGACCTACTGCACCCTGACATTGGTGTGTACTTAGCAATGAATAGCTGCAAGCACAACTAGAAGAAATTCATCAAATACATAGTGAATTCACCTTAGCTTGTTCAGGGGCTTCTTCAAATCAGGTACATTGTGGATACAATACCCAACAATCTCCCCCTATTTGAAGAAGCCTAAACCCTACAAGCTAAGGTGAATACAACGGCTTGGAAGAACAGAACTTAAAAAAAATAAAAAGTTGAAATTCCATACCGTTATCTTTAGAGCTTATGGAGCTATCACCTTAGCACCTTAGCCGAGAGGGTAATGGTAATCTCCCCCTTTTCGGCTTCTGCAAATCGGGGACTGAAGCATGAGACACAATGCTCCCCCTCAGTTCTTGTACCTTTGCTTTCACTAAATTCCTAGCAGAGGCTCCCCCTAGACGCATGAGCCTTGAGCTTTTGTAGTCTTCATTCCTCGTAGTTTAGCATCCTCAATTCAGTTTTGAACATACTGAACTTGGCCTCGTCAAGGGGCTTTGTGAAAATGTCTGCAATCTGCTTGTCGGTGGGAACATAGCAGAGAGAGATGTCCTTGTTCTCCACGTGCTCCCGAATGAAATGGTAACGCACTTCAATATGCTTCGTTCTGCTGTGCGATACCAAATTGTTGAAAATAGCAATTGCACTGGAGGAGTCGCAGTACATCGGTACTTCCTTGAACTGGAGATCATAGTCTGCTAACTGATTTCTGATCCATAGAAGTTGTGCGCAACAGCTCCCAGCCGAAATGTATTCTGATTCCGCTGTGGAGGTTGCAACACAATTCTGCTTCTTGCTATTCCATGAGATGAGCCTTCTTCCGAGGAATTGACACGTCCTGGAGGTGCTTTTCCTGTCATCCCTACTTCCTACAAAATCAGCATCTGAAAAACCTATTAGCTCGACATCATTGCTTCTCGGGTACCATAAGCCAAGATTAGGGGTACCTTTAAGGTATCTAAGAATTCGCTTTGCAACGACATAATGAGATTCCTTAGTGTTCACCTGATATCTGGCACAAACACATATGGAGAACATGATATCCGGTCTACTCGCAGTAAGATAGAGCAGAGATCCAATGATGCTTCTGTATTTGGTTTCATCAAAAGGTTTCCCTTTCTCATCCTTATCCAGAGACATGGTGGATCCCATTGGAGTCCTCATAGAGGTTGCATTCTCCATTCCAAATTTCTTGAGGAGTTCATTTGTGAACTTCGTCTGAGAAATGAAGATTCCTTCCTCAGACTGTTTCACTTGAAGTCCCAAGAAATACTTCAGCTCTCCTATACTGCTCATTTCAAACTTTCCTTGCATAAGTTTGGAAAACTTTTTGCAAAGATTGTTGTCCGTTGAGCCGAATATAATGTCATCAACATAGATTTGCACCAGCAAAATCTTGCCTTTGACTTCCCTGAGAAACAATGTCTTGTCTATTTTTCCTCTAGAGAACTTGTTCTCAAGAAGAAAACTAGACAATGTCTCATACCAAGCTCGAGGAGCTTGTTTTAAGCCATATAGCGCTTTATTAAGAAAATATACATGATTAGGATAAGTAGGATTGACAAAACCTGGAGTTTGAGTGACGTATACTTCCTCTTTCAAGTCTCCATTCAAGAAAGCCGATTTCATGTCCATCTGATAGACTATGAATCCTTTGTGAGAGGCATAGGCTAGGAATAGCCGGATTGCCTCGAGCCGTACAACTGGTGCAAACGTCTGGTCGAAGTCAATCCCCTCCTCCTGTCTGTATCCTTGAGCCACCAGTCTGGCTTTGTTCTTGATGATGACTCCATGTTCATCCAACTTGTTTCTGAAGATCCACTTGGTGCCAATCACATTTTGCGTCTTCGGTCTGGGAACCAGCGTCCAGACTTTGCATCTTTCGAATTGATGCAGCTCATCTTGCATGGCCAAAATCCATGACGCGTCTTTGTTCGCTTCGTCGAACTTCTTTGGCTCAACCTGCGACAGAAAGCTAAGATGCAAAATCTCGTTAAGAGTACCTCGGCGAGTTATGACACCGTCTCGGGGATCTCCAATGATTTGATTTTTGGGATGATCCCTCACGTGTCTGAGCTCTAGAAGTCTTGCATCAGGAGCTCTAGCAATTTTTGGGGCCCCTTCCTCTTCAGGGAGGACCGCTTCATCCTGACCGTCATCCTCTCCGATCGGTGTTGAGGTGGAGACCTTGACGTACTTCGGAGTTGCATCTTCCTCGGGCTCATTCAGGTGTAGGTTGTCGAGTCTGGCACCTGTATCTTCAAGAAGACCACTGGAAGAGTTGTAAATAAGCAAACTTCCTTCATCAAAAACAACATTTATTGATTCCTCTACCACTAGGGTTTTCTTGTTAAAAACTCGATAAGCCCGACTGTGGCTACTATAGCCCATGAATATGCCTTCGAAGCATTTTTCACCAAACTTAGTACGAGGGTACTTCCCATTATTCAGTACATAACATTTACAGCCAAAGATCCTCAGATAGGACATGGTTGGTTTCTTGCCTTTCAGTAGCTCATAAGGAGTCTTACGATGGCTCTTGTTGATCAATGCCCAGTTTTGTACATGACAAGCCGTATTGACAGCCTCGGCCCAGAAGTATTCTGGGAGAGAAGCGCTATTCAACATTGTCGTGCACGCCTCAATGAGTGTTCTATTCCTCCTCTCCGCCACTCCATTCTATTGAGGAGTGCGAGGGGAGGAGAACTCATGAAAGATACCAAGTTCTTCACAGAACTCTGTCATAGCCCCAGACTCAAACTCTGTTCTGTGGTCACTTCTGATTTTGACCACTGAGCAGTTAAGTTCGTTCTGTATCTGCTTGACAAAACTGGTGAAGATGCCAAACGTATCAGACTTGCGCTTTAATAAGAACACCCACGTAAACCGAGAGTGATCATCTACAATCACTAGCGTATACGACTTCCCTCCTAAGCTATGAACTTGCATAGGACCAAACAAGTCCATGTGCAGAAGATAAAGACATCTGGAGGAATCTTTGTCTGGGATGCCCTTAAAGGTAGCCCGAGTCTGCTTGCCCATCTGACATGCAGGACATGGACTATCTTTAATGCACTTAATAATGGGAGCATCCCTTACTAAGTTTTTGGAAAACAGCATATTAATTATCTTGTAATTAATGTGTGCCAATCTCTTGTGTCATTGTTCACAAAGAGATGCACTGCCTTTTGCAATGAGGCATACTGGGGTAGAAGAATCTAAACTAAGAAAATCTAAACAGAAAATATTTCTGCTCCTAATGCCAGTTAATACAGTCTCTGAAGAATCACATGATATTATCAGGCATTTATTCTTGCAGAACTTAACGTCATACCCTTTATCACATAACTGGCTTACGCTGATCAAGTTAGATTTAACCCTTCAACATAAGCTACGTTAGTGATAGAGAGTATACTGTTGGAAATCGTACCGTAACCTCTGGTGACTCCCCGATCAGATCCCCCAAATATGACTTTGGGTCCATTCTCGACTGGAGAGTACTCCCGCAGCAGGCTTCTTGTCCCGGTCATGTGACGGGAGCATCCACTATCCAAATACCAAATAGGAGTTTTGTTGTCCTTTGGACATTCCTGCAAAACAAAATTAATTTGCCTTAGGAACCCAATCGTACTTGGGTCCTAGATTTTTTGTTAGCATACTCCCCCTCGGTTGGTTAGCCCTACGAAAGGTCGGCCTCGCATTGCCAACATGAGGAGTCTCGATATTCCTTGGATTAAACCAAAAATCCATGGCAAAGTGACCAATTTTGCCACAGTACCAGCAGTCAAACCTGTTATACCTCCTCTTGGGCGCCTGCTTCACCCTTGAAACGTGGGGTTCAGCCGGGGCCGAAGACCTGGAGGTGGAGGCATCATGATGACCACAGTCACATGACTTCTTCACCTCTTGGCTTTTCAGTATAACAGGCTTGGCCTTAGATGCCTGCTTCTTATTATGGCCGCTAGAGAAGTGACCATAATGTTCCACGCGGATTTCCTCAAAAGGTGCCTTGAAGACACTCTCACTGAAGTTACGGGGAAAGGTCCACCCATCATACCGGCTCTTCGGCTTTGCAACCGAGGGCCTGAAGTGATGGCCATATGTTGACTCAAAGTCATGTTGGTTACAGGGAAAGCTAGGCTTTCTGAACTCAACAGGGCTGAGTGGGGCCTTTCCTTTCTCAGCAGCAGAGGCTTTCTTGGCAGCCTTATTCTTCCTCTTGTTCCTGTTTATCCTGGATGAGGAGCTAGGTGCCGCTACGTGCCCCAAACCAGCTCCTTTGGTCTGAGCAATGAAGGTATCAACTAGTGGAAGAACTGTCTTCGGCATAGAGAAGCTCTTAACGATCTTCTTTTCTGCCGCAAGTTGTTCTTCCAACTTGTCGATTTCCTCTTGCTTAAGATCGAGGAGCTTAAGGGACTCATAATGCTTTGAAGCCAGGTCCGAGTGCTCCTGTCGGAGGGAGATCAAACTGGTGATCTCTTCCCTCAGCGATACACTCTCACCTTTAAGGAATTTAACTTCCTTCTTCTCAGCCTTGAGTCTCTTTCGACATTCCTCGAAAGTATTGAGCAGAAGCTCATACTTATCGAGGAACTCAGCTTTACGAGCCGAAGGGCTATCCTCAGGGTCATCATCCTGAGACTCAGGATTGGAGTTAGAGTCGGAGAGAGGGGTGCGAGCTTTTACCTTCCCAGTAAATGGGGGGCAATCTCCTTCCGAGTCACAGCGACCCATTAGCCAAAAGTAGGCTTCCTCGTCATCGCTGGTGTCTGATGTGTCAGATTCACTCAGCGTCTTTGGCTTCTTCGCGATGTAACTCCTCTCCTTCTTCTTGTCTTTTGAGGACCTGTGCTCCTCTCCCTTTCCCTTTTCCCTCTTGCCTTGATGGCAGTCGGCCACGACGTGCCCTGACTTGTTGCAACCAAAGCAAATAATGTCAGATGAGCGATGTTTGTTCGGTTTGGAAACATACCTGTCAGAAGAATAGATCTTCTTCTGATCCCTTGAAGAGGAGCCATTTCTCTTTCTCTGATTCCTCAGCTTGAGGAACTTCTTGTTCCCGTGTGATAAGGGATAAGTCTTCCTCAGACAATTCTGAGCCGGAGGAGCTTGGCTCAGAGTCTTCCTCTTTATCCTTCTTCCACGCACGGGAAGAAGCAACACCCTTGCCCTTTCTGGAATGAATGGATTTTAGGGCCACGGTCTTTTCTTTGGCTGCGGCTTTCTCTGCTTCCTATTCGGCCTTCCTTGTGTTCAATTGAAGCTCATAGGACATGAGCTTCCCGAACAGAATCTGAGGGTCGGTTTCCGCAAGTCTGCCAAACTCTCGGATGGCGCAGATCTTCGTGTCTCATTCCTTAGTAAGGGACCTAAGGAACTTATCATTGAGCTCACCGTCAATGAACACTCTTCCATATCCCTTGAGTGCATTGACAATGTTGAGAAAGTTTTTGAAGGTAACTCTGATCTCCTCCTTGGGCTCTTGCCTGAAGGCCTCATATTTCTGGTTGAGAAGGGATCTCTGATCGTCCCTCACTTCATCTGTGCCCTCCATTAATACAATCAGGCAGCTCCAGAGATCCTTGGTTGTCCTGCAGTTACAGAAGTTCTGCATCATAGAGTCGTCAACTGCGCTTACCAGGATGTTCTGAGCTTTCTTGTCGAGTCCGAACTGCACCATTTCGTCCTTGTCTATTTCCGAAAGTTTCTTGTGCACTTTCTTGGTAGGATCAATGGTGGAGGCCTTAGTGGGAATGTAAGGTCCCTCCTCCACTATCATGAATAGCCGGGAGTCAACTGCTTCCATGCAGAATCTGATTCTTTCCTTCCAGATAGGAAAGTTCAATATGGTGCACACTGGGATTTTGCCGGAGTGCTTGAGTCCGTCCATGGAAGATATCGGTCTTCTTCTTGACACTGGTGGCAGGATTCTACTCAAGGTGTGAACCTTTTTGATGAGTAACCTCCCTCTGATACCACTTGAAAGTCCACCTAGTGTCAACTACCTTCACCTATGGGGGGGATAGGTGACTTTTGTCGCTTTTGCGGAATTAAAAACGGTACCTGCAGAATCAAAACAAACCACACAGCACAGAAAATAACACAGGAAATTTATAGTGGTTCCCCGATTTGGGTACGTCCACTTTCCCCCTTCGACCTATCTCCCAACCAGGGACGACTCGGTCACTTCACCAACAGGATTGAAATCCAATCCTTGCACTATCGAAAGGAACACTTCCACACGTAGGAGTCAACACTCCCACAACACGGGTTGCACCCAACCCTACAACTAGGAACCAAATGTTCCTTTACAATGAAAAATAAATTGGAGTGTATAAGAAATACAAACAACTTGAAGATCTAGGTGTCCCTTTTTGTTAGACTACTTGTTCTTGTAGGAAACGAAAAGTCCACAACCCTTGATCTTTCTTGGAGAAAATCTCCCCGAGACCGGCGGCGGCAAAGGGCGGCGGCAAGGCTCTCGGTGTTGGCGTCGGCAACTGAAAACAGCAGCGATGCACTGGAGATTCAAACTTCTTAGCGAAGTCGGCAAGGTCTTCCAACGGTCACACTAGGATCGATTGTCTTGATCGATTCGGACGGGGATGGATTTCCCTATCTCAAATCAAGAGACAAAAGATCTCTGGTTAAACGCGTGAGACACTGTGCAGGACTTGGCTTCTGTCACCGGGGATCTGGAGGAGATCGAGATCAGCTGCGGTGACCACTACACGAGCGGCGATGACGGTGGCGGAGCTGGTTCGCGATTGTAGGGTTAGTCGGCGGCTCGGCTTTCGTATTCTATATCCGTAAACCACTGTACACAAATACCTATCTATTTATACAACAGGTCATGGAGATGACCGTTGTGGGCCCCACCAAAGCAAAGACCAAAGTCCGGTTCAAATAACTGCAGGTAACATGGACCGGTCCAGGAATTCTGAAAAATCGCCCAAGGCAAAATCGGCGAGAATCGTAGGTGATTCTCGACGAATCGGCGAGAATCACTTACGATTCTCGCTGAATTCTACTTGGTGAATTCTAGCTGCACAGGTTAAAGAGGCCGGGGAGAATCGGCGGGAATCACATTTGATTCTCGCCGAATCGTCAAGAATGCAAAGTCATTCTCGACGAATCGGCGAGAATCACTTAGTGATTCTCGACGATTTTGCCTTAGAGAATTTTCTGTCTGCGTTGAGACAGCCGGCCCAACCCGGCGAGAATCATCTAGTGATTCTCGACGACTCGTCGAGAATCACTAGTGATTCTCGACGATTTACACTTAGACGATTCTCGTCTTTCAACCCGTGAGCTGGTCTTTGGCCCATCCTTGCTCCTTGTCTGCTCATGATCTTTCATGACCCTGTGCTTGGAAATAAGTATACTCCAATAGAGAGAGTACACGTAAGCCAACACACTGATCTGCTCAACGAGGGATTACGTTGCACAGACCCGTGTATATTGACCTACTGCACCCTGACATTGGTGTGTACTTAGCAATGAATAGCTGCAAGCACAACTAGAAGAAATTCATCAAATACATAGTGAATTCACCTTAGCTTGTTCAGGGGCTTCTTCAAATCAGGTACATTGTGGATACAATACCCAATAGAAGCACCCAAGCCCAGCTTGCTAGTGTGTCTGGCATTAATAGTGCTCGTAATGTCCATCAGCTTGAGGCTTCTCGCATTAAGGGATTCTTCAAGTTGCCTTGCCTCAGCTAGTTCAGTTTTTAATTTAATTATCTGTTCATTTGCAATTGTAATATCATTTTTTAGTTGATTGTTTTCTGCAACTAAATTACTTTGATCATTTAATTGCTCTCTAGGTAGTTTAATTTCTTTCTCTGAGCTAATTAAATCCATACACATAGTTTTGTATTCATGTACAAAATCTTAAGAATTGAAGTCAAAGGATGAGAGTACCTGATCCACTTTAGAGAGTGGTTCTTCATCATCTAATGATTAATTTTCTGAATGAGTACTGGAAGCATCAATTGCCATTAGGCAAACTTCCTTTGTCTTTTCTTCTTCTTCATCTTCATCACTGGAGCTAGAGGAAGTGGAATCCTCTTCTGTATCACTCCAGGTTTCTGTTAAAAAGCCTTTCTCTTTCCTCTTATGCTTGCTTGAGGAAGGCTTGCTGTACTTCTATTTTCTGGAGTCCTTGTCCTTTCTTTTCTCCTTTTTCTGATTTTCTAGACACTCAGAGATGTAGTGTCCAGGTTTCCTGCAACCAAAACAAACAACTTATTTAGTTGGTTTTTTGTCATACCTGGGTTTATCTTCTTATCTGGATGACTACTTCCTGAAGTCTCTTTTGCCCATCTTATAGAATCTCTTTGCTAAAAGGCTCAAGAAATCTTCATTAATAGCAGGAGCTATTGTTTCCTCTGTAGCCTTAAAAGCAATATTCTTCTCTTTCCTAACTGGAGTAGAAGACTTCTGCTCTACGTCCCTAGTCTCTGTCATGTGTTCAAAAGATTTGAGCTTTCCTAGAAGTGTTTCTGTGGAAATTTTTGTAATACTTCTAATATCCTTGATTGCCAGATCCTTGTGTCCAATGAGCTGGGAAGACACATCAATATCTTCTCATTAATCTCATTCAGTGAAATTTCTATGTCCAATGTTCTCAGTTCACTGATGATGACACTCAGTCTGCTGTAAATTTCTTCAACTGTCTCTGCATCTTCCTTTCTGAAGTTCTCATACTTGGAAATGAGAAGGGATCTTCTATCCTTTCTTTCTTCCACTGAGCCAGCCACCATCTAGTTCAAATAGTCCCAGATGGCCTTTGCCGATGTGCAATCAGCAACCTTTTTGAATATGTCATCTGACATAGTCTGGCTAGTATGTTTATGTCCTTGGCATCATCAATCTTAGCTTTCTTTTGTGCATCAGTCCTATTTGGTGGCGGAACTGCATGAGTGTTAGTAGATGTAAAAGTGGATGTAGTTGGTTGAGGTGGACCTGTCAAAATGGAGTTGAAGATGTATTCATCATTTGAGTTCATGTAAAGTCTAATTCTTGCCTTCCAGATACTGAACTTATTTAAGTTACAGACTTGAGGTCTTGTGCATGCATAGTCCTTGTTTTGTGTCATGTGATAAATGAATAACTAAGGAAAAGGAAATCTGAATAAACAGGGATCTTGGTTTAAGTGTTAGCTTGTTCAACCAGGAAACACAATCCTCTAATACCAATTGAAAGGAGGGAGTTATTCAAATCTACTCTAGAGGGGGGTTGGGGTTAATAGAGTGTTTAAAACTTTTGGTTGTTTTATGCTATTCTATCAGAGTTAAAATAGGTGATACTATAATTAAATTAATAAAATAAAACTAGAGAGCTATTCTAAATATCACAGCAAGTAGCAAGAATAATAAGAGAAAGAGAAACCACCCTGGTAGGAATCACTCTCTGGTTCTTGATCAAGTGATTGCCACCAAGAAATATCAATTTATAGGGAGATATTGCAACCCTTATGGCTTTTGATCAGGTTCCGGAAAACCACTTGAAGTCTTTTGATCAAGAGACCTCACAACCAGGAATTACTTTTGAAGGAAGTAAGAACCCTCTACAAAGAGGGGGGAAAGAAAAAGTTGAGTTGTCTTATCTTTTATCAAGCAAATGAGAGAAGACTTGAGAGTGATCCTGATGGAGTCAAGGCTTGTCCTGCTGATCTTGATTGGTTCAGGAATCCAAAGCCTTGTACAGGGTGTAGGTCTTGAATTCCAGAGAGCTGAGACTGTTTGAAGATGAATGTATCTACGGGCTTCCTGGATGAACACTTGTATGAAGAACTGAAAGTTGTTCTTCTTTTGCTGTCTTGTGTTCTCTAACAAAATCTGTCTGTATCACCTTGTGTAATAATTCTCTATCTCTTTTATTCTCTGAGTATCTTTGCTTCGAATAATTACAAACTGAATTTGAAATGGCATACATTGATTGACTGCAGGAATCACGGGAACTCATGCAATGACTATAAAAGAATTAACACATTTCCATAACTGTCCCGAGAACGGCTGTATAATAACTCTTTGAATACAAGTAATTTAATGCTTGCCAAGGAACATCTATATTCAAAGAATATATTCATTAATCACTCAGAGTCATATAAGCAATATAATAATCAGTCAATATGGAATAAAATGTTGATCTTGCAGTAATCGTCGATCTGGTCCTGAGATCTTCGAACTCAAACATCCTCTATCGTCAAGCTGAGCCCTGTGATCATTTACCTGAAGATCTGCGTTCCAAACTAGGCTTCAAGATCGTCGAACTGAGATGGTTGATCGTTTATCACTATCCTGAAAGTAGACTAGAGATCGTCGAACTAAGTTCAGCGATCGTCGATCTCAGAACGTAGAGATTTAACTCTGAGATCGTCGAACGCAGAACGAAGATCTTCGAACTCTCTTTAGAGATCGTTGAACGACTTTTCTGCCTTGTTCAGTCTCTGCTGTCTTCTAAGTCTCTGATGTCATGGTCTTGTCTCACCTAGTTGTTGACCTAACTGACACCTAAGACACTAGACTAGACCCTGGATATACAATGTGGGTCTGACTTAGTCTAGATTAGTGAACCTAGCCCAAATACAAAATAGGGATCCAACACTTTTGATAAAGAGTACTTAAACCAATACAGTCTGAGTCTTTTCATAAGTAGACTCTCAGAATATCTAACTGAATCCTTTGAAGGGGGATTCTCAAAACACTTTTCACAAACTGGAAATGTTAAATAAACTGACAATAAAAGAGATCTGAAGATTTAGAAATCTTCTTGATGAGATATCTTAGTAGAATTTTGAGGACTACTTGGCACTTAGTGAATTGATATCTAAAACTCTTATGAATCCTTGAATAAGAAGATCTCAGGGATTATAAGCCCTTAATCTAGATTTTCTGATAATATTCAATGAATCTAACGCAATAATTGTTAAGACCTTGAGAAGAAGAACTTATTGGATCATGTAGCTCTCTTAGGGGGGTGAATAAGGGTTTTAAAACTTTAAAGTGATGAGAGGATAAAACTGAAATTCAGATTTCAATTGCTACCGCCGGCGATAGTGACACCGCCTGGCGATATTAACTAAAATCTAGATCCTACAATTAATTTTCAGATTAAGATGATTGTGATGTAGACAATAATTTTATTTAAGAAATAAAATAAATTACAAAGACTTGATCCCAATCACGCTTGTGATCGAGACGATGCTACAAATATATTTCCTTTTCTATACTGACCCTTATCTCCAAGAACCGGTTGGTTTTAGCCTATTTATCCTAGATACATCCTCGAACCGCCCCTAGAACAACTAGTCGCTAACACCGACATTGAATTCACGGAATCCTTTCCAAGAATCTGGTATTTGCACCAGACAATTTTTCCGCCTAATGCAGGAAAGACTTAGTTGCCTCTACCTGCAGCGAATTTAAACTTTTTTAATAATGAAGAAAAATTAAAATACAATAATTAAGAACTCCCAAAAATATTTTACTCAATGATAATACGTGAGAGGTTTGTTGTTCAAGTCCTTCTTCAAGTATGTGGATGGATTTCTTCTCTCCAAGTGGAAGCCCATATAAAATTTCAAGAGTGCTGGTACTTTTGTGACCTCCTTGATATGTCTTTAGGTTCTCATTCTATAAGACCCCCCCCCCCCTCCTAAAACACAAAACATGGCATGAGGGGAGGCTTATGCCATGAACAGCTGCCTTGCGGTAGCGTTAGCACACAAGCTAACCTATACTACAAGACCCCTATCCTGCTGGCTAAACATATCATTCATGCAAACCCAACAAAAAAATATAGAACAAAAGTCAAAATAGCACACTAGTATATAAGTCCAAAACAAATACATCAAATAAGAGAATCAACAAGGCTTATACAATATCAGAGTACAAGCCAAAAGGGATACAAGATGTGTCTCTCAGAACTCACATCAGTCACTAACGATAGCGATGGTATCGTCACTTCAGGCCCTATCGTCCTGGCCTGGCTGCCCTGCTGCTTAACCTGCTACTGCTCTATCTGCGGGGTTTCCTCCTTAAAAGGAGATGTAACAACCATTAGTCATAAATACTAAGTGGCTATTACATACGCTAACCCAGCGATTCCTCAACACCGGGCGGAGAAAGGAAAAAGGGTACAATATATATAAGCAGTAGTACAAACAGGTGGTAAAGGATTAATAAATATCAGTGAATATCAGTGTAAGTACATCAAATGAGTATAGCAATTTACTCTACAAGTTCTACCATCAACTACACTATAAAATATGAATCTATGACCGGAAGTAACTGAACTTATATGAGTACCATACAAACATATAAGTTAAGGATCAGCTCAACAGTAAAGTAACCCGTCATATAGGAGTACCCATACAAACTTATACGATGAGGATCTTGTGTATGTAATGTATGTAATGATATGAATGCAATGCAATGACTCACCAATGACCATGCATATGCAACTGCTATGTTGACACCTACTTGTAGTTCCCACTTTTCAAGCAGGTAGCGAACCTCTCAGGTGTCATCCGTCTTGGCCAGACATTGATAGTAGAGCAGGCTTCTCTACTACTAGGCGGGCATCAACACTGCCAAGACTAGGCCTCCGTATGACTCAACGCTAAGGACACAATAGCAGAGCTTATATGTGTATTACATATCAAAAGGAGCCTAGGGTAGGTGTGCACCGAAGACCAAGCCCTACTTGCATATAATCATGGCACAGAAGGAGCCTATGGGAGCGTATCACCAAGGTCGAAGCCCAACCATCCACTTGGCACAGAAGGTGCCCCAGGAATGAGCACTAAGGACCATACCCAACCTCCCAAGGTCTATCTGTCAACTCCCGTCAGTGTGACGACTGGCGAGCCTATAGACGAACTAGCCACGCATGACCAACGGTCGTGCTCTAAGGTGTCCACTAAATGTTTGCGTGTAAAAATGTACGATTAGTGGCCCTTAGGAAGAAAACATTCCCAAACAATCCCCAGACACGCACACGACCTTTGTACCAACAGTGAAAACAGACGATCCACCGAAACGGGCATACCACTTTCTCCATACACAGAAAAACACCATGTAGGGAAAAAGAATAATAATTAAGAAATCACACAGAAAACGGGCCAAAAGTGCACCTTAACATGGAATGGGCATAATGACAAATATGAACAATTATGGCTCTAAAGCGTAGTGCATCAACGAGAAAACTAGCCTAGATGAGTCCAAAAAAAGTATATAAATAGGACTCATCACACACCCAAACTTACATGTTTGCTCATCCCGAGCAAACAAAATCTATGCAGAAAGGGAAAATAAACTAGCTAACATAGAAATTGAGATACGGAGTACCATGCGAAGTCACATGCTCGCACGCGTAAAAATAAAATAGAGAAAATTTCTTAGTATAAAAAATAGTTTATACTTTTCACAATGGGTATCAATATTTTATTACTACTCAAAAATGGAATCACGGTGAATCTTCTGGTCACAAGTAGGGAGAAAGTAGGCATGCCACTAAGGTGATCATTTCCAAAGACCGGGGCTCAGGATCACCTCCAAAGAAATCCATTAATGCAGGGGACCATACGCTTGCCCATTCACACTCTCTCCACGGTACTAGTTCGACTCAAGCGTTAATCCGTAGGACTTTAGGTGAAGAAATGGGGCTTGGGTTTCGGTGAGGTAAACAAAGATAAATAAAAAGGCTATGCATGTAACCCAAATGAGCTAGCATGAAAAAGAATCTATCCGCTAACTAAAATACATGCGGGTACACCACACTCCCAGACTTTATTTTTAAAAATATGGGTGTGTGCACCGCCTACTCCAAATACAATCTCATCTCAAATAGAATTTTCAATTATACTTTTTCTTTTCACTTTTTTTTCACAATTCATTTTTATATATTTTTTCAATTCATCATTTTATTTTAATAATTTCAGCAAAAAAAACTTTGGAGCACATCCACATATTCACAAGGAATATCACCACATCAACACCCCTAAATGAAAATGTAAAATACTAAAGCTCGACTTGGGTGTTCGATTAGAATCAGGTATAAGACTTTGGTGAAATAACTTTGGAGCTGAAATAAAAGAAGGGGTAGGAACAACGGGTCTAGCGAGGATAAGATGTTAGGAACGGTACAAATCTCAACCGGGCCAAAATGATGGCCTACATCATGCTCACGCATGGCTAACCTTGCACCAATGCTTCGAGATTAGCCTTGGGCAAGTTCTTAGCCACCGAGAAAGATGATCCTTCCTCCCGACTCGAGGAAAACGAGTCTAGTGATGGCTACACACATAACTACACTACCGTTCGATTCATCCCAGATTCACAAAATTTTGAGTAGAATAAAAATTCTTTACGCAAATAGAAAAATATAAAACTATAAGCATACAGAAAAATTAAATCTACTCCAATTTCTATACGAGACGAGAGCACTCGATTAGGAGCACTACAAGAGTCAACATTTTACTCTGTCTCACAATCGTATGCCAGCAAAATAATTTTCCCAAATCATACAAAAGAAATGAGTTTAACTCGCAGCACGCTAACAGCTAAGCACGCGCTAATGTAGGTGCAGTGGTGTGCAATGCAATGAACTAATCAAAATAAAACAATAAATGCTTCTAGTATGCACATGAAATGTGCGCGTGCAAAAGGTAACAAATACTGGCTCTCCCCCAGACTAAAACTAAGCTACATAACATATGATATTTAAATTAAAATCTGATAGAGACAAGGGGATAGGTTACCCAATGCTCAGCTAGTGAGCATACCAAAAGACGCGTGAAAAAATAGAAGCAGGTCCGCCAAACGAAGAACCACAACCCCGCCAATAAAACTTTGCCATGAATACCTGCAGGGGTGAGCTCCGCAAAAACAAAAGAAAAATATACAAAATACAAAGAAATACTAAAACTAAGATAGACAAGAAAAATAAAAATGCAGGAAATATAAGATAACTACTGGGGTTATTGTCCTCCCAGCACGACTTATTTGGCCAAATAAAATTCCTAACTGATGGGCCTATGAAATATAAGGTGCACAGGTAACTGTTCCATTATCTGTTGCGGTAGCGAGTACCGATACGGAGATAGATCAGTTACCCCTCTACCTAAATAATAATACATGCCCAACACAGTTAGAGGAAATAGGAAGTAAGAAGAGGAGGAGCGCTGGTCCTCACTCATCTCACCACAAAATAAATCCTTGCCCAATAAGGTATCGTCTACATGGAGACGGCAGGAGGAGAAAGCAATTAATGGAGCTTCCTCAACTAAGGAGGAATCAACCTCCTCGCAAAAGAGGATGTTATCATCCATCACTCGACCTTAAAGCTCCAATTCCTCTTGAAGCACCTGCGAAGACTCAACCTGCACAGGCTCATATACAGAAAGGGGATCAAGAAATAAAGGAGATGAAAAACAAAAATAATCAAAAATAGGGGGAGTGGTGCCGATCTCACTCCCAGCAGGATCCAAGCATAGATCATCGTCGGTGTCATATGAGTCATGGTGAGGGGATCATGAGATCTCGAGGTCCTCGGTGGTGGTTGGACATTCTCATTCAACAAGGAAGTGAAAACATCCTCATCAGAAAGGATCTCCTCATCTTCCCACCTCGGCGCGTCATCATGTTCCAAGGTGTCATACTCTCCATTCGATAGAATAACGTCTTCGTCCTACATTGGCGAAACCTCAGGCTCAGAATCACTATCCGACATAACATCATCAACCGACTCACTAGATAATGGAGTAGATAATTCTTGCAAAGAAAGCAGAGGAACAACAACATCAGAGAAAATATGTGCGGGTTCCTCTAGAGGTGAATCCAAAAGAGGGGAAGAATGCATAGGGAGAGATCGCACCACAATATCGTTACACAGATCAGTAGAAAGTATGATGGGATATCCGCAGCATCCCCCCATAGACAAGGTGGTACTACGAATATATCATCAAAATCAGAAGGGGAAGCCAATTGAGAGCTGGATGGAACGAGTCAGATACCCGGTTCATCATCCTCCTCCAACTGGCACTGAAATTCTGCACAATCTTTCAACACGTGCTCAGTGCTACAACATCACAACCACCATTTTCCATTACTCCTCAATCCTAGTGGGACAAGAGACGAATAAGAAAAAGGTGTAGGCATAGAAGAGAAGTGACCATAAGACATGGGTATGGTGTATGAAGTACGATAAGAGGATGGTGCTCCATACACTGAACCACGAGAATTATGCTCACTATCTTCAGTTGGGAACTCATCACTACCATGCCTATAATCCCCACACCATCAGCAACAGATATTCATATAAGAAAACATGGTGCAACAACGAAAGAATTCACCAAGAGAAATATTCTAAGAAAAAATTAACTACACACTAGAAGATAAAAGGAAAGGAATGTCTGCTGCTGAAAAATTAAAACTAGAAATGGAATAAAGAAATATAAGCGACAAATTTTAAAAACTAAAGCAAAGGAGAAACATGATATTAACAAATGGAAAAGGGCTTCTATCTCCTATCGCCCTCTCATAAAACTCACATGACTTTGTTCCCCGGCAACGACGAAAAAAACTTGATGCGGTCTACGACAAGTGTACCGGTCACACAAGTAATATAAAATGGCCTAATTTTCCCAAATATCAATCTCTCAAGGAACACAGTAAGGTGGAGTTAATTTTAAGGAGAACTTGAGATTGGAGTCCTTAGGTCGGTGCATACAAATGGGGGTTTTGATTGTTGTGGAAAAAGAAAGTAAAACACTAATAAACTACTCCTATGCAACGCTGCTATGCGATGCTTCACCAAGCGGATGGAAAACTACATGGGCCGCTATGCACCGAATCGCTAGGCGATTGGACAAGTAGGCTTGCGGATGAGGTTGTGAGAACGGCGGAAAAGAAAGTAAAATACTAATAAACTACTCTTATGCAACACCGCTATGCAATGCTTCACCAGGCAGATAGAAAACTATACGGGCCACTATGCACCGAATCGTTAGGCGGATGGACGAGTAGGCTTGTGAATGAGGTTGTGAGAACATCGAAATGAGGGTCGTGAGCACCTCTTCGCTACGCACGCCACTAGCAATTGCTAGTGCACCACTATATGGTGTATGATGGATTATGGCGCACCTCAAGCAAATAACATGAATATAAAATAACATAGACATGATTGTACACAAACGTATATCAAATTAAACACACTTTATCAAATACAAAGAGATCAAACTACACTATCAACAACAAGCGAAGAAGAAAGTGTGAAATCGACCGGATCTGAAGTCTTGTTGAGGATTCACGGAAGGAATCACCGGTTTGTCAGTACGCATCCAAGCTCGGTCCTCATCTGCGTCCGAGGTAGAGGAGGTTGTCACTAACTCCCAATGGACCCGTCTTCTTTGTTTAACGATCCGGTGGAGGATGACCCAAACTCCTCATAGCTTGATGGAGAAAGCTAGTTCAAACCCTTCTTGAAGCTCAAGGATGAAGGAGGAGGCCAAGAGGAAGCTCCAGCTTGAATTTGACATTGAAATCTTACCCGAAACCCATCCCTATGGTGGAGGATGAAGGAGATCGGCGGAACCAACCTCAGATACGAAAACGGCGGAGAAAAAGTCCCGTCTTAGGAATTAGGGAGGAACCTGCAAATTTATAGATTGTTGAAATAACATTACACACGATCAGTGGTGCACAACCAGTGGTTATGCGCACTGTGTCCAGTGATCATGCGTATTGGCATGGCAGAACTCAAAAAAATGTGATAATGCGCACGAGAAGTGGCGCATGACCGGTGGTCGTGCGCACTATGTCCAATGGTTGTACAATTGCCCCAGACAAGACTCCAGAAAAAAGGAATAAACGCACACGAGTAGTGGCTCACGATCAGTGATCGTGCGCACTATGTCTAATACTCGTGCGAATTCCTCAGACAGAACTTGGAAAAATTGAGAATAGTGCGCACGATCAGTGACTCACGACCAGTGGTCGGGTGCTATAGATCCAATGATCTTGCCTAATGTTCCTGTACTTTTTGTGGTTTGCCGAACATGCCGCGCACGACCAGCGGTCGTGCACTAAGGAGTCCACTGACCGTGCACGTGTAAAAACACAAGATCAGTGGCCCTTCGGCAGAAAAAATTCCCAAACAATCCCGGGACACGCACGTGACCTTTATACCTACTACGAAAACATACGAGCCACATAAACCAGCGTACCACATTCTCCATACACAGAAAAACACCAAGTAGGGCAACAGAATAATAACAAAGAAAACACACAGAAAATGGGCCAAAAGTGCACCTTAACATGGAATGGGCATAATAACAAATATGAACAATTATGGCTCTAAAGTGTAGTGCATCCATGAGAAAACTAGCCCAGATGAGTCCAAAAATAAGTATATAAATAGGACTCATCATCACCCACTTGAAATACTACCATCTGCTGCTTTGCATTATAATATTTACCCTGCCGACTTTGAGTCTCAAACATGCGGTCCCGTATTAGTCTAACAATAGCATCAGTATCACCAATGTACTCAATTCTCAAAACCTTTTTGTCTTCATCTTGCACCCATGAAAAAGGATTCCTACACCTTCTTACCTAAAGGGCTTCATGGGGTGCCATCCCGATACTAGCCTGATGATTGTTGTTGTATGAAAATTTTACCAGGGGTAAGAGCCTTTCCCAGAACTCTCCTCTATCTAGCACACACAATCTTAGTAGATCTTCCAAAGTTCTTATGGTCCTCTCAGACTGACCATCCGTTTGAGGATGAAAGGCTGTACTGAAGGTAAGACGTGAACCCAAATACGGCTATACTGCCTTCCATTCTTTAGAAGTGAAACGACCATCTCGATTAAGAACAATTGTCTTTTGCCTTCCCTGGTACCGTACAAACTGCTCCACAAAGAGGCGTACCAAAACGTCCACATGTGCCTCCTTCCACATTGGAATAAACTTTGCTACCTTTGTCAGGCGATCCATGATTGCCCAAACTTAGTCATTCCCAGAGCGTGAGTGAGGCAACCCGTGAACGAAATCCATGGAGATATCTTCGAACTACCATAAAGTGATAGACATCGGCTGTAATAATCCCCCAGGGCTCTTGCATTCTGCCTTCCCCATTTTATAGGCTTCCTAGTGCATAATAAAGTACCAGACATCTCTCTTTATTCCTGGCCAACACATGGTCTTTCGCAAGTCAGTGTACATTTTGGCAATCCCAGGATGCACTGAATACTTAGAGCAATGTGCCTCTCTTAAGATATCTTCCCGAATTTTGCTGCCTTCGGGAATGTAGAGCCGGCTACGGAGATGAATGAGGTCGTCCTTTTGGGAATATTTATTGGTAGATCCATCTTCAATCGATTTAAACACTAGGTCAAGAGTGGCGTCCTTCCCTTTCTCTACCCTTATTCGGTCTCGAATATCATATACTATGCTCATTGCGGTTAGGTACTATGTATATTATTCATAATGATCTTTATACACTAGGGTGATCTCCATCTCTTCAAGCATTTGGGCTAACTTCACACTCATCAATCATGAATCAGGGTTCGATTCTGGTACTTTTCTGCTCAAGGCATCATCCATGGAGTTTGCTTTTTCGGGGTGGTAGTTCAAGTCAAATTCATAATCACATAAAAATTCTAACCACCCTCGCTGTCTAAGGTTCAGCTCCTTTTGAGTATGAACATACTTTTAATTCTTATGATCGAAAAATATCTCACAGTGGATGATATATAGACAGTGTCTCCAAATTATCAAGGCGAACACCACTGCCCCCAACTCCAGATCAAGAACTGGGTAATTAGCTTAATGTTTTTTCAGTGGTCTCGAAGCATAATTGATTATGTGTCCTTACTGCATCATTATTTCTCCCATCCCTTTGGTATGATACATCAGTGTAGACTTGGAATCCTTCTTTCCTAGATGGAAGGTCCAGGATGGGTGTAGAGGTAAGTCTATCTTTCAGTTCTTGGAATGCGGCTTCGGACTGGGGTGTCCATTCTTACGACACACCTTTCTTTTTCATGACAGTTAGAGGGAGGGCTATATTCGAGAATCCTTTAACGGACTTTCGATAATACCCAGCAAGTACAAGGAAACTCCGCACATCGGCTGCCGACTTTAGAGGAGACCATTCCTTCACAAAATGCACCTTGGCCGAATCCACAGCTCACCCAACACCACTAATCACGTGGCCTAAAAAGGAAACTTCTCGGAGCCAAAATTCACACTTACTGAACTTGGCAAACAAGGTATGTTCCTTTAACTTCTTAAGCACCAAGGTCAAGTTTTCAACATGTTCCTCCTCCATCTTTGAATAGACCAAAATGTCATCGATTAAGACGATGACTAATACGTCTAGGTATGGCTCAAACACCTTGTTCATCAAACTCATGAAAGATGAAGGGGCATTTTTGAGCCTAAACAGCATCACGGTGAACTCGTACAAGTCATACCTTGAGCTAAAAGATGTTTTCTAAATATCGTCCTCTTGTATCCTCAATTGGTAACACCCCGAATAGAGATCCAACTTGGAAAACGAATGCGCTCCTACCAGCTGATCGAACAACTCATCGATCCGGGGTAATGGATAGGTGTTCTGTACCGCTAAACGGTTGAGTTCCCGGTAATCTATACATAACTGTAACATTCAATCCTTCTTCTCAACGAATAGTACAGGGGCTCCGCAAGGTGATGAACACGGGTGAAAGAACCCTGATTCTATTAATTCTTACAACTAAACTCTAAACTCTGCGAGTTCCTTTGGGGCCATTCTGTTAGAGCTCCGAGAGATGGGTTTGGCACCCGGTACTAACTTAATTTGAAATTCCACCTCTCTATGTGGGGGTAACCCTGGAAACTTCTCAAGAAATACCTCTAGGAAGTCCCACACCACTCGCACGTCCTTCATATCCTTTGTCATCACTTTTATTTCGAAGCATATCATATATACTTCATCCCCTTTTATATGGCCTTTTAAGGTCTGAATTAAAGATAATAACATATAGGTTACAAGTCTAATACTTTGGAAGATGACTTTAGAGTCCTCATACCTCAAAGAAATTCGTTTCTCCGGACAATCAATCCCAAATTGGTGCCAATCCAACCACACCATCCTCAGAATGAGGTCGAATTCTTGCATTCACAATACTGTGGCAGGGGTTTCGAAGAACTTTCCTTCAAGAAGAACCTCAAATTAACACTTTGCGGTTGCGGTCATCTCAGAGCCATCTGGGAGGCATACTCTTCGAGCAATACAAGTGAAGTATTGCACTCCTTCTAGGTTTTTAATGAAATTTGACGATACGAATGAGTGTGTAGCACCGGAATCAAATAGAGTGTAAGTTAGTTTCCCACCAACCATTACGGTGCCTAGGTACCAATTATATAGACTCAAGCTAGACTCTTAGCATATCTTAGGCTAATTAAAGAGAAATTCTTATTACATAATTATTGGATCACGACATACCTACAATCACCTCCTGGAGATTACTCTCCTATGCCATGTCAGGCGCAAACACCTGATCCCGAGAAGGCCTGGGGTTTCTTCCTCGTGGTCTTCGTCCTCATCCACGCATGTGTCCGCGACCTCGTGGTGCTGCCGGAGGAAGGGAAGGGAGAACATTCCCACCTAGCTATGGGCAAAAGCGCCAGATGTGGCCCGGCTGGTTGTATTGAAAGAAGACTCGCTCATACTATTCCCTCGGCTACAAATACATTTGTTGCGGTGGAGGAAGTGTTGGCTACGATGCTAGATGCTCCATCCTGAAATTCTGACGGAAGCGACCTCCACCTCTATTGTTTCCTCTTCCTCGGTTGTCCTGCAACCTTCTATAACTAGGGCCAGCCTCCATTACACCCTCCGCAGGTCTCTTATTACTCCCCAAATGTTCTTCCTCCAGCCTTTTTCCCATGTAGATGATCTTAGCTAAACTCGAGACTGCTATAAAAAAATGTCATACCTTAGGAGATCCTGCAAGCCTTTGTAGAATCGTTTAGCATAACCTCGGACATCCAACTCGTAGGAATACACAAACCTTGCTAGATGCTGGAACTCCCTCTGGTATTCAGTAACCAACTTTGATCCCTGTTTTAACTGCAGGAATCTTTCCTCGAGTTCGTCTCTAGCAGTCGATGGGATGAAATGTTCTAAGAACGCTCCAGAAAACTCGTTCCAACTAATCTCCGTATATACCCATCCTTGAAAGGTGGAGCCCATGAGGGACTTTCACCACCTCTTCGCGTGCAGTTCTAAGAGTGATACTTCTAAGGTCATAGCCATATTGGCTGGACATATAATCCCTGCCATCAAATCCTGCACTATGTCAAGCCATTCTTCCGTACTGATGAGTATAATTATATAAGTCCTTTTTACTATCATATTTGTAATTATGTCCACTATTATCTACCTCCATTCGTAATAATTGCACGAAAATAGTTAAGAATTAGAATTATCATGAATAGAAGAACACAATATAGATTTTCCTTTATTTCCTTTCTTAAGTTATTTATTTATTCATTAATCTTCTTAATGCAGGTATTGAAAGTCCTTGTAACTAAAAGTCTTTGAGCAAATAGAGGTGTTCACGGATCCAACATGATTGATGGCAAAAGTCTTAGATTCGGCATGCACGTATAGGGACACTCCCACGTCACTACCCATGTCCTTCTCTAAAAAGATCACAAAGCATGGAAGAAAGGGCATAAAAATTTACAAGAGCACCACATGAGTAAGGACACGACCGTGTCACTACCCATGTCCTTATCGGGAAGAATCAAAGGTCTGATGCCAAACCAACCCGTGTGTGGAGCCATGAAGAACACATAGCCGTATTACCAGCCGTGTCAAATGACACGGCTCACAACCAGGCGTATTTTTTCATACCGAATCGCCTAGACGCACCGTTTCATACCCTATACAGCCTGTGACACGGCCGTGTTGGAACCGGTGTTCAACCTCTATTTACAAGAAGACTATAAAAACCTGCACAAAAAATAGAAAGGGGACTTTTTTGGATTCAAGGACTTGGAGAATTTCTGGAGTACAAAAGTAGAGCATTCAAGCAAAGGGGAAGTTGAAGGAGATAATCCATATGGTTTTTATTTTTATGTCTCTTTTAATTTCCCCCATCTCTTAGTGGATCTAAACTTTATTTTACATTTAGCATGAGACTTGTTTTTCTGAACCGATTTAGTAATCATGTATGTTGGTTTTCATTTTAGATTTGTGGTATTTTAATTGTATGTGTGGTTTCAAACAAAGAGATTGATCATAGATTTGAAGTTAGTATTTGTTTTACATGAATCCCAAACTTCTAGATTGAGAAACTGGATGGTTGTAATGATGGTTTATAATTTCATTCTTTGGTGTTCTTTCTCTTTGTATTTCAAATTTCATGATCTAGAGATATGTTGTTTTGATAATGGCAATGCGGATAATGAGATTCATGGTATCTTAGGGATAGGATTTCATGAATTTTTGTATTATACATGGTTACATTATATTAATGCAAATTTGAGTTTTGTGAATTGTTCGAGAGAAAATTTACTCAACTTAAGTTTAGGTATTGAATTGCTCGAGAGAGAATTCGATAAAGATTGAACCCTTACAATACAACAAATTAGATAATATTGTTAATACGTGGTTGCATAGAATTGAATAAATGAGTGAATATTCTCATGCGATTACTCTTAGACTCTCTGCTTTTTTCCATCCTTAATCCTCCAATGTCACTTTATCCAATTATTCTTAGTATTGCTAATTTAGAGTAACAACCAATTTTAAATATAGGTACGATAATACAGTGAGAGTGAGTACGAGTACTTGAAAAGACCCTGAGGAATACGACATGAGATGTAGATTTCTCCTATACTACGATTGATAGGTGCACTTGCATGAGATTAAAATACATTTAGCTTATAGCTATCTACATAATTTAAACTAGAGTAGAAATTATCGCATCAAGTTTTTGGCGCCATTGCTGGGGACTCGTTTTCCATATTTTGAAATATAAAACTCTATTAATCAACTAATTTTTGATTACAAACATATAATTGTAAATTAGTTTATTGCATAATTATATCACTTAATCTCTATTTTGTAGTCTGTTAGTCTATGACCAGGGGAGAAATTCTTGGATAAACGAGGAGCATAAAACTTAGCGTCAGATCATCTCTCACGTTTAGAAAATCTACTGCGAATAATGTTAGATGAGTCTTAGATTTGTGATACATTTCTGGAGGAATCGCTGCTTGCATTATCTATAAATAAGAATATTAATTATCCGTGGTTGCGGTCATCTCAGAGCCATCTGGGAGGCCCTGTGCTATTCGTTGACTAGAACTGTTGGCGACTAGACCTATTTTGAAAACCAGGAGGATCTCTATTTGATCGAGCCTAAGGTGAACTCGCATAATCCAAACGGCTTGTCCAGTATGGTCTTATTATGGCATGTCCAGTAACAATCCAAACTCGTTGACATGATGCATTAAGTTTTTTGCGTCCTTGTCGAGGAACAAAGTCGTGTGAGTTTTTTGAGAGGGCGATAGGAGATAGAAGCCCTTTTCCATTTGTTCATATCATGTTTTTTCTTTGCTTTAGTTTTTAAAATTTGTCGCTTATTTTTCTTTGTTCTTTTTCTAGTTTTAATTTTTCAGCAGCAGGCGTTCCTTTCTTTTTATCTTCTAGTGTGTAGTTAATTTTTGCTCAGAATATTTCTATTGGTGAATTCTTTGTTGTTGTACCATATTTTATTATATGAATATCTATTGCTGATGGTGTGGGGATTATAGGCATGGTAGTGATGAGTTCCCCACTGAAGATAGTGAGTATAATTCTCGTGGTTCAGTGTATGGAGCACCGTCCTATTATGGTACTTCATATACCATACCCAAGTCTTATGGTCACTTCTCTTCTATGCCTATATCTTTTTCTTATTCCTCTCTGGTACCACAAGGATTGAGGAGTAATGGAAAATGGTGGTTGTGATGTCATAGCACTAAGCACGTGTTGAAAGATTGGGCAGAATTTCAGTGCCAGTTGGAGGAGGATGATGAACCGGGTATCTTACTCATTCCATCCAGCTCTCAATTGGCTTCCCCTTCTGATTTTGATGATATATTTGTAGTACCAACTTGTTTATGGGAGGCTGCTGCAGATATCCCCATCAGACTTTTGCAGATCAGTGTGACGATATTGTGGTGCCATCTCTCCCTATGCATTCTTCCCCTCTTTTGGATTCACCCCTAGAGGAACCCGCACATATTTTCTCTGATGTTGTTGTTCCTCTACTTTCTTTGCAAGAATTATCTATTCCATTTTCTAGTGAGTCGGTTGATGATGTTATGTCGGATAGTGATTCAGAGCCTGAGGTTTCGCCAATATGGGGCGAGGACGTTATTCTCTCTAATGGAGAGTATGACACCTTGGAACATGATGACGCGCTGAGGTGGGAAGATGAGGAGATCCTTTCTGATGAGGATGTTTTCACTTCCTTGTTGAATGAGAAGGTCCAACCACCACCGAGGACCTCGAGCTCTCGGATTCCCCTCGCCATGACTCATATGACACTGTCGATGATCTATGCTTGGATACTACTAGGAGTGAGACCGGGACCACTCCCCCTATTTTTGATTATTTTAGTTTTTCATCTCCTTTATTTCTTGATCCCCTTTCTGTATATGAGCCTGTGCAGGTTGAGTCTTCGCAGGTGCTTCAAAAGGAATTGGAGCTTTCAGGTCGAGTGATGGATGATAACATCCTCTTTTGCGAGGAGGTTCATTCCTCCTTAGTTGAGGAAGTTCCATTAATTGCTTTCTCCTCCTGCCGTCTCCCTATAGCCGATACCTTGTTGGGCAAGGATTTATTTTGTGGTGAGATGAGTGAGGACCAATGCTCCTCCTCTTCTTACTTCCTATTTCCTCTACCTGTGTTGGGCATGTATTATTATTTAGGTAGAGGGGTAACTGATTTTTCTCCGTATCGATACTCGCTACTGCAACAGATAATGGAACAGATACCTGTGCACCTTATATTTCATAGGCCCATCAGTTAGGAATTTTCATTGGCCGAATAAGTCATGTTGGGAGGACAATAACCCTAGTAGTTATCTTACATTTCCTGCAGTTTTATTTTTCATGTCTATCATAATTTTAGTATTTCTTTGTATTTTGTATATTTTTCTTTTGTTTTTGCAGAGCTCACCCCTACAGGTATTCATGGCAAAGTTGTATTGGCGGGGTTGTGGTTCTTCATTTGGCGGACCTGCTTTTATTTTTTCACGCATCTTTTGGTATGCTCACTAGCTGAGCATTAGGTAACCTATCCCCTTGCCTTTATCTGATTTTAATTTCAATATCATATGTTGTGTAGCTTAGTTTATGTCTGGGGGAGAGCCAGTATTTGTTACCTTTTGCACGCACACATTTCATGTTCATACTAAGAGCTTTTATTGTTTTATTTTGATTAGTTCATTGTATTGCACACCACTGCACCCACATGAGCGCGTGCTTAGCTGTTAGCGTGCTGCGATTTAAACTCATTTCTTTTGTATGATTTGGGAAAATTATTTTGCTGGCATAGGATTGTGAGACAGAGTAAAATGTTGAATCTTGTAGTACTCCTAGTCGAGTGCTCTCGTTTAGTGTAGAAATTGGAGTAGATTTAATTTTTCTGTATGCTTATTGTTTTATATTTTTCTATTTGCGTAAAGACTTTTTATTCTACTCAAAAATTGGTGAATCTGGGATAAATCGAACGGTAGTGTAGTTATGTTTGTAGCCATCACTAGACTCATTTTCCTCGAGTCGGGAGGAAGGATCATCTTTCTCGGTGGCTAAGAACTTGCCCCAAGCTAATCCCGAAGCATTGGTGCAAGGTTAGTCGTGCGTGAGCGTTATGTAGGCCATCATTTTGGCTCGGTTGAGCTTTGTATTGTTCCTAACGTCTTATCCTCGCTAGCCCCATTGTGCCTACCCCTTCTTTTGTTTCAGGTCCAACATTATTTCACCAAAGTCTCATACCTGATCCTATTCGAACACCCAAGTCGAGCTTTAGTGTTTTACATTTTCATTTTGGGGTGTTGATGTGGTGATATTCTTTGTGAATATGTGGATGTGCTCCAAAGTTTTTTTTTGCTGAAATTATTAAAATAAAAAGATGAATAGAGAAAATATACAAAAATGAATTGTGAAAAAAAAGTGAAAAGGAAAAGTATAATTGAAAATTCTTTTTGAGATGAGATTGTATTTGGAATAGGCGATGCACACACCCATATTTTTAAAAATTAAGTCTGGGAGTGTGGTGTACCTGCATGTATTTTAGTTAGCGGATAGATTCTTTTTTATGCTAGCTCATTTGGGTTACATGCTTAGACTTTTTATTTATCTTTGTTTACATCACCGAAACCAAAGCCCCATCTCTTCACCTAAAGTCCTACGGATTCACGCTTGAGTCGAACTAGTATCGTAGAGAGAGTGTGAACGGACAAGCGTATGGTCCCCGACATTGATGGATTTCTTTGGAGGTGATCCTGGGCCCCGGTCTTTTGCAATGATCACCTTAGTGGCATGCCTATATTCTCTCTACATGTGTTTAGAAGATTCACCGTGATTCCATTTTTGAGTAGTAATAAAATATTGATACGCGTTGTGAAAAGTATAAACTATTTTGTATACTTAAAAATTTTCTCTATTTTATTTTTACGCACGCGAGCAAGTGACTTCGCATGGTACTCCGCATCTCAATTTCTATGTTAGCTAGTTAATTTTCCCTTTCTGCATAGATTTTTTGTTTGCTCGGGACGCGCAAATAAGTAAGTCTGGGGGGGTGATGAGTCCTATTTATATACTTTTTTTGGACTCATATAGGCTAGTTTTCTCGTTGATGCACTACACTTATATGCAGAATCAAGGAGAAGTATTGCACAGTGGGTTCCCAAGGTAACTTTCCTTAAAATTGGTGAAAATTAACCTGACACGCCCCGCTGTGACGCCCTCCCCGGGCGTGACCTTGGGCATGTCACCTGTTCTAGAGGAATCTAGAAGTTAGAGGAAAATACTAGAAAATACGGCTGTCACGCCCCCTTGACACGCCCTCCCCGGGCGTGTCCCCAGGCATGACACGGGGCGTGTCGCCCTCTGCCCGAAGCCTGCCGCCGCATTAAATGCCATTTCGACTCAGCACGCCAATAGTACTATCACTTCCACCATCACGGGCGTGACATAGGGCATGACCCCTCCTTTTCCGATGACTGGCGGATTTCCGACTAATGATTTCGACGCGACATGCGTATCACGCCCCCCCCCCTACACGGGCGTGACCCAGGGCGTGTCCACCGATGTACAAAAGTAATCATCCTTTGCGCCAGAATCCAGAGCCCGAGGTCAACCCCGTACATGTCACGCCCCTTGACACTCCCCCTAGGGCGTGTCGAAGGGTGTGACCAACCCGTGAGCTTTTCCTATAAATTCAGACCCCCCTTCCATTTCAGTAAGCTTGGGTTGAGAGGGGAGGTGCTGCCCCTTTGTTTCATGGTCTTTTTCATGTTCTTCCCACTCTCTCTCTTCATTATTTTGTGTTTTCCCTTAATCCTAGTGTAGTTTTAGCCTTTGTAATATCTTTTGTTTTAATCTTTGCTCTTGCACTAGTTGATTAATGTAGGGCTAGAATAGGTTTTCAATTTTATGCAATTGTAATTTCCTTTTTCAAGTGTTGCTCTCTCTCTCTCTTTATTAATATAAGTGCTCTTTATTACATTGTGTTATTAATGCTTTAGTACTCATCCCCCCCTCCACTCTATTATGATTAACAAATCCTCCTTGTACTCGATCTTTATGATCCGAGGTTCGAGTGATTAATTTATGACGTTTTAATTTACCTTTTCTTTTTAGGTTTTAGGCCTTGAATTACTCTTGATTTTTCATGGGCTGGAGGTATATTATCGATATATACTCTCCACCTTTGCTTTCATTCAGGGCTAGCCGAGTGGTCGATAGAATGAAGTGAGCATTCAATAGTAAAGGGAGTTATACGCACCCCTCGAGAGAGGTAGACGTGCAAATCTCCTGGATTGGATTAAAATCCAATAGTGGGGTTCACCGCGTAAAGCGATCTTTAGGCCTCCGGTTTAGAATAGAGTTGGTCAGACCTTCCTAAACTCAGTTGGGAACGACTTCGAGAGAAGCATTTTCAAGCTTTAGGAACCTCCACGGTCAAGGACCTTTACCCTATTAAATGTAACATGAAGGTATCCCAAGAATTTAATCACGACATGAAGGTATCCTCTTTGTTAATATTCTTTTCACGCGTGTATCAGCAAAGAACTCCTACTATTGCACATCAATTAGAATTTTGACACTAAATTGAATAATAGGTACTCTAAATGCTGAGCTCAACTCTCAGCATGCATTTATAAAAACATTTTATAAATCCCAATTTTGCTAAGTTATAATGTCAAACTTAGCAAAAGGAAATAAACGAGACAGAAAAAGTAAAACGCAACCCAAAGAATAAATCAAGCGCAATTTATATTTGATAATGCAGTGTCATATCCTACACACACTAAGCATAGTGTTGTTATAATTGTCCAGATCAATTGTCATAACATGCATTAAGGCCTTTTTAGTCCAGATCTGCCCTTACCCGAGAAAAACAAGCTCTTGATTGCAAGAAATCACCGGCCGGAGCTCCAGCACTTCCGTCGCCCGAAGCCTTCCGCTGGAAGCTTTCCGTCCTTTCTTTTTAGGGAAGATGAAGGGGATATACGAGACAGAATTGTTTGGCATCGGACCTTTCATATCAGTATGAAGGGGATATAAGTTAGTTGGATCGCTAACTTAGGTGCGCGACAATTCACCCCGCTTTTAAAATGCATCATGTCCAGAGAAGAGAACTCGCATCACTAGACCTGTTGGCGACAAGGATAGCTTTGATGCATCATGTCAATCTCTATTTGATCGAGCCATCTGGGAGGCCCTGTGCTATTTGGATTATTTTTAAAGATGGGTGGTGGAGTGAGATCTTTTTCTAAAATGGGGGTGATAACTTCTTCAGTAGAGGGTGGAATTTTTTAAACGGGGGCAAAGCTTTGATTTTTTAAAGCGGAAGTGGAGCTTTGATTTTTAAAAGCGGGAGCGGAGCTTGCCTTGGGCTCTTCACTAACCATACCGGGAACTTGCTTCCAACTCCAAAGAGTTATAGCTTTCGCTTTCTCTCTCGGGTTGGGCTCGGTATTGGAAGGAAGAGACGCTGCGGGTCGCTCAGAAAAAAATTTAGCGAGCTATCCTACTTGATTTTCAAGACTCTTAATGCATCTAGTTAAAGTTCTTCTCATAGCGTCATTTATGGCGATATATTTGGAAAGTAACTCCTCCAAGCTTGGAGGTTATGGATAATATTTAAGAGGTGGTGGTGGTGGTGTAGAAAATCATTTTGTGGTGCCGGGCGCATAACATTCAATGGATTACTCCATGAAAAATTCGGATGATTTCTTAAGGCAGGATTATAACTATTTGGAAAATTAAAACCAGGAGGATGAAAATTCGCAGCATAAAAATTATTAAAAGCATATCTAGGCATATTGTTAACAAAATCTAAGTTTGGGGGAAGGAGTTACAGATTCCCATACCTGAGGGGCGGAGGCAGCAGTCATCTCCATTATCTTTTTGCTTAATGTTTCAACTTGTAGGGCGAAATGGGAGACGTTGTCCACTTCAAAGATACCTGCAGGTTTGTTTGGGCGGGACCTAGGCACATTCCACTGATAAGTGTTCATGGCCATGTCCTCGAAAAGATCAAGAGCTTCTTTTGGGGTCTTATGATTTAAAGTACCGCCAGAAGCTGCGTCTATCATTTGCTTTGTATTTTGATTTTGCCTGTTATATAATGTATGCACTTGTAAACATACAGGTAACGCGTGATGTGGGCATCATCTTAATAATTCTTTAAATCTTTCCCAGGTTTCGTATAAGGCTTTAGAGTCTATTTATCCAAAAACGGAAATGTCGTTCCTAAGTTTTGAAGTTTTAGCTGGCGGAAAAGACTTCACCAAAAAATTTTCGGTTAATTCATTCCAGGTGGTTATGCTATTCTTAGGTAGAGTGTTCAGCCACTGCTTAGATTTAGTTCTTAAATAGAAGGGGAAGAGTCTTAGCTTGATTGCATCATTTGTGAACCCATTTATCTTGATGGTGTCACAAATTTCAAGGAAGCTTGCTATATATGCTTTCGGATCTTCATCTTGAAATCCGTCAAATTGCACATACTTCTGCACCATTCGAATTATGCTAGGCTTTAATTCAAAGTTATTATTTTCTATATCAGGGCAGACTAAGCTTGATTTTGTTCCCTCAAGATTCGGTCGTGCATAATAGGACATATTCCTTTGCAAGGCTTCATCTACGTTGGGTTCTTCCATTCTTAGAGTAAAGAATGACTCAGAGTCCTCAACCGGCACTTGGATAGTAGGACCTTGAAATCGTGATCTTCTCCAAAGAGTACGCTCAATTTCATTTTCCAAGTCCAAAATAACCAATGTGCTCCCACGGGTCATGCACTAAAAGAAGTGAAGAGAAGAAAGAAAAATAAAACAAACAAGAAAGAAAAGCTAGATTTTTTTTAATAGATTAACTCCCGAACTTCCCAAGGACTACCCGGTGAAGGGTTCATAAGGTACTAGACAAGATAGCGGCACTAAAAGCCACTTTGCCCTTTTCGAGAGAATTAGGTGGCGTAGAAAAATTGTGAAGTTGGTTACTATTAAGAGCGGTAATAAAAAAATTGATTTTAAAAACTTTTAAGAAAGAAGATGAGAAAGAGAAGAGATAAATTTAATAGGTTCGAGTTTTCAATATATCAACAAAAGTTGCTCCCTAGCAACGACACCAAAAACTTGGTGTTCGCTAAGCTTCGAAGAAAATAAAAGCAACCGAAATAGCAATCTAATGAGGCAAGTATACTTATCGAATTGTAGCTAGGGAACACAAGTGTTGTATTGAAATCCAGGAACTGTTGAGTACACTTACTCACACGAAGGCTATTATTTTATCGAATGAAAAACTAGGGTTTGAGAAACTATTTGCAATTAAGGAAATAAAACTATGCTAGAAAGAAAACTACTGCAGTTAATTAAAGGCTTATAAGAAGCGATTACAACGAAGGGCTGAAAATATGAAATGCAAATGCACTCGATCAAGAATTACCTCGGCTAAAGTTGACTAAGAAATGCAATAAAAACCTAAACTTAATAGGGTAAAGTTTCTTGACCGTGGAGGTTCCTAAAGCTAGAAAATGCTTCTCTCGAAGTGGTGCCAAACTGGGTTTAGGAAGGTTCGACCGACTCTCGTCTAAATCAGAGGCCTAAAGCTCGCTTTATGCGGTGAACCCTATTAACCACAAAATCAGCGATCCCTCACAAGGTCTCTAGCACGCAAGTTGCGGCTCACTCAGGGGTACCCCCCGAGGGTCGCGATCTGCCTCAGCCATCCTTTTTGGGGCCAAGCAGACTCCCTTCTCCTATTCGCTGAGGCCATGCGGTTAGGACGGTTTCCCCGGTCTAACCGCCCCGGTCGCATAGCAACTACATGCCATGTGGGATGGCGGGTTTCTCCCATAACTCACCCTCGCAGGCCACGTGGTTAGGCCTGCTAACCGTGCAACATTCTTCCTTGCAGGAGGCAATATGAGGAAACAAGGACGATCAATGCGATCTACTCCTTCAGACTGCCAGGTCGCCCAATTGGCGTCAACCCTAGACAAACGCAACTGTCGCGGGCTCGGCAAGCTCATTCTTCGGCTCGCCATCAGTTTTACCCCCATGAAGGTGGCCTGCTCCTAAGGCCGCCTCCTCTGTTCGCCCAAGGGCCGCGACCTCCTGCAGCTGCCTGCCTGGGCAGCCTCTTATTGCCAGACCGCCCGCCTGGGCAGCCTCCCTTGGCCAGGCCGCCCACCTAGGCGGCTTCTTTTGTCTAAACCGCCCGCCTGAGCGGCCTTCGGTGCTCAGGTCGCTCGCCTAGGCGGCCTCCGGTGCCTTGGCCTCCCGCCTGGGTGGCCTCTTGTGCCCAGGCCGCCCCCCAGCGGCCTCCAGGTGTCAGGCCGCTCCCAAGGGGCGGCCTCCAATTCAGGGGCAGCCTGCCCTCTTTAGCCCGCTCAGGTGCAGTTTGCCCTCTTCTAGCTGCCAACCAAAAGTCTTCTCCAGCAGAGAAAATGCCAGTCCGCCGAGTCCGCCCAGGTCGGCAACCAGCTCTTCCAGTCAGGCGAACTTATTTTCTTAGTCCTCCCAGTCCTCCACAGTTGATCCAGCGAGGCCTGTGGACTCAGATTTCTCAGTCATCCACAGTTGATCAAGCGAGGCCTGCGGACTCATATTTCTCAGTCCTCCACAGTTGACCCAGCGAAGCCTGAAGTCTGTCTGCCGCCAGTCCATCGAGTCCACCCAGGTCCTCCATGATGACATCACTAGGCCCCGCTTCTAGAAGATTCTCCCCGGTCCTATAAATAGCCCCCAAGGCCTCTCATTCTGGATGGGCGAGAGGAGAACTGCAAGCTTGATCAAGGTCTGCGGCCTCAATTTTCCAGTCCGTCAAAGCTTGATCAAACAAGGTCGGCGGACACAAATCTCCAGTCCGCCCAGGTCGTCGAGGGTGGTGAACTTAGTTTTTTCTGCCCTCAGCCGGCAGTTTTAGCAGCCTCTGCATCCTCCGATTTCAAGTTCTTCCAGGTCGTCGAGGACTGTGGACTTTGTTTTTTCTGCCCTTAGCAGGAAGCATGAGCAAGATCTACAGCCTTAGTTCTCCAGTCCTCTGCAGCCTCTTTTACTTAGTCTCTAGCACATCTTTTTCTCAGCCTCCAGCTTTCCATTTTACCCTTTATTGCTTTTACATGTAATGGTGCAATAGTGTGCTGTAATCTTACTTCTTGATTAAAGGAAAATCCCGCCGCAAGAGTGGCATTCAGGCTGCCGTGGGCGAAGTCTGCTGTTGCTGCTGTTAGCGGCCCCCTCTTCTATTCTCTTCTCTCAGCCTCAACCTGCAAACCCAACCGCCAAAGTAACCATATGCTCGACAGTTCCTGATCCAGCTTCTCGCTTGCTCAAGCAAGCTTCTACCTTGCTCAAGCAAGCTTCCCAGCTGCTCTCAGCAAACCTCTCCTTTATCCCTGCAACCCTTCTTCCTTAACATTAGCTTGTGAGATCGAACACCCCATTAACTGGAGGGCACAATTCTTGCATCAACCTTAAACACGCGACCTTCAGATCTCGATCAAACAGTGAAAGCAATGGTTACTCATGTCAGACCATCACCCAGCTGAGAACCTTGCTCCAAGTCCCAGGGAAGATCTTCTTTGAGAGGTCGTAGAGCAGTCTCGCAGAGAAACGGCACAACAGTTTCAAGCGATAAACCGTACTCTAGCAACTATCGCGAAGCAGTTGGCCACTCAATCTTAAGCAGCGCTAACTCTTTTAATGAATCCAACACCAGCATCTGAGACTCCTCATGTCTATCCACTGACCAATCCGCCAGACTATCCTCCTCTTTACACTCCAACCTTTCCGCAAGGGCCTGCAGCCCCTTTGCGATCTCAGGATGATGAGTTTGCAGCTCATCAAAATTTCTTCTGGGAAGCTGCCCGGGGAAGTCCAGCTAGATTTCTGAACTTTCAGGGAAGTCATCCCTTCTCCTCAGCTCTTGCCTTTGCTCCTCCCGCAACAACTTTTTTCTCCTATCATCCTGCCCCTTCTGCAGCTACAACTCATGCTCCTTATTTTTCTTATGCAACAGGACAAGAAGAAACATCACTGTTTATAGAGAATGTTCGGCATGAACCAACTCAAGTCAATTTCAGATAGCCTCGGTTACCCGTCTATACTGGAGAGACTGATCCAGTTAAACATCTTCAAGCATTCGAATAAGCCCGTGCTCTCAAGACCCTCTCAGATGCAATTAAATGCAAGCTCTTTGTGATATCCTTTGATGGGCAAGTAAGGGATTGTTTCTATGGACTACGTCCTCAATCCATCTCTTCCTTTGCTGAGTTGCGAAGGGAGTTTTTGCTCAGATTTTCCACCTCTTCAAAGAGGAAGTGCGGTCCAGAAGCCCTCTTTGAGATCAGGCAGCGAGAGAATGAGACTTTGTCTCATTTTGTGGATCGTTTTTAGAGGGAAATATTGGAAATTAAGATCGTTGACCAGGAGATGTATCAAGTGGCTCTCATTAATGGTTTGCAAGAGGGGCCACTTAAGTTTGAGGCCAATGTCTGTGCACCAAAGACATATCAAGAGCAGATTGCCTTAGCCAACACATATATCTGCGGAGAGAAGAGCAACCCCAGCTTCGTCTCGAGGCTTGTGTCAGAGAAAAATCCTTCTTCTTACAAGCACCCTACGAGGTCTCCTCGGAAAGACTTTTCATCTCACTCAATAAAAACAAAATAATTAAAACGCCATCATCAACACCTCTTCCCAGGACAGGATCATGCCAAAGAGCGATTGCTACCATCAGCCCCACCTCTGCAAACAGCTTCAATTCATCAGCCACAAGATGATGACTTGTTATATTCTTGACTTGATGAGGCCATGCCGGCAAGTAAAAAATCAAAAGATTCAGATCCGTTCTGCGAGTTCCACAAAGACAGCGGACATTTGACTGAAAACTGTCGAGCGCTTCGTCAACTGGTGCAAAAATTGTTGAGGCAGGGTAAGATGTGTGGTTTGTTCCCGAAGAATTACCACTCCGATCCGTCAACCTCAAAAGGAAAAGAAGTAGCAGACATTCCTTGCAGCTCAAAGGGAGTGAATCAAATCAACACGTATCATGGCCTCGCTATAGGTGAGACCCTCGATGCTGATGACGTGGGCACCCTTGGAGACCTATTCTAAATCAAGAAGGACATGACAGTCCTCAAAGCTCCTCGCAACCAATAACAATTACTCATACTATGTTTTGCATATTTTCAAACATTCTCTTTTGTTTCATTCAATAAAGCTTACGTCCAAGATCCCATACTGACACAGTTCCCTTTTTGTGATGCTTCTCCTCTATATTTTTTCTCTTTGCCAAAGAGATCGCTGAACCATTGAGATATCGCCAAATCTTGTCGTTCCCTACATGGATTGTCCTCAGGCGTAAGACCACAATGGCCACATATGATGAGGAATTTTCTCATATGTACAGTGGGGGCCGTTCAATCTATGATGGTGAACTTCAGACTTCGGATCCCGGCCGATGTCTAGCGTAGTGTGTGTGCCTAGGGGAGGCAGCCTGTGATAGTTCTATCTTGCTCCGTTAGGGATACGTTACAGTTACGATTATCTTCGCTGGACAAGCAATGACGATCAAGTGAAATCTTCTCTCTTCGATCATCTCACAACTATAATGGACGAACACTCTATGGTACTCTCAATCTGTGCTTTCGCGGGACCCACAACGTTGTTGATCCCTTCAAAGACGAGCAATGTTGTAGACCATTTGACGCACCTGGTAGAACGGATCAACAATATTTGTAACCCGAGGCAAGAGAGCAGTGTATCTGTCGCTTCCTTCATAGGTTTTTGCGCATGTTTCCCATTTGTGCTCTGTAAAGGGAACGCGGCCAGCCAGCTTTAGTTAGGACTACGCCCTGGATGACTTTTTGGCAAGTGATGCATAAGGCCCATGGGTGCTCTCCTGTGGCAGCATTCAACCTTTTTTAGCTCATCCTCGGGGTATAGCCCTCCTTTGTGCTTTTGTGTTCTTGCAGGATAATAGGTTAAGTCCAACCTATCTAAATGACCCCATATATCTTTTTAGCTTATGTTCATCTTATGTGCATTGCTTACATGAGACTCTATAAGATTATGATATACAAATTCTCTACTACTCTTATCGGATATTTTTGGCACAAATCATTGATCAGAATATATAGTTCTTCTTAACTTACAAGCCATAATTACGATTCTAAATTCAGATGGTTTCATCTTGTTGATCTGGATTTTATGTCAACATTATATCTGATCATGCAAGATGGTCATTATCCTACTTTGAACTCTATTCAGTTAATAGCAAAGTTTGCCTGATACATCTTTTATCATATCTTATCCTTTCAACAATCAACATTCGCACGTTCCCTCAAGGTACTTGCGATTTAGTTTTCTACATATATGTTTGCTAAACTCTCCTTTTGCAGAGATTAGCAGACATTAGCAAGTTCCCTCCAGGTACTTGCAATTTGGTTTTCTATCATATATGTTTGCTAAACTCTCCTTTTGCAGAGATTAGCAGACATTAGCAAGTTCCCTTCAGGTACTTGCAATTTAGTTTTCTATCATATATGTTTGCTAGCTCTCCTTTTGCAGAGATTAGCATACATTAGCAAGTTCCCTCCAGGTACTTGCGATTTAGTTTTCTATCATATATGTTTGCTAGCTCTCCTTTTGCAGAGATTAACAGACATTAGCAAGTTCCCTCCAGGTACTTGCGATTTAGTTTTCTATCATATATGTTTGCTAGCTCTCCTTTTGCAGACATTATCAGACATTAGCAAGACCCCTTCAGGTACTTGCAGCTTAATTTTCCTTCATATCAGCTTGCTCACTTTACTTTTGCAGAGACAAGCAGATATTAGCAAGTCCCTTCAAGTACTTACAGCTTAATTTTCCTTCATATCTGCTTGCTCACTTTACTTTTGCAGTGACTAGCAGATATTAGCAAGTCCCCTTCAGGTACTTGCAGCTTAATTTTCCTTCATATTCGCTTGCTCACTCTACTTTTGCAGAGACTAGCAGATGCTAGCAAGTCCCTTTCAGGTACTTGCAAATTATAATCCTTCTATATTTTCTCTCATTTGTATTTTTGTAGAGCTTAATGGAAGACAGTTATACATCTTCATCATTTTCCAAAGTAGCTCAAGTACACATAAGATGAACCTGTTTTTGCCTACATTGACTTTCTCTTCGCAGGGGAAAGATAAACATTGACAGTTTTTTTCTGAGGAGAGACATCAGGTTCTATCTCTTCTGCTCTCTGGTTTTCCCCTTTTCTTTTCTCGAGGGAAAGATCACAATTTTCGTGGGTCTCCTACTTTTTCGAAGTTCCCCTCGGAACTTAAAAAAGTGCGGAGATTATGTTAACCCCAAAATCGGCGATCCCTCCCAAGGTCTCTAGCTCGCAAGTCACGGCCCACTCAGGGGTACCCCCCGAGGGTCGTGATCTTCCTCAGCCTTCCTTTTTTGGGCCAAGAAAACTCCATTCTCCTATTTGATCAGGCCGTGCTGTTAGGACAGTTTCCCCGGTCTAACCGCCCCGGTCGCATAGCTACTGCGTGCCATGCAGGACGGCAGGCTTCTCCAATAGCTCACCCTCATAGGCCACACAGTTAGGCCTTCTAGCCGTGCAAAATTTTTCCATGCAGGACGTAATATGAGGTAATGAGGACAATCTATGTGATCTACTCCCTCAGACCGCCAGGTTGCCCATTGAGCGTCAACCCTAGACCAACGCAACCATCGCTGGCCCGGCAAGCTCATTCTCCGGCTCGCCATCAGTTTTCCCCCCATGAAGGTGTCCTTCTCCTCAGGCCGCCTCCTCTGTTCGCTCAAGGGGCACGGCCTCCTGTCGCTGACCTCCTGGGCGGACTCCTGTGGCCAGGCCGCCCGCCTGGGCGGCCTCCTGTGCCCAGGCCGCCCGCCTGGGTGGCCTCCTGTGCTTAGGCCGGCCCCGGGTGGCCTCCAAGTGCCAAGCCGCCCCCCAAGGGCGGCCTCAAGTTCAATGGCAGCATGCCCCTTCAGCCCACTCAGGTGCAGTTTGCCCTCTTCTAGCTGCCAACCAGAAGTCTTCTCCAGCAGAGAAAACATCAGTCCGCCGAGTCCGCCTAGGTCGACGACCAGCTCTTCCAGCCGGAAGGACTCATTTTCTCAGTCCTCCCAGTCCTCCACAGTTGATCAAGCGAGGCCTGCGGACTCAGATTTCTCAGTCCTCCATAGTTGATCCAGCGAGGCCTGCAGACTAAGATTTCTTAGTCCTCCACAATTGACCCAGGGAAGCCTGCAGTCTGCCTGCCGCCAGCCCGCCGAGTCCACCCAGGTTGGCAACCAGCTCTTCCAGCCAAGCGGACTGATTTTCTCAATCCGCCGAGTTTGACCAGTCCTCCATGATGACGTCACTGGGCCCCGCTTCTAGAAGATATTCCCTGGGCCTATAAATAGCCCCAAGGCCTCTCATTCTGGACGGGCGAGAGGAGAACTGCCAGATTGATCAAGGTCTGCGGCCTCAATTTTCCAGTCCGTCAAAGCTTGATCAAAAAAGGTTGGCGGACTCAAATCTCCTGTTTGCCCAGGTCATCGAGGGTGGTGAACTTAGTTTTTTCTACCCTCAGCCGGCAGTTTGAGCAGCCTCTGCAGCCTCCGATTTCTAGTTCTCCCAGGTCGTCGAGGACTGTGGACTTAGTTTTTTTTGCCCTTAGCAGGCAGCTTGAGCAAGATATGCAGCCTCAGTTCTCCAATCCTCTGTAGCCTCTTTTACTTAGTCTCTGGCACCTCTTTTTCTCACCCGCCAACTTTCCCTTGTACCCTTTACTACTTTTACATGTAATGGTGCAATAGCGTGTTGTAATCTTGCTTACTGATTAAAGGAAAAGCCCACCGCAAGAGTGGCATTCAGGCCGTGGTGGGCGAAGTCTGCTGTTGCCGCTGCTAGCGGCCCCCTCTTCTATTCTCTTCTCTCGTCCTCAACCTGCAAACCCAACCACCAAAGTAACCGTTTGTTTGACAGTTCCTGATCGAGCTTCTCGCTTGCTCAAGAAAGCTTCTCCCTTGCTCTAACAAGCTTCCTAGCTGCTCTCAGCAAACCTCTCCTCTATCCCCGCAACCCTTCTTCCTTCACCTTAGCTTGTGAGATCGAACACCCCGTTAACTGGAGGGCGCAATTCTTGCATCGACAAACCCCACTATTGGATTTTACTACAATCCAGGAGATTTGGACGTCTGCCTCTATCGAGGGGTGTGTATAACTCCCTTTACTCTTGAATGCTCACTTCATTCTATCGGCCTCTCGGCTAGCCCTGAATGAAAGCAAAGGTGGAGAGTATATATCGATAATATACCTCCAGCCCATGAAAAATCAAGAGTAATTCAAGGCCTAAAACCTAAATAAAAAAGGTAAATTAAAAAATCATAAATTAATCGCTCGAACCTCGGATAATCAAGATCGTGTACAAGGAGGATTAGTTAATCATAATGGAGTGGAGGGGGGATGAGTTGTAACACCCCAAAATCTGTAAGTCCCAAAAATGGGTTCAGGCTGGTTGACACAGCCTGGGACACGGGCGTCTCCAAGGGCGTGTCAAGTGCACACGGCCTGGGACACGGGCGTGTCCCATGGCATGTTCTGTTTCTGTAGGCATCGACTTGAGTTCTCGAGAACTTATCGTCAAGAGGAAACACGGCCTAGTACATGGTGTGTCCCAGGCCGTGTCCTGCTCGGGTGAATTCTGGAGTGGCGTTGAGTGGCGTTGAGTGTGGTACATGGCTTGTGACACGGGCGTGTCACAGGGGCGTGTTGAGCACACGGCTGAGGACACGGGCATGTGCCTTAGCCGTGTCCTTCTCGGGTGTTTCATCTTTGTGTTGATGAGGTGACACGGCCATCCACACGGTCGTGTACTAGTGTACACGGGCGTGTCAGGGAGTGACACGGGCGTGTCTTGGCCCATGTTCTGTTCCAGATTGAGACGGTTCCTGAACCGCTCAAGGAACACGGCCTGTGACACGGGCGTGTCACAGGCCGTGTCAGCTTTGTTTAGATGCTTTTCTCAGCAGATCTTGGATGTTTGTTTTCTTTTATCTGGATCCAATGGTGCAGGTCTTTTCCTGCTGCTTTAAATCTGAGAAATGAGAAAGAGATCTCATTTACTCTTACTCTTTCTCTTTTTAAGTTAAGAGAGAAGGGAGAGCTTGGAGGTAGAAGAAGTAGAAGCTTTCTGACCGCCGATGGAGCTTCAGCGATCCGTTTCGAGAGCCGAGTGCAGCGTTGTGGAGGCAAGGCCTCCGCGGTGGTTTCCATCCAGCTAGTTCTCCATGGCGCTGAAGCGATCGTCAAGGGTAACGGTCTTTCTTCCTTGGGAAGGTGAAGCCCTTTGTTTATGCATGTATATCTCTGGAATCCTCCATCAAAAGATGGAAGAGCGTAAGTGATTCCAGTGGTTGAGTCTGCATTTAGATCCGGAAATGTGTAGTACGGCATAGGCATGTTTTGTGAAGCCCATCTGGATGGATGTCTGGATTGGTGATGTTGCGAACCAGAGAAGACTCTATGTATACATCGGTTACCTTATGGAGATGGTGAGGACGATTATGATGACCTTTTATAGCTCCTTTGGTTGTATGCTCATCGCGAGCTGTATTGGTGGATTGGAAAGCGGCACTATGTGCCGGTGTTGAGGAGGAATGCGAGAACCTCTGACTGGGTAGGACACCCACCAAGTTGACTGATCGGATTGGTTGTAAGCGAACACCTCTGAGTTGATGGGTATGAGAGGTCGTCAACAAGGGTTTGGCAGCTGTTGCCCATAGCCAACAAGTTATGAACCTCTGAGTGGGTGGGCCACCCAACAAGTTCCGTGGTAGGATTGGGTGAGCGGTCGATTGGTACCAATGCAGCGGGGCGATTTCCCTAGGCTTGTTACACTACGTGGGTAGGTCGACTGATAGCGCTCACAATTTGTTATGATGTGCGTGCCTCTGAGTGGACGGGTGCGTGAGGTCTTCAACATGGGTTTGGAGGCTTAGGCCCGGCCAACAAGTAAACACCTTGAATTGGTGGTGGAACAATGAGGAGCTTGGTACACCGTAAGTGTGCCCTGAGTGCACGGGACGTCTTGCACGAAGGCCGACATTTGTGGTGGTAATGTGTGATGGATATATGTGTTGAGATTTGATTACATGCAGGGAAGGAACCACTGCACCGGGTAAGGGGTAGGGTCATTATAATTGGTCAGCTGAATTCTGACCGTTGCTTTGTTAGTCACCCCTGGGGTGGATGTATATATGCAGGTGCTGCCCTTGTAGATGCTGAAATGGATTGAGCGGGCTGAAGCCCTTGCTATTGTTGTTAGGCCCTCGAAGGCCGTGCGAAGCTTTGGATTTAATGTGTGGCTGGCCTGCGTACCGATGTATGAAGTCGTGTGTGTAGAAATAAAAACTTGTAAGGCCAAAAGGCCGTGAGCGGTATGCTTGTTAACATTCCTGGTCTTGTATATAAATGAGTTATTTATAAAGTAGTGGACATTCATGGATTGAGTGCTTATAACTTGTAAACTTCCGCTAGAATGCTCTTAGTTAGGATGCGTGGTATTTTGGTATTAACCTGTGACCTCGCTGTCTGTTTGTGGCATATAATGTGGGCCCTGGCCGGACCTTCTATTATATGTTATTTAACGGGTCGGGTTGATACATTTTTGTATCAGAGGCCCTCTCGGTTTTCCCCTTTCGAATTCATGGCCGAATTCTTTTGTCGGGTGGCGAGCACGTGTACGTGTGAACCGTTTTAACATAATTGAACTCAAGAATGTCCACTAGGAATGTTCACGTGTGTATTCGGTATGGAGGCGTTTTTTGATTGGAGGTTGATTATTGATATCTTGTTCACATGTAGGTGACAAGAAGCAGAGCTGGGTAGTCTGAGCCCCAGCGTTCGGATGAGAGTGCGGCACCAGCCGAGGTGCCCACACCTCCTCCTTCTACGGATTCTTTACGCCTAGTTGCGGAGGCGGTTTTTGCCATGATTCAAGCTCAACTTGTTAGGCAGGCAAGGCCTGTCGTGGATCCAGTTCGGGTTAGTGCAAGGCAAGATCGGGTTGAAGCTCGAGTGGACGAGCGAGCGACTGACGAGCAATTGAAGCGGTTTATGGATTTTCATCCACCTACGTATGTCGGGGCGCTTTCCCAAACACAGGCGTAAGATTGGCTTGCAAGAGTGAAGAGGATTCCGACAGCGCTCAAGATTAATAAGGGGCAGAGAGTGACGTTATCCACTTTCCTACTGAAAGGAGAGGAGAGCCTGTGGTGGGATGATGTCGATATGCACCAGTTGGCAGGCAGAGGCCTGGGAGAGATTTTGATGGACGAATTCTCCAGGTTGTTTTGGGCAAAATACTTGCCAGTATCGCGGAGAATTGCGATGGAGACCGAATATCAACGTCTGGTGCAGGGCGAGAGGACTGTGGATGACTACCTGCATGAATTTACAAGGCTGGGATGTTATGCGGGATCGACTTTTACGGAAGAAACGTGGAAGACGATCAAATTTTATGAGGGACCATGAGATGAGTTGAGATTGGCGCTTCCGAGTTCAGTGAACCAAGGCTTCCAAGCCTTAGTAGATATAGCCTGAGCGCTGGAAAAAGATTTGAAATGAGTACATGAAAAAAATAACTTGGCGGCGGACAAGTCGGAGTTCAAATTCCCGCAGTCCGAACAGTCAGAGTTCAGGAAACGGGATAAGAAGAGGTTCAAGCCTGCTGAACAAACGTCTTCGGATGTTGCTTCGGGCGCGACGTTTGATCAAGGACGTGTTGAGCCGCGTACCTATTTAATTTGTGGAAAGCAAGGGCATATTGCCCGTTACTATAGGAAAGGCCCGTCAAAGAGTGTGCAAAAGCCAGGCGCTATGCGAAAAAGGGTAAGGCAGTGGCGGAATCATTTGCATCCCGGGCGCAACCGTGAGTATACAATCTCGAAGTGCAGGAGCAGCAAAGCTCACATTATGACGTGCAATAGCCTCGAGTGTTTAACCTGGAGTTGTAGAAGGTTGTTAAAAAGCTACTCCGAGACGCGGATGAGCGGAAATAAAGTGGAGCGTACACTTTATTGCTTTTGTTGTACCTTGTATCTTGTATGTGTGGTTGTGTAAACACTTTTGTTGGTGTGAGAATGTGGGGAGCATAACCCTGGATCATCGTGTGTATTTGTACCAAGGAATGGTTGTATTGTTGGATATGTTGCGCTAAATTTCGGGATGAAATTTCTATAAGGAGGGGAGGATTGTAACACCCCAAAAACCCTTAGTCCCAAAAATGGGTTCAGGCTGGGTGACACGGCCTGGGACACGGGCGTATCCCAGGGCGTGTCTAGTGCACACGGCCTGGGACACGGGCGTGCCCAGAGCGTGTTCTATTTCTGTTGGCATCGACTCGAGTTCTCGAGAACTGATCGTCGAGAGCCAACACGGCCTGGGACACAGGCAGCTCAATTGGTGATGAGAGTTGAAAGAACTCCATAGTTAAGCGTGCTCGGGCTGGAGTAGTACTGGGATGGGTGACCTCCTGGGAAGTCCCCGTAGTGCGTGCTTGACTATCGAGTTTACCTCATCAAAGTGAGGTTGTGGCCACCAACAACCTGCCTGTGGAGGGAGAGGGGTTTGGGTGCTTGGGCTGCAGTCCGGTAGCGATGCCTAGAGAGCGGATCCGTAACGATGTTACGTACGCGCCAGGGTCGTTACATGAGTAGTAAAGCATTAAGAACACAATGTAATAAAGAGCACTTATATTAATTAAGAGAGAGAGCTACACTTGAAAAAGGAAATTACAATTTCATGAAATTGAAAACCTATTCTAGCCCTACATTAAGCAACTAGTGACAGAGCAAAGATTACCACAAAAGCTATTACAAAGGCTAAAACTACACTAGGATTAAGGGAAAACACAAAATAAAGAAGAGAGAGAGAGGGAAGAACATGAAAAAGACCAATAAACAAAGGGGCAGCACCTCCCCTCTCAACCCAAGCTTGCTGAAATTGAAGGGGGGGTCTGAATTTATAGGAAAAGCTCACGGGTTGGTCACGCCCTTCGACCCGCCCGAGGGGGGCGTGTCAGGGGGCGTGATATGTACGGGGTTGACCTCAGGCTCTTGATTCTGGTAGGAAGGATGATTGCTTCTGTACGTCGGTGGAAACGCCCTGGGTAATGCCCGTGTAGGGGGGGGGGCGTGACACGCACGTCGCATCGAAATCATTGGTCAGAAATCCGCCAGTCATCGGAAAAGGAGGGGTCACGCCCTATGTCACGCCCGTGATGGTGGGAGTGACAGTATTGTTGGTGTGCTGAGTCAAAATGGCATTTAATGAGGCGGCAGGCTTCGGGTAGAGGGCAATACGCCCTGTGTTATGCCCGGGGACACGCCCGGGGAGGGCGTGTCGGGGGGCGTGACAGCTGTATTTTCTGGTATTTTCCTCTGACTTCTAGATTCCTCTGGAACATGTGACACGCCCTAGGTCACGCACGGAAAGGGCGTGACAGGAGGGCGTGTCAGGTTAATTATCACCAATTTTCAGGAAAGTTGCCATGGGCACCCACTATGCAATACTTCTCCTTTATTCTGCATATAAGTGTAGTGCATCAACGAGAAAACTAGCCTAGATGAGTCCAAAAAAAGTATATAAATAGGACTCATCACACCCCCAGACTTACCTGTTTGCGCGTCCCGAGCAAAGAAAATCTATGCAGAAAGGGAAAATAAAATAGCTAACATAGAAATTGAGATACGGAGTACCATGCGAAGTCGCATGCTCGCGCGCGTAAAAATTAAATAGAGAAAATTTCTAAGTATACAAAATAGTTTATACTTTTCACAATGCGTATCAATATTTTATTACTACTCAAAAATGGAATCACGGTGAATCTTCCGGTCACACGTACAGAGAAAGTAGGCATGCCACTAAGATGATCATTGTCAAAGACCGTGGCTCAGGATCACCTCCAAAGAAATCCATCAATTCCGGGGACCATACGCTTGCCCGTTCACACTCTCTCAACGGTCCTAGTTCGACTCAAGCATGAATCCGTAAGACTTTAGGTGAAGAGATGGGGCATGGGTTTCGGTGAGGTAAACAAAGATAAATAAAAAGGCTACGCATGTAACCCAAATGAGCTAGCATAAAAAAGAATCTATCCGCTAACTAAAATACATGCAGGTACACCACACTCCAAGACTAAAATTTTAAAAATATGGGTGTGTGCACCGCCTACTCTAAATACAATCTCATCTCAAATTGAATTTTCAATTATACTTTTTCTTTTCACTTTTTTTTCACAATTCATTTTTATATATTTTTTGAATTCATCTTTTTATTTTAATTATTTTAGCAAAAAAAACTTTGGAGCACATCCACATATTCACAAGGAATATCACCACATCAACACCCCAAAATGAAAATGTAAAACACTAAAGCTCGACTTGGGTGTTCGACTAGGATTACGTATGAGACTGGTGAAATAATGTTGGAGCTGAAACAAAAGAAAGGGTAGGCACAACGGGGCTAGCGAGGATAAGATGTTAGGAACGGTACAAAGCTCAGCCGGGCCAAAATGATGGCCTACATCACGCTCACGCATGACTAACCTTGCACCAATGCTTCGAGATTAGCTTGGGGCAAGTTATTAGCCACCGACAAAGATGATCCTTCCTCCCAACTCGAGGAAAATGAGTCTAGTGATGGCTACACAAATAACTACACTACCGTTCGATTCATCCCGGATTCACCATTTTTGAGTAGAATAAAAAGCATTTACGCAAATAGAAAAATATAATACAATAAGCATACAAAAAAAATTAAATCTACTCAAATTTTTACACGAGACGAGAGCACTCGACTAGGAGCACTACAAGAGTCAACATTTTACTCTGTCTCACAATCCTATGCCAGCAAAATAATTTTCCAAAATCATACAAAAGAAACGAGTTTAACTCGCAGCACGCTAACAGCAAAGCACACGCTTATTTGGGTGCAGTTGTGTGCAATGCAATGAACTAATCAAAATTAAACAATAAAAGCTTCTAGTATGCACATGAAATGTGCGCGTGCAAAAGGTAACAAATACTGGCTCTCCCCCAAACTTAAACTAAGCTACACAACATATGATATTGAAATTAAAATAAGATAGAGACAATGGGATAGGTTACCCAATGCTCAGCTAGTGAGCATACCAAAAGACGCGTGAAAAATAGAAGCAGGTCCGCCAAACGAAGAACCACAACCCCGCCAATACAACTTTGCCATGAATACCTGCAGGGGTGATCTCGGCAAAAACAAAAGAAAAGTATACAAAATACAAAGAAATACTAAAACTAAGATAGACATGAAAAATAAAAATGCAGGAAATGTAAGATAACTACTGGGGTTATTGTCCTCCGAGCACGACCTATTCGGCCAACGAAAATTCCTAACTGATGGGCCTATGAAATATAAGGTGCACAGGTAAATATACAGAAAGGGGATCAAGAAATAAAGGAGATGAAAAACTAAAATAATCAAAAATAGGGGGAGTGGTCCCGATCTCACTCCCAGCAGGATCCAAGCATTGATCATCGTCAGTGTCATATGAGTCATGGAGAGGGGAATCCGAGAGCTCGAGGTCCTCGGTGGTGGTTGGAACTTCTCATTCAACAAGGAAATGAAAACATCCTCATCAGAAAGGATCTCCTCATCTTCCCACCTTGACGCATCATCATGTTCCAAGGTGTCATACTCTCTATTTGAGAGAATAACGTCCTCGTCCCACATTGGCGAAACCTCAGGCTCAGAATCACTATCCGGCATAACAACATCAACCGACTCACTAGAAAATCGAGTAGATAATTCTTGCAAAGAAAGCAGAGGAACAACAACATCATAGAAAATTTGTGTGGGTTCCTCTAAGGGTGAATCCAAAAGAGGGGAAGAATGCATAGGGAGAGATGGAACCACAATGTCGTCACACCGATCAGTAGAAAGTCAGATGGGGATATCCACAGGAGCCCCCCATAGACAAGGTTGTACTGCGAATATATCATCAAAATCAGAAGGGGAAGCCAATTGAGAGCTGGATAAAACGAGTCAGATACCCGGTTCATCGTCCTCCTCCAACTAGCGCTGAAATTCTGCGCAATCTTTCAACACGTGCTCAGTGCTACGACATCACAACCACCATTTTCCATTACTCCTCAATCCTAGTGGGACCAGAGAGGAATAAGAAAATGGTGTAGGCATAGAAGAGAAGTGACCATAAGACTTGGGTATGGTGTATGAAGTACCATAAGAGGACGGTGCTCCATACACTCAACCATGAGAATTATGCTCACTATCTTCAGTGGGGCACTCATCACTACCATGCCTATAATCCCCACACCATCAGCAACAGATATTCATATAAGAAAACATGGTGCAACAAGAAAGAATTCACCAATAGGAATATTCTAAGAAAAAATTAATTACACACAAGAAGATAAAAGGAAAGGAATGTCTGCTGTTGAAAAATTAAAACTAGAAAAGGAATAAAGAAAAATAAGTGACAAAATTTTAAAAATAAAGCAAAGAAGAAACATGATATTAAAAAATGGAAAAGGGATTCTATCTCCATTCGACCTCTCAAAAAACTCACACGACTTTGTTCCCTGGAAACGACGCAAAAAACTTGATGCGGTCTACGACAAGTGTACCGGTCACACAAGTAATATAAAATGGGCGAATTTTCCCAAATATCGATCTCCCAAGGAACACAGTAAGGTGGAGTTTATTTTAAGGAGGACTTGAGATTAGAGTCCTTAGGTCGGTGCTTACGAAGGGGGGTTTCGACTGTTGTGGAAAAAGAGAGAAACACTAATAAACTACTCCTATACAACGCTGTTATGCGATGCTTCGCCAAGCGGATTGAAAACTACACGGGCCGTTATGCACTGAATTGCAAGGCGAATGGACAAGTTGGCTTGCGGATGAGGTGCTGAGAACGGCGGAAAAGAAAGTAAAATACTAATAAACTAATCTTATGCAATGCCGCTATGCAATGCTTCACAAGGCAGATGGAAAACTATACGGGCCACTATGCACTGAATCGCTAGGTGGATGGATGAGTATGCTTGCGGATGAGATGGTGAGAACAACGAAATGAGGGTCGTGAGCACCTCTTCGCTACGCACGCCACTAGCAATTTCTAGTGCACCACTATATGTTGTAGGATGGATTATGGCGCACCTCAAGCAAATAGAATGAATTTAAAATCACATAGACATGATTGTACACAAACGTATATCAAATTAAACACACTTCATCAAATACAAAGAGATCAAACAACACTATCAACAACAAGCGAAGAAGAAAGTGTGAAATCGACCGGATCCGAAATCTTATTGATGATTCACAGAAGGAATCACCAAGTTGTCAGTATGCATCCAAGCTTAGTCCTCATCTGCGTCCGTGGTAGAGGAGGCTGTCACTAACTCCCAATGGACCCGTCTTCTTTGTTTAATGATCTGGTGGAGGATAACACAAACTCCTCATAGCTTGATGTTGAAAGCTAGTTCAAACCCTTCTTGAAGCTCAAGGATGATGGAGGAGGCCGAGAGGAAGCTCCGGCTTGAATTTGACATTAAAAGCTTACCCGAAACCCCTCCCTACGGTGGAGGATGAAGGAGATCGGCAGAACACACCTCAAATACGAAAACGGCGGAGAAAAAGTCCGTCTTAGGAATTAGGGAAGAACCTGCGAATTTATAGATTGTAGAAATAACATTGCACACGATCAGTGGTGCACGACCAGTGGTCATGCGCACTGTGTCTAGTGATCATGCATATTAGCATGGCAGAACTCAAATAAAAACTAGGATAATGCGCACGAGCAGTGGTGCATGATCGGTGGTCATGCGCACTATGTCCAATGGTTGTGCAATTTCCCTAGATAGAACTCAAGAAAAAAGGAATAAACGCACACGAGCAGTGGCGCTTGACCGGTGTTCGTGCACACTATGTCTAGTGCTCGTGCGAATTCCTCAGACAAAACTTGGAAAAATTGAGAATTGTGCGCACGATCAGTGGCTCACGACCAGTGGTCGGGCGCTATAGATCCAATGATCTAGCGTAATGTTCCTGTACTGTTTGTGGTTTACCAAACATGTCGCGCACGACCAACGGTCGTGGACTAAGGAGTCCACTGACCGTGCGCGTGTAAAAACGCAAGATCAGTGGCCCTTAGGCAGAAAAAATTACCAAACAATCCTGAAACACGCACGTGACCTTTCTACCTATTGCGAAAATAGACGAGCCACCGAAATGGGCATACCACATTATCCATACACAGAAAAACACCAAGTAGGGCAAAAGAATAATAACTAAGAAATCACATAGAAAACGGGCCAAAAGTGCACCTTAACATGGAATGGGCATAATAACAAATATGAATAATTATGGCTCTAAAGTGTAGTGCATCAATGAGAAAACTAGCCAAGATGAGTCCAAAAATAAGTATATAAATAGGACTCATCATCACCCACTTGAAATTCTACCATTTGTTGCTTTGCATTATAATATTTAGCCCACCGACTTTGAGTCTCAAGCATGCGGTCCCGTATCAGTCTAACAATAACATCATTATCATCAATGTACTCAATTCACAAAACCTTTTGGTCTTCATCTTGCACCCACGATAAAGGAGTCCTACACCTTCTTCCATAAAGGGCTTCTTGGGGTGCCACCCCTATACAAGCCTGATGACTATTATTGTATGAAAATTCTACCAGGGGTAAGAGCCTTTCGCACAACTCTCCTCTATCTAGCACACACAATCCTAGTAGATCTTCAAAAGTTCTGATGGTCCTCTCAGACTGACCATCTGTTTGAGGATGAAAGGCCATACTGAAGGTAAGACATGAACCCAAATAAGTCTGTACTGCCTTCCATTCTTTAGAAGTGAAACGACCATCCCGATTAAAAACAATTGTCTTTTGTGTGCCCTTGTATCGTACAAACTGCTCCACAAAGAGGAATACCAAAACGTCCACATGCGCCTCCTTCCTCATTGGAATAAACCTGGCTACCTTTGTCAGGCGATCCACGATTGCCCAAACTGAGTCATTCCCAGAGTGTGAGTGAGGCAACCCGTGAACAAAATTCATGGTGATATCTTTGAACTTCCATAAAGTGATAGACATCGGTTGTAATAATCCCCCAGGGCTCTTGCATTCAGCCTTCACCGTTTGACAGGCTTCCTAGTGCGTAACAAAGTACCTGGCGTCTCTCTTTATTCCAGGCCAACACATGGTCTTTCGCAATTCTGTGTAAATTTTGGCGATCCCAGGATGCACTGAATACTTAAAGCAATGTGCCTCTCTTAAGATATCTTCCCGAATTTTGCCGCCTTCGGGAATGTAGAGCTGGCTACGGAGATGAACGAGGCCATCTTTTTGGGAATATTCATCGGTAGATCCTTCCTCAATCGACTTAAACACTAGGGCCAGAGTGGCATCCTTCCCTTTCTCTGCCCTAATTCGGTCCCGAATATCATATACTATGCTCATTGCGGTTAGGTACTATGTATATTTTTCATAATGATCTTTATACACTAGGGTGATCTCCATCTCTTCAAGCATCCGGGCTAACTTCATACTCATCAATCATGACTCAGGGTTCGATTCTGGTACTTTTCTGCTCAAGGCATCATCCATGGAGTTTGCTTTTTCGAGGTTGTAGTTCAAGTCAAATTCATAATCACATAAAAATTCTAACCACCCCCGCTGTCTCGGGTTCAACTCCTTTTGAGTATGAACATACTTTAAATTCTTATGATCGGAAAATATCTCACAGTGGAGTCCATATAGACAGTGTCTCGAAATCATCAAGGTGAACACCACTGCCCCCCAACTCCAGATCAAGAACTGGGTAATTAGCTTTATGTTTCATCAGTTGTCTCGAAGCATAAGTGATCATGTGTCCGTGCTGCATCAATATTTCTCCCATCACTTTTGTATGATACATCAGTGTAGACTTGGAATCCTTCTTTCCCAGATGGAAGGGTCGGTATGGGTGCAGATGTAATTCTATCCTTCATTTCTTGGAATGCGGCTTCGGACTGGGGTGTCCACTCGTATGACACACCTTTCTTTTTCATGACAGTTAGAGGGAGGGCTATCTTCGAGAATCCTTTCATGAACTTTCGATAATACCAAGGAAGTACAAGGAAACTCCGCACATCGGCTTCCTACTTCCGAGGAGACCATTCCTTCACAGTATGCACCTTGGCCGAATCTACAGCTAGCCCAACACCACTGATCACGTGGCCTAAAAAGGAAACTTCTCGGAGCCAAAATTCACACTTACTGAACTTGGCAAACAAGGTATGCTCCTTTAACTTCTTAAGCACCAAGGTCAAGTGTTCAACATGTTCCTCCTCCATCTTTGAATAGACCAAAATGTCATCGATGAAGACGATGACGAATACGTCTAGGTATTGCTCAAACACCTTGTTCATCAATCTCATGAAAGCTGAAGGGGCATTTTTGAGCCTAAACGACATCACGGTGAACTCTTATAAGTCATACCTTGAGCTAAAAGATGTTTTCTAAATGTCCTCCTCATGTATCCTCAATTGGTAACACCCCGAATACAGATCCAACTTGGAAAATGAATGCGCTCCTACCAGCTGATCGAACAACTCATCGATCCGGGGTAAGGGATAGGTGTTCTGTACCGTTAAACGGTTGAGTTCCCGGTAATCTATACATAACCATAACATTCAATCCTTCTTCTAAACGAATAGCACAGGGGCTCCCCAAGGTGATGAACACGGGCGAAAGAACCCTGATTCAACTAATTCTTGCAACTGAGCTCTAAACTCTGCGACTTCCTTTGGGGCCATTCTGTAAGAGCTCCGAGAGATGGGTTTGGCACCCGGTACTAACTTAATTTGAAAGTCCATCTCTCTATGTGGGGGTAACCCTGGAAACTTCTCAGGAAAAACCTATAGGAAGTCCCACACCACTCGCACATCTTTCCTAAATAAAAATGCAGGAAATGTAAGACTCAATCTGTACAGGCTCATATACAGAAAGGGGATCAAGAAATAAAGGAGATGAAAAACTAAAATAATCAAAAATAGGGGGAGTGGTCCCGATCTCACTCCCAGCAGGATCCAAGCATAGATCATCGTCGGTGGCATATGAGTCATTGAGAGGGGAATCCGAGAGCTCGAGGTCCTCGGTGGTGGTTGGAACTTCTCATTCAACAAGGAAGTGAAAACATCCTCATCAGAAAGGATCTCCTCATCTTCCCACCTCGGCGCATCACCTTGTTCGAAGGTGTCATACTCTCCATTGGAGAGAATAACGTCCTCGTCCCACATTGGCGAAACCTCAGGCTCAGAATCACTATCTAGCATAACATCATCAACTGACTCACTATAAAATGGAGTAGATAATTCATGGAAAGAATGCAGAGGAGCAACAACATCAGAGAAAATTTGTGCGGGTTCCTCTAGGGGTGAATCCAAAAGAGGGGAAGAATGCATAGGGAGAGATGGAACCACAATGTCGTCACACCGATCAGTAGATAGTTTGATGGGGATATCCGCAGCAGCCCCCCATAGACAAGGTGGTACTGCGAATATATCATCAAAATCAGAAGGGGAAGCCAATTGAGAGCTGGATGGAACGATTCAGATACCCGGTTCATCGTCCTCCTCCAACTAGCGCTGAAATTCTACGCAATCTTTCAACACGTGCTCAGTGCTACGACATCACAACCACCATTTTCCATTACTCCTCAATCCTAGTGGGACCAGAGAGGAATAAGAAAATGGTGTAGGCATAGAAGAGAAGTGACCATAAGACTTGGGTATGGTGTATGAAGTACCATAAGAGGACGGTGCTCCATACACTGAACCACGAGAATTATGCTCACTATCTTCAGTGGGGCACTCATCACTACCATGCCTATAATCCCCACACCATCAGCAACAGATATTCATATAAGAAAACATGGTGCAACAAGAAAGAATTCACCAATAGAAATATTCTAAGAAAAAATTAACTACACACAAGAAGATAAAAGGAAAGGAATGCCTGCTGCTGAAAAATTAAAACTAGAAAAGGAACAAAGAAAAATATGTGACAAAATTTTAAAAATAACGCAAAGAAGAAACATGATATTAAAAAATGGAAAAGGACTTCTATCTCCTATCGACCTCTCAAAAAACTCACACGACTTTGTTCCCTGGCAACGACGCAAAAAACTTGATGCGGTCTATGACAAGTGTACCGGTCACACAAGTAATATAAAATGGGCGAATTTTCCCAAATATCGATCTCCCAAGGAACACAGTAAAGTGGAGTTTATTTTAAGGAGTACTTGAGATTAGAGTCCTTAGGTCAGTGCTTACAAAGGGGGGTTTCGACTGTTGTGGAAAAAGAAAGTAAAACACTAATAAACTACTCCTATGCAACGCTGTTATGCGATGCTTCGCCAAGCAGATTGAAAACTACACGGGCCGTTATGCACTGAATTGCAAGGCGAATGGACAAGTTGGCTTGCGGATGAGGTGCTGAGAACGGCTGAAAAGAAAGTAAAATACTAATAAACTACTCTTATGCAACGCCGCTATGCAATGCTTCACCAGGCAGATGGAAAACTATACGGACCACTATGCACCGAATCGCTAGGCGGATGGATGAGTATGCTTGCGGATGAGGTGATGAGAACAGCGAAATGAGGGTCGTGAGCACCTCTTCGCTACGCACGCCACTAGCAATTTCTAGTGCACCACTATATGTTGTAGGATGGATTATGGCGCACCTCAAGCAAATAAAATGAATATAAAATCACATAGACATGATTGTACACAAACGTATATCAAATTAAACACACTTCATCAAATACAAAGAGATCAAACAACACTATCAAAGACAAGCGAAGAAGAAAGTGTGAAATCGACCGTATCCGAAATCTTATTAAAGATAATAAAATATAGGGTACAAGTCTAATATGGGCTTTTAAGGTCTGAATTAAAGATAATAACATATAGGGTACAAGTCTAATACTTTGGAAGATGACTTTAGAGTCCTCATATGTAAGACCCTTTTTTTTCTTTTCAAACACCGGGGTCTTAGGCCCAGGATCGCCGCTTTGCGGTGACACCTTCACGTCCTGAAGGGTCATCACCACAAGGCGCCGATTCTGCCGGCCAATTCGATCACAGAAAGGTAGCACAATAAATGAACTACAAGCAAGTCCACATGAAAATCACATATATATAAATAAAACTCCACGAAGGGAGTGTCCACAAAATAATACATCAGAGTAATAGAATATGGGCTTAAGCCTGGTACAACATGTCCTCACTACAAATCACTCATGTGGAAGCAAAACAAAACATCTACTCAAGGTCGAGACTCACGGTCCTGGCTGTATGAACTCGTGAGCTAGACTGCCATCTCCAAGCACACCAGTCTCTGGGGCTGCTCCCCTGTGCTGGGCTCCATGATCCCCTAAAATGATGCGGTTCGAAAACCGTTAGTCATAAAGACTAAGCCCTATTATCCCCTACCCCTTCCCCCATGGCTCTTAGGTACCGAGCAGTGAGGAAGAAAGGGAAGGACATGAAGGTGGAGATTAAATCAAAGGAATAGGTGGAAACAGAACTAATCTAGCAATTCTATAATAAATAAGGAACAAACAGAAAGTATGAAAAGTAACATTAACTTATGTGCGGAAGCGCATAAGCCAAGAGATCTTCTGCAAGGCTCCCATCGTATAAAGTGTCCCATACCACTTATACGTTGGGGTGTCGGTTATCAAACAGCAGCATATAATTATATAATTTAACCTAAATTTATAAACTTGCCCACACAAGCTTATAGACAAAGGTGTCGTTTTGCAAGTCCTAATGTATAAGCGTCCCATACCACTTATATTTTAGGTGTTAGAGTTAAATGAATCGATTATTCTATGACATGCAAGTAGGTATGATGGAACATGCAAGTGCAACTCACACACCCGACTCTGTGCACACAGACCTTTCGTTCCCCCTTTCGGAGTCGTTATCTCCCAGGATACCTCTGTAGTGGCAGACGGAAGCGGTGGGTTGGGCCTCGCCCACCTCTAAACTAGTAAAGCACTACTGGTCAGACCTATCGTGCGCCTCAAGGCTCGATGCACAAAGCAGACTCCTGTGTACTCTTGCTGGCTGGCGCACCGGACTTCTGTTGGCGAAGTGCTAACCACACATGCCGAGTCAGCGTATTGGCGTCGGTGCATCGACCCTCCAATACCGAAGACCCACCACCTTAATTTTCATTCCTTTTATGCACATGCAAATTTAATCGTGATCAAACAAAAACCGAGCCGAAGCTCCCCAGACCAAAACGTCCATCTCTTAACCAATCGAGCTGAAGCTCCCCGAACCATTCTGTCCGTCTCTTAACCAACCGAGCCAAAGCTCCCAAAAATCATCCTGTGTTAACAGTGTTTATGAAATGTGAGATCCTAATTACTAGGTTACTCTTTTAAATTTGTTATTGCAGTTTACGTTAACTTAGGACTACCCCCGGTATTCCCCGTGAAGGGCTCTCAAAGGGCACTACGAACTATGATGGTAGTTGAAGCCCATCGTTCCCTTTCGCAAGGCACTTATTGTTATTGGTTGAATTCCCCTACCCATTCCCATCTCATGTTACGATGGACTAACCTAGTGTTATTTTTAATATTCATCTCTTCGGGAAAGACGATCTTTCGTCGAACCTGAGCACCTCTTAACTCTAGCCATCACCACTTCTCATAACTCTTCCTATCATTCTATTACAAAATCATCCACACCTATCCACCAAGACTAAATGACTAACTCCAACAACAGTCCCAGATCATGTCTTATTGCAATTTAACATTTTGCTATATGCAGATCAGCCTAGACTATATGTCGAACCGGTAAGGAAATGATCCAATACTCATCCAAATGCCCTAACTTATTTACTGGAGATATATCCTGATATGATTAGCCTATAATCAGAAAATTACAATTTTCCTAATTTATCTGACAATTAATTAATTTCCTCGAAAATTCCGCGGGCTACCGGTTTGAACATTAACTACCCTAAGTACTCATGCAAGATGTCCAACAAAATTATTATAAATACTTTTCTATCTCAATATGGTAAATCCAAGGTATCACAATTTTTCTAGCATTAAAAGGGCTCTAAAATTATTTTAATAATAGTTTCTATCTTCAATTATTTATGAATCAAGTACAAGAAAAAATCAATCAAAAAAATATAAATTAATAATATTATGCAGGTACAATCTTAAAAATAGCATTTGCCAAGTTTCATAATTTTCCAGCAACAATATTATCCATAATTTATTTTCAAAGCATAAAATCCTTTTTTAACATTTGTGAAGGAAGTACTGGATTTACACAACTAAAAATTATACAAAAATTCAGGGGGATCCATTCTCTCCTAAAACATTTACTTCCAAGATTTGATGGGGTTTCAATAAACACAAAGATTCAAATAATTAAAAAATCAATTAGAACTATAACAATCATTACAAATGAAGTGCTGGAAATAGACATAGTAAAATTCCAGTAAAATTGCTATAGATTTTACCCGCCCCAAAACTTACACTATCCGAGTTTCACAGCTTTTAGATATGTTTATTGACATATTATACTTAATTAGTATTTTACCCTAAAGCTAGGGTTAGGGTTTTGAGGTATCTACCTGTCTCCAAATCCTCCAAGATTCCATCCAGGTGATTCTTATCATGCTAATGTCAACTCTACAGAGTTTCAAGGCAATACGAGAGCAATTGCCCCCATGTCCTTCACAACCCTCAAAACCCTCCATTTAGGGTTTGAGTTTGGATCCTAGGGTAAACGAACCCTAAATCACACCATTTTCTCCATGTGGGTTATAATAACCCCTCTAAGTCAGTAGTCAAAATATCAGCCTCTGTTGAGGTGATTTGACCGTTCCAACCTCTAGTGCACTTTTTCTCAAAAATGCCTCATTAATGCCTAGTTAAGAATAGGTTACTTCCTATCCAAAACTCATCCAAATGAGTTGAAATTTTGTACAAAGCTAGTTTTTATAGACAGGGACCACTCCCAAAAATTTGGGAGGGTTTGGAGGTCATTTGACCACTTAAATAAATTCCTCTAACTTAATTAAATTAAAGCATAAACCTTAGGCAAAGTGTCTCCAAAAATTTCCATTTTTGGATAACCTCTAGGTATGGCTAAGGGTAACCCTCTGCCCAAATTTCAAGTCATTTGGACAAGGGACGAAGCGTGGGCATTCATTTTATTTCCTGCCCAACTCTAGGTTCAACCTCTACTAAAACGGGTACTGCGGTCAAACCGCTTACCCATCGAGTTAAAATCAATTTTATATTAATCTAGACTCGAAGGCTACAACTTTTGTGACTGGCCATTTTTCCTTAATCGGCATTTAAGTGCCTCATTTTGCAAGATCAAAATACGCCCATTTTATATATATTTCCTTTATATTATATTAAAAACTTTATAATATAAACCTGTTTTATTGTTCATCTTCTACAGAACACGAAGTCAAAACTCAGAAAAACTATATTTCCTGTAGCCTTTCCGCGATCCATCGTCGGCCGTCCGATCACTTCCCTGGCCGGCCACCACCACTACCACCTCCGTCGAGGCGATGGCTATCGGTCGACGGTGATTTGGCCGCCGAAGGTGCCGGTTTCCGGCGTACCCGAAAATATATTTTTTTCATGGTTTTTCCATGAAAACGCGAGATAGGTCCGGCTCCATTTAGCATGAACTCCTTTCTAAGATCCTAAGATCTACCCACAAAAGAAGAAGCAGAAGAGGACCTTGCTCGCGATTTGGAGACGAGATGAACGTCGGATTGTCATGGTGTGGTTGTGGAGTTCCCGAACTTCTCCTACTGCAAGAATAATAATCTGAATCCGTTTGGTCAATAGTGTAAACCTCTCATCTTGCTCTAAGGGGGCTTTTACAGATCTCAAAATTGGGAGGGGAAAGGGTGAAGCATTCATGGCCATGAATGCTCTCTCTTAATAATATTACGGTTATGGTGGAGGGAGAGGAAAAGGTGGAAGATGAAATGGCTGATCCAGGTGGTGATTTCCTATTTGGTCAACACTTCCTCATTTTCCTAAGAAATTAGAGAAGGAAACACCCCATTTAAAACTCCTAGTATAACTTTCCATACAAGAATTTATTATAATACGTGTTAAAATTATTTCGGGCCTGAACCGACATTTCGGCTTTTGTCATGGGCATGACACGTAGGTCACGGGCGTGATAGGTCCTTGTGGAAAGTCTTAGTTCGACGATCATCTTCCTGAGATCGACGATCGTCGAAGGAGGGTCAAGCCCTAGGTCACGGGCGTGAAACATCAGTCACGGGCGTGACAGGCCCATGATGAAAATTCTTCGCTCGGCGATCGTCTTCCAAAGATCGAAGATCATCGAAGGGGGGGTCACGCCGTAGTTCACGGGCATGACACCTGGGTCACGGGCATGACAGGCCCGGGCTGCAAAAGTCTGCGCTCAACGATCGTCTTCTTGAGATCGACGATCGTCGAAGGGGGTCACGCCCTAGGTCACGGGCGTGTCAAGCCCTGGTTGCAAATTATGCGCTCGACGATCTCCTCCTGAGATCGATGATCGTCGAAGCGGTTACGCCCTAGGTCATGGGCATGACTGGTTGGTCACGGGCGTGACCAACCCGTGACTCGAAGTCTTGGTCGATGGACTTCAATTTTTGGGCTTCCTAGGGTTCTGTCACGACAGACCGACTCCTAGGGTCAAGCCGGAAATGGGATGTTACAAATCCCAATAAACAAAACAAAAATTTCGTCCCCGAAATTGAGGTTAAGCCTATAGGGATTTCTACCGGAATAAAATAAGCTTGTACATCCCATATGGTTTTTCCTATTGGGTCGAAGCGACTACTTTTTTGATAAACAAAGGCAATCTCCCCAATAAACAAAAGATTAGCCCCTACTTTCCTGCGCATGCCTAGGTTCTCAATTTCCCTTGTCTAGTCCTACTGGTTCAATACAAGAAGATAATTTATAGTATACCAAGAGGTGGTGAGGTATACCTGACTGAACTACTCCGGGTATTTTTGCCTTATCAGGTCCTGCGGTTCCCAGGTGTGCTCCTCCTGACCATGGTTCCTCCACATAACCTTGACAAAGGGGATCTTCTTCCGGCGCAAGATCCGTACTCCTTTGTCATCGATCCGAACCGGCTCCAAGTGAATAGATCGGTCTGAAGCTACCGGCCCTTCGGTGGTCAAAATCTGCTGCTCCGGGCATAGTAGAGCCCTCCTTAGTGAAGAAATGTGGAAGACGTCGTGCAGAGCTGCTAGCTCTGGTGGCAACTCTAGCCTGTAAGTTAGGGCCCCGATCCGCTCCAGGATCCTGTAAGGGCCCATGTACCTAGGGCTGAGCTTCTTCCTCCGACCACGCACCCGTGAAACTCCATGCATGGGCCGGATCTTCAAAAATACTCTGTCCCCCACCTGAAACTCCACCTGACAATGCCAGGCGTCATAATGCTTAACTTGTCTGCTCTGCGCCCCTAACATCCTGTCTCTGATCAGTCTCACTTGAGCCTCGGTGTCTTCAACAAAGTTTGATCCCAATGCCTTCGGATCCTCATCCTTAATCCAAGAATGCGGGGTCCTGCACATCCTTCCATACAAGGCTTCATAAGGCTCTATCTTGATGCTAGACTGGTAGTGTTGTTATAGGAGAACTCGACTAGGGGTAAGAGCTTCTCCCATCTTCGCGGTCCAAAATGCATAGCCTCAAAAGATCTTCCAGCGTCCGATTGGTGCGTTCCGTCTGCCAATCCGTCTGGGGATGGAATGCGGTGCCGAAGGTCAATCGCGTGCCTAAGTAAGCCTACACGGATTTCCATTCCCTGGAAGTGAACCGGACATCCCGATCCGACACGATCGTCTTTGGCACCCCGTGATATCGAACGAACTGCTCCACAAATCTCCGCAATAGTACTCCCACAGAGTCATAATTTCTGATCGGAATGAATCTGGCCACCTTTGTCAACCGATCGATGATGACCCAAATCGAGTCGTTTCCCGTCCGTGATCGGGGGAGTCCATGAATAAAATCCATCGCGATGTCCTAAAATTTCCACTCCGGCACCGGGAGTAGCTATAGCATTCCAGAGGGGTTCCTGCACTCCGCCTTCACCAACTGGCATGCCTCGCAATGAGCCACGAAGTACGTAATGTCCTTCTTCATCCCTGGCCAAAACATCATCTTCTTCAAATCTGCCGTCATCTTGGTGATCCACGGGTGTATAGAATATTTGCTATAATGCGCCTCCGCCATGATGTCCTCCCAAATCCGGCCTCCTGTGGGTATATATACCCTGCCTCTGAAATATAGTAATCCATCTCTCAAGGCATAATCTCCCGTCGAACCCTCCTTCAAGGCTTGGAATATCGACTCTGCCCACGCATCTGTCCTCTGTCCGCCCCGGATACGGTCCCGAATAACATCTATGTCCACCATCGATGCTAGATACTCCATGTACAGCTCTGGATCATTCTCGGATACCAGGGATATTTGCATATCTCTGAAGGACCGGAATAACTCCATGGACATAACATGGGGCCCAGCTTCGGAAGTGGCAGCTCTCCGACTCAACACGTAGGCCACCACGTTTACCTTCCCTTGATGGTAGTGCATCTGATACTGGTAATCCGCTAAGAACTCCACCCAGCGTCTCTGCCTGATATTAAGCTCTTTCAGCGTTTCCACGTATTTCAGGTTCTTGTGGTCGGAGTAGATGTTGCAGTGGACTACATAAAGATAATGGTGCCAGACCTTCAGATCAAAAACGACCGCTCCCATCTCAAGGTCGTGCACCGGGTAGTTCTGCTCGTGCTTCTTCAACTGGCGAGACGCATATGCAATCACATGGCCCTTCTGCATCAGTACAGCTCCCACACCCTGGTAGGAAGCGTCGGTGTAGACCTGAAAACCTTCCCTCCCCAAGGGGAGAGTAAGTATGGGAGCTGAGGTGAGTCGATCCTTTAGCTCCTAGAAAGCCGCCTGGCACTGCGGGGTCCAAACGAAAGGTAACTCCTTCTTCGTCAAAGATGTGAGTGGGAGGGAAATTTGAGAGAACCCCTCCACGAACTTCCGGTAATAACCTGCAAGTCCTAGGAAACTTCGTACATCGGTGGCTGTCTTCAACTGCGGCCAATCTCGAACTGCCTGAATCTTTGCCGGATCTACTGCCAATCCGGCTCCACAGATAATATGGCCTAGAAAGCCCACCTCCCTCAACCAGAACTGACATTTGCTGAACTTTGCATATAAGTGATTCTCCCGCAGTCTCTGTAGGGTCAGTGCCAAATGGAGAGTGTACTCCTCCTCCATTCTCGAGTAGATGAGGATGTCATCCATAAACACAATGGCAAACACATCTAGGTACTCCTTTAAAACCTGGTTCATGAGGGTCATGAACGCCGAAGGTGCATTCGTGAGCCCAAAGGGCATCACCGTAAACTCAAATAATCCATATCTGCTACTAAAAGAAGTCTTCTGAATATCCTCCACTCGAATCCGAAGTTGGTAGTAGCCTGACCTCAAATCCAATTTTGAAAGGAAGTGCGCCCCCTCCAGCTGGTCGAACAGCTCGTCTATCCTCGGCAGTGGATAAGTATTCCGGACCGTCAGCCGGTTTAGTGTTCGGTAATCGATGCACAACCTGAGTGTCCCGTCTTTCTTTTTGACGAACAATACCAGAGCTCCCCATGTTGATGAGCTCGGTCGGACAAACCCTGCCTCTATTAGTTCCTGCAACTGAATTCGGAACTCTGCCAATTCTTTCGGGGCCATCCTGTAAGGGGCCCTAGATACCGGCTTGGCCCCCGGCACAAGCTGTATCTGGAAGTCCTGCTCTCGGTGCGGAGGTAGTCCTGGCAGTTTCTCTAGAAAGACGTCAGCGAAATCTCGAACCACCGGGATGTCTGTCACAGACGCCTTGACTTACGCCATCTTAAATAGAATCTGATAAACCTCCTCTCCCTGCAGATGGGCCTTAACGGCCTGTACCGAAGATAAGAGTATACGAGAGGCAGGTCTTATACCTTCGATGATAATGAAAGTGTCCCTGTGTCTCACAGTGATCCTCTTCGCTTGGCAATCAATCTGGGCATGGTTCCAGTGCAGCCATGCCATGCCCAGGATCAGATCGTAGTCCGTCTGCTTCAAAATCGTCGCTGGAGCCTCGAACGCTTTTCCACAAATTTCTGCCTCCATATTGCAGTGTTTCGAGGAAAGGAGTTCAGATCCATCCGGTAGTCGCACCCTCATCTTCGAGCCCGTGAATCGCTCCACGCCTTCCATTCCTTCTACGAACGTCTCCAACACAAAGGAGTGAGTAGCTCCAGTATCGAAAAGCGAGTGGGCAGGCTTGCCGCTGATGAAGACTATACCTGGGGTGATTAGATGTCTTAGGGTTCTATAACGAGTTTTCTTTCCTTGTTAATCTATCTAGTGTGGTTCTAAGATTTAACAACTGAGAGAGAAATTCTATGAAAATAACGAAGCATTGTAGCGTGCCTGCTATGACTTGCTCTAAATTTTGAGGCTGCACAAGATCCAAAGCATACACCTTCTATCTTTATTTTCTATGATCTCCCCCCTGGTATCCACGACCTCGGCCGCGTCCTCGGCCTCCGAAATGCTGAGCAGGTGGGCCACCCTATGGTGCTTGAGGTGGTGCCCCCCTCATGGGGTGTTGGGTATTGTCTCCACAATAACCAAAATTTGCATGAAGTCACCCTTTGCACTAAGATGAATTAAGGTGTATTTGACATGTGTATTCGAGTTGTGTGTTTGCATATTTTCAGTTCTAAGTGTAGACCAATATCAGTCTACAGTTGGTCAGGAACACAGGACCACTCAGTGTAATCCCTCACTGGGTGATCCAAAGTGTTGACTCATGTGTAGCCTCTCAATTGGGATACACTTCATATTCAAACTTTGGAACACAAGATGGAGACAAGACCAGAAGGATATCTTTCATTGAATTCTTAAAAAAAATTTCTAAGTCCATCTCTCGAGAAGTTCCTTCAAAGTTCTCGAGAAGTAGTACATAGTTCTCGAGAGGCTCAGACTTTACTTCTCGAGAAGTTAGGACAGCTAGAATTCCTCTAAGTAGAAGTTTTCGAGAGGTTAACAAAGTTCTTGAGAACTATTATAGAAGTTCTCGAGAAGTATTCCTTAGCTCTCGAAAAGTTCTTCCCTTCTCTTCAGGAATTGGAATCTAGCTAAGTTCTCGAGAACTAGACTAGAAGTTCTCGAGAAGTCAATAGAGTTCTCGAGAACTGCTTAACTAAGTTCTTTAGAAGTTTTCAGTTCAGAATTTTTCTTTAGCAATTGACTCTAAGTAAAGTTCTCGAAAAGTTCTGACTAAGCTCTCGAGAAGTGCTAACCAAGTTTTCAGGAAGTTTCCATTAAGCTCTCAAAAAGTTCTGTTAAGTTCTCGAGAAGTTCTATATCAGTTTTCGAGTAAGTATTTTAGTTCTCGAAAAGTCAGCATAGTTCTCGAGAACTATAATTCCAAGTTCTCGAGAAGTCCAAGGCCTTTTCTAGAAGATCAGTGATCGAGATCATGCCATAGTTTTCGAAAGGTCAGTACATAGTTCTCGAGAACTATTTCGACCTCTCGAAAGGTCATCCTTAATTATGATTATGACCATTGGAGATTGCCTATAAATAGGTCCTTTCAGATTTGACTAATTACACAAGTTATTACAGAGAAAATACGATAATCTCGTCCGTCCTTGTTAAGAAAGAATTCCTGAAAACCTAATCTCTCAATCATCCGGCCGCCGCTGCCATTAGCGTTTTTTGGAACAAAGCTTTGGATCGACGTTCTCTCAAGCGATGCTACCTAGATCAATCCAAGATCAAGAACAATCATCCGATCCGATCGTGCTTCAACGACTTGTGGATTTCTCGCTGATCGTGGTGATTTCAGATCTCAGTTTCTTGAAAACAGTCCAGCCTTCTTCTACCTTTCCTAATCAAGCCTAAAGTTCTCAACGAACAAGACGAAGACAAAGATCCAGATCTGAGTTATTTTTGTTTGTAACTGTTATTCAAACAACTTTCTTTGTAGGATATTTATCTCCGAGTGTTAGGAAGTTTTATCTACCGAGTGTAGATCCCTTGTGGATCGAGTTTGTAGGAACGTTGTTCCGAGGCATAGGATTGGTTTGTAATCCGAGATAGTGGAGTAGCCGGATCTAGTGATTTGCTAGAACGGTGAGGTAAAGTGGACGTACCCAAGGACGGGGAACCACTATAAATCTTTTGTTTCCTTCTGTGATTTCTTGATTGCATGCGCTAGATCTCTAAATTTTTATTCCGCAAACAAATGCACGATTCACCTATTCACCCCCCTCTAGGTGATTTAGGTCAACAACTTTCCACTTTCAATTGGTATCATAGGGAGGTTGATTGTTAAAAATTTTAACACCTTGATCAAGTTCTTGTTTGTGAAAGTTGTTACTCAATCTAGCAATGGACAAACTCAAAGATTTCGCCAAGCTTCCCCTTTGCACAAAGAACAATTTTCCCATGTGGAAAGAAAGAATTAAATTCTTCATGGAAGCTGTGGACCCCCGGATCTTCAAGATTGTTGAAGAAGGTCCCCATGTTCCTATGACCGCCTCCACCATAGATCCAACCAAAAAGGTTCCCAAGAAATTTATGGATCTAGACAAGGACGAGATTGCACTTGTCTCTTTGGACAAAAAGGCTAAAAACATTATAGCAAGTGCAGTCGATGACTCAATGTTGCAAAACCTGATTCACTGCAAATCGGCTAAAGAGATGTTACAATCTCTAGTTACTCTTATGGTAGGCATTGAAGACGTGAGGGATGATAGAAGGTCCCTTCTGAACCAGAAATATGAAGCCTTCAGACAAGGACCAAAGGAGACCATTGCTGACACCTTTGAAAATTTCTTGAAGATAGTGAATGGCCTAAGAGTGTATGGCAGAATCTTCACAAATGGAGAGCTAAACAATAAATTTCTGAGATCTGTCACCAAGGAATGGGACAACAAAGTCTGTGCCATTCGGGAGTTTGGGAGACTAGCAGAGACAGATCCAAAAAATCTGTTTGGGAAGCTGATGTTCTATGAACTGCAAATAAACTCCAGGAAAGCTGAAGAAGAGAAAAGTCACTTCTCGTTGAAAGAGAAGCCTACTGCATTAAAGGCTGACAGTTTAAGGAAGAGCAAAGCTACCCAACCAACACCAGCTCAAGAAGTCAGTGAAGAAGAAAGCTCCGAGCCAAGCTCCTTAGGATCAAAACTATCTGATGGAGAGTTCTCACTACTTTCACGACAGTTCAAGTAATTCTTGAACAAGAAGAAGCAATGGAGAGGCAAGGATGCCTCATACCGAAGATCACGACATGAAAATGATCAAAGAAAGAAAGGCTCGGGTAGTCATGACAGGTATAATTCTAAACAGAATAAACAGATTTCTACTGACATCGTTTGCTACTATTGCAACAAGCCAGGTCACGTCATAGCTTACTGCCCCCACAAAAAGAAGGAAGGTGGCAGAAGAAAGGAAAAGAAATCCATATACCATAAGAAGAGAACTGAGAAGAGCCTGGTGGAAAAGAAGGGCAAAACTCTCAGTGACTCTGACTCATCTGAGTCAGGTGAAGAAGAGGAAGCCTACTTTGGCCTCATGGCCCAATCAGATGATGAACAAAAGCCCCAGTTTACTGGGGAGGTAAATTATCATACTCCTCTCTCTGAATCTGAAAGTTCTAACCATGAACATGAGGACAGCTCTTCCGACAATGAGTCTAAACTTATGGCCCAGTACAAGGAGTTAATCATAACTTACGACAAGTGTCGTCGAGTTGTGAAAACTCAGGCCAAAGAGATTAAGTCTCTAAAGGCTTCTGAGAGCAGCCTGAGAGAATAAGTCGCTAAGACTAACACTCTTCAGGAGAACTTCAATCTTGCTATTGAGGAATACAATCAGGCACTCAAGCACCTCAACCATAAAGATGAAATCATCAAAGAGTTGGAAAAACAACTCAAAGCTGAGAAGAAACTTGTTGAAAGTTTCTCTAAGCCTAAGACAGCTCTTCCACTCGTTGCTGAATTCTTAGCTAAGGCCAAAGGAGCTTGACTAGGCCATATTACCGCTCCTAGTAAATCTTCTAGGAGAAACAAGGCCAAGAGAAAGAATAAGAATGCCAAGAAGGCCTTAGCCGAGGAAAAAGGGAAAGCTCCTTTGGAGCCAGTATCGTTCAAGAAAGTTATCTTTCCTACGAACGAATTCAACTATGAGTCCACCTATGGACACTTCTCTAGGCCGATCCCGGTGAAGTCTAAGTCTCGGTACCAAGGATGGACTCGCCCTTGTAACTTTGGCGAAAGTGTCTTTAAGACACCTTATTAAGAAGTGATTCTTCAGGGCTATGGTCCCTATGTTCATGGTCACAACGTCCAGAAACCACCAAAAGTAAAACCTATTGTGGAAAAGCCTATGAAGGAGAAGACTTCATGTAGCTGTCAACATCATGAAGCTTCTTCCTCCAACAATGCTACCCCAGCTGGACCTCCACCCAAGAAGGTAAAGCAATAGTTTGGAAGGCAAAGATACAACAGATTTAACTGTTGGTACTGTGGTAGAGTTGGTCACTTTGCCATAGATTGTTGGTTTAATCATAGAAATTTTGCAACTCCTCAATTTGGCAACAAGAGAATGACCGCTTATGAGGTTAATACTCGTAGGGGGAGCAATCTAACCCGAGACCAAGGACCCAAATATGTTTGGGTTCCTAAGGCTAAGTGAATATGATTGCAGGTATGTCTAAAGACCACTAAAATGCCAATCTGGTACTTCGACAGTGGATGCTCTCGGCATATGATCGGGACGAGGAGCCTACTTCATAATTTTTCACCAGTGTTGAACGGACCAAAGGTCATCTTGGGAGGTTCAGACCGAGGAATTACAAAAGGCTACAGTATGATTACTAAAGGTAGCGTATCCTTTTCTGATGTATCCTATGTTGAAGGATTGGAACACAATCTCATCAGCATAAACCAACTATGCGACAAAGGATACGTACTTGAATTCTACGCTGACAAGTGCTTGATAAAATCTGTTGACAATATGGAAACAATTCTATCAGGCACTCGAAGCAGGAATGTGTTTTGCTTTAATTTTATTTGTATAGATTCTTCCACACCAGTGTGTCTTTTTGCTAAAGATAGTGCGTCTCTTGTTAACCAATGGCACAAGAGACTAGCACATATTAATTTTAAAACTATTAATAAATTATTCTCCCAGAACTTAGTGCGTGATGCTTCGAATGTAAAGCCAATCAAAGAAAGACCTTGTCATGCATGCGTAAAAGGCAAGCAAACAAGGGCTACCTTGAAAAGCACTATAGGCAAAAACTCTAACAGGTGTTTACACATTCTACATATGGACTTATTCGGTCCACTGCAAGTTAGAAGCATAGGAGGTAAGGATTATACGTTGGTTATTATTGATGACTACTTGCGTTTTGCATGAGTGTTCTTTCTGAAACATAAGTCAGATACCTTCGAGATCTTTACTAATTTTGTCAGGCAAATCCAGAATGAATATAACTATTCCGTAGTCAAAATCAGAAGTGACAATGGAACGGAGTTGAAATCTGGAGCCATGACAGAATTCTGTGAAATCCTAGGTATCTTTCATGAGTTTTCCTCTCCCATTACTCCACAGCAAAATGGAGTAGCCAAGAGAAGGAATAGAACACTCATAGAGGCCTGCAGGACCATGCTAAGTGATGCTTCACTACCAGAGTACTTCTGGGCTGAAGCGGTCAATACTGCATGCCACGTGCAAAACCGAGCCCTCATAAACAAGAACGATGATAAGACACCTTATGAACTTCTAAAAGGCAGGAAACCAACTGTAACACCCCGAAACTCAAAAGAGGGACGGGTGATGTTTTAAGCCCAGTTTGGTTTTTGGAGCAGGTGTCACGGGCGTGTCACGGGCGTGTCACGGGCATGTCACAGGCGTGTTCAGCCTCGGGTCGTGCGGTCGACGCTTTGGCGGTCGACGCTAGTCGAGTTATAGAACACGGCCTAGGACACGGGCGTGTCCCAGGCCGTGTCACTCCAGGGATTCTGCAAGTGTGGTACACGGGCCGTGATACGGGCACAAACACGGGCGTGTCAAATTTGATACGGGCGTGTCTGATGCCGTGTCACAAGGCCGTGTACCTCTCTGACTGCGAAATGTTGGTCGAGTGCACACGGGGCGGGCGTGACACGGGTCCCGACACGGGCGTGTCGCAGGTGACACGGGCGTGTTGGAGGCCGTGTCAAAGGCCGTGTACTGGTTTTTCGACTCAGTCAAGATGGCGAATGGCTAACACGGCCATGCACACGGCCGTGTTGCAACCCGTGTTCGGCCCAGATTTTCTAATTTGGGTTCCGATCGTGGCCGTTAGTTCTTTTCTTTGGAAGATCCAACGGTGGGGGCCTCCCTGGGCGGTTTAAGGCCGGGAATAGGGTTCCAAACCCTCATTCCCCACTTTCTTTTATCTCTCTAAGTTCTAGAGAGAAGGGAGAGCAAGGAGGCCAAGTTCCGGCCGTCGGCGAAGCTTCGGAGCTCCATTTCACGAGCGGAGTTCAGATCCGCGAAGGTGGGAGCGTTGCGGTGGTTTTCAACCGAGCAAATCTTCTCTATGGCTAGGAAGAGGGGACAGAAGGTAATGACGCTTCTCCTCTCGGTTTTTAGGATTTAGGATGCATGAATAGCATCCCCTTCCTTTCGTATTTTGAGCGCCGAATCTCTCAAATGAGAGGGATTCGTGTAGCCTAGGTTCAATAGGAACCTCCGGGTTGAGTATGCTCATCCCGGCATGCTTTGCATTAGAGATCCGCTCCGTTAGCAGATTAGGCATTGTGGGTGAAGCCGTGGTCGCGACCGTTAGTCCGACCCAGTGATGTTGCATAGCGAGCTTCGGGGATTCGGTAGAAATCCGTTGCGGCAATACGTCATTGTATGTATGCGTTTTCCCCTTATATCTGAGTGAGTACTCGTGGTCGGAACCGGACAAGGTTAGCTCCATGTTGTGCGGTAGATGATTTCCTTGGAGCACGGGAAAGACACGGTGTGAATGGTGATTGGGGTGGGGAAACCTTTGTTTGTGCTGTGCAAAGGCGCGGCTATGTTTCCGTGGTCGGCTGGCTATCCCGTGACGCGCAAGTCATGTGGGGGAAGTGTCCCGGTGAGACTAGCCCCTTGTGTGGACTGACGAGAATGTCGAGCGGAGGACAAGCCCGGGCAATGTGGCCATGAGCGGGTGGGCTCCAGCAAGGATTCTTAGAATTGGTCAGTGTGAGACGGAACCCTGACGTGCGAAGTCAGAATGTGCGGGCAAGCCCCGGGGTATATGTCCCTTGTGCGGGTGGGGCCTTTGCAAGGTTCCGTGTGACGGCATGTGTGTCGTTAGGGACATGATGGTTTCCTTGTGTTTGCGGCTTTAAGCCAATGGGGAAACGGAAGTACCCAGTGTTTGATGTTGTGCTAGATGCATACGAGCTAGGGTGCCTTGGGTGACACCCGGGTTGCATTCATGTTGCATAGTAGCCCCCTTTCACTTTGAACAAAACATAGAGAACATGTATGTTGTATGAGACATCCAAGCCTGTTTTACCGCTTTAATATATATGCTCTTTTGGTATACGAAGTGCTAACTTGCAGGTGGAGTGGTACCCCAGGGTCCGTTAGGGACGGTGTAACGCCCCGTTTTTTCAGCGATTATTTTTATTCTCGTTTGGCATTACGATGACGCATTTCCGTGGCTTGTGCCATGTGTGGAGTACGGTTTAGCTCCTTAGAACTGAGTGCCCTGTTTGGTAGTCTGTTGGCAAGATCTCCCTAGCAAACCGAGTTGTTTTGGTGACCCGGTGTGGCCTCTCGGGGGGATGTTTGTGTTTGGCTTTGTTTGGATGTAACTTGAGTTCTGTTCGTTGAAAGTTAATTTCGACTTCGTCGTTGCGTTCGTAGCGTGGGTATTTAGCTACGGTGCGAATTTCGTCGAATTCCGAGGTAGATCGGTTTTCGTGTCGATTTGGTGCTTTATGTAATTTTGTAATTAATAATATAATTATATAATTATATATATATATATAGAATGAGAGAGCCGATCTTCATCTTCCCCGTAAGAAAACCGCCGGCCCCTTGTACGAGAGAAACGGAGTAACCGCCTACCTTCCCTTCGGACGCCGATTCCCGGAGCGTTTGTGGACGGAATTCGATTCCGAGAGTGGATTCGGATTGCTCTCGTCGAGACCTTCATTCCTGCGGTAAGAAATTCGATTTTCGTGGAGTTTTGGAAGGATTGGAATTTTCAGTTTTGGAAGTTTTCCGCCATTAATGGCCGAGTCTTTGTTCTATGTGTTGCGGCCGTCTTGATCCGTGCGAAGAGGAGGAAAGCAATCCAAAGCTTCGCTGAGATTTGAGGCAAGTGGTATTCTTGCCCTTGCCAAGTGTTTTCTTTGATTTTATTTGCTGAAATTGAAATCCCGGTTAGCCCAGGTTAGAGGCCTTGTTGTTCTCGTTTTCTTGCTAACTATAGGGCTTAGTTCTTCCTACTGAAACCCCCCCTATGTTGTGATGTTTGGAATCCAAATTGTCGGCGTGGAGCCGTTGTTTTCCTTTATTTTTGATTGTTGCTCTGGTTCGGGTGTAGCCGAGAGGGAGAGTTAGGAGGGGGGGTGTGGTTGCCAATTTCCTTCGTTAAGATATTATTCGAATGGTTAGGCATAGTTTGAATGGTAGTAGCGTGCGACGTGATAGTTGTCTACTGCTACTGCAGTGGCGTGAGTCGTGTGCGCGTTCCAGTGTCGTTCGGGAAATTCCAAACGGTGCAGGTTGACCGCGCACGGTCATCAACCTTTAGGGAGCACGACCACTGGTCGTGTGCCTCTGTTCGTGCGCGTATAAATTTCAGTTTCCAAAGTTCTGTCTCGGGCAATCGCACGAGCGCTGGCAACAGTGCGCACGACCACTGATCATGCGCAGTTGCTAGGTTTTCTGTCAGGTTTTCCAGGTTCGTTTCGCACGATCATCAGCCGATGAGTGCGCACGACCACTGATCGTGCATCACTGATCGTGCGCTTTGTATATTTTCTTTTGATAGGCGAATTTAGATGGTTTCGAGTGCGGGAGTTTAGATACTCAAGTGGCAGGCAACTACTCGAGTTCCGGATCTTCTGCCTTGGTCGTTCGACTGTCGTCGAGCTCCGTATTCTTTAGTCGGTTTGTGGGTAGTACCATTATTTTGGCGGCGAGTGAGGCTAGCTCACTCAACGCCAAAGTTTAGGTAGGCACTGAGTGCGTTTCACTCAATGCCTAGTCGTGTTGGTTTATTTCAACACTCTTCCTTTACCTTGTATTTCGTTTCCGAGTGGATTTTCCAGTTGTATTTCTAGGTTTTCCTTGTCGGCCGTTTTCTTTATTTTCCTAAAGGCCGAATCGTGGGTCGTGGATAGTAGTGGTGGTTGTAGCTCTTTATGGGGGTGGAGTTGTGTGATATAGCCAAGGCCACCCATGGATTTCTTGCTCCAGGTACGGGCTGGGCATGTCGGGTGGAAGGTCCCTTGTGTTTTCACGTGTTGACCCTCGAGCTTTTGACTTGGACATGGTGGATTGGGGGACTGCGTTTGCCTTCGATCCGGTTCCTCGTTGTTGTTTTTGCTACTATCACTTCCCGCAGTTTAGGGTGTTAGAAGTTTCTTCTTTGGTAGTTTGCAGCATTCTGGCTCTTGGTAGCCTAGTAGGCCCTACAGGATGTGGTTCCTGGGCTGGGTCATTGCTGTTTCTTTGCACGTTGTGCATTTCTTGTGGTCCTGTTGTGGACAGTTGTGACCCTTTCTACTGCATGTTTCCTGTTATTTTGTCCTTTTGGTTGACTCTTTCATGCAGTTCTACCTTGATTTTTGCTTGCTGAGGTATTCTGTTTTCTTTTGGAATGCCTCAGGTTCTGAGCTGTAGCCAGTCTGGTGGCTAGTTGGAGGTGGTGTTGTTGGTGGACTTCCGGACCTTTGGAGTTCTGTTTACCTTGTTTGTGAGGTTGTTTTCAGTACTTTCTTACAGACATATATGTGTGCTGGTGGGTTCGTGTCAGGTTGTTGGCGCCCACTAGTAGTTTTTACCTTGTACTAGATATATACTATTGCTGCCACCATTTATTTTTCTGGAGATAGTCTACTTGCTTTGAGAAGGTTTTATGCTAGGTTGCTAGTTATTTTTAAACTATAATTATTATTATAAATGAAGCTCATGATCAGCATGTTTTGTAAACTTAATCACTATTTTCCAAATCACGTACGAAAACCGTTTTCTTATATGTATTATATAAACTAAGTGTAGTGTCTTGCATAGCATGAGTGGTTCTCTTGGGACCCTTATGCGCTCTTTAGGGTGTAAAACCTAATTAAAGTATTTTTCCACAGCGTTTAAATATAGTTTTCTTTTGTGGACTAGATGATCCACTGAGCCGAGGGATACGGACTCTAAATATAACTGATTTTCTATTCATTAAGCACATGATTTTCTTGCATAAAGATTGTAGTTGGATTTGCCTGAGCGTCAGCAGTTATCCCCTGCTTGACGTGGCATCATGACACATGTTTTCTCTTACTCTGATAATTCTTAATTCGGAGAAAATGCGGGTTGTGACAGTTGGTATCAGAGGGAGGTTGCTTGACAAGTTAGTTGGGCAACCTTCCTTGGATGCTTTTAGTAGTTCAGCATCATGTCATTCACACACCGATATGTCATCAGCACGTCTTGGCAAAAGCACGAACACTACACTCATAGCATAACATGAAGTATACGGGGCATATTATGTAGTATGGGATGCATAATATGTGTTCGTATATGGATCCACCATAGGGGCTACATGTGAGGGTTATGTAGTATGGGATGCATAACCTCACCACATGACTGCGACTAGCACGTTTCTTTTTCGTTGCATGGAAATGTTATGTAGTATGGGATGCATAACATTTTCATGTGTACGCCGCTCATATCATGCATTAGGGCCTTTTTTTTTAGAATGCATAGCACAATCATGCATATCATAACATTGCATAAGCACAACGCGCCGAGCTAAAGATTTGCAGGATGACATATGTACACACATAAGTTTTCAAACTAACATAAGTTCATGCATCCGATCTAGGCACAAGAGTTAGTGAGGTGGTGGTTAACCATCCTAGGTTAGGGCATATCATCTAATTATTGTGAAGAAGATAAACTCTCAGAGCAAGTTTAGCAGCTTTAAGTCTATATCTACATATGTATTGTCTGTACTGGTAGTCGGTTCTAGTTGTGGGATTTGGATCTGATTTGCGTTGTAATGATTTTTAGGATGGTTAGGCGTCCTGCGACTCGATCGACTCCCCTGTCTGAGGGTGAATCTTCTGGAGCTCAGAACGATGCGGTGATCGAGGGTCTGCGTCAGAGTAGCGAAGCTATGGGTAGGCAGTTGGAGGAGGTGCAAGCCCAGATTCAGTCTTTGGTGGCAGTTGTGGCAGGGCAGGCTCAGGGTGCGCAAGTTCCTGCAGGGGGGTTAGCTGTTCCTCCTCCTCCTGCACCCTTGAGGCCTCCAGTGGTGGTGCCAGCAGAGATGGCCTTCATCTCGCAGTTTCAGAGGCTGAGCCCTCCCACTTATGATGGGAAGGAAGATTTCATGGTGATAGACGACTGGCTGATCTCCATGGAGGAGATGTTCTCGTACTCAGGGATTTCAGATGATCAGAGGGTGATGATAGCCGCCTATCAGCTTAAAGGTTTGGCTAAGAGTTGGTGGCTGAGAGAGAAGGAGAGCCTGGTAGCCGGATGCTCTTGGGAAGTGTTCAAGGAGATGCTGTTGAGGAAGTTCTTACCCTCGGTCGAGCGTGACCGCCTCATGAATGATTTCCTCTATCTGAAGCAAAGGCAGCTCACGGTGGGTGAGTATGAGATAGAGTTTAGTAAGTTGAGCCGTTTTGCCCCTGGATTGGTCAGCGTTGAGGCTGATCGAGTTAAGCGATTTCTCGGTGGTTTGAGGAGTGAGGTGCAGCAGTTGGCCAGTGCTTACGGGTCAGTGACTTATGCTGGAGTTGTAGAGGCTGCTCTTAAGGTTGAGGCCATTGAGACGGCGAAGAGCAGAGGCCAGCAGTTGAGGAAGGATAAGAGGAAGTTGGTAGAGGAGAAGAAACCCCTGGTACCCGATGCTGTTCCGAGAAAGAGGAGCAGGGTGGTGTGCAGTTTTTGTGGCCGGTCAGGCCATCCTGTTGAGAGGTGTTTCAAGAAGGCGGCAGCTCCGAAGAAGGAGCAGGTTCATGCTATTCAGGGTGCTCCTGGGAGAGATGTCTCCTGTTCAGTTTGCAAGCGATCCGGGCATGATGCAGCCCAGTGTTGGTCCAGGGATAGAGTCTGCTATCAGTGTGGGCAGAAGGGTCACGTTAAGTCGAGGTGTCCTCAGGTCCAGTCAGCTCTTCTTGCAGTTCCATTGCAGGCATTACCTCCACCTCAGCGTGTGGACAAGGGAAAAGGGAAGCTGAACGTGATTTCTTCCGAGGAGGCTCAGACTTCGACCCAGGTGATCTCAGGTTAGTAGTTTGTTGTTTTCTTTCTAGCCTGGTAGTTTAGTTGCTAGATTATTTGTAGTACTGTTGTGCTAGTTCTTTAGCTTTGTGCGTTCCTATAGGGAAATTTAAGGTGAAGAACCGCTGGGCGCGTGTTCTGTTTGACTCCGGCGCTACCCACTCGTTCGTGGCTAGAGCCTTTGTGGAGCATCATCGGTTGTCTCTAGATCGTGTTCAGGATTCCTTCCGTGTCAAGTTTCCCTCTGGTGAATCTGTGTTGTCAGATTTGGGTGTTTTGGATTGCCCGGTTTTGTTGGGGGATTTTCTTGCGAAGGCGGATCTGAAGATGATTGATCTAGAGGACTTCGATGTCATTTTGGGCATGGACTGGCTCTCTCGGTATGATGCGGTCATTCAGTGCAAGGGAAAGCGCTTGGACTTCATCAGGGACGACGGTCAGCCCGGCAGCGTGTATGCTGATCCGTGTCAGGATCCTCCTGTTCTCTCTACGGTATGTGTTCAGAGATTGTTTCTTTCTGATTGTTGTGTTTGTTTAGTCTCGGCGGTTGGAACCGTTGATAGCGTGCCACGCTTGGAGGAGATTCCTATTGTTCGTGGTTTCGCCGATGTTTTTCCTGATGATCTTCCTGGTATCCCTCCTGAGCGGGATGTGGAGTTTGTTATTGATTTGGAGCCGGGTACGCGTCCTATTGCTAAGGCGCCGTACCGGATGGCCCCTCGTGAGTTAGAGGAGTTGCGAATTCAGTTAGATGAGTTGTTGGCTAAAGGTTTTATCAGGCAGAGTTTGTCGCCTTGGGGTGCTCCTGTTTTGTTCGTAAAGAAGAAAGATGGGTCGATGCGGCTTTGCATCGACTATAGAGAGTTGAACAAGATCACTATCAAGAACAGGTACCCTCTGCCGAGGATCGATGATTTATTTGACCAGTTGCGTGGTAGCACGGTGTTCTCCAAGATCGATCTTCGTTCGGGCTATCATCAGCTCAGGATCCGTGAGGCAGATATTCCACGGACTGCGTTTAGGTCGAGGCATGGGCACTTTGAGTTTTTGGTGATGTCGTTTGGTCTGACCAACGCACCATCAGCCTTCATGGATATGATGAACAGGGTGTTCAAGGATTTCCTAGACAAGTTCGTTGTGGTCTTCATTGATGACGTGTTGGTTTATTCTCGCAGTGCTGAGGAGCACGAGCAGCATTTGCGTTTGGTCCTATCAGAGTTGAGGAACCACAAGTTATTCGCCAAGTTGAGCAAGTGCGAATTTTGGTTGCCTCAGGTTTCTTTTCTAGGCTACGTGGTGAACAAGGATGGGATCTCGGTTGACCCAGAAAAGATTGCAGCAGTGACGGATTGGAGTAAGCCGAATACTCCTAAGGAGATCAGAAGTTTCTTAGGGTTGGCTGGCTATTACAGGAGATTCGTGGAGGGTTTCTCTTCTCTAGCCGCACCGTTGACCAAGCTGACTCAGAAGAATGTGGCTTTTGTTTGGAGCAAGAAGTGCGAAGAAGCTTTTCAGGAGTTAAAGAGGAGATTGTGTACTGCTCCCGTTCTGACCCTTCCTACTGAGGGCATGGATTATGATGTATATGTGGATGCTTCGCATATAGGACTGGGATGCGTATTAATGCAGGATGGAAAAGTAATCGCTTATGGGTCAAGGCAGCTGAAGACTCATGAGAAGAATTATCCAACGCATGACCTTGAGTTTGCAGCGGTTATCTATGCGTTGAAGTTGTGGAGGCACTTACTTTATGGGGCCCAGTGCAAGATTTTTACTGACCATAAGAGCCTGAAGTACGTGTTCACGCAGAAGGAGTTGAATCTGCGTCAGCGGCGGTGGCTTGAGTATGTGGCGGATTATGATGTAGAAATCCAGTATCATCCGGGCAAGGCCAATGTGGTGGCCGACGCACTGAGCCGAAAGACGGGAAAGATCTTTAACCTCTCCGCCGATCGATTAGTTGAGGAGTTCCTCCTTATGGATATTTCAGTGGGATGCTGTAGTTTGCAGAGTAGCTTATCAGTGGTAGAGCCGTCCTGAATTTCTTTGACTAGACTGCATCAGAAGGACGATCCGGATCTGTTGCACCTTTTTACCAGGACAGAGAAGGGAGAGTTGCCAGATTTTTCTATTGATGATGCGGGTACTCTGAAGTACCGCGGCAGGTTTTGCGTTCCCGCTGTTGGGGACATTAAGAGTATGATTTGCAGTGAGGCTCATGGTTCCAGCGTTGCCTACCATCCAGGATCTACGAAGATGTACCGTGACTTAAGGCAAGTTGCCTGGTGGTATGGTATGAAAGGAGATATAGCCCGATATGTTGCTGAGTGTCACACTTGCAAGCGTGTGAAGGCCGATCATGGAAGGCCTGGTGGTAAGTTGACTCCGCTAGAGATCCCGACTTGGAAGTGGGAGAGTATATCTATGGACTTCATTACGGGTTTGCCAAAATCCCCGAGAGGATTTGATTCTGTTTGGGTTATAGTGGATAGATTGACGAAGTGTGCTCACTTCGTGCCTTATAAGATTGATTACCCGATGAAGAAGATAGCGGAGTTGTACTTGAATGAAGTCATCCGACTCCACGGTGTGCCGGTTAGCATCATTTCTGATCGAGACTCCCGGTTTACTTCTCGTTTTTGGCAGAGTCTGCAGGAGGGTTTGGGTACGGATCTGAGGTATTCTACTGCGTACCACCCTCAGACCAATGGGCAGACGGAGCGGGTCAATCAGATTGTTGAGGATATGATCCGGTGCTATATTTTAGACCACGGTGGAGCGTGGGATGAGCGTCTGCGACTCATGGAATTTGCTTACAATAACAGTTATCAGGAAAGCTTGCAGATGGCTCCGTTCGAAGCTTTGTATGGGAGGCGCTGTAGGACTCCGTTGTTTTGGGCTGAGGCTGGTGAGAAGCCTTTGTTGGGTCCTGATGCTCTAGAAGAGATGGAAGTCGCCGTGAAGCTTATTCGGGAGAAGCTTCGTTTAGCCCAGGAGAGGTATGAAAAGAACGCCAATCGGCGTAGGTCTGCCTTGGAGTTTTTAGTAGGGGATCATGTATACCTCAAGGTTTCTCCAATGGTTGGTGTAAAGAGATTTGGTAAAAATCGGAAATTGGACCCAAGGTATGTGGGCCCGTTTGAGGTCTTGGAGCGGATTGGTGTGTCTGCATATAGATTGGATTTGCCAGCGAACTTCCCTGGTGTTCATAATGTTTTTCATTTTAGCCAATTGCGGAAGTGTGTGCGCAGCAGTGGGCAACTCTTGGATGTTGTGCCCCAGTTAGAGCCCAACCTCTCTTTCGTTGAGGTGCCAGTTCGTATTTTGGATACTCAGGAGCGTGTGCTGCGAAAGAAGTCCATACCGATGGTGAAAATTCTTTGGAAAAATCAGGATTTGGAGAGCGCGACTTAGGAGCTAGAGTCGGCCATGAGGAGGGCATACCCTCACCTGTTTCTCTGATTTGATCGGTATGTTTCCCTTTGTAACTTCTGTTTGTTACTTTCCTTCTTTAGTAGGAGGGTTGTGCGTAAAGTTTCGGGACGAAACATTCTTTTAGGGGGAGTGACTATAACGCCCCGTTTTTTCAGCGATTATTTTTATTCTCGTTTGGCGTTACGATGACGCGTTTCCGTGGCTTGTGCCATGTGTGGAGTACGGTTTAGCTCCTTAGAACTGAGTGCCCTGTTTGGTAGCCTGTTGGCAAGATCTCCCTAGCAAACCGAGTCGTTTTGGTGACCCGGTGTGGCCTCTCGGGGGGATGTTTGTGTTTGGCTTTGTTTGGGTGTAACTCGAGTTCTGTTTGTCGAAAGTTAATTTCAACTTCGCCGTTGCGTTCGTAGCGTGGGTATTTAGCTACGGTGCGAATTTCGTCGAATTCCGAGGTAGATCGGTTTTTGCGTCGATTTGGTGCTTTATGTAATTTTGTAATTAATAATATAATTATATAATTATATATATATATATATATATATATATATAGAATGAGAGAGCCGATCTTCATCTTCCCCGTAAGAAAACCGCCGGCCCCTTGTACGAGAGAAACGGAGTAACCGCCTACCTTCCCTTCGGACGCCGATTCCCGGAGCGTTTGTGGACGGAATTCGATTCCGAGAGTGGATTCGGATTTCTCTCGTCGAGACCTTCATTCCTGCGGCAAGAAATTCGATTTTCGTGGAGTTTTGGAAGGATTAGAATTTTCAGTTTTGGAAGTTTTCCGCCATTAATGGCCGAGTCTTTGTTCTAGGTGTTGCGGCCGTCTTGATCCGTGCGAAGAGGAGGAAAGCAGTCCAAAGCTTCGCTGAGATTTGAGGCAAGTGGTATTCTTGCCCTTTCCAAGTGTTTTCTTTGATTTTATTTGCTGAAATTGAAATCCCGGTTAGCCCAGGTTAGAGGCCTTGTTGTTCTCGTTTTCTTGCTAACTATAGGGCTTAGTTCTTCCTACTGAAACCCCCCTATGTTGTGATGTTTGGAATCCAAATTGTCGGCGTGGAGCCGTTGTTTTCCTTTATTTTTGATTGTTGCTCTGGTTCGGGTGTAGCCGAGAGGGAGAGTTAGGAGGGGGGGTGTGGTTGCCAATTTCCTTCGTTAAGATATTATTCGAATGGTTAGGCATAGTTTGAATGGTAGTAGCGTGCGACGTGATAGTTGTCTACTGCTACTGCAGTGGCGTGAGTCGTGTGCGCGTTCTGGTGTCGTTCGGGAAATTCCAAATGGTGCAGGTTGACCGCGCACGGTCATCAACCTTTAGGGCGCACGACCACTGGTCGTGTGCCTCTGTTCGTGCGCGTATAAATTTCAGTTTCCAAAGTTCTGTCTCGGGCAATCGCACGAGCGCTGGCAACAGTGCGCACGACCACTGATCGTGCGACACTGATCGTGCGCAGTTGCTAGGTTTTCTGTCAGGTTTTCCAGGTTCGTTTCGCACGATCATCAGCCGATGAGTGCGCACGACCACTGATTGTGCGTCACTGATCGTGTGCTTTGTATATTTTCTTTTGATAGGCGAATTTAGATGGTTTCGAGTGCGGGAGTTTAGATACTCAAGTGGCAGGCAACTACTCGAGTTCCGGATCTTCTGCCTTGGTCGTTCGACTGTCGTCGAGCTCCGTATTCTTTAGTGGGTTTGTGGGTAGTACCATTATTTTGGCGGCGAGTGAGGCTAGCTCACTCAACGCCAAAGTTTAGGTAGGCACTGAGTGCGTTTCACTCAACGCCTAGTCGTGTTGGTTTATTTCAACACTCTTCCTTTACCTTGTATTTCGTTTCCGAGTTGATTTTCTAGTTGTATTTCTGGGTTTTCCTTGTCGGCCGTTTTCTTTATTTTCCTAAAGGCCGAATCGTGGGTCGTGGATAGTAGTGGTGGTTGTAGCTCTTTATGGGGGTGGAGTTGTGTGATATAGCCAAGGCCACCCATGGATTTCTTGCTCCAGGTACGGGCTGGGCATGTCGGGTGGAAGGTCCCTTGTGTTTTCACGTGTTGACCCTCGAGCTTTTGACTTGGACATGGTGGATTGGGGGACTGCGTTTGCCTTCGATCCGGTTCCTCGTTGTTGTTTTTTCTACTATCACTTCCCGCAGTTTAGGGTGTTAGAAGTTTCTTCTTTGGTAGTTTGCAGCATTCTAGCTCTTGGTAGCCTAGTAGGCCCTCCAGGATGTGGTTCCTGGGCTGGGTCGTTGCTGTTTCTTTGCACGTTGTGCATTTCTTGTGGTCCTGTTGTGGACAGTTGTGACTCTTTCTACTGCATGTTTCCTGTTATTTTGTCCTTTTGGTTGACTCTTTCATGCAGTTTTACCTTGATTTTTGCTTGCTGAGGTATTCGGTTTTCTTTTGGAATGCCTCAGGTTCTGAGCTGTAGCCAGTCTGGTGGCTAGTTGGAGGTGGTGTTGTTGGTGGACTTCCGGACCTTTGGAGTTCTGTTTACCTTGTTTGTGAGGTTGTTTTCAGTACTTTCTTACAGACATATATGTGTGCTGGTGGGTTCGTGTCAGGTTGTTGGCGCCCACTAGTAGTTTTTACCTTGTAATAGATATATACTATTGCTGCTACCATTTATTTTTCTGGAGATAGTCTACTTGCTTTGAGAAGGTTTTATGCTAGGTTGCTAGTTATTTTTAAACTATAATTATTATTATTATAAATGAAGCTCATGATCAGCATGTTTTGTAAACTTAATCACTATTTTCCAAATCACGTACGAAAACCGTTTTCTTATATGTATTATATAAACTAAGTGTAGTGTCTTGCATAGCATGAGTGGTTCTCTTGGGACTCTTATGCGCTCTTTAGGGTGTAAAACCTAATTAAAGTATTTTTCCGCAGCGTTTAAATATAGTTTTCTTTTGTGGACTAGATGATCCACTGAGCCGAGGGATACGGACTCTAAATATAACTGATTTTCTATTCATTAAGCACATGATTTTCTTGCATAAAGATTGTAGTTGGATTTGCCTGAGCGTCAGCAGTTATCCCCTGCTTGACGTGGCATCATGACGCGTGTTTTCTCTTACTCTGATAATTCTTAATTCGGAGAAAATGCGGGTTGTGACAGACGGCCGGGAGGAGATGTGTTTGTTACACAGTAGAGGTCAGCCTTTGCTGACCCACGTTACTTCAAATCCTTACAGGGTAAGGATCGCATGCAGGAGCTAGCGCGCCGGGCGAAAAGCCCTAAGCCTCATGAAGTGTTGCTGTGCTTGGTTTCTCCTTGTGTGTTTGCTACTTTTGTTATGTTTATGTCCGGCTTGCATGCCGTGGTAGCCTAGGAGTGCTTGGCACATTTATATTTTTTGGACTATTATTGTGTAAGGCCTTAAAGCCATTTGATACTCTATCGTTAGTGGATAACTTCTGTCGGTTTGTTCTGTTTCCGCTGTGTTTGTCTGGAGTTTTGAGATTAGGTAGTTTTCATATCATCTTTTAATACTAAAGCTGTGGTGTCCGTATGTTGTGGGGCCCCGGCCGGACCCATATTATATGGTCTCTACAGGGGAGGTGTTACACCAACAGTTTCATATTTTAGAATTTTTGGCTGTAAATGCTTCGTGCTTAACAACAACAAGTATCATACTAACAAGTTCAGTGACAAGAGTTTTGAAGGTATTTTTGTAGGATATAGCAGCCATAGTAAGGCATATAGAATTTTTAATAGAAAAAACCTGGTCGTTGAAGAATCGATACATGTTGTATTTGATGAGACGAGCTTGCTGCAAAGCGAATCGTCTAGTGTACGTGTTTAAGCTGCAGGTACAAGAATTAAGGAAATCAAATTGGATTAACCCACCAAAGATAGAAATGAACAGTTCATCGAGATCACCTCTCCAAACCCCATTGAAGAGGCAGCTGATCAAGATGAGGAGACTGTCCAAGATGATGAAGTCACACCAATGGCTAAAGAACTTCCAGATACCAGAGATCCTGAGCTCAGACACCTAAAGGATCATCCTATAGACCAAATCATAGGAGACCCCCGAGTCGATGTCAGAACTCGTCGAGGTACAGCTAACGAGAATCTTTATCTAAGCTTCCTCTCGCAGGTTGAACCAAAGAAGTTTGAAGAAGCAAACGTAGACGCATCATGGATCTTGGCCATGGAAGAAGAACTGAATAAATTCAAGCGCTACAAGGTGTGGACACTTGTTCCCAGACCCAAAGATAAAAACGTCATCGGAACAAAATGGGTCTATAGGAATAAGATGGAAGAGGATGGGACGATCATAAAGAACAAGGCAAGACTCGTCGCTAAAGGATTTCGTCAAGAAGAAGGGGTCGATTTTGACCAGACCTACGCTCCAGTGGCAAGGCTGGAGGCCATCAGACTATTTCTAGCATACGCTGCACTGAAGGGCTTCACCGTCTACCAAATGGACATGAAGTCCGCCTTCCTGAATGTTAATATAAAGGAAGAAGTGTATATGGAATAGCCCCCAGGTTTCGTTGATCCTAACCATCCTGATTATGTTTATTTATTATCAAAGGCACTGTACGGTTTGAAACAAGCCCCTCGGGCTTGGTACGAAATGTTGTTTAGCTTTCTCCTCGAGAATAAATTCATGAGGGGAAAGATAGACAAGACACTGTTTCTCATGGAAATTAAAGGCAAGATTTTGCTAGTGCAAATCTATGTCGATGACATCATATTTGGCTCTACTGACGACAACCTCTGCAAAAGTTTTCCAAACTTATGCAAGTGAAGTTCGAAATGAGCAGTATGGGAGAGCTGAAGTATTTCTTAGGACTTCAGGTGAAACAATCTGAAGATGGGATCTTCATCTCTCAGACCAAGTTCACAAAGGAGTTACTTAAGAAATTCAGAATGGAGAGTGCAACCTCTATGAGGACTCCAATGGCCTCAGCTATGTCTCCTGACAAGGATGTGAAAGGGAAACCTTTCGATGAAACCAAGTAAAAAAGCATAGTTGGATCCTTGCTCTACCTTACTGCTAGTAGACCAGATATAATGTTCTCCACATGTGTCTGTGCTAGATTCCAAGTGAACTGTAAGGAATCTCATTATGCTGCTGCAAAGCAGATCTTGAGATACTTAAAGGTACACCAAATCTTGGCTTATGGTACCCAAGAAGCAATGACAGTGAACTAATTGTTTTTCAGATGCTGACTTTGCAGGAAGCAAAGATGAAAGGAAAATCACTTCCGGGACATGCAAGTTCCTAGGAAGAAGGCTCATCTCATGGAGCAACAAGAAGCAAAACTGTGTCGCAATCTCAACGGCCGAGTCAGAATACCTTTCTGCCAGTAGTTGTTGTGCACAGTTGCTTTGGCTGAAGCACCAATTGGTGGATTACAACATAAAGATTAAGGACATTCCTTTGCTCTGTGACTCTTCCAGCGCAATCGCAATCTCAAACAACCAAGTCTCACACAGCCGGACTAAACATATCATGCTGCGATACCACTTTATCCGGGAGCATGTGGAGCAAGGGGATGTAGATATGAGGTATGTGCCTACAAACCAGCAAGTTGCAGATATCTTCACCAAGCCGCTGGACGAGACCAAGTTCAATTTCTGCAAAACTAGACTTGGGGTGCTGAACAAGGAGAATTAAGCCAAAGTAGTCAGCTCAAAGGCTCAAGGATCAAGGATTCATCTTAAAGGTCAGATTTTACTAAGTAGACGGGAGTTCTCGAAAACTCACTTAAATTTCTCGAAAAGTTGAAGTCACTTCTTGAAAAACTAAGTCAACTTCTCGAGAGGCAGAAAATTGCTCTCGAAAAGTGACTTAAGTTCTCGAAAAGACCTTTAACTTCTCGAAAAATTCACTGTAAGTTCTCGAGAACTAGTACTCAAGAAGTCAATCAGTCCTTCGAGAACTTTGGAGGAAAGTTTTCGAAAAGTCACTTTCTGTCTCGAAAACGTTGGACCCCAGTTCTCGAAAACATTCTAAACTTCTCGAAAACCTCTCGGCCACTTCTCGAAAAGTTAACCCTACTTCTCGAGAGGTGGACCGACCTTCCGCCGAAATTTCTCAACTCTGTAATTTCGTACACTTCATGATTTCTGCCCTAATTTATGGGCAATTAGACTTATAATTAACTTAATTAGGATACTATATATATCTAAATCCCTTTAGAATCGGAAATTAACCGTCATTTCAAAAGTTCTCCCGCACCTCTTCATCTTCCTCCTACCGAAACCTCTGTCTCTGTCGCTGTCTCTCCGCTCAGTTCGTCGCCTTCTTCATCACAAATGGCTTACAGTTCTAAGATAGGGATTGGGAGTGAACTCGTGGTTGCAGGCATGGTCGACATCTCCGACGACTTCAAGAATTTGCTGATACTTCTCGAGACAGCAGGTCTCATGTTTGTTCTAACAGAGCCAGTAAAGATGGTATTTCCAGAGGTAGAGGAGTTCTTCAAAAATGCCAAGATTAGGAGGAATGGGACGATTTTGAAGACTAAGGTCAAGGGAATTAAGATAAAGCTTGATAAGCATAAAGTTTCTCAACTTCTGAAATTACCTATTGTGGATGAGGAAGATGACCTCACCCTAGAAGATTATAACAGAGCATACTCCCTCTATGGAATTTCCGAAGAATACCACTCCCTCAAGAGAAATTTGCTAAATGATGCAGGCAAACTCCTTGTTGATATCCTTGGGAAAATACTATGGTGCATCACAGGTTCTGTAAGTTTCATCTCACATGATTTGTTTGGAGTTATTACAGCTGTAATCTGCAGGAAGAGTTTTCAGTTTGGAATGATGATCTTTGAAATGATAAGGGATAGCATTCATGAACCAAAGTGTGCAAGGATAATCTCATTGTTGTTGAGTGAGATTGATCCAGTAACTTTCAAAATCTCCAAAGGTACACCAGTCCATCATATGAAGAAAATCTTTATCACCTCAATCCAAAGATGGGAACTCAAGTTGAAGAACCATAGACAGCTAGCCAAGGAAGTTGATGCTACTGTCATAGAGGTCAGGGCTCCATCTCCACCTCAACATCATGTTGATGAACCATCTGGTGCAGCAACAGAGGGAGAGCCTGCACCTTCTACCTCAGTCCTAAGGATACCTACTCCACCAGAGAGCCGCAGGGAGGCTTCTCCAACATCTAACCACTCAGAACTACCAGCTCAAGAGGTACTTAAAGATACAGATGAAGCAATATACAGAATGATCGAGGAACTCTCAGCTGAAGACCCTCTTCCTCCTCATCCAAAGGATGTCACTACTGATCTACCAAGAGATACTCCTTCCCCCCACTCTTCACCTAAAGGTACTCCTTCTCCTCCACAATCCCCTGTACAAGTATCCACTCCTCCAGAAACCATTCTGCTATCTGGAGAGGATTATCCAGCACCTGAGGAGGTAGAACCACCTCTCAGGAATCTAGACTTCAAACTTCCAACATTCATTGATGAGGAGGGTGATCCAGTCCCTCGCTCTGTAAGAGCTCAGAGCTCTGTTGTTTTATAAGAACTGCCTCCATGGCAAGCCCCTCCTCCTCCAGCTTCTCCTACCCATACTTCTGCCTCCACCACCTTATCAGTTGCCCCTCCAGCTCAAATCACTTCCATTCCTCAAGCTACTACTACTGCTGCTGTTGTTGCTGTGATGGTGAATATAGATGTTCTTTCCAAGATCGAAGAAATGCTCTCTGAATAAAGGAAACTTTTTGATGAATCTCTTAAGGACATTCAGAATAAATTCACTGCCTTGCAACAAGAGATGAGCAGAGGCTTCGCAGAAATTCAGGTAAACACTGATCAGCTCAAAGAACTATTCACAATAGGAGGAAAGGCTCTAGATCATACTATCACAAGTATTGGACAAGTTATGGATCAGTGAGTTACTCTGGCAAACAATCAGATTCAACTAGACAAAAGAGCAGAGGAAAATATTATGAAGGTATGCAATGAGGTTGGCACCTTCAAAGAGGATGTAATAGCTAAACTAACTGTAGAAGTCAGAAAGGGGGAGGATATTGTCAAACAACAAGTTAAAAAGCTTAATGATGAAGCAAAAACTCTGTAGACTGCCAAAATTTCTTAGATCAATAAAGGTGTTCTTGAACAGATTCAGTCTGTAAAATTCCACACTTATGATATAGCAGTATGGATGCATAATCAGATCTTCGCAGACTTTCAAGCAGATCCAAATGTGATTCCTCGCAACCTCAATCCTTTGGCTGAAGGCACTTCTAGACAAGTGGCTCAACCCCAAATGCCTCAACCTCAGTATCCAACCTTCTCTCCTAGGCCTAAAGATCAGGAACCTCCTCCATCTTCATACTCTCATGTCTGGGATGATGTAATACCTGAAGATCTACTAGAAATTCAAATCCAAAAGAAAAGGAAGTATTGGGAGGGACCTTCTGCCAGTAAATCCGTTCCTCAATCTGGAGCAGAGAAGAGGAAAGCCCAAGAGTTTGCAAAAGTATGGAGCCTTACATCAAAATCTCTAATTCTCTATACTTTGAGCTAGTAATGGATCTGAATGAGGAAAGAAGCCTGTATTATAGCTATACAGAATGAGAATTATATGAGAAGTCATTGAATAAGAGGAGACAATATGATAGAGAATATGGTAAAAATAATCCCAAAGCTCCTCTAAAGCCTCCAAGATACTATCCCAAACCATTCCACTACTATAGAAGACAACAGGCTAAGCTGGACAAGCAACACGAGATCAAAAATGATTCTTGATGATTATGGTGTTAAGAACTATGAAATGAATGTTGATTAAAACTCTAAAAGATTTTTGATATATATACAATTTCCTAGTTTTGCCTAATTATAAGTTCTAATTTTCTTTCTGTGTTTTACTGCTTTTAATTTCCATTATTCTTGCTCTATTTTTGTTAAAATAATTCACCTTAGTATAAAGGGTTTTGACTCTTACAAATAGGGGGAGATTGTTGGGTATTGTCTCCACAATAACCCAGATTTGCATGAATTCACCCTTTGCACTATAATTAATTAAGGTGTATTTGACATTTGAATTCTAGTTGTGTGTTTGCAGTTTTTCAGTTCTAAGTGGAGACCAATGTCAGTCTATAGTGGGTCAGGAATACAGGACAATTCAGTGTAATCCCTCACTAGGTGATCCAAAGTGTTGACTCATGTGTAGCCTCTCAATTGGGATACACTTCATATTCAAACTTTGGAACACAAGATGGAGACAAGACCAGAAGGAGATCTTTCATTGAATTATTAAGAAATTTTTCTAAGTCCATCTCTCGAGAAGTTCCTTCAAAGTTCTCGAGAAGTAGTACATAGTTATCGAGAGGCTCAGACTTTACTTCTCAAGAAGTCAGGACAGCTAGAATTTCTCTAAGTAGAAGTTTTCGAGAGGTAAACAAAGTTCTCGAGAACTACTATAGAAGTTCTCGAGAAGTATTCCTTAGCTCTCGAAAAGTTCTGCCCTTCTCTTCAAAAATTAGACTCTAGCTAAGTTCTCAAGAACTGGACTAGAAGTTCTCGAGAAGTCAATAGAGTTCTCGAGAACTGCTTAACTAAGTTCTCGAGAAGTTTTCAGTTCAGAATTTTTCTTTAGCAATTGACTCTAAGTAAAGTTCTCGAAAAGTTCTGACTAAGTTCTAGAGAAGTGCTAACAAAGTTTTCGGGATGTTTCCTTTAAGGTCTCGAAAAGTTCTGTTAAGTTCTCGAGAAGTTCTATATCAGTTTTCGAGTAAGTGTTTTAGTTCTCGAAAAGTCAGCATAGTTATCGAGAACTATAATTCCAAGTTCTCGAGAAGTCCAAGGCCTTTTCCAGAAGATCAGTGATCGAGATCATGCCATAGTTTTTGAAAGGTCAGTACATAGTTCTCGAGAACTATTTCGACCTCTCGAGAACTAAGTACTTCATTATTCCTAAAAATTCTCTAAGTCCAATTTTTCACGAGATTTTGAATTAATCTTTTCATATTGGTCCACGTGTCATCCTTAATTATGATTATGACCGTTGGAGATTGCTTATAAATAGGTCCTTTCAGATTTGACTAATTACACAAGTTATTACAGAGAAAATACGATAATCTCGTCCGTCCTTGTTAAGAAAGAATTCCTGAAAACCTAATCTCTCAATCATCCAGCCACCGCCGCCATTAGCGTTTTCTTGAGGAAAGCTTTGGATCGACGTTCTCTCAAGCACTGCTACCTAGATCGATCCAAGATCAAGAACAATCATCTGATCTGATCGTGCTTCAACGACTTGTGGATTTCTCATTAATCGTGGTGATTTCAGATCTCAGTTTCTTGAAAACAGTCCAGCCTTCTTCTACCTTTCCTGATCAAGCCTAAAGTTCTCAACGAAGAAGACGAAGACCAAGATCCAGATCTGAGTTATTTTTGTTTGTAAGTGTTATTCAAACAACTTTCTTTGAAGGAGATTTATCTCTAAGTGGTAAGAAGTTTTATCTTCCGAGTGTAGATCCCTTGTGGATCGAGTTTGTAGGAACGTTGTTCTGAGGCGTAGGATTGGTTTGCAATCCGAGATAGTGGAGTTGTCGGATCTAGTGATTTTCTAGAATGGTGAGGTAAAGTGGACGTACCCAAGGATGGGGAACCACTATAAATCATTTGTGTCCTTCTATGATTGCTTGATTGCGTGCGCTAGTTCTCTAAATTTTTATTCCGCAAGCAAACGCACGATTCGCCTATTCACGCCCCTCTAGGTGATTTAGGTCAACAACTTTCCACTTTATTGGGGTAGTTCCTTCAGATGTGCCCAATCTGATGACAATGGAAGCACTCTTGTGGGGGATACGCCATTCCCCCGGGTCTCGGCATCTCCTGCATCCGTAGAGGTTGAGGGGCCAATATCACCTGCTCCCTCGGCTCCTGCCTCACTTCCTGACGAGGCTGGTCCTCTGTCCTTCTCCCCTCTTGTATAACACCTCGCCGCAGGTCATTTCTGAATCTCCGGCCGTGATCCTCTGCTTGCCGCTTCTAGCCCCGAGTGGTGTGCAAATCAGCCTCAATCCTTTTTGCAATCTCCAAAATCCGGGAGATAGGCTCGTCGGATACAAACAACAAAGCCTCCCTCAAGTCCTCCTGCAGGACCTTATAGAACCTCTTTATGTACCCTGCTTCATCCAGCTGGTAAGAATCTGCATATCATCCAAGTGGTCGAACTCCCGATGATACTCCACCACCGTCCGGGTGCCCTGCTTTAGCTGTAAGAACTGCTCCTCCAACTCATCCCTAGCCGACTGTGGAACAAAATGGTCCAGCAGCGCGGCCCTGAACTCTTCCCAGGTAACCTCCGCAACCTCCTTATCGGCAAAGGTCGTGTCCAGCAGCGTCTTCCACCACCTCTTGGCATGGGACTCCAGGCAAGAGATAACCAGAGCCACCCTCTCCTCCCAGGGACACCGTATCCTGGTTAGCATCTCGTACATAATATCCAGCCACTCTTCCGTCCGAACCGCTGACTCTGTCCCCAAGTAGGACGGGGGAGAAAGTCCTCGAAAGATGCTCAACCAGTTGGCCCCCGGATTTGGCTGTAGGACCGGAACCTACTGGGCCCTTAAAACCTCAAGAATGGCAAACAGATTCAGTCCCATGTCTGACTGAAGGAAAGGAGTGGGGACCGGTGGAGGTTGTGCAACGTCGTGAGCCTGTTGAACTCCACCTTGTGGCGTAGGCTGTGCTAGAGGCTGCGTAACAAAAACCCATACTGAGAAAACGTTCCATTTTTACTAAAAGTGGACAATTTATATGTGATCCCCATATGGGCACACTACAGCTTCCGCTGCCTAGTTTGTCCCCAAATTAAACTCGAGCGAGGGTGACCTAGGGTTTGTGGACTGCTACCTTTTTCAGATCGATGTTTCCTCTGATACCACTTGTAAGACCCCTTTTTTTCTTTTCAAACACCGGGGTCTTAGGCCCAGGATCGCCGCTTTGCGGTGACACCTTCACGTCCTGAAGGGTCATCACCACAAGTCCCTGATTCTTCCGGCCAATTCGATCATAGAAAGGTAGCATAATAAATGAAGTACAAGCAAGTCCACATGAAAATCATATATATATAAATAAAACTCCACGACGGGAGTATCCACAGAATAATACATCAGAGTAATAGAATATAGGCTTAAGCCCGGTACAACATGTCTTCACTACAAATCACTCATGCGGAAGAAAAACAAAACATCTACTCAAGGTCGATACTCACGGTCCCGGCTGTATGAACTCCGGAGCTAGACTGCCCCATCTCCAAGAGCACCGGTCTCTGGGGCTGCTCCCCTGTGTTGGGCTCCACGATCCCCTAAAATGATGCGGTTCAAAAATTGTTTGTCATAAAGACTAAGCCCTATCATCCCCTACCACTTCCCCCATGGATCCTAGGTACCAAGCGGTGAGGAAGAAAGGGAAGGACATGAAGGTGAAGATTAAATCAAAGGAACAGGTGGCAGCGGAACTAATCTAGCAATTCTATAATAAATAAGGCAGAAACAGAAAGTAGGAAAACTAACCTTAACTTATGTGTAGAAGCGCATAAGCCAAGGGATCTTCTACAAGGCTCCCATCGTATAAAGTTTCCCAAACCACTTATACGTTGGGGTGTCGGTTATCAAACAGCAGTATATAATTATATAATTTAACCTTAATTTATAAACTTGCCCACAAAAGCTTATAGACCAAGGGGTCGTTTTGCAAGGCCTAATGTATAAGCGTCCCATACCACTTATACTTTAGGTGTCAGGGTTAAATGAATCGATTATGCTATGACATGCAAGTGGGTATGATTGAACATGAAAGTGCAACTCACACACCCGACTCTGTGCACACAGACCTTAGTTCCCCCTTTCGGAGCCGTTACCTCCCAGGATACCTCCGTAGTGGCAGACGGAAGTGGTGGATTGGGACTCGCCCACCTCTAAACCAGTAAAGCACTACCGGTCAGACCTATCGTACGCCTCAACGCTCGATGCACAAAGCAGACTCCTGCGTACTCTTGCTGGCTGGCGCACCGGACTTCTGTTGGCGAAGTGCTAACCACACTTGCCGAGTCAGCGTATTGGCATCGGTGCATCGACCATCCAATACCGAAGACCCACTACCTTAATTTTCATTCCTTTTATGCACATGCAAATTGAATCATGATCAAACAAAAACCGAGCCGAAGCTCCCCAGACAAAAACGTCTGTCTCTTAACCAATCGAGCCCAAGCTCCCCGGACCATTCCGTCCATCTCTTAACCAACCGAGTCGAAGCTCTTAACAATCTTCATGTGTTAACAGTGTTTGTGAAATGTGAGATCCTAATACTAGGTTACTCTTTTCAATTTGTTATTGCAGTTTACGTTAACCCAGGACTGCCCCCGGTATTCCCCGTGAAGGGCTCTCAAAGGGCACTAGGAACTATGATGGTAGTTGAAGCCCATCATTCCCTTTCGCAAGGCAATTATTGTTATTGGTTGAATTCCCTTACCCATTCCCTTCTCATGTTACGATGGACTAACCTAGTGTGATTTTTAACCTTCCTCTCTTCGGGAAAGACGATCTTTCGTCGAACCCAAGCACCTCTTAACTCTAGCCATCACCACTTCTCACTACTCTTCATATCATTCTATTATAAAATCATCCACACCTATCCACCCAGACTAAATGACTAACTCCAACAACTATCCCAAATCTTGTCTTATTGTAATTTAACATTTTGCTATATGTAGACCAGCCTAGACTATATGTCGAACTGGTTAGGAAATGATCCAATACACGTCCAAATGCCCTAACTTATTTACTGGAGATATACCCTGATATAATTAGCCTATAATCAGAAATTTACAATTTTCCTAATTTATCTGGCATTTAATTAATTTTCTCGAAAATTTCGCGGGCTACCGGTTTGAACATTAACTACCCTAAGTACTCATGAAAGATGTCAAACAAAATTATTATAAATACTTTGCTATCTCAATATGGTAAATCCAAGGTATCACAATTTTTCTAGTATTACAAGGGCTCTAAAATTATTTTAGCAATATTTTCTATCTTCCATTATTTATGAATCAAGTACAGAAAATGTCAATCCAAAAATTATAAATTAATTATATTATGCAAGTACAATCTTAAAAATAGCATTGGCCAAGTTTCATAATTTTCCAGCAACAATATCATCCATAATTAATTTTCAAAGCATAAAACACATTTTTAACATTTGTGAAGGAAGTACTAGATTTACACAACTAAAAATTATACAAAAATTCAGGGAGATCCATTCTGTCCTAAAACATTTACTTTTAAGATTTCATGGTGTTTCAAAAAACATAAAGATTCAAATAATTAAAACATTAATTAGGGCTATAACAATCGTTACAAATGAAGTGCTGGAAATAGACATCATAAAATTCCAATAAAATTATTATAGATTATACCCGCCCCAAAACTTACTCTATCCGAGTTTCACAGCTTTTAGATATGTTTAGTGACATATTATACTTAATTAGTATCTTACCCTAAAGCTAAGGTTAGGGTTTTAAGATATCTACCTATCTCCAAATCCTCCAAGATTCCATCCATGTGATTCTTATCATGCTAATGTCAACTCTACAGAGTTTCAAGGCTATACAAGAGCAATTGCCCCCATGTCCTTCACAACCCTCAAAACCCTCCATTTAGGGTTTGAGTTTGGATCCTTGGGTAAACCAACCCTAAATCAAACCATTTTCTCCAAGTGGGTTATAATAACCCCTCTAAGTCAGAGGTCAAAATATCAGCCTTTGCTGAGGTGATTTTACCATTCCAACCTCTAGTGCACTTTTTTTATAAAACACCTCATTAATGCCTTGTTAAGAATAGGTGACTTTCTATCCAAAACTCATCTAAAAGAGTTGAAATTCTGTACAGAGCTAGGTTTTTTAGCCAGGGACCACTCACCAAAATTTGAGAGGGTTTGGAGGTCATTTAACTACTTAAATAAATTCCTCTTACTTAATTAAATTAAAACAAAAACCTTAGGGAAAGTGTCTCTAAAAATTTCCATTTTTGGATAGCCTTTAGGTATGGCTAAGGGTAACCCTCTGCCCAAATTTCAGGTCATTTGGACAAGGTACGAAGCGTGGGCATTCATTTTAGTTCCTGCCCAACTCTAGGTTTAGCCTCTACTAAAACGGGTGTTGCGATCAAACAGCTTACCCAATCGAGTTGAAATCAATTTTAAATTAATCTAGACTTGAAGGGATATAACTTTCATGACTGGCCATTTTTCCTAAATCGGCCTCTAAGTGCCTCGTTTTGCAGCATCAAAATAAGCCCATTTTATATATATTTCCTTTATATTATATTTAAAACTTTATAATATAAACATGTTTTACTGTTCATCTTATACTGAACACGAAGTCAAAACTCCGAAAAACTATATTTCCTGTAGACTTTCTGTGATCCGTCATCGGCCGTCCGATCACTTTCATGGCCGGCCACCACCGCCACCACCTCCGTCGAGGCGATGGCTATCGGTCGGCGGTTGTTTGGCCGCCGGAAGTGGCGGTTTCCGGCATACTTGAAAATATATTTTTTTCATGGTTTTTCCATGAAAACGCGAGATAGGTCCGGCTCCATTGAGCATGAACTCTTTTCTAAGATCCTAAGATCTACCCAAAAAATAAGAAGTAGAAGAGGACCTTGTTTGCGGTTTGGAGACGAAATGAACGTCAGATTGTCATGGCGCGGTGGTGGCATTCCCGAACTTCTCCTATAGCAAGAACAATAATTTGAATCTATTTGGTCAAGAGTGTAAGCCTCTTATCTTGCTCTAAGGGGACTTTTATAGATCTCCAAATGGGGAGGGGAAAGGGTGAAGCATTCATGGCCATGAATGCTCTCTCTTAATAATATTTCAGTTATGGTGGAGGGAGAAGAAAAGGTGGAAGATGAAATGGCTGATCCAGGTGGCGATTTCCTATTGGGTCAACACTTCCTCATTTAAATAAGAAATTGTAGAAGGAAACGGCCCATTTAATACTCGTGGTGTAACTTTCCATACCAGAATTTATTATAACGCGTGTTAAAATAATTTCAGGCCTGAACCGACGTTTCGGCTTTTGTCACGGGTGTGACACGTTGGTCACGGGCATGACAGGTCCTTGTGGAAAGTCTGAGTTTGACGATCGTCTTCCTGAGATCGACGATCGTCGAAGGGGGTTCACGCCCTAGGTCACGGCGTGACACATCGGTCACGGGTGTGATAGGCCCATGATGCAAATTCTGCGCTCGGCGATCGTCTTCCGGAGATCGACGATCGTCGAAGGGGGGTCATGCCCTAGGTCACGGGCATGACATGTGGGTCACAGGAGTGACAGGACCGGGCTGCAAAAATCTGCGCTCGACGATCGTCTTCCTGAGATCGACGATCGTCGAAGGGGGTCACGCCCTAGGTCACGCGCGTGATACGTTGGTCACGGGTGTGACACGTAGGTCACGGGCGTGACAAGCCCGGGTTACAAATTATGCACTCGACGATCGTCCTCCTGAGATTGACGATCGTCGAAGGGGTCACGCCCTAGGTCACAGGCGTGACTGGTTCGTCACAGGCGTGACCAACCCGTGACTCGAAGTCTTGGTCGATGGACTTCAATTTTTGGGCTTCCTAGGGTTCTGTCACGACAGACCGACTCTTAGGGGTCTAGTCGGAAATGGGATGTTACATCATACCTCAAAGAAATTCATTTCTCCAAACAAATAATCCCAGATTGGTTCCAATCCAACCACACCATGCCCAGAATGAGGTCGAATTCTTGCATTCACAATACTATGGCAGGGGTTTCGAAGAACATTCCTCCAAGAAGAACCTCAAATTCACACTTTGCGGTTGCAGTCATCTCAGAGCCATCTGGGAGGCATACTCTTCGAGCAATACCGGTGAAGTATTGCACTCCTTTTAGGTTTTTAACGAAATCTGCTAATACAAACTAGTGTGTGGCACCGGTATCAAATAGAGTGTAAGCTAGTTTCCCACCAACCATTACGGTGCCTAGGTACCAATTATATAGACTCAAGCTAGACTCTTAGCATATCTTAGGCTAATTAAAGATAAATTCTTATTACGTAATAATTGGATCACGACATACTTGCAATCACCTCCTGGGGATTCCACTCTTGTGCCATGTCCAGCGCAAACACCTAATCTCGGGAAGGCTCGGGGTTTCTTCCTCATGGTCCTCGTCCTCATCCACGCATGTGTCCGCGACCTCGTGGAGCTACCAGAGGAAGGGCAGGGAGAACATTCCCACCTAGCCATGGGCAAAAGCACCGGATGTGGCTCGGCTGGTTGTACTGGAAGAAGACTCGCTCATACTATTCCCACGGCTGCAGATATATTTGTTGCGGTGGACGTAGTGTTGGCTACGATGCTCGATGCTACATCCTGAAATTCTGACGGAAGCGACCTCCACCTCTATTGTTTCCTCTTCCTCAGTTGTCCTACATCCTTCTATAACTAGGGCCAGCCTCCATTACACCCTCCGTAGGTCTCTTATTACTCCCCAAATGTTCTGCCTCCAGCCTTTTTCCCATGTAGATGATCTTAGCTAAACTCGAGACTGCTATAAAAAAATGTCATACCTTAGGGGATCCTGCAAGCCTTTGTAGAATCGTTTAGCATAACCTCGATCATCCAACTCGTAGGAATATGCAAACCTTGCTAGATGCTGGAACTCCCTCTGGTATTCTGTAACCAACTTTGATCCCTATTTTAACTGCAGGAATCTTTCCTCGAGTTCGTCTCTAGCAGTCGATGGGATGAAATGTTCCAAGAACGCTCCAGAAAACACTTTCCAACTAATCTCCGTATATACCCATCCTTGAAAGGTGGAGCCCATGAGGGACTTTCACCACCTCTTCGCGTGCAGTTCCAAGAGTGATACTTCTAAGGTCATAGCCATATTGGCTTGACATATAATCCCTGCCATCAAATCTTGCACTATGTCAAGCCATTCTTCCGTACTGATGAGTATAATTATATAAGTCCTTTTTACTATCATATTTGTAATCATGTCCACTATTATCTACCGCCATTCGTTATAATTGCACGAAAATAGTTAAGAATTAGAATTTTCATGAATAGAAGAGCACAATATAGATTTTCCTTTTTTCCTTTATTAAGTTATTTATTTATTCATTAATCTTCTTAATGCAGGTATTGAAAGTCCTTGTAACTAAAAGTCTTTGAGCAAATAGAGGTGTTCACGGATCCAACATGACTGATGGCAAAAGTCTTAGATTGAGCATGCACGGATAGGGACACACCCACATCACTACCCATGTCCTTCTCTGGAAAGATCACAAAGCATGGAAGAAAAGGCATAATAATTTACAAGAGACCCACACGAGTAGGGACATGATCGTCTCACTACCTATGTCCTTATCGGGAAGAATCAAAGGTCTGATGCCAAACCAACCCGTGTGTGGAGACATGAAGAACACATAGCCGTGTTACCAGCCGTATCAAATGACATGGCTCACGACCATGCGAATCTTTTCATACCGAATCGCCCAGACGCACTGTTTAATACCCTACACAGCCTGTGACATAGCCGTGTTGGAACCCATGTTCAACCTCTATTTGCAAGAAGACTATAAAAACCTACACAAAAAATAGAAAGGGGACTTGTTTGGATTCAAGGACTTGGAGAATTTCTAGAGTACAAAAGTACAGCACTCAAGCGAAGGGGAATTTGAAGGAGATAATCCATATGGTTTTAATTTTTATGTATCTCTTTTAATTTCCCCCTTCTCTTCATGGATCTAAACTTTATTTTACATTTAGCATGAGACTTGTTTTTCTGAACCGATTCAGTAATCATGTATGTTGGTTTCATTTCAGATTTGTGGTATTTTATTTGTATGTGTGGTTTCAAACAAAGAGATTGATCATAGATTTGAAGTTAGTATTTGTTTTATATGAATCCCAAACTTCTAGATTGAGAAATTCGATGGTTGTAATGATGGTTTATAATTTCATTCTCTGGTGTTCTTTCTCTTTGTATTTCAAATTTTATGATCTAGAGATATGTTGTTTGGATAACGACAATGCGGATAATGAGATTCTTGGTATCTTAGGGATAGGATTTCATGAAATTTTGTATTAGACATGGTTACTTTATATTAATGCAAATTTGAGTGTTGTGAATTGTTCGAGAGAAAATTTACTCAACTTAAGTTTAGGTATTGAATTGGTCGAGAGAGAATTCGATAAAGATTGAACCCTTACAATACAACAAATTAGATAATATTGTTAATACGTGGTCTCATAGAATTGGATAAATGAGTGAATATTCTCATGTGATTACTCTTAGACTCTCTGCTTTTTTCCATCCTTAATCCTCCAATGTCACTTTATCCAATTATTCTTAGTAATGTTAATTTAGAGTAACAACCAGTTTTAAATATAGGTACGATAATAGAGTGAGAGTAAGTATAAGTACTTGAAAAGACCCTGAGGAATACGACATGAGATGTAGATTTCTCCTATACTATGATTGATAGGTGCACTTGGTTGAGATTAAAATCAATTTAGTTTATAGCTATCTACATAGTTTATACTAGATTAAAAATTATCGCATCAAGTTTTTGGCGCCATTACTGGGGACTCGTTTTCCATATTTTGAAATCTTAAAATCTATTAATCTACTAATTTTTGATTACTAACATATAATTGTAAATTAGTTTATTGCATAATTATATCACTTAATCTCTATTTTGTAGTCTGTTAGTCTATGACCAGGGGAGAAATTTTTGGATAAATGATGAGAATAAAACTTAGCGGCAGATCATCTCTCAAGTTTAAAAAATCCACTACAAATAATGTTAGATGAGTCTGAGATTTATGATACATTTCTGGAGGAATCGCTGTTTGTATTATCTACAAATATAAATACTAATTATCCGTGGTTTGCCGAATATGCAAACCATATTGTGGCTAAGGTCCTTCCAAAAGATTTTTCATATCAGTTGTAAAAGAAATTTTTCTCTGACTTGAAAAATTACTCTTTGGAGGACACCTTTTTTTTATATGTGCAGATTCCATTATACATAGATGTGTATTAATAGAGGAGGGTTGGAAAATCTTGTAGCAGCATCATTCAGGCCCTACAGGTGGTCACTTTGGAGCAAACCGCTCAGCTAAAAAGGTTCTTGATTCCAATTTTTATTAGTCCCTTCTATTCAGGGATGTCCAAAGGAATGTACTTTCATTTGATTCTTGTCAAAAATCAGGTGATATTTCTAAATTACACGAAATGCAACAAAAATTTATTCTTGAATGTGAAGTGTTTGTTGTGTGGGGGATTGACTTTATGGGACCATTTCCAATTTCTTATGGGAATAAATATATTTTTGTAGCTGTAGATTATGTATTGAAGTGGGTAGAGGCACGAGCTTTCCCTACTAATGATAGTAGAGTAGTAATTCAATTTTTAAAATCCTTATTTTCTCGATTTGGCACACCACGTGCGCTTATTAGTTATAAAGCTACACATTGTTGTAATCTACAGTTAGAAAAAGTCTTAAAAAAATACGGGGTCACACGTAGGATAGCCACTCCTTATTATCCACAAACTAGTGGTCACGTTGAAGTTTCAAATAGAGAACTTAAGGGAATCATAAAAAAATCTATAGAAAGGAATATGAAGCAATGGTCTAAGAAACTAAACGATTGTTTGTGGGCATATACGACCGCTTACAAAACACCCATAAGGACCACTCCCTTTAGACAAGTCTATGGTAAATAAATTCACCGGCCTATAGAATTAGAACATAAATCGTATTGGGTAATACGCTCTTTTAATTTTGACACCAATTCTATAGGGGAGAAATGAAAACTTCAACTTAATGAATTAGATGAGTGGAGAACCATGGCTTATGAAAATTATCGGATATATATGGATAAGAATAAATTGTTCCATGATCGTCACCTTCGAAAACCTAAGGCATTCCAAAAAGGTGACCAAGTCCTCCTTTACAATTCCCGTCTAAGTTTATTCCCAGGGAAGTTTTGTTCTAAGTGGTATGGACCTTTACAAGTCAAAGAGGGTTTTCCCTATGGCACCAATGAACTAACCCACCCTTAGAAGGGAGATTTTAAAGTCAACGGGCACCGATTAAAACTTTATTAAGGACAGTTCCCTCAGGATTTCACTCCCCAAGAATCATGCCTCCGACTAGACATGGATTAAGTGTAATTTAGTAAATTTTCTAAGTTTTTATTATCTTTGGTAAAAATTTAGTTAAATTTTAGTATAAAAACATTATAAAATCACTTATAAAGTTATTCCATTTCAGAGGAGCACATGAGTTTGCACTCGCCCGTATGCCAAGCCGCATTCATGAAAAACTTTGAACCTTGCCGTGTTCAATTTAAAACCTGAGTAGGAATTATTTTTCCCGAGAACAACATGGGTAGACACCCAACCATGTGCTTTGTCGTATCGCATTACCTCCATTTCTCTTGTACTAATCCTGACCACCACACGGGTGGACACACACCTGTGTGTGTGCAGCCGTGTAAAATCGCCCCGAGCACCACACAGATAGCTACCCAGCCGTGTGCGCACCCGTGTGTAGGGTAATGAGTTTGATGATATAATGTTCCTGAGCAGGACACGGGTCCACACACATGCGTGTTGTTGGCTGTGTTCGCCCGGCGCATTGCTTCCCCATTAGTTTGACCACACATCATTTCGAGACACGTGTACTGCACGGTTATTTATTAGTGAACACGGGTCCACACACGCCCGTTTCACAACTTAGTTTGAAGATCTCTCATCCACAACCGACAGCTCTCTACTCCCCTCACCTCCCCGACGATCCTTCAGATCCTGCCAACCCAACAGTTTATTTTTGATTTCTCTGTAGTATCTTATATTTGGATATATATCATCAGATATTATATGTTAACACTTTTTCTACTATTGTAATTCTTTTGCTCTTCTAGTTTATTAATGCTCAGTTATTTATATATTGTTTTATTTTCTTTATCAGTTCTTTACATTGTATTGAGGACACTGCAAATTTAAGTCTGGGGGTGGATATTCTTAAATTCTAATATTTAACTAGTGGACATGATTACAATTTGTTAAGAAACAGGCCAAAATAAAAAAAATTCTAATATTTTTTTACTCAATATTGTTAAACCCCCCTAATAATTTTTTTTTACTTCTTTTTAAGCTTTCATTGATTAACTCACTTGGGATTATAATTAGTTAATTTGCTTTGGCAAGCTGATTAAAATGAATTAATGTAGACTCATTAAGTGTACAAATTTGTTGTTAGTAATTATGTATAGAAATTCATTATCATAATTTTCTCTATATAACTTATTTTTAAGAGTAGTCCTCTATATTATTAACTAATGATCACTCTATTTTAGAAAATATAATTATCTATAATAAAGCGAGTCAAAGAGTGTAACATTTTGATAGTTTTGTATTAGGGAATCAAAATGAAGAATACTATTTATTGGTATCTAGAACTTTCTTCTAGCGATCCACAAAACATTCGCATAAGTTAATCAGTTAGGGAGGAAATGACTTAGGCCTACCATTGGATAGCTTGAGCCTTGCAAGCCCAAAACCCTAAACATTATACACTTGCACAACCAATTTGGACCTAATCCCTTTTTCTTTCGATACACCACTACTAAAATTCACTAAGGCAAAAAATCCATACCTATTAGCACATCTTTCATTGAGTTTATGCCTTTTGCTATGTGAATTACAAAATTTAAATAGATGGTGTAAAGCACTTTGATAAGCTATTTATTGGTGAAGAAAAAAAAGAGAAAAAAATATGAGTATGTATCAAAAGAAAGGAGAAGAAAAACAAAGGATTGAAGAAAGAAGAAGATAATACAAAAACGGGGAAGTATAATAATTGTGAAGTCTAGGGGTGCTTTTATAATATTGACGTATGTTAGGGTAATTACATAACAAGAGGCTCAATCGTGATCTAGGTGGGATAAGAACCGTCGAGTTTATCTTTGATTACCCAACCTATAATCTTTTATCCTAAGCCAAAAAGTTACATACTAATACAAGTTCTAAGGATCCAACCTTGCTAATCCTAACTAGTGTCGTGGAGAGCGTGTGAAAAGGCAAGCTTATGGATATCAATATTGATACTTATAAGTTTTGAAACACTAATGCCTACCTTATTAAGATTGTTATTTTCTCATCACATTTGTTATGGATGATTGTAATTTTATTTCTAGGAAAGAGTGAAAGATAGTTAAGAGTAATATGGGAGGAATTTAAAGATAAAGTTATATTTAGAAAAGTCTGCTACAATATTTTCTATGCAATTACAACATCAAATTTCTCTTAGAATTCATAGCAACCAGCTTACGGAAGAAAAATTAATTATTGTTAATCCAAATGCTTAAATTAGTTTGCTTGGGGACTAGCAAACACTTACGTCTGGGGGTATTTGATGAGTACAATTATATAAGTCTTTTTTACTATCATATTTGTAATCATGTCCACTATTATCTACCTCCTTTTTTTTATAATTGCATGAAAATAGTTAAGAATTTGAATTATCATGAATAGAAGAGCACAATATAGATTTTCCTTTATTTCCTTTATTAAGTTATTTATTTATTTATCCATTAATATTCTTAATGCAGGTATTGTAAGTCCTTGGAACTAAATGTCTTTGAGCAAATAGAGGTGTTCACAGATCCAACATGACTGTTGGCAAAGGCCTTGGATTGGGCACACATGAGTGGGGACACACCCATGTCACTACCCTTGTCCTTCGCTCGAAAGATCATAGAGCTTGGAAGAAAAGGCGTAAAAATTTACAAGAGCACCACACGGGTAGGCACACGCCCGTGTACTTATCAGGAAGACTCAAAGGTCTGATGCCAAACAAACCCGTGTGTGGAGCCATAAAGAACACACGACAATGTTACCAGCCGTATCAAATAACACGGCTCACAACCAGGCGCATCTTTTCATACCGAACCTCCAAGACGCACAGTTTTATACCCTACACCGCCTATGACACGACCGTGTTGGAACCCATTTTCAACCTCTGTTTGAAAAAAGACTATTAAAACCTGCATAAAAAATAGAAAAGGGACTTTTTTGGATTCAAGGACTTGGAGAATTTTTGGAGGACGAAAGTAGAGCACTGAGTCGAAGGCGAAGTCAAAGGAGATAATCCGTATGGTTTTAATTTTTATGTATCTCTTTTAATTTCCCCTTCTCTTAGTGGATCTAAACTTTATTTTACATTTCTCATGAGACTTATTTTTCTGAATCTATTCATTAATCATGTATGTTGGTCTTCATTTCGGATTTGTGGTATTTTATTCTTATGTGTGGTTTTAAATAAAGAGATTGATCATAGATTTGAAGTTAGTATTTGTTTTATATGAATTCTAAACTTCTAGATTGAGAAATTAGATGGTTGTGATGATGGTTTATAATTTCATTCTCTAGTGTTCTTTCTCTTTGTATTTCAAATTTCATGATCGAGAGATATGTTGTTTGGATAACGACAATACAGATAATGAGATTCGTGGTATCTTAGAGATAGGATTTCATGAATTTTTGTATTAGATAGGTTTACTTTATATTAATGCAAATTTGAGTGTTGTGAATTGTTCGAGAGAAAATTTACTCAACTAAAGTTTAGGTATTGAATTGCTTGAGAGATAATTCGATAAATATTGAACCGTTAAAATACAACGAATTTGATAATATTGTTAATACATGGTAACATAGAATTTATTTAATGAGTGAATATTCTCATGTGATTACTCTTAGACTCTCTACTTTTTACCATCCTTAATCCTCCAATGTCACTTTATCCAATTAGTCCTAGTAATGTTAAATTAGAGTAACAACCAATTTTAAATATTTGTACGATAATAGAGTGAGAGTGTGTACGAGTACTTGAAAAAACCATGAGGAATACAACATGAGATTAAGATTTCTCCTATACTATGATTGATAGGTGCACTTACTTGAGATTAAAATCAATTTAGCTTATACCTATCTACATAGTTTATACTGGAGTAGAAATTATCGCATCACGTACGTACGACCGACTATGTCCCAAGGTAGGTAGGGGGAGAGAGAGCTCGGAAAGTGTTCAACCAGTTTGAGCCCAGATCCTGTTTCTATACTAGGGCCTGTTGAGACATAAAGGCATCCAGAATGGCCGTATGCGTCTGTCCCAACTCTGATTGTTGGAATTGAGTGGGTATGGAAGGGGCGGGAGTCCCCCTACTAGCTCTACTTGGGAGAGATCTACACGTAAGGTATAAACCTATGGTCAGTTTTGTCAATCGTAAGGTAAAAATTTGACATACTTAGTGTGAATTACATATGGGCACACCACTGCTTCCGCAAAATCAGTTTGCCCCCAAACTGACTAATCGAACGGGGGTGGCTCCATTGTTGAATGACTTCTTTAGTTCAGGATCGTAGCAACCTAATACCATTTGTAAGACCCCCCCCCCTCCCGGAACACAAAGCACGGCACGAAGGGAGTCTTATGTACAGAATAGCAGCCTTGCGGTAGCATTAGCACATATGCTAACCTGTACTTCAGGACGCCTATCTTACTAGCTAAACATATCATTCATTCCAACCCAACATAAGAATATAGAATAGAAGAAGTGGTATTCTAAGTCAACGCACTCGATGCCATGGGTCTAGGAAATATTCTAAGTCCAGCTCGTCTTATATATTCGACGAATTCGTCAGGTATTAATGACGATATTCCACGAAAATTATTGTTCTCAACTCAAAAGTTATACTCGACGAATTCGTCGGATATCCACGATTATATCCTACAAATTTTTACTTGTCGAGTCTGGCGCACCTCGAGCCTGAGTAAACTCCCTTGAATCAAAAACACGTGTGAGGGTTCTAGCAGGAAACGGGATGTTACACATTCTACGTCCCATTGTCGGTAAAAAGACGGCTCTTTTTATATGTTAGAGAGTTACTGCTTGTGGTAGCAGTACCTCCTGGCAGTAGCTATATTAGGTAGCCTTTTCTTCCTTTGGCAATTTTTATCTTTGGCAACCTTCATTTTTGGAAACTTTCTTTGTCCAAATTAGGAAAGTTTTGATCTTTTGGAATAGGCATTTTTGGTTCCTAGTTTTTTTCCCAAAAATGGACCTTCCAACAGGCTATCCCCTAGCAGTAGCAGTATTGCCCGACGGTAGGACATTCCTTCACAAGAAGTTTCGTTCCACCGCTGAGGCTTTCGCTGGCAATAACGATATAACCTGCGGTAGCAATACAGCTGGCGGTATCAATAGATATTTTAAATCTTTACCTTTTTATTTGTTCTTCAGTGGGATACTTATCATGTAGTTCCTGCACATTATAAAAACACAGAACACATGATCAATTACAAACTAGGATTTGTCATTCTCAAATCAAGAGATGTGGAATGTTTATTCCAACTAACTCCCCCTTCTTATAATAACAAATCCATTATGATGAGATAATGAATAAGACAAAGTGTTTGTGTTTATAAGTGGTTGATAAGCTTTTATAAGCATACTAGATAGAGACTCTGCCTACTTAGATGCTTCCTAAGTTGTCCTCTCCCTAAATGTTGTATTTATTAAAATTCTTTCTCCCCCTTTTGGTATTATCAAAAGCAGGTTGGGTAAGTGTTTGGAAAAATACATACATCTTCTTGATTCATGTAGAGATAATATAGAGGTTATCATGTCATAAATTACTTTTATATTTTTAATGGTAAGATCGTGCGTAGAGTAGTTTTGCAGTGAAAAGTGAATATGTGGATTCAATGTTGAATGAGAACATATTTTATCAATTGTTATGTAAGAGTTAGAATGAGAGTTATAATTTAGAGATGTGATGGTAGAAGAATAAAAGAAATGAATGTGGCCATAGTTGAAGATGACACTACCATGATAGAGAAAAAAACTATGAACCACGATATGTTAATTTCAAAAAATTTTACAAAGTATGATTTTCATTATCGACAGAAGATATCATTTCCAATGTTAGGAAATTTGCAAGTCAAACACACTAGATACAATGTAGAGATCATGTAGTTATATATAATGTTGTTACTAACTGTAACACCTCCATCCGTCACAAGGAATATAACAAAAGGTCCAGCCGGGGCCCACACCATATTCCACAAAAAGTTAGTAGAGTTATGCAATGAATCCAAACCATACGCACATCATAATTCAGAGTTACATTTTAGTATAAGCTTTTTAAGTAAAAGAATCCACCACCAAAAATGTTTATTAACCAACAAGTAGGACTGATATTCAAAATACAAAAAGAGTTTGGCCTTAAGGCCTTACAAAATTTCCTTCACAAAAGGTGTTTCACGTATATAGGCACACAGGCCGGCCACACATGACAATAAGTAAATACTTCACTTGGCATTCGGGGGCCAGCATAGAACAAAGGCGCTTCAGCCCGCTAATTCCCACTTAACTCTCTAGCACCTGCACTGGGACAATCCGCAAGGATGTGGTTAATAAGACAATAATTAGCATTGGCTGACAAAATTATAACTACCCCACCCCTCACTCTGGGCGGCAGTGCTCCATCCCCGGGAGTACGCAACTTGTATATATATTGGCATAAGAATATGCAATTTAATCACCATTCACCACAGACATTAGCACAAATGACTGCATGCCCCGTGCACTCAGGGCACATTTTTGGTGTACTAGATTCCCAGTCCTAGCACTATACTCAGTGATGGTTCAACATTTGTGCTTATAGGTCTTTTCGGCCCATAGCCTAAGACCCTCTCTCCTATGATATGACAAAGTCAAAGACGCTCTATTACCTTGATATACAAGACAGTAACTTACTCCAAGTCGATTGTTATTATACGGGTACCGTTCAGCCACAACCCATTGCTCATGTCACTGGGTGCGACAAGACACGATGCGGTCATCCTCCCCTTGCCAATTCACAGACATAACCACATTATGTTTCAGGGCTGGAATGCATGGCCACCATAGCTAGATACTTTAAGCTCACATCTCAACACATTGGCCTCCTAGTCTCCAAAAGATAGGCCTCCCAAACAAAGCTCACTGGGAGCTACCGCTAGCTGTAGCACTACCGTCGGGCGGTATTTGACACAACTACAATCCTACCCTAAAATATGGATATTTTCCTAGAGTACACCTCAATTACTACCTACAGCAAGCTTCACACCCCAAAACTATGCAAAACTACACATTTACCCATAGAGTCTTCTTCGGCACACAAATAAATCACCACCTATCGAGACCAACCTATCTAGATGGGTTTCACACAATATGCCTATATTCATACCTAGATTCTGAACTCTATATACAATTTCTACCAAGGATACAACCGATCGACCCATCGTAAGAGTTATTTCAACTTGTTTGTGGAGTATCTTCCCTAATATGCCAAAAAAGGACTAGCATGTCCAAGGTTTTTAAGAGAAGAATTATTAACCTTGGCGATAGTTTAGGGGCCATGAGCTTGCACTTAATGCATATGGAAATGTCTGCAGTGCTTTCCTCTCCGCATCCTAGCTTTGACTTGCTACTCTGGTAACAAGAACACCTCCATACTCTTCTTAAGGGTTGTTCTAGACTTCTCCTTCTTTTTTCTCTTCTCCTCTCTCCTTCTCTCTTTCTCAGTGAACAAGATAGAGAGTTTGTAACTTAGAATGACCAAGTATTACCTCCCCTCAGCCTCTTAGTAATCTAGGTTGTTCTCTCAGCCACAGGGTCTCTACCTCCTAAGGAGTGGATTGCCAAGATTCAATCGAGCTTTCAATTGAAAGAGCTACCGCGATGTGGTAACTTGATATCGTCACACAATAGCTTAGGTAGTGGTGGTGGTCTCATACAGCACTGCTCTGCCACTCAATGGCTTCCTCGACACCCCTTAACACATGGTACTCCTACCGCCAGTAGTACCACTACCGCCACTCGGTAAGTTCAAGTGATAATGGTTGAATTAATTTAGCTGGATACTGCCAGCGCTTGCCCTGCCGCTTGGTGGTAACTTCCAGTGACCAACTTCCTGTTGTTTTTAGGAAATTTGGGGAAATAGAAATCTTGCATCCTTTAAGAAATTTTTTCTCAAAATGACACTTAACAGGAAACAACACAGAAGTAAAAAAACATATATAGTGTACCTCAACGGAACAGCTTGGGGAACTCTTCTCATATGGTCTTCTCTTGCTCCCAAAATAGCTCCTCACGACCATACTTGTCCCAAAAGACTTTGAACATTCTAATCTATTTATTTTGTAACCACTTAACCTCTGTGTCCTCTATTTGAATGGGATTGACTTTCGTCGTCAACCTACTATCGACCGACACTTGATCCACAGAAACCACTTGCACAAGCTATTTCACATCCTTCCACAACACCGATATGTGAAGCACATCGTGCAAACCACTAAGTTTAGCTGAATAATTCAATCGATAGGCAGCTTCACCAATTATCTCAATGATTTCAAATGGCCTAAGGTATCTCAGACTTAGATTTTTCAAGCGTGGAATCCTAGATACACCCTTGAACGACTTTATCTTGGGATACAACCAATCACCTACCGCAAACTCCATGTTTCGGTGTTTGGCCTTACAGTTCTTTTCTCTCATATCCTGAGCCATCAATAAATGCTCTCAAATCAATCGTATCATAGAAGTTCCATCTTCAACTTCTTTTCACTTACGCAGCTTCGATTCACCCCAATATACCCAAGCCAATAAAGTAGGGCACTTCCTACTGTGTAGGGCCTCGAAGGGTACCATATAAATACTTGCTGGTAGAATATCTTCCATCTCTTATTGAGGATGAAAGGCACACACTGGAAGCATATCTTCCATCATTATTTTTACCATCTCGGCCTGACCATCCGATTGAGGATGAAAGGCCATTCTAAACTTCATCTTGGTAGCCAATAGTTGATGAATAAGACTCTAATCATTTGAAGTGAAATGCCTGTCTCGGTCACTCATGATGCTATAGGGCATATCGTTCAATCATATTATGATGTCAACATAAAGCTTAGCAATTTTTTTCCATTAAATCATCCCTCCTGTTCGGAATGAAGTGTGATACGTTTGTCAAATTATTAACGATCACCCAAAAGACATCCTTCCCTTTCTGAGATCTTGGCAAGACGTGCACGAAATAAATAGATATGTCATAGAACATCCACTCTGGTATCGACAATGACTTCAAAAAACAACCTAGTTTCTGACATTTAACCTTCACTAGGGAGCAAGTTTGACACTTCACCACATATTGAGCTATGTCCTTCATCATCCCTTGACACCAAAATAGATTTTCCATATCCTTGAACACCTTTGTACATCATTTCCTCCCATAATTTTCCCAAATTCGGGACACACATCCATTTGTCCTTTCATATGGGACCATCTTCAAAGGAAAATTGGGCATTTAAACTATCTATAGTCTCTTCCAAATAGCATTTCATGCTGCCATCCAGCTACAACGCTTCCCGAATCTTGTCCGCGAGATCATATTCTGTTGGAACACCCTATTACTAATTTGGGCAAGGATCACTATGTTTCTCTTAGGAAACCAGGTTGACCTAGTTGTATAGTGTAAAGGTCAACATTAGAATGAGTCTAGGGCTTAGAACTTAGGTTTGAAGCTGCCCCCAAGGACCATTCAAGCTCAGGATTTCAAGCTAAGTAAAGAGATAAAAATAGTCGAACGACGGTCGACTATCGTCGAGCTCCGGTCGACGATCGTCGAGCTTAGGTTGACTACTTATGTCCTCAGCCTTCTGCTTGTTGCTGGCTTCGGTCGACTATCGTCGAGCTTCAGTCTGACGATCGTCGAGCTTTGGTCGACCATCTCTGGCTGTGCTTAGGTCGACTATTTCTGGGAAAGTTTAGGTCGACGATCTCTGTTTGCTTCAGGTCGACGTTTTCTGTTGAAGTCTAGGTCCACGATCTCTGTCTTAATCAGATCGACTATTTCTGCCAGACCAAGAATATCTCAGATCGAAGTTTTCTGTCTACTGCTTATCTTCAATATCTCTGAGCTCTGGTCGACGATCGTGGAGCTCAGATTGACGTTTTCTATCAGAATGATCTATTCTTTCTCTGAGCTCTGGTCGACGATCGTGGAGCTCAGATCGACGTTTATTTTGAGAGATCGACGTTCTTAAGGATTCAAATGCTGCCGGTCTTTGGAATGTTTTCTCAGCATTTAATTTCAAGAAGATTTGCCAGCCGTTTTCATTTATTCTGGAACAAGTTTCAAGGAATTATTCAGGAATGTTTTTATTGGACATTCCTCTAGAAGACAAATCCTTTATGGAAGGCATTTAATGTCTGATAACGGCTATCTTGGAAGAATTATATTCAGAGAATAAGATCGTCTTCTCCAACACTACTACTCACCAAGAAAATCAATCAAGAGTAAATACACGATAGAATCAAGAGACACACACTGTTACAGAAGAACAAGAAGAATTAAGCTGTGAAAGATAACCATCCTCTTGCTTACAGAAAAGTGATCAAAGCCTCATCTCAAAGAACTCCAGACACCTCATATTTCAGCCTCTTTGCTGAAACAATTCTTTGCTGGAGATCTAAAGATCTGAAGACCTATCACCCTAGAGCAAAGCTTCCATTCCTGATTCACTCAACATCTCAGGGGGAGCCTTGACAACAAAAGATCCACTAGTCTTCTCTCATTTGATTTGAGAACAGAGAAGACAATCTCACCTCTTTACCTTTTTCTTTCTCCTGCTGTAAAGGATTCTTGAACTCCCTTCAAAAGTTCTGTCTGGTTCTGAGAGCCTTGTCAAAACTCAGTGGTGGCAAGACACCTTATCAATAAATCCAGTTTTGGTTTTTGAGCACCTTGTCAAAAGCTCATTGGTGTCAGGACACCTGATCAACTCATCCTGAGTGGATTCCTACCAAGGGTGGTAGAAGAGTGGATGTACCCAGGTTTTTGGGGAACCACTATATTTCCTTGTGTCTTCTGGTGTGTTTGTGTGATTTGTTTGCTGTGTGCTGTGCTCTTTACTTCTTGGTTTTTAACTTCTTACTAAGCACTCTACACTATATCATAAATTGAATTTTATATGTGCTGTTTATTTCAACTGTGAAAAATTATTTTAAAATACTCTATTCACCCCCCCTCTAGAGTTGAGATAGATCTTACCCTCACTTTCAATTGGTATCAGAGGCAGGTTGGTTGCTCATACAGGCTAACACCTGAACCAAAAGATCCTTGATAAGATCAATCTCTTAAGAGGATTATTTTCTATACATCTATCTATTTATTTAAAGACATGGCACAGAACAAAGATTATGCAAGCACCAGACCACCAGTGTGCAACCTTTCCAAGTTTGCACTCTGGAAGGCAAGGATTAGATTATACATGAATTCTATTGATGAAGATATTTTCAACTCTGTCTTGACAGTTTGTCCAAGTCCACCAGCAAGCTCAAGCACAAATGCTGTTCCACCTCCCTCAGGAATAGATGCAGACATAAAGAAATGGAAAACTGCAGATGCAAAGGCCATGAACATCTTAGCTCAGACAATGTCTGATGAGATATTTCAGAAAGTAGCTGACTGCAACTCAGCCAAAGGAATTTGGGACAAGCTCTCTGAAATTGTCTCAGGGTCTGCTGATGAAAGGAAAGATAGAAGATCTCATCTGATAAGCCAATATGAGAACTTCTAAAGGGAGAAGCTGAATCAGTGGCTGACATGTACAATAGACTAAGTCTAATTGTCAATGAGTTAAAAACCCTGGACAAAGAAATCTCACTGACTGAGTTGAATGACAAAATCCTGATGTGCTTCCCCAGCACTTGGGATTCAAGAATCTGGCCAATCAAAGATGCCAGAAGTCTAAATGAGATTACCACTGAAGCTCTCCTGGGCAAGCTCAAATCCTATGAGCTGCTCATTAAAAATAGAGAAGAAGAACTAAAGGCTACTTCTCCAGCCACAAGGAAAGAAAAGACCATAGCCTTCAAAGCTGCAGAAGAGGAGCCTGAAGATAAAGCTACAGGAAATGATGAGCTCATAAGTCTACTGGCCAAAAGATTCTACAAGATGTCCAGAAAAGACTTCCGAAAGAGACCATACAAGGGTCATGATAAACCAAGGTATGATAAATCAAATAACAATAAAGAAATTATATGCTTTGGTTGCAGGAAACCAGGCCACATTGTGCCTGACTGTCCAAAAAACAAGAATAAGGACAAGAAGGAAAGAAGAGAAAGAAGAAAAGAAAAGGAATACAAGAAGAATAGCTCAGACAAAGCCTCCTCCAGCAAGAACAAACATACAAGGAAGGGCTTTGTTGCTGAGACATGGAGTGAGACTGAAGAGGAATCTGAAGCCTCATCCAGTTCCAGTGATGATGAGGATGATGCAGATGAAAAAGAATTTTGCATGATGGCTATCAATGCCTCACAGCAAAACTCTGATGAAGAATCAGAATCAGATTCAGAAACTCAACCAAATGAAGATCAGGTAATCAACTCTTTTGATTTTAATTCTGAGGACTTCAAAGATGAATTTAAGACACTGTGCCTAGATTTATTAAAATCTTAGAAGGAGATAATCTCTCTCAGGAATCAATTATCTGAGCATAGTGTCCTAAACTCAAAGAACCTCAAACTCTCTGAGGAGTTAGAATGCTGTAGGGAGGAGATAGCTTTACTAAAAAGTGAACTATCAAAGGCCAAAAAGTTTGAAGAATCCCTAAATGGGAGAAGTATCAGACTGATGGACATCACAAGCACAGTGAACTCTAGATTTAATAGCACACTGGGCTTGGGTGCCTCATCCAGCCAACCTATAATATTATCAACTCCAATCAAATTTGTCTCTGACAAAGGAAAGGGAGTAATAGAGGTAGCTAGGAAGAATGCAGATCTGTCAGAGAAAGATTCAGTTCAACAGATGGCGTCGAGCAGAGCTCGACGATCGTCGAACAGAGCTCGACGATCTAACCACAGATCGTCGACCTCAGCTCGACGATATCAAAACTCTGAACTTCAGTATAATCGATCTTCGAACAGAGATCGATGATCTGACCCAAGATCGTCGACCTCAGTTCGACGATCGTCGAACAGAAATCAGGACTGTGAACATTCCTTCAATGACACATCTAGACTCAACCCTAGAGGTCCCACATCCCAAGGCTTTAATCCCTATACTGAATGGATAGTACCTCCTAGGAGATACCATCCTGAAGGTTATAAGGATCAACCTGGGATGTCTTTTATTTCAGAATTCAAGGGATATCAACCTAGGCCCAAGGTTAACTAGGTCAAAAACAAATATGTTGTTTTTGTGCAGGTGAAGACCTATCCAGCATCAAACCATCAACGGTATCTGGATAGTCGGTGCTCAAATCACATGACAGGGGTCCAGGACAACTTCACTTCCTTTAAAGCCAAGCTTGGACCCAAAGTAATTTTTGGAGACTCAAGCTTTGGAACTACAAAAGGATATGGTTCAGTCCAAATTGGCCCAGTCACTTTCAAGAAGGTGGCATATGTTGAAGGACTCAAGCACAACTTGATAAGTATCAGTCAACTGTGTGATGAAGGATATCAAGTGACATTCAACAAAGCCATATGCAAGGTCAAGTCAGAGGACAACACAACTGTGTTGACATGTAACAGAAGAGGTAACATTTACTTAGTGGATTTTCATTCACCTGTAGTAGATATTTGCCTGTTCAATTCCATTTCAAAATCTAATATTTTATGGCATAAGAGACTAGGGCATATTAACCTTAGAACCATTGCTAGGCTATCCAAAGACAACCTTGTTAGAGGACTACCTTCTGGTCCCTACAAGAAGGAAGGACTTTGCAAGGCTTGTCAATTAGGCAAGCAAACTAAAAGTTGTTTTAAATCAATTAATAAGAGTGATTCACCTAGGATTTTGTACATGTTGCACATGGATCTTTTTGGACCCATATCTGTACAAAGCCTAGGAGGGAAATCCTATACTTTAGTGGTTGTAGATGACTTCTCAAGATTCACTTGGGTATTCTTTCTGAGGAAGAAGTCTGATAACTTCAAGTGTTTGACAGATTTTCTCAAATGCATTCAGATTGAGTTCGACACTCACATTGCCCTGATCAGAAGTGATCATGGGACAGAGTTTGATTCTCTTCTCATGCAAGAGTTCTGTCAAAGTGAAGGGATCAGGCACACTTTCTCAGCTCCTAGAACTCGTCAACAAAATGGGGTAGCTGAAAGGAAAAATAGAACACTCATTGAATCTGCAACTACATTATTGGCAGATGCTCACCTACCTCTATCCTTTTGGGCTGAGGCAGTGAACACCTCCAACTATGTGTTGAATAGAAGCCTGATACACAAACTGAAGGGCAAGACTCCCTATTAATTGCTCAAAGGGAAGAAACCTAAAATAGGCTATTTTAAAGTTTTTGGTTGCACTTGTTTTATTCATAATAATGACAAGAAATATCTAGCAAAATTCCAAGCTAAAGTTGATGAAGGAGTGTTTCTGGGATACTCCATGATCAGCAAGGCCTATAGGGTTTATAATAAATCTTCCTGTAAAATTGAAGAATCTGTTCATATTATTTTTGATGAAGCTAACATGTCTTTCAAGGAAAAGAATGCTTCTACCATAGAACCTTTGCAGGTACATTCTCTAGCTGAAGACTTGAACAAATTGCAAGTTGCTGAAAAGAATGAGAGCAGTGATGATGAACAAGAAGTTCAACATCTGGAAGAAAATCACCTTGAAGAGCCAGTTGTTGTTCCACAAGAGGAAACAACAACACAGGTTGGTGAACCATCAACACCCCCTGTTGATCTAGTAACAACAAGAAACCATCCAATCTCTCAAGTAATTGGAGACATCTCAGCTGGTGTGCAAACTAGAAATCAGGTCAACCAGAACCTGATGCACACTTGCTTCCTCTCTCAAATTGAGCCTCAATCCATTCAAGATGCAGAGCAAGATCCACACTGGATCATTGCAATGCAAGAGGAGTTGCATCAATTTGAAAGGAACAAGGTTTGGGAACTAGTGCCTAAGCCAAAGAATCATCCCATTGTTGGAACAAAGTGTGTATTCAGGAACAAGCTGGATGATCAAGGAGTTATAGTCAGAAACAAGGCAAGGCTAGTTGCTCAAGGGTACTCTCAACAAGAAGGAATAGACTATGATCAGACCTTTGCACCAGTTGCAAGGTTAGAAGCCATCAGAATATTCCTAGCCTATGCTGCTCACAAAGGTTTCAAAGTGTACCAAATGGATGTAAAGAGTGCATTTCTCAATGGGGACATCAAAGAGGAAGTCTATGTTAGACAACCTCCAGGTTTTATCTCTCTAACTCACCCTGATTATGTTTACAAATTGCATAAAGCATTATATGGTCTCAAGCAAGCTCCTAGAGCATGGTATGAGACCCTAGCATGCTTTCTTCTGGAAAATGATTTTGTTAGGGGGGAGAGTAGACCAAACTCTTTTTATTAGAACCCATAAGTCCCATACCCTACTAGTGCAAATTTATGTAGATGACATTATATTTGGTTCTACTGATTCAAACTTGTGCAAAAAGTTTTCCAAGCTTATGCATTCTAAATTTGTAATGAGTAGCATGGGTGAGCTGTCCTTCTTCTTAGGACTGCAAGTCAAGCAACATGCTGAAGGCATATTTATTTCTCAAACCAAGTATGCAAAAGAAATGGTTAAGAAATTTGGTATGTCTGATGCATCATGTATGAAAACACCCATGCCCTCAAATGCTGTAATAGATGCTGATGAACATGGGAAACCTGTTGATCAGACAACATATAGAGCAATAATTGGCTCTTTATTGTACCTTACAGCTAGTAGGCCTGATATAATGTTTGCTACATGTATTTGTGTTAGATTCCAAGTTAGCCCTAGAGAGTCACACTTAATCTTAGTTAAGAGGATTCTTAGGTATGTTAAAAGTTGTCCAAATCTAGGTCTCTGGTATCCAAAAGATTCAGCATTTGATTTAACTGGATTTTCAGATGCTGATTATGCTGGATGCAGAATAGACAGGAAAAGCACCAGTGGAACTTGTCAGTTCCTTGGTGATAGACTTGTCTCTTGGTTTTGTAAGAAGCAAACATCTGTGTCAACTTCAACTACTGAAGCTGTGTATATGGCTGCAGGCAGTTGTTGCTCACAAATATTGTGGATACAAAATCAGCTTCTAGACTATGGTTACAACTTAGAGAAGTCAAAAATTTTCTGTGATAATACTAGTGCTATCTCTATAGCACAAAATCCAGTCCTCCATAGTAGGACAAAACACATAGAAATTTGGCATCACTTTCTGAGAGATAATGTAGAGAAAAATAAAATTGAACTTCAATATATCCCAACTGATTTGCAAAGGGGAGATATTTTCACCAAGCCTTTGGATGAAAAGAAACACAGCTTCTTCCTAAATCAGTTAGGCATGTTAGATGGAGGAAGCCTAAACTAAAGTACAAGTCTTTGAAAAGCTAAAACAGACCAAGACTAGGTAAAAAATCAATTCTTTTTGTGTCTGTAGAACAAGTTTTTGTCTCTGAACTGCGCTCGACGTTTTCCCAGAAATCGTCGAACGAAGATCGACGATTTTCCAAAAATCGTCGACCAAAGATCGACGTTCCCGAAGTCATCGATCTGAGTTCAGAGTCTTCGCTAGATCTAGGCTTTTTCTCCTTCTGTTCAAAGGCCGTCGAGCAGAGCTCGACGCGTTTCAAACATCGTCGAACGGAGATCGACAATATTGACGTCTCTTCAGATTCCTTCTGCAGCCCAAATCGTCGAGCTAAGTTCGACGCTTCTTCGAACTGAGCTCCACGATTTTCCTTTTTCGCGTCGAACCCTAATATAAAATCATTTTTTGGCCGCCGCTCGTCGTTTACGCCTTCATACTCTCTGCAAATTCTTTTTCCCTCCAAACCTTCTACACTTGGTCGCGTTTGTTCAATCTTTGCAGGTACAGATGGCTTCAACTGTTGCCGCCCTTTCGAAGATGAAATTTGATACAGGATTCGATATAGACATAAGCTCATTTGATGGAAGCAATCAGCGCTTCAAAGATATTCTCAATCTGTTCAGAGATCAACAACTGTTGGAAATAATGACTTGCAGAATGAAGATCGCTTCAGATGAAATAAAAGAATGGTGCTATTCAGCGACAGATGAGAATGAGAATTCTGTCGTCGGCCTCATAAAAGGGACCCAGGTACAACTGTCCCTGGCCCTCTTAACTGAAGTGTTTCATCTCAGTTCTGGAGAAGATTCCATCGAGTTATCTGAAGAAGAATATGATTCCATGCTTGATCGAATGGGTCACAATGCTGTGAATCCTAATAAACTGCTAAAGAAGAATCTGTCATTGGAATTTCAGTTTTTGGCTGATATAGTTGGGAAAGTGCTGCTGGCCAAGCACACTGCCCATGATACAATTTCAAGATATCAGTTTTGTCTGATGGGAGCTCTGTTGGATAAGAAACATCTGAACTGGGGATCAATTTTCTTCAATCTGATTAAGAAAAAGATCAATAAGACTGCCGTGAGTTTTGGGAGAATCTTAGGGGTCTATCTGCACCACAGATGCCCTGAGCTGTTAACCTTCTCTGGGATGTTCATCAATGCATCCAAGAGGCTCTCCTGTGCCCTATTCAGCAAATGGGACAGGCAAATCATTAACCCTACAAGAGCTACTGCACCACTTCCTTCTGGCACAAGGACTGCTTCAGTCACTCTACCAGCAGAAGTGTTGCCTGCCTCTCTTTCTCCTCCAGTTGTATCTACCCCAGCCATTTCCTCCTCACCACCAGTCACAACCATAACCACAGCATCCCCAATTACCATTTCCTCACCAGTTTCATCCCCTCCTGTATCCACCTCAGAGGAATTCCATCCTCTCTTCTCTTATTCAACCTTCACCCTACCATCTTTTTCCCTTGCAGATGATTCCTTCATGGATGATTCTCCCTCCACTCCTGCTGAGCCACCCTCTACCTCATCCTTTCAACAAATGCTTCATGACATTCTCTCCCAACCATCCTTCACACCCTCTCTCTCTTCACCTATCTCCACCTCAACCTTTTCTATCTCCACAATTCCACCCTCAGAGCCCTCCATTCCTACCTCCACACCTTCAGCTCCAGCCCACATCCCTCTATCTACCTTTACTCCTACCTCTGCTCAAGCCCCATTTGAGCATGTAGATCTTCCAAGATTGGCAGACAGACTTTATGAGTTGTTAGCTCCCAGGCTGACATCTCTGTTGGAGACCTCCCTGGCTCCACTCCTGAAACAAGTTCAGGAGCTGTCCACCAAGCTTTCTTCCTTTTCCTCCTCCCAGGCAATCCCTTCTACTGGGTGCCTTGGTTCAGCTCTCCTTTAACCAAGGCAGGGGGAGATGCTTTATGAAGAAGTGGATGTGCCAGTGGATGCTCCTGTTTTTGCTCCAGCTCCAGCTCCTGCCAGTGGATGTGCTTTTGCACTAAATCTTCAGAGCCTGCTATCTCAATTTGATACAGTTCATTTCAGATTTCTGCCAGTACCTCTCACTGAAGATCTGTCTAAGGCCATTGTGCCTGTATCTGTTTGTGATCCCAGCATCATTGAATCCTATATCAATTCCTGGAAGGCTGTGAATATTCCTGATGCTGCTACTAAGGCCATTGTGCCTCCTGTTGTTGAAACTGCTGCTGCTGCTGCTGAAGATATAGAGATGATTCCAGCAACTGCTGATGAAGAACTTGCTTCCTACCTAGAAGATCCCACACCTGCTGCTATGCCTGCTCCTGTCCAAGTGTCTGCTGCTGTTGTTGCTCCTGTTCTGACCTCTGATTAGTTAAAGCTACAAGAAAAGTACTTGAAAAGCATTGATGATCTGTAAGACAGACCACAAAGCTCAGATAGTGACTAATTCCAGACTGAATCAGATGACTCAGCCCATACCATTGCCAAGAAGAGGAAAGCTAGAAGCAAAGCCATGATGTCAGTTCCTCCAGCTACAGCAAAAGACTCCAATGATATTCCCTACTACATTCTGCATGATTGCCCCATTTCTGAGCCATGGATGCAATACTCCAAGAATCAACAGAAAGCTATGAAGAAGAGAAGGAATCTAGATAAATATGAAAAAGATCTTCCCAATATCAGCCTCCTCCTCCTCCTCCAGATTTTGGATCTGGCTCAGCCCCTCAAGCTCCAGCTTCAAGGCAAAGCTCCTCCCAATCTTTTCCAAAATACTATCAAAGGGGACAACATCAAAGAGGATATCAACCCAGAAGGGTTCATTATAGAGGAAATCAGAGAGGACAAAGATCTTATCAAAGGGAAGGACAAGGCCACTCTGACTCTTCTTCAGGTCCTTGCCCTTACAGGCTGAAAGACAAAATTGTTTCCAGGACTCCTCCTGCTTCTGAATCTCTCAACAGGTATGAACCTCCTATTCCTTTTGAGGATCCCGAGAACAATCCTATATCTTGGACAGCAAGAATGAAAGAACTAGCTGCTCTTGATCAATTAAAGAAAGCCAGAGAGCAAGGCATGGACATCTCCAATATAACAACTTTATCAGATCAAAGGAAGAAAGAATTGGAAAGATATGCTTCTAGAAAGTTTTTCAACCCAGAAGACTACATGAAACTGCACCCAGAGGCTGTAGTTCCAAGGCCAAGATCTCAAACTTCTCTAGGTGCACAGGATGACAGAAGATCAAAGAAAGAAAGTCAGAATCCTAACAGAGAAATTTTGTTTAAAAAGGGAACTGAAAAGAAGTGAACTATGTAAGCTGAACATCATTCTTACTTGGATATTTGCTGTCTTTTTATCTGTGATCTGCATTGCTACTATATATCTCCTCTGCAGTATTGATTTAGCTTTTTTGTTGATGTATGCTTATTTATTTCCTATTTTTGTCTGTAAATAGTAATCCTAACCCAAATAGGGGGAGATTGTTGGAACACCCTATTACTAATTTGGGCAAGGATCACTATATTTCTCTTAGGAAACCAGGTTGACCTAGTTGTATAGTGTAAAGGTCAACATTATAATGAGTCTAGGGCTTAGAACTTAGGTTTGAAGCTGCCCCCAAGGACCATTCAAGCTCAGGATTTCTAGCTAAGTAAAGAGATAAAAATTGTCGAACGACTGTCGACTATCGTCGAGCTCCGGTCGACGATCGTCGAGCTTAGGTCGACTACTTATGTATTCAGCCTTCTGCTTGTTGCTGGCTTCGGTCGACTATCGTCGAGCTTCAGTCTGACGATCGTCGAGCTTTGGTCGACGATCTCTGGCTGTGCTTAAGTCGACTATTTCTGGGAAAGTTTAGGTCGACGATCTCTGTTTGCTTCAGGTCGACATTTTCTGTTGAAGTCTAGGTCGACGATCTCTGTCTTAATCAGATTGACTATTTCTGCCAGACCAAGAATATAGATAGTCGATCTCAGATCGAAGTTTTCTGTCTACTGCTTATCTTCAATATCTCTGAGCTCTGGTCGACGATCGTGGAGCTCAGATCGACGTTTTCTGTCAGAATGATCTATTCTTTCTCTGAGCTCTGGTCGACGATCGTGGAGCTCAGATCGACGTTTATTTTGAGAGATCGACGTTCTTAAGGATTCAAATGCTGCCGGTCTTTGGAATGTTTTCTCAGCATTTAATTTCAAGAAGATTTGCCAGCCGTTTTCATTTATTCTGGAACAAGTTTCAAGGAATTATTCAGGAATGTTTTCATTGGACTTTCCTCTAGAAGACAAATCCTTTATGGAAGGCATTTAATGTCTGATAACGGCTATCTTGGAAGAATTATATTCAGAGAATAAGATCGTCTTCTCCAACACTACTACTCACCAAGAGAATCAATCAAGAGTAAATACACGATAGAATAGAGAGACACACACTGTTACAGAAGAACAAGAAGAATTAAGCTGTGAAAGATAACCATCCTCTTGCTTACAGAAAAGTGATCAAAGCCTCATCTCAAAGAACTCCAGACACCCCATCTTTCAGCCTCTTTGCTGAAACAATTCTTTGCTGGAGATCTAAAGATCTGAAGACCTATCACCCTAGAGCAAAGCTTCCATTCCTGATTCACTCAACATCTCAGGGGGAGCCTTGATAACAAAAGATCCACTAGTCTTCTCTCATTTGATTTGAGAACAGAGAAGACAATCTCACCTCTTTACCTTTTTCTTTCTCCTGCTGTAAAGGGTTCTTGAACTCCCTTCAAATGTTCTGTCTGGTTCTAAGAGCCTTGTCAAAACTCAGTGGTGGCAAGACACCTTATCAAAAAATCCAGTTTTGGTTTTTGAGCACCTTGTCAAAAGCTCATTGGTGTCAGGACACCTGATCAACTCATCCTGAGTGGATTCCTACCAAGGGTGGTAGAAGAGTGGATGTACCCAGGTTTTTGGGGAACCACTATATTTCCTTGTGTCTTCTGTTGTGTTTGTGTGATTTGTTTGCTGTGTGCTGTGCTCTTTACTTCTTGGTTTTTAACTTCTTACTAAGCACTCTACACTATATCATAAATTGAATTTTATATGTGCTGTTTATTTCAACTGTGAAAAATTAATTTAAAATACTCTATTCACCCCCCCCCCTCTAGAGTTGAGATAGATCTTACCCTCACTTTCATATTCCACTTCCGTCCAGTTTAAACATGCATTTGGACTAGAGCACCCATCAACAAAAGTGATTTCCCAGGCCTCCAAGTATCGAATAGGGTGATCATCATGCATTTGTATCCAGTTGTCCTGTACTAGAGCCCTGCGACTCAATGCATCTGCGACAATATTTCCCTTCTCGAGAGTATAATGTATCTCGAAGGTGTAGTCATCATGGAACTCCATCCACCTCCATTGTCATATATTCAAATCATTTTGGTTTAACAGGTACTTAAGGCTCTTTTTGTTCGTAAAGATGTCAATCTTCACGCCATACAAGTAATGTCGCCATAGCTTCAAGCGAATATCATAGCCGCCAACTCCAAGTAATGGATTGGATAAATCCTCTCGTGCACCTTTAGCTGTCGAGTGTCATAAGCTATGAACTTCCCAAACTGTAGAAGAACACATCCAAAGCCGCTCCTTGAGGCATCGTTATAGATATAATTGCCTTCTACACCACATGACGAGCACGAAATAGGCATCGTGGTCAGACGACTCTTCAACTACTCAAAAGCTCGTGTGCACTCTTGCGTCCAAAAAAACTTTGATCATTCCTTGTCATTATAGTGAGAGGTAGAGCTATGCGCAAAAATTTCTCTATAAAGCGCCTATAGAAGCAAACGAAACCAAAAAAACTCCTATCTTCTGCCATAGTAGCAAGAATTTGCCACTCTCGTATCGCAACTATCTTTGCCAGATAACAACAATAACTTCTACACTAACCACGTGACCAAGAAAAGACACTAATGCTATTAAAAACTCACACTTCGAGAACTTTATATAGAGTCAATTCCTCCTCATGGTATCCAGAACCAACATCAAATTATTCACATGGTCCTCCTTAGACTGAGTGTATAACAATATGTCATCTATGAAGACGATCAAAAATCGGTCTAAATACTCTTTAAATGTCATATGCATCAGATCCATGAATACCAATGGCGCAATAATCAGCCCAAACGACATCATAGTGAATTCATAGTGTCCATAGCATGTACTAATCATTTTCTTGGGAATATCACTTTCACTGATCCTCAATTGATAATAACTGGACTTCAAATCCAGCTTTGAATAGATAGTTGATCCAACAAGTTGATCAAATAAATCATTGATTCTAAGAATTGAATACTTTTTCTTTTCCGTCACCTTGTTCAGTTCATGGTAGTCAATGCATAGACACAAGATTATGTCCTTCTTCTTAGCAAAGAGGACTGGTGCACTCCAAGGTGACATACTTGGACGTATATATCCTTGCTCTAGCAACTCCTACATCTAAACCTTCAGTTTTTCAATCTCCTTTGACACTACTCGGTATGGTGAGCGCGATATAGGTTTCAAACCTGGCACCAACTCAATAGTGAAGTCGATCTCTCGCTGAGGTGGAACTGTAGGGAGATCCTTAGGAAACACATTTGCAAACTCTGACACAATAAAAATATCACTCAAACAAGACTTCGACTCTACAACCTCCAATAGTATGAAGAATAACTTTACGCCCTTCCGAACTGCCTTGACCACTTGGAGAGTAGACATCAGTATCTTGCTCGATCCTCGTATACAAGAAAATTTATTCTCTCATTCGATTTTTTGTCCTATTGTGACTTCCTTTTAGCTGCAATCAATGTAGGCAAGCTGCTCCGATATCCAATCCATGCCAAATATCACATCAAACTCAGATATCGGCACCACAGATTCTTCCCAGCAAAAGTCAAGACTTCTTATCCTCACCTCAACACTACTCGTACTACTCCCTTACCCATGTGGCAGCATTAGAAACAAAGGCATTTCCTACATTTTCACAATTATAAAAGGTAAATAAAGAGTTATTACTGAACGGGTAAGTATTAGGAAGTAGTCTAGTTATTCTTGTTTGAATACACATATAGTCAAGAACATGGGATAACACATCAAAGGATATAATAGTTGTTAACTGCTTCATACCTTAACTTAATTTTCCATGACCATGGATATTTTCACAGTTAGAAATAAAAGATTCGAGGTAAGCGGTAGACAATCCATCTTGCTTTGTCTTCTTTCAGTTCCTCTTCTTCCTTTTTTAAAATTCCAAGACCGGTGATATTGATTTTGTATTTCTTAGTGTTGGTCTTTTCTGGTGATAATGATTTTCGGTTGTCTTTAGTTAGAATTTGTCAAGTAGTTAATTGAAATTCGTCGAGTAGTCACTTTTAGTTCGTCGAGTAGTCACGTGAGATTAGTCTAGTAGTCACATGAGATTTATTTAGTAGTCGCGTGAGATTCGTCGATTAGTTACGTTAAGTCCGATAGGTAGTACGTAAAGTCCGTTGAGTTTGTCGAGAAGTTTGTAGAGTCCGTCAAGTGATTACGTCGAATTCACTGAGTGATCACGTCGAATTCGTCGAGTGATTTCGTATACTTTGTCAAATAGTTAAGTCAAATTTGTTGGGTAGTCAAGTCGAATTCATCGAATGGTTAATACGAATTCATCGAGTAGTCTAGCTGAATTCATCGAGCGGTTGCATAAAGTTTGTCAAATATTTTGGTAAGATTCTTCAAGTTGTTACGACGATTCTTAGGGTAATAACGCTAAATCGAAGGATTGTCTCGACAAATTCATCGTGAGGACTTCTTTTAATTAGAAATTCTAGGTTTTTCTTGTGTCGTCGTGGTGATCCCAAACCAAGTCTTATCCGGTGCCATATTTTGGTAATGATGTTTATCGACTATTGGTTGGGTTGGTATGGAAGACCACCACCATAGTGTCTGTTTGTGAATCATTACACCAGGTGGTTTTGTTTTGGACTATTGGTTGGGTTGGAATGGATGACCACCACCACAATGCCTTTTTCTTTTGATATTTTGGTTTAATAGTTTGTGTTGGAAAGAATGCCACCACCTCAGTGCTATTTTATGCCTGATGTTAATTATGCACTTTTCGAGCTAATCAGTCTCTTTTACTATAGATATATATATAATTAATTATATGAATACTTATCGCACTCGGTGCAAGTCTTTCTCTCATATAGTAATTTTATGCTTATTTATTTGTGCATATTGTTCATATGACCTTTGATGGATGTTGTTGCACATCTACTCTTATTGAGTTAGTAACTTCTTTAACTCATTATCCTTTTAAATTCTTTTTGAGCTGCCTTGTGTGCTTTTGTGTTGAGGTATTTTTTCTTTTTGAATGCCTCAAGTTCGGACAAGTAGCAGTTAGAGATGTCCGAGTGTGATTTTTCCAGGCTTTTGTAGCTTATTTCTTATCCTCTCATCAGTGAGAGGCAATTTGTTGTTTTACTGACTTGTAGTATATCTCAGACTTGTACTGTTGATATTATAGGTTCGTGTCATATTGTTGGCACCCATAGCATAGTTTCTTTTGTGTAGACTATTTATTTCCTATTTCTGTTACTACTATCGCCTGTTGTAGATGCATTACTCTGTGGGAAGGTTTTATGTTATAATGCATATTAGTTATTTTAATACATATAGAGATTTTCACCTTTACTCATACTCATAACATTATTTCAACCAAACATCACTCTATTTTGAAGATCTTAAAAGTTCTTTTTCTACTTATACTAAATTTAGAAACTTGCATATCATTAGTTCATTGTTGGGTCTTCATGTTCATATGGGATAAAATGAATTAAACTTTATATTTTTTTCAACTACATATATATATATATCTATATATATATGTGTGTGTATATATATACTTTTATACATGTGGATTAGCTGATCCACTGAATCAAGGGACACAGTCTTTTAACTTTAAATTTAAAATACGTTCTTCAACATAAGATATATGTATTTTATAAAAATAAACGAAGAGACCGAGCTACCTGAGCATTTGTATTTGTCCCTTGTACGGCATGGAATCGTGATGCATATTTTCTCACTCTGTGAATATATTTATATATTGAGAAAATACGGATTGTGATAGTTGGTATCAGAGTGAGGTTAGTTTGGTTTGTTAGACGGGTTAGTCAAACAACCATTCATTTTTTGAACCTTATTTCATTGCATACACACACCAAAGTGTCATTAGTATGTCTTGGTTTAAGCATGAACACTACAGTCATAAGTACGACAGAAGTATACATTGCAAATTATGTAGTATGGGATGCATAATATGTGTTTGTATATGGATTATCATATGCATAGTAATATATGACTCTTTAGTTGAAATTAAAAACTTAACATTATCACATAGATGCTCATTAAATTATATTTTTATGTTAAATGTGATATTTTTATAGTTTGGGATACATAATATTTCATGTGTATACCGCTCATAATATATATTTATGCTTTTTTTAGAATGCATAGCATAACATGAACAACCAAACATATCATAATTACACATGTAGAGTTAAGATTTACATGATGGCACTCGTACACACATTATTTGAAATGAAGATTTCAGCATTCATGCATTCAAATTATATGCACAAGAGATGAGGGATGATGGTATATCATCCTAGGTAAGCATAACATCACTCATAAAAAATCCCAGAGCAAGGTAGTAGCAAGAGAAAGTGTTTAAACATTTCTGATTTGATCTAAGTTTGATAATTCTAGCATTAAGCTAAGTTTTGATGAGATGTTCTTTTTTATTTGGAGAGAATGGCTATGAAGAGTCATACGCTGAGGTTAGCTACCTAGTCTAAGGATGAGTCTTTGGGTGCACATAGTGAAGCCATGATCGAGGAGCTATGTTAGAGAAATTAGACTCTATCGAGGCGTATGGTTGTGATGTAAGCATAGATGCAGGTATTTTTGACTCCCACTTTAGGGTTACAACCTGGGGTGTAGGACCCAACATTGGGTAAGGTTGTTCCTGCCCCTCCTGCTCCCCTGGTGCCTCATATTCTGTTGCCGCCAAAGATGAAGTTCATTTCAAATTTTCAACATTTAGGACCCCCACCTATGATGGGAGGGTTGATTTCATGGTGTAAGATGATCTGATTATAGCTATCGAAGAGATGTTTTCCTAGTCGGGAATTTTTGCAGACCAAAAGGTTATGGTCGCTGCATATGAGTTGAAGGACATTGCTAAAGGCTGGTGGGTCAAGGAAAAAGAAGGCATTGCAGATTGGTGCTCGTGGTAAAGCTTCAAGGGGATGTTGTTGAATAAGTTATTGTCGTCGGTCAAGTAAGACAAGATGATGAACAATTTTTTGCATTTGAAGTAGAGGAAACTCACAGTTGGTGAGTATGAGATCGAGTTCATCAAGTTGAGTAGGTTTTGTAATGCCCCTAATTTTTTCGATGAATTTATTGGATTTGGTATCGTCATATTTATGACGTCTTGGAGTTACTTTTAACGTCGAGTTGACGGCGCAACGCAGTTAAGGCATTTTCGCGTCTGTCTGGTCGAGTCGGCTGATTTCTTGAATTTCTACTGTAATCAACAATTTTTGCATTTGAGATTTAATTTGAGTAATTTTGGACTTGCACGTCAAGTTTCATCGCAATCCGAGCATTTTTGGAGTCTCGGCGCGCGATTGAAGTTTTGATTAATTTATGTTCATCGTATACTTGGAAAATTTATATCTCGGGAATGGCTTGTCGAATTAAGGTTTTGGCTTCGCCGCTGGAATCGTAGCATCAGTTTTCACCTACTGCGTGAGTTTCATTTAATTCGGCGCGCGTTTGGGCCTCCGTTTTGAACTCGTATTCTTTGTTCAAAAATATATAAATATGTATGATTTAATATTAAAGTACTGTTCAAAAATGAAAGCTACTATTCATCTCTATAGTTCAATGTTTGGTATATTTGTAAAATTCAATATTCCAGCACGGTTTTTTATTTGATGTTCTGCTTTGAAGTACTCGAGTTATTTCAGTTCTCTCGAGTAAATTACTGTTTACATCTCGAGTTGTCCTGTTCAGTCTTCGTTCGGGCCCCTTTATGGGGGTCAAGATGGCGTCTAAATAAACAATTGTCAACATACAATTTGTTCGTCTCAACGAGATCTATAACTTTCATGTTGAGAACTTTTCGATTTGAAGTCATATAGATCCCCTATTTTCGTTTTTACTACTGGAACTCGAGTGATGAGCTGCTACTCGAGTATGTCGAGCTACCACTCGAGTAATTCATGTTGGAACTCGAGTAATGAGCTGCTACTCGAGTAAATTGAGCTACTACTCGAGTAATGCATGCTGGAACTCGTGTAATATGCTGTTACTCATGTAGGTCGTGTTGGAACTCGAGTGGTTCATGTTGCCACTCGTGTAGTCCGTGTCTATCTGTGTTCGGGAACCATTTTGAGGGTCAAAACGGTGTTGTACAAAAAAAATAGTCAACATGAAATTTATTTGTATCGATGAGATATACAACTTTCAAGTTGATGACTTTTCGATTTAAAGTCATCTTAGACCCCTATTTGCGATTTTACCAAAGCAGCTCATGTCCAACTCGAGTAGACTTGATCCACTCGAGTTCTAAGTCTTTTATCTCGCGTAGAAGTAATCCAATCGAGTTCTATACCTATCCTCTTGAGTTATAGATGATTATCTCGAGTTCCCATATCTCCATCTCGAGTAGATACCTCCCTCTCGAGTCTCCATCTTGAGTAGACTTCTCCATCTCGAGTAGACCTATTTCACTCGAGTGGTTCTGTGCAGTCAGAGTTCGGGCACTGTTTTGAGGGTCAAAACGGTGTCGTACAAAAAATGGTCAGCATGAAATTTGTTCTTCTCGACGAGATCTACAACATTTATGTTGGACACTTTTTGATTTGGATCCATCCTAGACCTCTATTTTTGGTTCCCGAAAAACTGCTCGTAATAACCCGTTTTTGACAAAACTTTTTATAAACATATATATATTCTTAGACTTAGGTTTTAGAAACACACTTCATCTTCTCCGATGTTATTCTTCCAAACTAGAGCAACGAGTGAGAGAGAGAGTTCTTTTTTCGTGAAACTTCTGGTGGCTGCCGACGGTGCTCTGGTGCTCGAAATCTTCAACCGAACATAGATCCCGAAAGCTCTCGCCGAGAGCTATGCTATCGCGGTAAATTTGTCCCCATTCCTTGAGTTTTCTCGTTAGGGTTTTTCGGCCCTAACCCTTTTTTCTGCCGTTTTTGTCTAGATCTCAACTTCTCCCGTGTTCTTTTGCCCTGATTTACGACGCGGAGCGATTCAGAGAACTTTTCCGGTATAACCAAGGCAAGTGGTGGTTTTCCTTCGTTTTCCTTGTCCGATTTGATGGTAACCGTTATGCCTTTGATCCTTAATTTTCTTGCCTTTATTTTGTGTCGTCTTTCCAAACTATGATTATGTTTAATCCTTCTTGAAGATCACTCAAAATTATAAAATCTGGTCATGGAAATTTCGATCCTGACTAGGTGCGTATAATCGTCCTTTAAATGTTTTATCGGTGAATTAAATTATTTTGTCTATCGTTGTTGGACGTGTTTGTGTAAATATAGGATTGTAAATCATTTTTAAAGGTTGATCAACTGTGTCTTTAATCTAGAAATGTCATGTAGAATCTGATGTGCCAAGTCCCGAGATGTTGGTGTTTATGTTTCTTTGGTTTTTCCTTGGTTTCAGGAGTTAATGGGCGTAACCACCTCAGCAAGGTTGTTTCCTTTATAAGTACCTTTTGGAACTCTACCGGGGTTTTGGTCATCTGCGGTGTATGGTGGAGTGATTAAATCTCTCCCGCAGTATAACGAATTTAATCTTCATGAGGGGTGTGTCCAGCTAAGTGACCATCTCGCCCGTATTTTTAGGTAGAGTGACCACAAGTGGTTAATAAAGGTTATAGATTTCCTTCCTTATGATTTACTCATGTTCATCACCTTATTGCCTTGTGTATATGGTGTGTATGCGATGTACGTGATGATTCATGTAAGTGTTCATTTCCTGTTTGATTCTTACTTCGTACTTTATGTCAGTATTGTTTTGGTCTTGGGTTGGTACCCCTTATGAACTTTGTTTACTTTTGCTTAATTTTCTGCCACCATTTGTACCTACTTTCTGAGGCGTTCTATTTTTTTTGGAATGCCTTAGGTTCAGAGCCGTAGTAGGTAGTGAAGCTGGTTTTGTACTCTCTTAACGGCAGTGTCAGTTGTGGTTTTGCACCTCGCCGTAGCGAGGTAGTTGTCGTTCAGTTTTCTTTTCCTAGTTCAGACATACTGTTATACTATGGGTTCGTGTCAGATTGTTGGCGCCCATAGAGTTGTTGATTTTGCAACTTGCTAACTAATGTGATTTACTTCTTCTTTGATTTGGATTACTTGTTCTCTGGGATGATTTATTGCTAGGACTGTATGTTAGATATTTTTAAGCTTATAAAAACTTATTATTAGTAAAGCATCCATGCAACCTCTTTTAAAACTAAGTCACTATTTTCTTGGTTAGCGTAAAGACTTTTTCTTATACTTATTATAAATCTAGAGTCTTCTTAGAATGAGTTGTTCCTAAGGGATATTTATACTCATGTAGGATGTTAGAGTCAATTTAAAACAAGTATCTTTCAAAAGCGTAGAAATTATATTGAGTTGTAGGCCTGGATATAAACGCTGAGGTAGGGCTGTTTCCTTAGGTAGGGTTCTTGGGAAGAATCTGAGGTAGGACTTGAAGATGTCTGAGCTGTAGGAACCTATCAGGTTCTGAGTTATAAGGTCTGTGGATCTGAGATAGTGGAATGATGTTTTGCTGAATCCAGTTCTCTACTTGATAGGCGAAGGGGGAAAGTGGATGTACCCATAAATTGGGGAACCACTATAAATCTTGATGTGTTGTGCTGTGTTTATTTTTTCTGAGAACTGTGATTTTATATGCTGTGTTAGAACTTATTAATTGCCTAAATAGTTAAAAAGATTAGAACCTATTCACCCCCCCCCCCCCTCTAGGTGTCTAAGCTCTTGAAATCAAATCTTTCAGGCTGTTCTATCTTTTCTCTCATCTACAAATCCAGCAACCATTTGGTTTAGTGAGTACCAAATGGCTTTTGCTGAAGTGCATTCAGCAACCTTCTAGAAGATTTCATCTGACATAGTTTGGGCCAGAATGTTCATGGCTATCGCATCAGCAATCTTAGCATTTTTTTGAGCATTATTGTAGTCTGGAGGAGGAACAATATTTAAGCCTGTTAATGTTATTGAGGTAGTTGTCACTGGAGCTTGTGGACCTGTCAAAATGGAGTTGAAGATATCCTCATCAATAGAATTCATATACAATTTGATTATTGCCTTCCAGAGAGCAAACTTATTCAGGTTGCATAGTGGAGGTCTGGTGCTTGCAAAATCTTTATTTTGTGCCATGGTTTATAAAAAAGAAAGAAGGAGAGAAGAGGATCTATCAAGGATCTTCAGGTTCAAGTGTTAGCCTGTACAACCAACAGAAACGACCCTCTGATGCATATTGAAAGAGAGGGGATAGATCAAATCTACTCTAGAGGGGGGGGGGGAGGGGGTGAATAGAGTATTAAAAACTTTTAATTAATTTTTATAGTGGAATTAAAATAGGTGTTACTTATAAGTATAAGAGAATTAAAAATAAGAGCAAACACAGCACAGCAGGAATAAAGAAAGAAGAGCAACCAGACAGCACACGAAAATTATAGTGGTTCCCCAAATCTGGGTACATCCACTCTTCTACCATCCTGGTAGGAATCCACTTAGGTTTTTTATCAGGTGCCCTATCACCACAAGATCTGCTTCAAGTAGATCTAGAAACCCTTCAGGCTTTTGATCAACTACCTAAAAACCAATAGGTTTTTGATTAGGTGCCCTATCACCAAAGAGTTCACTTTTGAAGGGAGTTATAACCAAGTACAAGAGAGGTTAAAGAAAATATATGGCAGTCTTCTTTTTATCAAAGAAAATGAGAAGACTATATGGATTTAATAATGCCAAAGCTCCCCCTGAGATATTGAGTAGATTCAGGAAGATTGAAGCTTCATCCAGGGTGTAGGTCTTCAATAGACTGGTGTTCTTGTTTTTCAGAATCTGTAGAATGATGTTGATTTTCTTTCTCTGCAAATTCTTGAAGATAGAACTGAAGAAGAAATCTCAAGATGAAAATTAGTTGTTCTTCTTTTATTTTCTGAGAGCAGAATAGAGAGTTTTGAGAGCTATTGCAGACCAATGCTTGTGTTTTCTGAGAGACTCTTTTTTTATGAAATCTGCTTGTCTGACTATTAACCAGTCTGAATATCTCTTTTTGAGATTCAAAAACATTCCTTGAATTACTGCAGAAAATGAGGAGAAAAACGGCTACAAATTCTGAAAATTAATTTTCTCTCCAACTATCTTGGCAAATAAGTCAGAATAATAACTCTGTGAAGTACCATAGTTAATGCTGTAAAGAAATGAGTATATGCCTTGAGAATATCAGCATTAACTACCAGAGATTATTTGACATAAATAGAATCAATTAATTAGGAAATAAATCTTTAAGACAGCTGCTGAAATTAAAAGGCATCGGACATAGAGAATGATCGTCGATCTAGGCTGGAAGATCGTCGAGCTGAGATCAACTATCTGCGATCTGAGATTTTTGAGAACAAGAGAAAACGTCGACCTGAGCTCGTAGATCGTCGAGCTAATTTCAGAGACTAATCTTTGTGATCGTCGATCGGAGATCGATGATCGTCGAGCTGAGTTCGACGAAAGTCGAACTGATATGAAATCCACAGATTTATTCTGAGTCTGAGATCTAAGAGAGAAATCCAAAGCTGGTCCTAAGAAGTCTGACCTGCAGAGACTAACTTAGACCTAGACCTTGACCCTGGCTATACATATAGGTCAACATCCTAAGAGTGGACCTATCCCAAATGAAATAAGGGTTCCAACATTGAGCGCGAGCATTCCCTCCATCTCCTAGGCAGGAACTCTTCTGCTCTGAGGCCCAAAGTTAGCCCGAAGCTAGTACAGACCTGACCCTTGGTGCCTCTGGGTCCCACTCAGCGAATATGTCATTGTACACAATCCCTAATCTTTTCGAGCCAGCCCTGTGCACGAAAAGACACATCCAACCCATAAATATTCGCTGAGTACGTGTCGTACTAGAAAGAGAATCTTTTGGTGGGCCACCCCGTGGCTATATATGTGCGCTGATTGACGACCATAAATCCATCCCTGCCAATCACTGCCCCGTGTCTGAGCTCTCGTGCGGTCTCAAGATGCGTTCAAAACATGCTAAAAAGTCGCTCTCGCAGAGCCTTCAAGACCTCATTGATGCGGCGCAGGCACGAGCCCTTGCGAGCCGCTCCTTGGTAGCCCCCTGGCTAGCGAAAAAGGTGCCAGCCGCTGAGCTTTCATAGTTGAAGAAGAAGAAGAAGAAAAAGGCGAAATCAGTCAAACGGGACCTTCTGCGCGAGAACCGGGGCTCACCTACCCCATCCCCAAGCCGCACAGATAATTCTTCCCCTCTGCAGAAGGTACGTCTTTCCGGCTTGCTGATTACCAAGACTATGAACTGATTAAGCAAAAGGATCAACAACTAATATGCAATACTTCTCGCAGGAGGTGGTTCGAGATAACGGTGCCGGGTCCCCGCTAGTGCCCCCAGACTTGGAATCTCGCCTTCCCGAGGATCCACTACGGTTCTCGGAGGCCACACCTCCGGCTGACCCTCCGAGAACTCCAAGTAACCTTTCATCCTTACTGCACTCTTTTTATCATTCCAATCGCAGCATTCCAAATTGTTGAACTGACTTCCCGCAGTGCTAGCTTTTGCCAGCCTGGGTCTCATCACCCGGGAAAATGAAAAAGCGGTCGCTAACTTGATCACCCAAGAAGCTAATCCCACCCTACTGGCGGAAGGGGTGGCCACCGAACCCTCTATATCCCCAAAGGAGGTCAGCCACCCCGTGAGGGAGGACGATTCCCCCTGCTCCCAGCCAAGCCGGGATCACCTCATGTAAGACCTTCCGCCCTAGGCGAGCAAAGCCTCTCCACCTCCCTTTGGAAAGGAGACTGAGGGGGAGTTCGGACCTTATCTCTTGTCACAAACCGCATTTTCTCCGAATTAAAGAATTATTAGGGTATGAGAAAACACGCGTCATGATGCCATGTCAAGCAGGGAATAACTGCTGATGCTCAGGCAAAACCATCTACTATACTTATGAAAGAAATTCATGAGTTTAATGATTTGAAAATCAGTTATATTTAGAGGCCGTATCCCTCAGCTCGGTGGATCACCTAGTTCACAGTTAAAAACTATACTTAAGCGCTGCGGAAAAATACTTTATTCAGGTTTGACATCCTAAGAAGTGCATAAGAGCCCTAAGAGGACCACTTATGCTATGTAAGACTCTACATTTAATTTATATTATATATAGGAAAACGATCTTTATACGCTGCTTGGAAAATAGTGATTTACTTTTATAAATCATGCTGATCATGCAATATATTTACAATATTAGTTGTAGTTTCAAAATAACTAGCAACCTAGCATAAATCCTCCCCAGAGCAAGTAGACTATCTCCAGAAAATTGTAGCAGCAAAAGTAATATATCTAGAACAAAGGTAAAAACTACTAGTGGGCTCCAACGACCTAACACGAACCCACTGGAAAATATTTATGTCTGCAAAAAAATTACAAAAAAACTACCTCACTAACAAGCAACAAAACCTCCAAGGTCAAAGAGACCACCAGCAACACCACCGCAACCTAGCCACCAAACTGGCTACTGCTCAGAACCTGAGGCATTCAGAAGAAGAAAGAATACCTCAGCAAGCAAAAGAAGAAATAACTGCATGAAAGTGTCAACCAGGGGGGTAAGATAAAGAGGAAAACACACAGCAGTAAAAGTCATAACTGCCCCAAGGCAAGACAACAAGGAATGCACCACATGCGAGGAAACAGCATAGACCCTGCCCAGAAACTACATCCTGCAGGGTCTACTAGGCTTCCAAGAGACCAAAATGCTGTAATCTACCAAAGAAGAAACACCTAACACCCTAAGCTGTGGGAGATGGTATTAGCAAAAACAAATAACATGGATCCGGGTTGGAGGCAAACACAGTCCCCCAACCTCCATTTCCAAGCCAAAAGGCTCAAGGGTCTACATGTGAAAGCACAAGGGACCTTCCACCCCCTTGCCCAGCCCGTGTCTGGAGCAAGATAGAAGAATAAGGGTGGCCTTGGCTAAATTACACAACACCTCCCCCATGAAGAGCTTTAAACAACCACTACTAACCACGACCCACCATTCGGCCTTTAGGAAAGAAAAACATGGCCGACAAAGAAACTACAAATATAATCAAGGAATTCACTCGGGAACGAAAATCGAGGTAAGGGAAACAGTGTTGAAATTACTCAACACGGCTTGGCGTTGAGTGGGACCCACTAAACGCCTAACTAGACCTTTGCGTTGAGTGAGTTAGCCTTACTCAGCGCCAGAACAGCCATGGCGTTGAGTGAAAATGACTCACTCAACGCCCTCCGCAAGAACAGCTCCTGCGTTGAGTGAGCTATCCTCACTCCACGCCAAAACCGCCATGGCGTTGAGTGAGGTCCACTCCCTCAACGCCTTCAGTAAAAGAGGCAGTGGCGTTGAGTGAGCTAACCTCACTCAACACCAAAACAGCTATGGCGTTGAGTGAGGTCCACTCCCTCAACGCTTTTAGCAAAACCACAAAACCCAACAGTGGCGTTGAGTGAGTCCACCTCCCTCAACGCCAAAACAGCTTTGGCGTTGAGTAAGGTAAACTCACTCTACACCAAAGTTCATTCCCACAGGAAAACCCTAAACCATCGCCAACAAGAGGTGGTCGGCGGGAATGCCGACTTATTCTCGCCGAATCGGCGGGAATACAGGATGATTCTCGCCGAATCGGCAGGAATCCAGAATGATTCTCGCCGAATCGGCGGGAATCAAGGATGATTCTCGCCGATCGGTGGGAATCACTGACGTTACACGTCAAAATCGGCGGGAATCACTTGTTGATTCTCGTCGATTTTGACTTAGATGAAAAATTCTCACTCAATCGCCCCACCACTCAGCCGTAAAGAACAAACCAAACTATGGTTTTGAGTGTGTCCACCACACTAAACGCCAAGTCCAGGCAGCTTTTGGCTTTGAGTGTGTGCACCACACTCAACACCAAAACCCGAGAGTCTACCAAGACTGGTTCTAACCAGAGCCCTACCACAACAAACTTCCTCACTCTCTCTCTCGACTCCACCCGCCAAAGCACCCAACTAGAACTAAAAATCTTGATCTAAATATTGAACACAATTAGCAGGTTGAGCAAACAGCACAAGGAGGGGGCTCATAAGAGAATCTAAGCCCTAAATTTAGCAAGATAAAGGAGAACATGCTTGGTTTCTACCCTAAGGCTAACCGGGAAATATTCCAGAATTCAAAAGAACGACAATTGCAAGGGCAATAATACCACTTGCCTCGATTTCCGGCAAAGCTTGGTCAGCTTTCCGTCCTCTTCGTTCTTCACTACAAGGAGCAGCACCTAACAAGCAAACCCGCACTTTAATGGCGGAAAACCACAAGAAACCGAAAATCCTAGTCTCCTAAAATTCCACGAAAAACAAACCTCTTACCGTCTAAATGTAGAACTGATCGAGAGCAAGACAACGCCGCTTTCGGAATCGAAATCCGTCCACGAACACTCCCGGAATCACCGCCCGAAGGCTAGGGCTAACCGTCGCTTCCGCCTCTGCTTTCTGCGAAACATGAACAACAGTTTTCTTTTGATCTCGGGAAGAAGGAGGAAGGAGAAGTGGGCCCGCTAATTCTAATTAAGGCTTTAAAATAAGTCTAACATGCCAGTTTAGCCTAACCATCTCCCAAGCCACCGGTTCACTTAAATTAAGAGGGTTTCTAATTAGATTTAACTAATGGCACACCCAAAACGACACCAAAACCGAACTACCTCGGAATTCGACGAAATTCGAACCGTAGCTAAATATCCACGCTACGAACACAACGGCGAAGTCAAAATTAACTTTCGACGAAAAGAACTCAAGTTATACCCTCCCGAAGCCAAAACACAAGCATCCCCCGAGAGGCCACACCGGGTTACCCAAAACGACTCGGCTTACGAGGGAGATCTTGCCAATAGGCTACAAAATAGGGCACCCAGTTCTAAGGAGTTAAGACCACACTCCACAGATGGCACAAGCCAAGAAAACACGTCGACGTAACGCCAAACAAGAACTAAATAATCGCAGAAAAAATCGGGGGCGTTACAGTCACTCCCCCTAAAAGGAAGTTTCGTCCCGAAACTTTATGCACGATACTTTTACTATAGAAGGAAAGTAATACTCCAAACATTTCAAGAAGAAAAAACAAACCAAACTAATCAGGGAAACAGTTGAGGGTGAGCCTCCCTCATAGCCGACTCTAACTCCCAAGTTGCGCTTTCTAAACCCTGATTCTTCCATAGAACTTTCACCATCGGAATGGACTTCTTTCGCAGCTCTCGTTCCTGATTATCCAAAATACGAACCGGCACTTCAACAAAAGAGAGGTTGGGCTCTAACTGGGGCACAACGTCCAAAATTTGCCCACTACTGCGCACACACTTCCGCAATTGACTAACATGGAAAACATTATGAACACCTGGGAAGTTTGCTGGCAAATCCAACCTGTAAGCTGACACGCCAATCCGCTCCAAAATCTTAAACGGGCCCACATACCTCGGGTCCAATTTCTGATTCTTACCAAACCTATTTACACCCACCATCGGGGAAACCTTAAGAAATACAAGGTCCCCTACAGAAAACTCCAAGGCAGACCTACACTGATTGGCGTTCTTCTCGTACCTCTCTTGAGCTATACGAAGTTTCTCTCGAACAAGCTTCACTGCGACTTCCATTTCCTCGAGATCATCAGGACCCAACAAAGGCCTCTCACCAGCCTCAGCCCAAAACAACGGAGTTCTGCAGTGCCTCCCATACAAGGCTTCGAACCGAGCAATCTGCAAGCTCTCCTGATAATTATTGTTGTATGCAAATTCCATAAGTCGCAGCCGCTCATCCCGCACTCCACCGTGCTCTAAAATGAAGCATCGGATCATATCCTCAACTATCTGGTTCACCCGCTCCGTCTGCCCATTGGTCTGTGGGTGGTAAGTAGTTGAATACCTCAGATAGGTACCCAAACCCTCCTGCAGACTCTGCCAAAAGCGAGAAGTAAACCGGTAATCTCGATCAAAAATGATGCTAACCGGCACACCGTGCAGTCAGATGACTTCATTCAAGTACAACTCCGCTATCTTCTTCATCGGGTAATCAATCTTATATGGCACGAAGTGAGCACACTTCGTCAGTCTATCCATTATGACCCAAACAGAATCAAACCCACTTGGGGATTTTGGTAAGCCCGTGATGAAATCCATAGATATACTTTCCCACTTCCAAGTCGGGATCTCTAACGAAGTCAACTTGCCACCAGGCCTTCCATGATCGTCCTTCACATGCTTGCATGTGTGGCACTCCGTAACAAATCGAGCTATATCGCCTTTAATGCCATACCACCAGGAAATTTGCTTTAGGTCACGATACATCTTTGTAGATCCTGGATGGTAGGCAACGCTGGATCCATGAGCCTCTCTAAAAACCATACCCCTAATGTCCCCAACCGCGGGGTTGCAAAATCTGCCGCGGTACTTCAAAGTTCCCGCATCATCGATGGAATAATCCGGCAACTCTCCTCTCTCAGTCCTGGAGAATAAGTGTAGAAGATTCGGGTCATCCTTCTGGTGTAGTCTTGTCAAAGAAATCCAAGACGGCTCTGCCACTGACAAACTACTCTGCAAGCCACAGCATCCCACTGATATATTTATAAGGAGGAACTCCTCCACTAAACGATCGGTGGTGAGATTAAAGATCTTTCCCGTCTTACTGCTCAGGGCGTCGGCCACCACATTGGCCTTTCCTGGATGATACTGGATCTCTACGTCATAATCGGCCACATACTCAAGCCACCGACGGTGGCGCAGATTTAACTCCTTCTACGTGAACACGTACTTCAGGCTCTTATGGTCGGTGAAGATCTTGCACTGAGCCCCATAATGTAGGTGTCTTCATAGCTTCAACGCATAAATAACCGCTGCGAACTCGAGTTCTTGCGTAGGATAATTCTTCTCATGAGTCTTCAGTTGCCTTGACCGATATGCAATCACCTTACCAACCTGCATTAATACGCATCCCAGACCTACATACGAAGCATCCACGTATACATTATAGTCCACACCCTCAGTAGGCAGGGTCAGAACGGGAGCAGTGCACAATCTCCTCTTTAACTCCAGGAAGGCTTCTTCGCACTTCTCGCTCCAAACAAAAGCCACGTTCTTCTGAGTAAGCTTGGTCAAAGGTGTAGCAAGGGGAGAGAAACCCTCCACGAACCTCCTGTAGTAGCCGGCCAACCCTAGAAAGCTCCTGATCTCCTTAGGCGTGTTCGGCCTACTCCAATCCATCACCACTGCGACCTTTTCTGGGTCGACAGAGATCCCATCCTTGTTCACCACGTGGCCTAGAAATGAAACCTGAGGCAACCAAAATTCGCACTTGCTCAGCTTGGCGAATAACTTATGGTTCCTCAACTCCGATACAACCAAGCACAGATACTGCTCATGCTCCTATGCACTGCGAGAATAAACCAACACGTCATCGATGAAGACCACCACGAACTTATCTAGGAAATCCTTGAACACCCGGTTCATCATATCCATGAACGCTGATGGTGCGTTGGTCAATCCAAACGACATCTCTAAGAACTCAAAATGTCCATGCCTCGATCTAAACGCAGTCCGTGGAATATCTGCCTCACAGATCCTAAGCTGATGATAACCTGAATGAAGATCAATCTTGGAGAAGACCGTGCTACCGCACAACTAGTCAAATAAGTCATCAATCCTTGGCAGAGGGTACCTGTTCTTAATTGTGACTTTGTTCAACTCCCTATAGTCGATGCAAAGCCGCATTGACCCATCTTTCTTCTTCACAAATAGAACAGGAGCACCCCAAGGCAACGAACTCTGCCTGATAAAACCTTTCGCCAACAACTCATCTAATTGGACTCGCAACTCCTCTCGCTCTCGAGGGGCCATCCGGTACGGCGCCTTAGCAATAGGACGCGTACCCGGCTCCAAATCGATCACAAACTCAACATCCCGCTCGGGAGGAAGACCAGGAAGGTCATCAGGAAAAACATCAGCGAAATCACGAATAACTGGAATCTCCTCTAAGCGCGGTACACTAACATCGGTCCCAACCACCGAGACCAGACAAGCAAAATAATCCAAAAGAAAAAGCTTCTGAGCATATACCGCAGAGATGACAGGAGAATCCTAGCTCAGATCTGCATACACGCTTCTGGGCTGACCGTCGTCCCTAATGAAGTCCAAGCGCTTCCCTTTGCACTGAATGACTGCATTATACCTAGACAGCCAGTCCATGCCCAAAATAACATCGAAGTCCTCCAGATCAATCATCTTCAGGTCTGCCTTCGCAAGGAAGTCCCCCAACAAAACAGGGCAATCTAACATGCCCAAATTTGACAACACAGATTCACCAGAGGGGAACTTGACACGAAAGGTATCCCGAACTCGATCTTAAGTCAACCGATGTCGCTCTACAAAGGCTCTAGCCACGAACGAGTGTGTAGCGCCGGAGTCAAACAGAACACGCGCCCAGCGGTTCTTCACCTTAAACTTCCCTATAGGAACATATATAACTAAGGAACTACCACAACAATACTAAAAACATTCTAGCAAAACAAGAACAAAACATTCAGGCTGGAAAGATAACTAACCTGAGATGACCTGATTCGAAGCTTGAGCCTCCTCGGAAGAGATCACGCTCAGCTTTCCCTTTCCTTTATCAACACGCTGAGGTGGAGGTAATGCCTACAGAGGAACTGCAGGAAGAGCAGGCTGGACCTGTGGAGACCTAGAGTGGATGTGTCCCTTCTTCCCACACTGAAAACAGACCTTATCCTTGGACCAGCACTGGGCAGCATCATGCCCGGGTCGCTTACAAACGGAACAGGAGACATCTCTCCTAGGAGCACCCTGAATCGCATGAACCTACTCCTTCCTCTGAGTTGCTGCCCTCTTGAAACATCTCTTGACAGGGTGGCCTGACCGGCCACAGAAATTGCACACCACTTTGCTCTTCTTTCCCAGAGCTGCATCAGGTACAGGGGGTTTCTTTTCCTCCACAGACTTCCTCTTGTCCTTCCACATTTGCTGGCCTCTGGTCTTCGCGGTCTCAATAGCCTCAACCTTGAGAGCAACGTCCACTAGTCCTGCATAAGTCTCTAACCCATAAGCACTGGTCAACTGCTGCACCTCGCTCTTCAAACCACCGAGAAATCGTTTAACTCGATCAGCCTCAATGCTGACTAATCCAGGAGCAAAACGGCTCAACTTGCTAAACTCTATCTCATACTCACCCACCGTGAGTTGCCTTTTCTTCAGATGGAGGAAGTCGTTCATGAGGCGGTCACGCTCGACCGAGGGTAAGAACTTCCTCAACAGCATCTCCTTGAACACCTCCCAAGAGCATCCAGCAACCAAGCTCTTCGTCTCTCTCAGCCACCAATTCTTAGCCAAACCTTTAAGCTGATAGGCGGCTAACATCACCATCTGATCATCTGCAATACCTGAGTACGAGAACATCTCCTCCATGGAGATTAGCAAGTCGTCTATCACCATGAAATCTTCCTTCCCGTCATAAGTGGGAGGGCTCAGCCTCTGAAACTGCGAGATGAAGGCCATCTCTGCTGGCACCACCACAGGAGGTCTTAAGGTTGCAGGAGGGGGAGGAACAGTAATCCCCCTGCAGGGCCTTGCACTCCCTGAGTCTGTCCTGCCACAACTGCTACCAAAGACTGGATATGGGCTCGCACCTCCACAAACTGCCTGCTCAAGGAATCGCTACTCTACCACAAGCTTTCGATCACAGCATCATTCTGCGCTCCCGATGACTCACACTCAGACAGGGGAGTCGATCTAGTCGAAGTACGTCTCGCCATCCTAAAGCCATAACAATACTAGTTAGATCCTTGTACAACGGCTAGACCCAACTACAAGTACAGAAAATACATATACAGATATGAACTTAAAGCTGCTAAACTTGCTCTGGGAGTTTATCTTTTTACAAAAATTGATGTTATGTCCTAACCTAGGATGGTTAACCACCACCATACTAATTCTTGTGCCTAGATCGGGAATACATGACTTTATATTATTTTTGACTCGAAAACTTATGTGTGTACATATGTCATCCTGCCAGTCTTTAGCTTGGCACGTTGTGCTTATGCAATTTTATGCTATGCTTGTTTGTTCTATGCATTCTAAAAAGGCCCTAATGCATGTTATGAGCGGCGTATGCATGAAAATGTTATGCATCCCATGCTACATAACATTCGCATGCAACGAAAAAGAAAACGTGCTAGTCGCAGCCATGTGGTGAGGTTATGCATCCCATACTACATAACCCTCACATGTTGCCCCTATGGTGGATCAATATATGAACACATATTATGCATCCCATACTACATAATATGCCCCGTATACTTTATGTTATGCTATGAGTGTAGTGTTCGTGCTTTTGCCAAGACGTGCTGATGACAAATCGGTGTGTAAATGACATGATGCTGAACTACTAATGCAATCAAAAGGGAAGGTTGGCCGACTAACTTGCCAGGCAACCTCCCTCTGATACCAACTGTCACAACCCGCATTTTCTCCGAATTAAAAAATTATAAGAGTATGAGAAAACACGCATCATGATGCCACGTCAAGTAGGGGATAACTGCTGATGCTCAAGCAAAACCATCTACTATACTTATGAAAGAAATTCATGAGTTTAATGATTTGAAAATAAGTTATTTTTAGAGGTCGTATCCCTTGGCTCGGTGGATCACCTAGTCCACAGTTAAAAACTATACTTAAGCGCTGCGGAAAAATATTTTATTCAGGTTTGACATCCTAAGAAGTGCATAAGAGCCCTAAGAGGACCACTTATGCTATGCAAGACTCTACATTTAATTTATATTATATATAAGAAAACGATCTTTATACGCTGCTTGGAAAATAGTGATTTACTTTTATAAATCATGCTGATCATGCAATATATTTACAATATTAGTTATAGTTTCAAAATAACTAGCAACCTAGCATAAATCCTCCTCAGAGCAAGTATACTATCTCCAGAAAATGGTAGCAACAAAAGTAATATACCTAGTACAAAGGTAAAAAGTACCAGTGGGCGCCAACAACCTCACACGAACCCACTGGCAAATATGTATATTTGTAAGAAAAGTACAGAAAAACTACCTCACTAACAAGAAACAGAACCTCCAAGGTCAAAGAGACCACCAGCAACACCACCGCAACTTAGCCACCAAACTGGCTACTGCTCAGAACCTAAGGCATTCAAAAGAAGAAAGAATACCTCAGTAAGCAAAAGAAGAAAGAACTGCATGAAAGTGTCATAAGGGGGGGTAAGAGAAAGAGGAAAACACACAGCAGTAAAAGTCACAACTGCCCCAAGGCAAGACAACAAGGAATGCACCACATGCGAGGAAACAACATCAACCTTGCCCAGAAACTACATCTTATAGGGTCTACTAGGCTTCCAAGAGCCCAAAATGCTGCAATCTACCAAGGAAGAAACACCTAACACCCTAATCTGTGGGAGATGGTAGTAGCAAAAACAAATAACATGGATCCGGGTTGGAGGCAAACTCAGTCCCCTAACCTCCATTTCCAAGCCAACAAGCTCAAGGGTCTACATGTGAAAGCACAAGGGACCTTCCACCCCCTTGCCCAACCCGTTCCTGGAGCAAGATATAAGAATAAGGGTGGCCTTGGCTAAATTAAACAACATCTCCCCCATGAAGAGCTTCAAACCACCACTACTAACCACGACCCACGATTCGGCCTTTAGGAAAGAAAAACATTGCCGACAAAGAAACTACAAATATAATCAAGGAATTCACTCGGGAACGAAAATCGAGGTAAGGGAAATAGTGTTGAAATTACTCAACACGGCTTGGCGTTGAGTGGGACCCACTCAATGCCTAACCAGACCTTGGCGTTGAGTGAGTTAGCCTCACTCAGCGGCAGAACAGCCATGGCGTTGAGTGAGAATCACTCACTCAACGCCCTCCACAAGAACAGCTCTGGCGTTGAGTGAGCTATCCTCACTCAATGCCAAAACAGCCATGGCATTGAGTGAGGGCCACTCCCTCAACGCCTTCAGCAAAAGAGGCAGTGGCGTTGAGTGAGCTAACCTCACTCAACGCCAAAACAGCTATGGCGTAGAGTGAGGTCCACTCCCTCAATGCCTTTAGCAAAACCACAAAACCCAACAGTGGTGTTGAGTGAGTCCACCTCCCTCAATGCCAAAAAAGCTTTGGCATTGAGTGAGGTCAACTGACTCTACGCCAAAGTTCATTACCGCGGAAAAACCCTAAACCATCGCCAACAAGAGGAGGTCGGCTGGAATGCCGACTGATTCTCGCCGAATCGGCGGGAATGCAGGATGATTCTCGTCGATCGGCAGGAATCCAGAATTATTCTCGCCGAATCGGCGGGAATCAAGGATGATTCTCGCCGATCGGTGGGAATCACTGACGTTACACGTCGAAATCGGCGGGAATCACTTGGTGATTCCCGTCGATTTTAACTTAGATGAAAAATTCTCACTCAATCACCCCACCACTCAGCCGCAAAGAACAAACCAAACTATAGCTTTGAGTGTGTCCACCACACTCAATGCCAAGTCCGGGCGGCTTTTGGCTTTGAGTGTGTGCACCACACTCAACACCAAAACCCGAGTGTCTACCAAGACTGGTTCTAACCAGAGCCCTACCACAACAAACTTCCTCACTCTCTCTCTCGGCTCCACCCGCCAAAGCACCCAACTAAAATAAAAAATCTGGAGTCTAAATAATGAACACAATTAGCAGGTTGAGCAAACAACACAAGGTGGGGGCTCATAGGAGAATCTAAGCCCTAAATTTAGCAAGATAAAGGAGAACATGCTTGGTTTCCACCCTAAGGCTAACCGGGAAATATTCCAGAATTAAAAAGAACAATAATGGCAAGGGCAAGAATACCAATTGCCTCGATTTCGGGCGAAGCTTGGTCGGCTTTTTGTCCTCTTCGTTCTGCACTAGAAGGAGCAGCACATAACAAGCAAACCCGCACTTTAATGGCGGAAAACCACAAGAAATAGAAAATCCAAGTCTCCTAAAACTCCACAAAAAACAAACCTCTTACCGTCGAAACATAGAACTGAGCGAGAGCAAGACAACACCGCTTTCAGAATTGAAATCCATCCATGAACACTCCCGGAATCACCGTCCGAAGGCTAGGGCTAACCGTCGCTTCCGCCTCTTCTTTCCGCGAAATAGGAACAACAGTTTTCTTTTGATCTCGGGAAGAAGGAGGAAGGAGAAGTGGGCCCGCATATTCTAATTAAGGCTTTAAAATAAGTCTAACACGCCAGTTCAGCCTAACCGTCTCCCAAGCCACCGGTTCACTAAAATTAAGAGGGTTTCTAATTAGATTTTACTAATGGCACACCCAAAACGACACGAAAACCGAACTACCTCAGAATTCGACGAAATTCGCAACCTAGCTAAATATCCACGCTACGAACACAACGGCGAAGTCAAAATTAACTTTTGACGAATAGAACTCGAGTTATACCTTCCCGAAGCCAAAACACAAGCATCCCCCGAGAGGCCAAACCGGGTCACCCAAAACGACTCGGCTTGCGAGGGAGATCTTGCCAATAGGCTAAAAAATAGGGAACCCATTTCTAAGGAGTTAAGACCACACTCCACAGATAGCACAAGCCAAGAAAACGCGTCGACGTAACGCCAAACAAGAACTAAATAATCGCAGAAAAAATCGGGGGCGTTATATCTCCTGCCGCCAGCCTATAGCTCTCGTCGTACTACATGTATGCGAGGTATCATCATAGCCTTTACTTTGCTCTCGTCATAAACACGGAACTTATATTTTACCAGGGGATGCGGACCCACGGGCAGGAGCTGATGAGGAAGATGAAGATGAAGATGGAGAGGAAGAGGAAGACACTGAGAGCTCCCCCTTTCCTTCTTCTGATGAAATGGAAGAAATCCTAGAAGGTGGAATGTCAAGAAATGACGAAAGAGTATAGCGGAAATCCTATCGAAGCTCGTATGGCAGGAGCGGGCCAATGCCTCTATCGTGAAGGAACACAACGAAATGGTGGAGCAAAGGTTGGAGGCCCTTGTTGGAGCAAGTAAACCCGACTCCCCCTAAAGCTCGGATCTAAAACTGCAGCTCACACTTACCCTTCTCGAACCACCCCCTAGATGAAAATCTCAGAGGAATAGACTATGGGCTTCAGCACGAAGCTCCCACTGCTTACCCGGAAGAATTATCAATTCTCCCCCTTCCTAGCCAATGCTGAGCTAGGTGCTTTAGAAGAAGAAAAGATGGGGCAACAACCTTCTATCAGGCACCTTACCGGTCTATTTATAGTCATCTGAATCTAAACTGCCAATAACCAACCTGAACTAATCGAAAATTACCAAAATATCCTTAGTCGGGTCTGCCAAAAGCCAAACTCCGCTGTTTTGAGGGGTTATATGCAGACCACCCAGGGTAAAAGTGTAAAATCACATGGGGATAAAAATGTAAACCCCTCTCTACCTGAACCGACCTTTGACTGAACACTAAACCGATCACTAGGCCTCTTGTCGAATCGGCACTTGGCGATTACATCGTCTCACGGGAGAGAGCTCCCCCCTCTAGATTCCTCCCGCCCAGCGAGTCGGCTCTTTGTTGTCTCGCTTGCGAGAGCTCCCCCATCTAGAGACCTCTCGCCCGGCGAGTCGGCTTTTGCCTCGGCCCCACTAGCCTAGCGAGTAGCTCTCGCCCCACGATTGGTCCCTTCCCTAGGATACACTCGTCTGTCGAGTCGGGTCTCGCTTGGGTCCATCTCGCCCAGCAAAATATCCTCCTCTCTAACCCATCTCGCCTTCTTCTCCTGCAAACCCGAGGTTGTACACAATCCCCACTCTTTTTGAGGTTGCCTCAAGCTCGGAAAGAAAGTCCAACTGAGGCTCGTATCATTAAAGTCAATTTATGACGGAATCTTTTGTGGGGGCCCTCCACCTGTACCTATAAATATATTATTTCTGCCCCCGTGTAGAGAGTGCCTTCCCCCCTTTCCACATTTCATCCTTCTCTTGCTCTACTGCCATCATGTCTCACATCCAGAGCTTCTGCGACCGTATTACGATGGTGCGCAAGAGGAACAAGGCCAACGTGGCCACTCTGACCACTGGTCCGGTTCGCACCCCCCTCCTTATTGTCATCATCGTCTTTCCTGAAGAAGGCGAAAACAACAGACCCCTCTCCCTTGGCAGAGGAGTCCTCTCGCGCCTTCCCGGAAATCCATGCCCCTCCTCCTCCCGCGTCTCCCAGAGAGAAAGAGGTGAGCTTCCGCTTCTTGTCCTTATTTCTCCTTTTTTCGCATTTTCTCACTTACTATTTACTTTCAGGGGGATCTCGCACCTCAACATCGACCCGAGAGCCCGCGGGATGTCATCGCCGACCATCACCAAATTTCCGACTCGCCTCAGCCATCCACCCCTCCATCTACTCCTCCAAGTGCGAGGGAGGAGGACCTTTCTCACGTTCCTGGGACCTCTCGTTATACTGGTAAAAAACCTTCCCTTTCAGATATCTGTCCCGCTCTCTACTCCCATACACTACTGTGAGAACCCCCTTACTCTACCCTCCTGCCCCTTGCGTAGGAGTCCAGGTCAACTCGCCTACTGAGGAATTCACTAGGAAACTAGTCATCTCGCCCCCTCCTCCAATAAATGAGATTGAAGACTACTTGGGTGACCCCTTGGATAAGCTAGAGATGAAGCGTAGAATAGCTGAGATGTTTCGGAAGTACGCTCGTATCATCCACTAGTTGGAACAAGATAACAAGGCGGCCGACCGGCGAATCGACTGGTTGGAAGTTGAATGTGCTCGCTTGTCTTCGGAGATCGATGCTGACATTGAGGTCGATGAGACTGATCCTCAGGCAATTCTAAACGAGGTCGATCAGCAGCTTTGTCTAGCGCGCCATGGTGTTGACGCGGCTCGAGCTTTTCACCACCCAAACCGGCCCCCTTGTGCAGGATCTCGCGGCGGCCGTTGGAAATGTAACAAGCACTGAAGATCCCTCGGCTCGTCTCGCCTAATTTACCTGTCTCGCTCTTCGAATTTATAATATTCCTGTAATGTTTATTTGGCTACTGCCTCGCCTAGAGCCTAGGACCTGTGAACATGTTGGATCCCTAGTTGGATTTTGGCTAGGTTCACTAAATTAGGATATGACCCAACATGTATATTCTGGGTCATGGTTGTGTCCTAGAGTCTAGGTCTAGTCCTTAGAGTCAACAATGCCAGGGACCAGCCTTCAACACTGCCAGAGACTCAAGACTTAAAGAAAATTAAGGACTTAGAGAAAGAGCTCTATGTTCGTCGATCTCGGGTCGACGAAAGTCGTGCTCAGCACGATGAACTCAGAGACAATTCTCTGAGTTGAACTCGACAAACTTGGTTCTCAGCTCGACGAACTCTGGAAAAAGTGACAACACTTCTAAGTCAAACTTCAGACGATAAACTTAGAACATCAGCTAGACGAATTCTATTCTCTGGTCCCAGATCGACTAATTCTGGATCAGATGTTTCAACACTTAATGCTAGAGAACATCACACTCAATGCCAGAATGATGATTCAACACTCAACGCCAGAGGACATCAGACTCAACACCAAAATGATGATTCAACACTCAATGACAGAGAACATCACACTCAATGCCAAAATGGTGTTTCAACCCTCAGCACAAGAAAACAGTCTAAGTCCATAATCAAAACTCAGGTCGATGATCATGGACCTCAGCTAGATGAACTCAGTTCTCAGGTTCAGGTCGATGATCTTGGACATCAGCTCGACGAACTTGGTGCAAAGAATAGGAAAGTCGTCCAGCAGCAGTCAGCCATTAAGAGGTCGACGATCTTGGACCTAAGCTCAACGAACTATGGACTCAGGTCAACGAATCCAGTCTTGGCTATTTACCTCTTCTATTCCTAATATATTGCAATGATTCCTGACTAATTAATGCTCTAATATTCTCTTAATATTACCGTTATACAAGAACATTAATTATGGTCTTCATCAGGATTATTGCCTGCCATTTTCCAAAGGGATAGTTGGGGAAATCAATCAATGCAAAATATTCTCTGGCCGTCAGCATTGAATGGAGAAAGGATTTTGAAATTCAAAAGGATGGTTATATAGAAAATATAAAATACGGATTTTCCTCTTCAAAATATACAACTAATACAAACACAAAAAAACCCAGTCAGGAAGAGTAGAACACCATCGTCTCGCAACAAGGATTCTCTTTGCTTTCGCTCTATATTGACAACAAAGTGCTAGAAAGAAAAAAATGCTACTAGAAGAATAATAGCTTTCAGTAAAAGAAGAAGAACTATTCAAATCAAGAGTCTTCTTCTTCTATCATCCCCTCAGGAACTTTCAAAGGACAACAACTACTGTATCAGTCAAAGAAGTTCCTGAAGTTCTTCTAGTTTAAGTTGAAAGCTTGAAGGCCTATCACCCTGAAGCAAAGTTCCTTTCACCCTGAATAAATTCAGTATTTCAGGGAGAGATTTTTCCACCGTCAAATCCACAGAGTCTTCTCTGTGGAATACTTGAGAAAGAGAAGACATAATCACTCTCTCACCCCCTCTATGAAAAGGGTTCTCTACTCCCTTCAAAAGTGATTCTTGGTGGCAAGTCTCCTAACCAAAAGACTTGAGGTTTGGTTTTTGAGCACCTTACCAAAGCTCATTGGTGGCAGTCACCTGAACAAAAACCTGAGTGGATTCCTACCAGGGTAGTAGAAGAGTGGATGTACCCAGGTTGGGGAACCACTATAAAATTCTTGTGTTATCTGGTTGCCTTTTTCTTTTATTCTTGCTGTGGCTGTGATAGTTAGGATTCTGTGATTTTTATTAGTTGAATTTGCTATGCTGTGATATAGCATCTGAGTTTAGGAACAAGTTATATTATTCAGCAAAATATTTTAATTACTCACAAATTCCATATTCACCCACCCCCCTCTAGAGTATATTAGATCTAGCCCCCACTTTCAATTGATATCAGAGGGGAGTTCTTTTGGTTGTACAAGCTAACTCTTGAACCAAAGATCCTGAGTTAGATCTATCATTCTATTCCTATTAGATTTATACTCATACAGCATGGCCCAGAACAAAGATTTTGCAAGCACCAGACCTCCAGCATGGAACCTAAATAAGTTTGTCATCTGTATGGCAAGAATAAAATTATATATGAATTCCATTGATGAAGATATCTATAATTCCATTTTGACAGGTCCCCCTGCAGCACTTACAATAGCAGCATCAACCAGCACCATTGCAGTTCCACCACCAGAGTGGAATGTGGCTTAAAAGAAGGCCAAAATTGTTGATGCCAAGGCAATGAACATATTGGCCCAAACAATGTCAGATGACATTTTCTAGAAGGTGGCTGAATGCACATCAGCCAAGGCCATTTGTGATTCCTTGAATCAAATGGTGGCTGGATCTGCTGATGAGAGAAAAGACAGAAGATCAAACCTAATATCCCAATATGAGAACTTCAAGAAGGAGGAAGCTGAAATAGTAGCTGATATGTACAACAGGTTAAGCTCAATCATCAATGATCTACAGACCTTAGACAAGGACATCACCCTCATAGAGGTGAATGACAAAATCCTCATGTGCTTCCCAAGCTCATGGGATTCAAGAATCTAGCCCATTAAGGAGGCCAAGAGCCTAAATGAGATTTCCACTGAATCTCTTTTAGGAAAGTTAAACTCCTATGAACAGCTAATTAAGTCCAGGGAAGCAGCTGAGCAAAGAACACCTCCACCAGCAAGGAAGGAGCACAACCTTGCATTCAAGGCTACTAAGGAGACTGAGACTCCATCTATAAATGAATATCTGATAAGATTGCTTGTCAAAATATTCCTCAAGATGGCAAGGAAGGGTTTCAGGAGGAAGTCATCTAGGAAGGATGATAAGCCCAAGTATGATAAAACCCCCACTAAAGAGGTGGTATGTTTTGGCTGCAGGAAACCTGGGATTTTCCTCTCAGAATATCCAGAGAATCGGAAGAAGGAGAACAAAAGAGAGAAGGACTCCAGGAGCAAGCATTACAACAAGCCATCTTCCAACAAGCACAAAAAGAAGGACAGAGGGTTTGTGGCTGAAAGCTGGAGTGAAACAGAAAATGAATCTTCATCTTCAAGTTCCAGTGAAGAAGAAGAGGAGGCAAAGGCAAAGGAAGTTTGCCTCATGGCAAATGATGTCAATAGTAGCAGATCAAACACACTAAATGCGAGAACTAATTACTGCAAACTAGGATTAAGAGCTTCATCCAGTGAACCAATAATAACTTAAAAGAACCATCTTTCTAAACCTGTAAATTTTGTTTCTGATAAAGGAAAGAAAAACACTGAACAATTCAACAAGGTTAATGAAGTCCTTAAACAAATTTAAAGTAAGAACAAACTTAAAAAACAGAAGAATAATAAAAGTAACAATGTTCAGCCGTTATCGTTGAACTTAGATCGGCGATACATAAACAGATCGTCGACCTCAAAACGACGATCTCTGAACGCAAATTTCAGTGATAATCAATCTTCGATCTACGATCGACGATATTTGTATGGTTCGTCGACCAAAGATCGACGATTTTGGTGCCCCAAGAATGAATATCTTCATTCTTCGAGCAGAGATCGAAGATCTCATCCAACATTGTCGAGCTCAGGTCGACGATCCAACCAGAAATCGTCGATCCCAGATCCAAACAACAGAAACCTAAATTATAAAAGTAACATTAATCTTTTTAGTCAATGGATAATACCACCAAGAAGATATCATCCTAAAGGTTACAAAAATCAACCTGAATGCTCTTATATTTCCAGTTAAATTTATGTAAATCAGCAAGGACCCAAGGTTACCTGGGTCAAGAATAACTAACTGTTTTGTCTGCAGATGAAGAGCTGTCCAGCTGTAAATCAAGTATGGTACCTGGACAGTGGTTGCTCCAAGCATATGACTGGGAACAAGGAAAGTCTACTCAACTACAAGTCCAAGCTTTGAGCAAAGGTAATCTTTGGAGACTCAAAGTGTGGGCAATCTGAAGGCTATGGACAAATAAGGATTGGAGCAGTCACATTCAACAAGGTAACCTATATAAGAGGACTCAAGCATAACCTCATCTCCATACGTCAATTATGTGATGAAGGTTATCAGGTACACTTCAACTCAACTGCCTGTATTATTTCTAATAAAGAAAAATAAACTGTTTTAATTGGGAATATACAAGGAAACATATATAGTTAATTTTCTATCTGCCAATTCAGATATCTGCTTACTTAACATTATAAGTAATCAGAATGATTTATGGCATAAAACACTAGGGCATGTTTATATGAAAAACATTACTAGACTATCTAAAGTCAACCTTTGTGAGAGGTTTTCCTTCTGGCCCCTACAAGAAGGAAGGCCTCTGCAGAGCTTGTCAACTAGGCAAACAAACTAAATCTAGTTTTAAATCAGTAAATAAAAGTGATTCACCTAGGATATTGTACTTGCTACATATGGATCTCTTTGGACCCATAGATGTACAAAGCCTGGGAGGGAAATCCTACACCTTAGTCATAGTGGATGACTTCTCAAGGTTCACTTGGGTGTTCTTTCTGAGATCTAAGTCAGATACCTTTAAGGTTCTTATAGATTTTCTCAAGACCATACAGATTGAGTACTCTACTCAAGTTGCATTGATCAGAAGTGATCATGGTACAGATTTTGAGTCTCTTCTTATGCAGGAGTTCTGTGAGAAGGAAGGTATCAAGAACTGCTTCTTAACTCCTAGAACTCCCCAACAAAATGGGATAGCTGAAAGGAAAAATAGGAAACTGATTGAAGCTGCAGAAACATTACTTGTAGATGCTTACATGCCCCTATCCTTTTTGGTAGAGGCTGTAAGCAAAACAAACTATGTACTGAACAGAAGCTTGAAGCATAAACTAAAGAATAGGACTCCCTATGAATTACTTAAAGGGAAGAAACCTAAAATCACTTATTTTAAAGTATTTGGCCGGGTATGTTATATACATAATAATGACAAGAGATATATTAGAAAGTTTGAAGCTAAGGCTGAAGAGGGAATTTTTCTAGGATATTCCCAAGTAAGCAAAGCTTATAAGGTATTTAATAAATCATCCCTGAAAATTGAGGAATCAGTTCATGTTATATTTGATGAAGTTAACAATTCTTGCAAGGAGAAAGAAATTTCTACAAATAAATGTTTGCAGGTACCTCACTTGTATGAGAGTCTGGATTGTCTAAGCCTCACCAAAGAGGACCCAACACATCCTTCTCCATGAGAAGAAGAACAAAGTTAAGAAGAAAGCACACAAGTAGTTGAGTTTCAACCAACAACAAACATAATTCCACAGGAGGAATAAAATCCAACTGCTGTTGATGAACCAACTCCACCTACTGATCTTGTCACACTAAAGGATCACCCCAGATCCCAAGTGATTGGAGACATAACATGTAACAGCCCTATCTGTCGTATAACATATAGAAGTAGGTCCGGCCGGGGCCCGACGCCATATACTACGGACAGACCGGTTAGTTACTTATTGAGACCATTCAACCAATCACAACGTCCTACACAGAGCACCTAGCGGAAGCAAATTATTAAGTTGCAAGGACAAAAGAACCTAGCCAAGCATGAATGTCCACTACAATAAACCCATAGGAATGTATAATATACCAAAAATGGCCTTATGGCCTTAAAAGAGTTTGCTTAATAAAAATGTCTTCCAAATCTCGGCACGCAGGCCGGTCACACATGAGTACATAAGAAAAACACTCAAGAATTAGGCCTTCGAGGGCCGGCACAGCAACTTGGGATTTAGCCCACTATTTTATACTCGGCTCCGCAGCACCTGCAAGCAACAATCCACCCCACGGTGGTAAACAAAATCAACGGTCAGCTATGCTGACCAAATTATAACGACCCCGCCCCAACTCGGTGCGGCGATGCCCTTCCCTGCATTTTGTTAGCAAAAACAAGCGGTATAGTGTAAACACACACTACATCACATGTGCAGGCACGCACGGCCACACACCCCGTGCACTCAGGGAACATTCGCGGCGAACCGGCTCACTTCACGTCAATTTAAGCCATAGACATTCCCGTCTCACCACCGTCCCTTGGACGGCCAACCATATGAGCATTTTATCTTCCTAGCATTGGTCACGTCAATTTAAGCCATAGACCGCCGAAGACCCTCATCTAAGCCAACGGTTCCGCCAAACGACATAGATCGGATACGGTTCAGCCTGACCTGTGCTCATACCGCAACGACAATTTAAGCCATATGTGCAAGTCAAGACTCCCCGAGTCCCGTTTCCGTCACACAATTCACATACCCGGTTATGTTCAAGTTGGCTCCCCGGCCACCATGTTTGCAGCATCCCGCATTTGCCCAGTTTTTTGGGTTCACCTTGGAGTTAGTCCCCAAGGCTCCCTGTTGCAATCTACCACGTAGAAAACCCGAAAAACAACCATTCACACGGAGTCTTCTCCAGCTATTATGCAATGCAACATCACCGATCCAGACCAACTTGTCCGGATAGGCTTCACACATCATGCCTATGTCCATTTTTGCATACGGACTCTACACATGGGGGACTTTATATATCTCCCCACAGGAACGCCTCAACTCATCGCACACTCGCGTGAGAGGGCTTCCTATGCAAAGGAAAAGAGGACTTCACATGTACTAGGTTGAAAATCATTACCCTCGCGTTCTTCCTCGGTGCCATGGAAAACTATGCAGATTAAAAGCACTGCAATCTCCTTGCCTCTGCGGATCTGAAGTCGGCTCGCGATTTGGAGCTCCGAAGCTCCACCAGTGACCGTATCTAGCCCTTCTTCCTCCTCCTTGCTCTCCCTTCTCTCTAGGTATTAGAGAGAGATAACCCAAATGAAATGATGGTTTTCAAATCCTATTTCCGGTTTAAACTCATAAGGAATAGCCCCCAGCCATTAGATCCCAAATAAAGGAAACGGACGGCTACGATTTGTCCTCAAAAAAGACATCCTGGGCCGAACACGGGTTGCAACATGGCCGTGTGCATGGCCATGTCCCTCATTCGCCATCACCAGGAATTCCCAACCAGAACACGGCCTCTGACACGGCCACCGACACGCCCGTGTCACATGTGACACGCCCGTGTCAGGTCCCGTGTCACGACCCGTGTGCAAAATCCAAGACTCCTCCGATAAGTACACGGCCATGTGGCACGCCTGTGTCACATGCCGTGTGCTATACATGCCCTAGGACACGCCCGTGTCCCAGGCCGTGTAATCTCCTTAGCACAAAACCGCAGACCGCCCAAGAAGTACACAGCCTGGGTACATGCCCATGTCCCAGGCCATGTTCCCTTGTCTCGACACTCAACGCCTGCAAATCGTCGACCTCTTCCCCAAGTCGTCGACCCTGAACACGATACGGCCCTGGGACACGCCCGTGTCCCAGGCCGTGTGCCCACTACAAAGTCCCATACTTAGATCAAAATGCTTCCCTTTGCTCTTTTGAGTTTTAGGGCATTATGTAACACCCCTATCCGTCGCATAGCATATAGCAGTAGGTCCGGCCGGGGCCCGACGCCATATACTACGGACAGACCGGTTGGTTACGCGTTGAAACCATTCAACCAATTACACGTCCTACACAAGCACCTAGAGGAAGCATTAAAGTTAAGTTGCAAGAAAAAAGAACCCAGCCAAACAGTATGAATGTCCACTACAAATAACCCGTAGGAATGTTTCAATACACCGAAATAGAAACGGCCTTAAGGCCTTACACAGTTTGCTCGACATAAAAGTGTTTTCATACATCGGCTCGTAGGCCGGCCACACATGGTCACAATGAAACACTCAAAATTAGGCCTTCGAGGTCCGGCTCAGCAACTTGGGCTTTAGCCCGCTATTTTCCGCTCGGCTCCGCAGCACCTGCAAGCACAAACCACCGCCCGGTGGCAAACAAAAGCAACGGTCAGCTATGCTGACCAAATTATAAGGATCTCGCCCCCAAAATCGGGGCGGCGAAGCTCTTTCCCTGCACTTTATTAGTATAGGCAATTTATTAGTGTAAACACACATCATCACAGGCATAGGCTCGCACGGCCACACACCTCGTGCACACAGGGCACATTCACGGCAAACCGACCAACGTCACGTCATTTCAAGCCATAGACGTTCCCGTTCCACCACCGCCCCTTGGACGGCCAATCTCATGAGCATTTTGTCTTCCTGGCCTTGGTCACGATAATTTAAGCCATAGACCGTGAAAGACTCTCATCCATGCCAACGGTCCCACCGAACGACATAGATCGGGTACGGTTCCGCCTGACCCGTGCTCATTCCGCAACTAAAATTTAAGCCATATGCACAGGTCAAGACTCTCCGAGTTCCGTTTCCGCCACAACAATCACATAACCCGGTTATGTTCACGTTGGCTCCCCGACCATCGTGTTGGCAAAACTCGCTTTTGCCCAGTTTTCCGGGTGCACCTTGGAGTTAATCTCCAAGGCTCCCTGTTGCAATCTACCACGTAGAAAACCCGAAAAATGCCCAAACACCCAGAGTCTTCCCCGGTTCATATGCAATGCAACATCACCAATCCGGCTCTACTTTTCCGGATAGGCTTCACACACAATGCCTATGCCCGTTTTCATATACGGACACTATACAAGGGGGACTTCACATATCTACCCCAAGGAACGCTCCAACTCTTCGCTCACTCGCGAGAGAGGGCTTCCTATGCAAAGGGAAAAAGGGCTTCACATGCCCAAGGATGAGAAATCGTTACCCTTGCATTCTTCCACGGCGCCATGAAAAACTATGTGGTTGGAAAGCACCGCAACGGCGTCACCTCCGTAGATCTGGACTCGGATCGCGATTCGGAGCTCCGACGCTAAGTACTACATCAAAACGGGCGGATTTGACTCAGATCGCTGATCATCAAAACATCGACCACATGACCCGTGGCCGAACATGCCCATGGCACGCCCGTGTCACGCCCGTGACACACCCATGTCACGCCCGTGACACCTGCTCCAAAACCCAGACTTGGCTTAAAACGTCCCCTGTCCCTCTTTTGAGTTTCGGGGAGTTACAACTCTCTCCCCCTTAAAAGAATTTCACCAACGAAATTTACAAAAGGAAAACAAAAGGAACTGAAAGCTTTTAATGGTACCTGAGCGGAATAACTCCGGGTACTCCTCCAGCATCGTTTGCTCCCGTTCCCAAGAGAGCTCCTCCCGATCGCAATTATCCCACCGGACCTTAACCATCCGGATCTCCTTGTTACGGAGTCTCTTCACCTCGAAGTCTTCGATACGAATGGGCTTGACCCATGTCGTCAACCCATCGTCCACCGGCACTTAATCAACTTCGATCACTAGCGAATGCTCCTGCACCGCCTTCCGCAACACGGAAATGTGGAACATATCGTGTAGTCCACTTAAATCCTCTGATAGCCTCAATCGGTATGCCGCTTCGCCGACCTGCTCCAAAACCTCAAAGGGTCCAAGGTATCTCTGGCTCAGCTTCTTCAAGCGTCTCACCCGTGAAAAACCCTTGAACGGCTTCACTTTCAAGTATACCCAATCTCCTACCGCGAACTCCACGTTCCGGTGCTTGGCATTGTAATACTTCGCCTGCCTGTCCTGAGCGATCAACAAGCGCTCCCGAATGATCCGCACCAATGAGGTAGCACTCTCCACCTCCTACTTCTTGTACAACCTTTCCTCACCCGTTTCTAGCAACGATAACGGCGTACGACACTTCCTACCTTACAGGCCCTCGAAGGGCGCCATTTGAATACTCGCCCGGTAGCTGTTGTTGTTCACAAAATCCACCAAATACAGGTGGTCTTCCCAATGCTTCCTGAAGTCTAGAACACACATGCGGAGCATATCCTACATAGTTCTGTTGACCCTCTTGGTCTGCCCATCCGTCTGCGGATGGAAGGCTGTGCTGAACTTCAATTTAGTCCCCAGTATCTTTTGCACCAACCTCCAATCATTGGACTTTAAATGCTCATTGCGATCACTCACGATGATGCAAGGCACACCGTGCAATCTGACTATATTATCCACATATAGTTTTACCAGTCTCTCCACTGAATCATCCTTCCTATGCGGAATAAAGTGCGACACCTTTGTTAACCAGTCTACGATAACCCAGATGACGTCATTCCATTTCTGCGACCTTGGCAAGATGATAATACGTTTTGTAGCCTAAACTATTATCGTATTTTCTATTTTATATTGTACAAATTATGTCTATAATTAGTTTATTTTTATCCTTTTTATGTAAATTTTATTGCCACTAACTTTTTCCTATCTTTTTGCAGGTTTTCAGAAAAATTGCCAAAATGGCCTGTCACGCCCCCCCCTGTCACGCCCTCCCTGGGCGTGACCTAGGGCGTATCACCCGATCCCGAGGACACCTGCTGGAAGGGACAGAAAACGGTCAAAACCGCTGTCACGCCCCCCTGACACGCCCTCCCTGGGCGTGTCACCAGGCGTGACCAGGGGCGTGTCGCCCTCTGCCGCAAAGCTGCCGCCGCATTAAATGCCCTTCCGCCTCAGCACGCAAATAGTACTGTCACGCCCCATGTCACGCCCGTGACATGGGCGTGACACCCTCCTTTTTCGGCGACTGACGGATTTCCGACCAATGATTTGGACATGACATGCCTGTCACGCCCCCCTGTCACGGGCGTGACCTAGGGCGTGACCACCGACGTACCGAAGCAATCATCCCTCCCGCCAGAATCCAGAGCCCGAGCTCAAATCCATACCTGTCACGCCCCCGGACACGCCCCCCTAGGGTGTGTCGGAGGGCGTGACCAACCCGAGAAATTTTCTATAAATTGAGCCCCCCTCCTCCCCATTTCAGCAAGCTTTGGTTGAGTGGGGGAGGTGCTGCCCCTTTGTTTCTTGATCCTTTTTCATGCTTTATCTCTCTCTCTCCCCCTCTCTTTGTACTTTTTGTTTAACCCTAGTTTAATCTTAGTTTGTTCTAGCTTTTATTGTAATTTTCTTCTTGCTTAGTGCTTAATGTAGGGCTAGAATAGGGTTTAATTTTCATGCACTTGTAATTTTATTTTCATTAGTGTAACTTGCCCTTTTTCATTAATAAAATTGTTCTTCCCTTAGCTTGTGTTCTTCTTATGTTTTTCTACTCATCTCCCCTCCTCCTCCACTCCATTATGATTAACTAATCCTCCTTGTACTCGATCTTGATGATCCGAGGTTAGAGCGATTATGTTATGATGTTTTAATCAATCTTTTCTTTTTAGGTTAGGGCCTTGAATTACTCTTGATTAATCACGGGTTGGGGGTATATTTTCGATATATACTCTCCGCCTTTGCTTTCATTCTGGGCTAGCCGAGAGGCCGAAAGAATGAAGTGAGCATTCAAGAGTAAAGGGAGTTGTACGCACCCCTCGAGAGAGGCAGACGTCCAAATCTCCCGGATTTGAGTAAAATCCAATAGTGGGGTTCACCGCATAAAGCGAGTTTTAGGCCTCCGATTTAGACGAGAGTCGGTCGGACCTTCCTAAACTCAGTTGGGCACGACTTCGAGAGAAGCGTGTTCAAGCTTTAGGAACCTCCACGGTCAAGGACTCTTATCCTATTAAGTTTAGATTTTTATCGCATTTTCTTAATCGTCTTTAGCCGAGGTGAATCTTGATCAGATGCATTTCCATTTCATATTTTCTTCCTTTAATAGTAATCTCCTATCTTGTGCTCTTTAATTAACTGCAGTAGTTTCCTTTCTAGCATAGTTCTTTTCTTAATAGCGTAACTTAATTGCGGTAGTTCTCTTTCTAGTTTGCTTTAATTCCTCCATTGCGCTTAGATTTTCTAAAACCCTAGTTTTTCCGTCGATAAGATAATAGCGTTCGTGTGAGTAAGCTTAGCCAACAGTTCCCGGATTTCAATACGACACTTGTGTCCCCTTGCTACAATTCGATAGGTATACTTGCCTCATCGGGTTGCTAGTTCGGTTGCGTTTATTTTCTTCGAACCCTAGCGCGCAACAAGTTTTTGGCGCCGTTGCCGGGGACCCAACTTTCGTTGATATTTTGAAAACACGAACCTATTAATTTTATCTCTTCTCTTTCTCATCCTCTTTCTTTAAAATTTTAAAAATCAAAAAAAAATTTTCTTCGCTCTTAATAGAAACCAACCTCATAATTTTTCTACGCCACCTAATTCTCTCGAAAAGGGCAAAGGGCTTTAAGCGCCACTGTCTTGTCTACTACCTTGCGAACCCTTCACGGGGTATTCCTTGGGAAGTTCGGGAGTTAATCTATAAAAAAATCTATTTCAAAAAGAAAAAAAAATTAATTTAATTTTCTAAATCTAGTTTTTCTTTCTAGTTTATCCTTTTTCTCTTTCTCTTCTTCTTTTCTGTTCTTTTAGTGCATGACCCGTGGGAGTCCGTTGGTTATTTTGGACTTGGACCACGAAATTGAGCGTACTCTTCGGAGAAGATCGCGATTTCAAGGTCCTACTATCCAAGTGCCGGTTGAGGACTCCGAGTCATTTAATACTTTAAGAATGGAAGAACCCAACGTAGATGAGGCCATGCAAAGGACTATGTCCTATTATGCACGACCGAACCTCGAGGGAACAGAATCGAGTATAGTCCGTCCTACTATAGCAAATAATAACTTTGAACTAAAGCCTAGCATAATTCAAATGGTGCAGCAATATGTGCAATTTGACGGACTTCAAGATGAAGATCCAAACGCACATATAGCTAGCTTTCTTGAAATTTGCGACACCTTCAAGATAAATGGTGTCACAAATGATGCGATCAGGCTAAGACTCTTCCCCTTCTCTCTAAGAACTAAAGCTAAGCAGTGGCTTAACACACTTCCGAAAAATAGCATAACCACTTAGAATGAATTAACTGAAAAAATTTTGGCGAAGTATTTTCCGCCAGCTAAAACTGCAAAACTTAGGAACGACATCTCTACCTTCGGACAAATAGACTCTGAAACCCTTTACGAAACCTGGGAGAGATTTAAAGAATTATTAAGACGATGCCCACATCACGCGCTGCCTGTATGGTTACAAGTGCAGACGTTTTATAACGGGCTAAATTAAAGCACGAAGCAAATGATAGACGCAGCCTCTGGCGGTACTTTAAATCATAAGACCCCGGAAGCCGCTCTTGAGCTTTTTGAGGATATGGCCATGAACACTTATCAGTGGAATGTGCCTAGGTCCCGCCCGAACAAGCCTGCAGGTATCTATGAAGTGGACAACGTCTCCCAGCTCGCTCTGCAGGTAGAAATCCTAAGCAAAAAGATAACGGAGATGACTGCTGCCTCCGCCCCTCAGGTATGGGAATCTGCAACCCCTACTCCAGAACATTTAGATTATGTTAATAATATGCCTAGAACTGCTTTTAATAATTTTTCTGCTGCGAATTTTCATCCGCCTGGTTTTAATTTTCCGAATAGTTATAACCCCGCTTTAAGAAATCACCCGAACTTTTCATGGAGTAATCCATCGAATGCGATGCGCCCACCCCCGCAAAATGATTTTTCTGCACCACCACCACCACCACCACTTCTTCAAAATTACCCAAAACCTCCAAGCTTGGAGGAATTACTTTCTAAATATATCACTACAAATGACGCCACTATAAGAACGTTAACCGGAAGCGTAAAAAGTCTAGAAAATCAAGTAGGACAGCTCGCGAAAATAATTTCTGAGCGACCCGCAGGGTCTCTTCCTTCCAATACCGAACCCAACCTGAGAGAGCAAGCGAAAGCTATAACTCTTCGGAGTGGGAAGCAAGTCTCCGGTATGGTAAGTGAAGAGCCCGAGGCAAGCTCCGCTCCTGCTTTTAAAAATCAAAGCTCCGCTTCCGCTTTTAAAAATCAAAGCTCCGCTTCCGATTTTAAAAATCAAAGCTCCGCTTCCGCTTTTAAAAATCAAAGCTCCGCTCCTGCTTTTAAAAATCAAAGCTCTGCTCCGCTTCCACCCTCTGCTGAAGAAGTAATCACCCCCACTTTTGAAAATAATCTCACTCCACCACCCATCTTCAAAAATAATTCAACTCCTCCATACCCCTCTGAACTTAATAGACAACGTCAAGATGATCAGTACTCCCGCTTCTTAGAAATCTTCAAACAAATCCACATTAATCTTCCCTTCCACGAGGCTATTTCGCAGATGCCGAAATACGCCAAATATCTTAAGGACCTCCTCACAAATAAGAAGAAGTTAGAGAATCTTTCGCACGTCACGCTAAACGCCGAGTGCTCCGCCGTTTTAACAAACGGTTTGCCGAAGAAAATCAGTGACCCGGGTAGTTTCTCTATCCCGTGTGTCTTCGGTGATCTTTTTGTTAAACACGCGTTAGCCGACTTAGGCGCAAGTATAAACCTGATGCCCTTTTCGTTGTTCAAAAAGTTAGGGATTGGTAGCCTTAACCCCACGCGTATGAGTATCCAGCTAGCCGATAGATCCGTCAAGTACCCGTTAGGAATAGTGGAGGACGTTCTAGTGAAAGTCGACAAGTTCATCTTCCCGGTAGACTTTGTCATTTTGGACATCGAAGAAGACGTCGAGGTTCCCCTGATCCTTGGCCGACCCTTCCTTGCCACCTCCCGAGCCATCATTGACGTAAGCAATGGTAAGCTCTTTCTTCGAGTAGGCGACGACGAAGTCACATTTTCTATCACCCCTTCGATGAAGAACACCTTAGCGAACGATGACTCATGTTTTTTCGTAGACGTCATGAGTGATGATTCTTCCTACTGCCTCTCCGACTTTGAAAAAGAATTTTCTACTTTTTGCTCCTCTTCTCTTACAACAGAATCACTGCAAGGAAGTGATGAATCTTCTTATTGTCTTTCTGAGTTTGAAAAAGAGTTTTCTGATTTTTGTTCTTCCTCTTTTCTTACCACTGAATCTGTACAAGAAGCCGTCTTGGCTGCTAGCCCCACCCCTTATTACATTCCTTATAAAAAAGTTTATGAAGATATTATTTTCGAAAAAGAAAGAATCTCAAAATCCTCTTATGAAGAACCCCCTACCCTAGAACTTAAAGAACTTCCCGAACACCTTAAGTATGCTTTCTTAGAAAAAGACTCCAAGTTACCAGTTATCGTTTCGGCCTACCTCACGGATACGCAGAACGATAAACTTCTTCTAGTTCTACGTAAGCATCGTCGGGCTATTGCTTGGCAAATTTCTGATATCAAGGGCATAAGCCCATCTTTCTGTACACATAAAATTCTAATGGAAGATAATTCGCGTAACTCTATTCAACCTCAGCGCCGTATAAACCCGAATATGAAAGAAGTAGTTAAGGGCGAGGTTATGAAACTATTAGACGCAGGAATTATCTACCCTATATCGGACAGTAAGTGGGTTAGCCCCGTTCAGGTAGTTCCAAAAAAGGGAGGGATAACCGTAGTTAGTAATGAGAATAATGAATTAATCCCGACACGGACGGTGACGGGTTGGCGTATGTGCATAGATTACCGTAAGTTAAATGACGCCACCCGTAAGGACCACTTTACTCTACCGTTTATCGACCAGATTTTAGAATGTCTCTCCGGCCATAGCTTTTATTGTTTTCTCGATGGCCTCTCGGGGTACTTTCAAATACCCATCTCTCCCGAGGACCAAGAGAAAACTACGTTTACTTGTCCCTTTGGCACCTTCGCGTACCGAAGAATGCCATTTGGATTATGCAATGCGCCGGCTACATTCTAACGATGTATGCTCGCAATATTTGACAAGTACGTAGAAAGCATTATGGAGGTATTCATGGACGATTTCTCCGTGTTCGGCGACTCCTTCGATAGATGTTTAGAAAACCTCGAAAAAGTCTTAGAACGATGCGAAGAAACTAACTTTGCCCTAAATTGGGAAAAATGCCATTTTATGGTGAGGGAAGGGTTAGTTTTGGGTCATAAAATTTCTGCTAAAGGTATTGAGGTAGACGTTGCCAAGATAGAAGTTATTGAGAAGTTGCCGCCGCCTACAAACATAAAAGCTATAAGAAGTTTCCTAGGCCACGCTGGTTTTTATCGTCGTTTTATAAAGGACTTCTCCAAGATCACAAAGCCCCTCACCCATCTCTTAGAAAAAGACGCTCCATTCATTTTTGATGACTCTTGTATTTCTGCCTTTGAATTAATTAAAGAAAAGTTAATTAACGCGCTAATTATGATAGCTCCGGTGTGGGACCTTCCTTTCGAGATTATGTGCGATGCGAGTAGTTTTGCGGTGGGGGCCGTATTAGGTCAACGCATATCTAAGAACTTCCACCCCATCTATTACGCTAGTAAAACCCTCACATCTACACAAGAAAATTACACCACAACCGAGAAGGAGCTCTTAGCTGTAGTATTTGCGTTTGATAAATTTCGCCCTTACATTACACTTTCAGAAATCATTGTTTTTACGGACCACTCGGCCCTCAAGTACCTTCTTGCCAAAACGGATGCCAAGCCTCGCTTGATTCGCTGGGTCTTACTCCTCCAGGAGTTTACTTAGAGATCCGTGATAAGCGAGGAGCCGAGAACTTGGCCGCCGACCATTTATTAAGATTAGATAACCCCTTTATAGAAAAATTAAATGAAAAATCTTTTAATGACTATTTCCCTGATGAGAAGCTGCTTTTAGTTAATACATCTACTTCTCCTTAGTTCGCGCACATCGCCATCTATCTAGTGGCCCGGGTGCTCCCAAAAGAGTTCTCCTCTCAGCAAAAGAAGAAATTCTTTTCTGAGCTGAAGAACTACTTTTGGGAAGACCCACATCTTTTCAAAATTTGTGCGGATCAAGTGATAAGGAGATGTGTTTCTTGTGATGAAGGAATTGATATTCTAAAACATTTGCATGAAGGTCCGACAGGTGGGCACTATCAAGCTGCTCGCACCGCTCATAAGGTGCTTTGCGCGGGTTTTTACTTGCCTAGCCTGTTTAAAGACGCGCAAGCCTTTGTGAGCAGGCGTGATAGTTGCCAACGGTCGGGCAATATTTCTAATAAAAATGAAATACCGCAAAATTATTTCTTAGAGTGCGAAATTTTCGACCTCTGGGGAATTGATTTTGTTGGCCCCCTTCCTTCTAGCTTCGGAAACAAATATATTTTAGTTGCTGTTGATTATGTTTCACGATGGGCTGAGGCCCAAGCTCTTCCTACGAATGACTCCCGAGTTGTAGTCATGTTTTTTAAAAAATTATTTTCTAGATTCGGTACGCCTCGCGCAATCGTTAGCGATAGGGGTTCCCATTTCTGTAACGCGCAATTTTCAAAAATCCTTACCAAATACGGCGTTACGCATAAACTTTCCACTGCCTACCACCCCCAAACTAACGGTCAAGTCGAAGTAGTTAATAGAGAAATAAAAAGAATTTTAGAAAAGACAGTTTCAACTTCTATAAAAGACTGGTCAGCCAAACTTGACGATGCCTTATGGGCCTACCGAACAGCGTACAAAACCGCCCTCGGATGTACGCCGTATCGGCTGGTCTATGGAAAATCGTGCCATCTGCCCGTAGAGTTAGAACACCGCGCCTTTTGGGCCTTAAAATTTTTAAACTTCGATCCCCACTCAGTCGGTGACCTTCGAAAATTTCAACTAAATGAACTCGACGAGTGGCGCTCTTATGCTTATGAAAATAATAAACTTTATAAAGAGTGGACGAAGCGTTTACACGATAAACACTTAAGGCACCCTAAAAACTTTAAGCCGGGCGACCAAGTCCTTTTATATAATTCTCGTTTACGTTTATTTCCGGGCAAATTAAAATCTCGCTGGTCTGGCCCGTTTTCTGTTTTAGAAGTATTTCCTTATGGAACTATTTTAATTTCTCACCCTGATAAGGGTAATTTCAAAGTGAATGGTCAGCGTCTTAAACTCTATTTTTCTGGTGATGATGATGTCAGTCCAAACATTATTAAGTTTCTGCTTCACGAACTCTAATCTGAAACTTTTAATTTTTTGCTAAAAACAATTTTATTTCGGAACAACAATATTTTTGGACAAAATTATTTTTTTTTGATGCGTCGAGCTCAACGACGCTTTAACCAAAGGGCGCTCTTGGGAGGCAACCCAAGTTATCTTTTTCTGTTTTCTTTATTTTACAATTTTTGCCTCGGACGGCTCCGACGAGCTGAAGCTTCTGCGATCACCTGCTCCAACATTGCTGAATCCATCACAATGTCCAAAGAAGACATTTGGGGAGCGACATCACTCAGCTTTCGCAGCAAATAAATCCGGGGAAGTACCTGTATTTCATTTCTGTCTTTCAATTCTGTACTTTATTTTTCTCTCCTTCTCCAATCCCCTTCTTTAGCCATCGAGGACAATGTCTGTTTTAAGCTTGGGGGAGGATTTCCTCCTTCATTTTTGCTTAGTGTAAATAATTTCCTTTTTGTATATATTGTAAATATTTCCAAAAAAAAAAAAATTAATATCTTAAAATTCCAAAAAAAGAGAAAAAATTATCCAAAATCCAAAAAAAGAAGAGAATATTTCGCAAAATAAAAAATATATATATATATGTGTTTTGAATAGTTTAGACATTTTGGTATTTCAATAGTACCCCCAGTTTTTAGTTTTGTTTTACTCAAAATCTCCTATAAATAACTTAGTTAACTATAATATTTCTAATCGTTCTTTTTAATTATGTTTCACAAGTAAAATGTTGGTCATGCTGTATTTCGAATTCGCGGTAGCATGTTAAGGTGAAATATTTTTCTAAAACTCGCATTTCTATTATGGTTTTTTGTTTTTTATTTCCTTTACTTTCTCAAAAATTCATCATCCACTATTTTCTTTTTTGTTTTTGAATAATTTTTGTAAAGTCAACTTTTGAATAACGTAGTAGATGTGAACGATCCAAGTCACCTATTATTTCTATTTTCGAGTTAATTTCATCAATCTTCTTTTATTATCTAGGACTCGCTTTTTGAAATTTTTCAAACCTTTGCTTTAAATAAATTCAAAAGCGTGAAAATGATTTAGGCCATTTTTGTTTTCGTTTGAGCTTTCCTGCCAACCTAAAAACTTTTACCACTAGTTAGCCATTTTTGAGCCTTTTTCCGATTTCATTTGATAGCTCCTCCCTTCATTTCAGTTTCACCAAAGCCAAAAATTCCAACCTATCGAATCACACTAGCCTTTTTGAGTTTCATAATTTAGTTTGACAATTTTGATAGGGTATTTTGTGATTTTTGTGGGAGAAAGGTTTTCGAAAAAAAAAAGTATGTTCGAAAGTGATGTTTATTTTTGTTTGGCCAACTCAAAAAGGAAAATAAAAATATTTATGGCCTTTGTTTTGAAAAAAAGAAAAAGAAAAAAAAATGGAAAAGAAAAGAAGAAAAAGAAAGAAAAAAAATGTGTATGAAAATTTTTGAAACTCTTTGCTTTGATTTAGTGTGATTTTAAAACCTTCACGTTTATCTTTGAATTCTACTCCTAATCATTTTCCTAAACCAAACGTTTCTGTCCTATTTAAGTCCTTTTGATTCACGCTTTTTGATTTTTTATTTAACAACTAAGAAAAGAAAAACAGTAAATCAGTTTTAGTTTTAGATTTAAACCTAGTTTTAGTTTTAGTTGATCTAAACGAAGGGAAATGACGATTTAACAAATAGTTGGGATAAGCTTGATGATATTACACCTACATTATAATACGTTGCTTGGATCTAGTAACAACTCAATGCGTGTTTTTCATTTTCGTTGCTTTACTTAAGTCCATTTAAAAAAATCTCGTTAAAATTTTGGATGATTTGTTTTTATTAAGTAAAGTTTATAAAAGTTTTACCATACCTAAATAATTGTTTTAGACTTACATTTCACCTTTTCCCTACTAAAAATTTCGCATAGTACTTGTGTAGGCATAATTAGAACTTTTTGATTAGTCCTTTTTATAAATTTCTAGTTTTTATATTTTTGCTTGGGGACAAGCAAAGCTTAAGCTTGGGGGAATTTGATAATACATTTTGTAGCCTAAACTATTATCGTATTTTCTATTTTATATTGTACAAATTATGTATATAATTAGTTTATTTTTATCCTTTTTTATGTAAATTTTATTGCCACTAACTTTTTCCTGTCTTTTTGCAGGTTTTCAGAAAAATTGCCAAAATGGCCTGTCACGCCCCCCCCCCCCCCTGTCACGCCCTCCCTGGGCGTGACCTAGGGCGTGTCACCCGATCCCGAGGACACCTGCTGGAAGGGACAGAAAACGGTCAAAACCGCTGTCACGCCCCCCTGACATGCCCTCCCTGGGCGTGTCACCAGGCGTGACCAGGGGCGTGTCGCCCTCTGCCGCAAAGCTGCCGCCGCATTAAATGCCCTTCCGCCTCAGCACGCAAATAGTACTGTCACGCCCCATGTCACGCCCGTGACATGGGCGTGACACTCTCCTTTTTCGGCGACTGACGGATTTCCGACCAATGATTTGGACATGACATGCCTGTCACGCCCCCCTGTCACGGGCGTGACCTAGGGCGTGACCACCGACGTACGGAAGCAATCATCCCTCCCGCCAGAATCCAGAGCCTGAGGTCAAATCCGTACCTGTCACGCCCCCTGACACGCCCCTCCTAGGGAGTGTCGGAGGGCGTGACCAACCCGAGAAATTTTCTATAAATTGAGCCCCCCTCCTCCCCATTTCAGCAAGCTTTGGTTGAGTGGGGGAGGTGCTGCCCCTTTGTTTCTTGATCCTTTTTCATGCTTTCTCTCTCTCTCTCCCCCTCTCTTTGTACTTTTTGTTTAACCCTAGTTTAATCTTAGTTTGTTCTAGCTTTTATTGTAATTTTCTTCTTGCTTAGTGCTTAATGTAGGTCTAGAATAGGGTTTAATTTTCATGCACTTGTAATTTTATTTTCATTAGTGTAACTTGCCCTTTTTCATTAATAAAATTGTTCTTCCCTTAGCTTGTGTTCTTCTTATGTTTTTCTACTCATCTCCCCCCCCCTCCACTCCATTATGATTAACTAATCCTCCTTGTACTCGATCTTGATGATCCGAGGTTAGAGCGATTATGTTATGATGTTTTAATCAATCTTTTCTTTTTAGGTTAGGGCCTTGAATTACTCTTGATTAATCACGGGTTGGGGGTATATTTTCGATATATACTCTCCGCCTTTGCTTTCATTCTGGGCTAGCCGAGAGGCCGAAAGAATGAAGTGAGCATTCAAGAGTAAAGGGAGTTGTACGCACCCCTCGAGAGAGGCAGACGTCCAAATCTCCCGGATTGGAGTAAAATCCAATAGTGGGGTTCACCGCGTAAAGCGAGTTTTAGGCCTCCGATTTAGACGAGAGTCAGTCGGACCTTCCTAAACTCAGTTGGGCACGACTTCGAGAGAAGCGTGTTCAAGCTTTAGGAACCTCCACGGTCAAGGACTCTTATCCTATTAAGTTTAGATTTTTATCGCATTTTCTTAATCGTCTTTAGCCGAGGTGAATCTTGATCGGGTGCATTTCCATTTCATATTTTCTTCCTTTAGTAGTAATCTCCTATCTTGTGCTCTTTAATTAACTGCAGTAGTTTCCTTTCTAGAATAGTTCTTTTCTTAATAGCGTAACTTAATTGCGGTAGTTCTCTTTCTAGTTTGCTTTAATTCCTCCATTGCGCTTAGATTTTCTAAAACCCTAGTTTTTCCGTCGATAAGATAATAGCGTTCGTGTGAGTAAGCTTAGCCAACAGTTCCCGGATTTCAATACGACACTTGTGTCCCCTTGCTACAATTCGATAGGTATACTTGCCTCATCGGGTTGCTAGTTCGGTTGCGTTTATTTTCTTCGAACCCTAGCGCGCAACAAGTTTTTGAGGGCGTGTCGGAGGGCGTGACAGGTACGGATTTGACCTCGGGCTCTGGATTCTGGCGGGAGGGATGATTGCTTCGGTACGTCGGTGGTCACGCCCTAGGTCACGCCCGTGACAGGGGGGCGTGACAGGCATGTCATGTCCAAATCATTGGTCGGAAATCCGTCAGTCGCCGAAAAAGGAGGGTGTCACGCCCATGTCACGGGCGTGACATGGGGCATGACAGTACTATTTGCGTGCTGAGGCGGAAGGGCATTTAATGCGGCGGTAGCTTTGCGGCAGAGGGCGACACGCCCCTGGTCACGCCTGGTGACACGCCCAGGGAGGGCGTGTCAGGGGGGCATGACAGCGGTTTTGACCGTTTTCTGTCCCTTCCAGCAGGTGTCCTCGGGATCGGGTGACACGCCCTAGGTCACGCCCAGGGAGGGCGTGATAGGGGGGCGTGATAGGCCATTTTGGCAATTTTTCTGAAAACCTGCAAAAAAACAGGAAAAAGTTAGTGGCAATAAAATTTACATAAAAAAGGATAAAAATAAACTAATAATAGACATAATTTGTACAATATAAAATAGAAAATACGATAATAGTTTAGGCTACAAAACGTATTATCACAATACATGCACGATGTCCATCGATATGTCGTCGAACTTCCATTCCAGAATAGGCAAGGATTTCAAGAATCCTCCAGGCTTTTGGCACTCCGCCTTTACCAAGGCGCAGGTTTGACACTTAACCACAAACTGTGCCACATCCTTCTTGAGCCCTGACCACCAAAATAGATTCTTTAGGTCCAAGTACATCTTCGGGCTCAGTGGGTGGATTGAGTACTTGGTATTATGAGCCTCGTACATCAAATCCGCCCGTAGATTTCCCCCGCTTGGGACGCACAAACGATGGTCCTTCCTTATCAGCGCGTCCTCATCTGAAAACTGGGAATTTGATCCATCCAACGTTGCATCCATAAGCTCCTTCATGCTACACTCAAACTCCAATGCCTGCCGAACGCGATCAGCCAGGTCATACTGAACTTCCGTCCAGTTCAACAATGCTTTAGCGCTAGACTGCTTGTCCACACAATAGATCTCCAACGCCTCCAACTCCCAAATTAGCCTCTCATCATGCACTAACAACCAGTTGGCTTGGGCGAGAGCCCTGCGACTCAACGCATCCCCAACTGTATAGCCCTTGCCGGGTACATAATGAATCTTGAGCGTATAGTCCCCCAGTAACTCCATCCATATTCGCTGCCTCATGTTGAGATCCTTTTGATCCAATAGGTACTTCCGGCTCTTATGGTCGTTATCAATATCAACCTTTACGCCGTACAAGTATAGTCTCTACAGCTTAAGTGCAAATATAACAGCCGCCAACTCCAAGTCGTAGACTGTATAATTCCTTTCGTACACTTTTAGCTGACGCGATCCATACACTATAACATTACCATGCTACAACAGCACGCAGCCCAAACCACTATACGAGGAATCACTATAAATCTCGAAGCCCTCGGTCCCACTCGGCGAACTTAGCACTGGCGGCGTGGTCAACCGTCCCTTCAGCTCCTCAAATGCTTGCACACACTCCTGCATCCACAAGAACTTCTGATCCTTCCTTGTAAACTTCATGAGAGGTAATGCTATCCGCGAGAAGTTCTCAACGAAGTGCCTGTAATAGCCGGCAAGCCCAAGAAAACTACGGACTTCCGCTACCGAAGACAACAAAGGCCACTCCCGTATCGTAACAATCTCCACCGGATCCACCGCTATACCTTCCCCACTAACAATATGACCAAGGAATGATACTGAGGGTAGCCAGAACTCGCATTTGGAGAATTTTGCATAGAGTTCATTCCTTCTCAGCGTCTCCAAGACTAGATGCAGATGCTTGAAGTGATCTTCTTTGCACTGCGAGTACACCAATACGTCGTCAATAAAGACGATCACAAAACGGTCTAGGTACTCTCGGAACGTCCTGTTAATCAAATCCATAAACACTGATGGCACATTCGTCAGTCCAAATGGCATGACCGTGAACTCAAAGTGTCCATACCTTGTGCTGAATGCCGTCTTCGGGATATCACACTCCCTTATCCTCAACTAATAATACCTAGACTTCAGATCCAACTTGGAATATACCGACGATCCGACTAACTGATCGAAGAGATCATCAATCCTTGGGATCGGGTATTTATTCTTCTCTATTATCTTGTTCAACTCCCTTTAGTCGATACATAGCCGCAAACTCCCGTCCTTCTTCTTAATAAAGAGGACCGATGAGCTCCAAGGCGATGAGCTTGGACGCACATACCCTTGCTCCATCAACTCCTCTAGTTGAACCTTCAACTCTGCCATCTCCTTAGGAGCCAACCTATAAGGAGAACATGACACAGGTTTGGCACCTGGCACTAGCTCGATAGTGAAATCAATTTCTCGCTGTGGTGGGGCTCCGGGAAGATTGCCCGGGAACACGTCGGGGTACTCACATACCACTGGGATACTATCCAAAGTGGCCTTAGGCTTTACAGCCTCCACTAACGTGAAGAACAGCTCTGCTCCAGCACGAACCGCCTTCACCACCTTAAGAGCAGACATCAGCATCTTGCTCGACCCATTTAGTCCCGCAAACGTCGTCTCCTTCCCAACACCCAGCTTGACCTCCTTACGGTTGCAATCGATACAAGCCTTCTGCTCCGAAATCCAATCCATACCAAAGATGATGTCGAACTCTACTAGCGGCAGCAACAACGCTAGCAAGTCGAACTCTTGGCTTCCAATATGAACCTTTATGGCGCATACTCTATCCGCAAGCATCGAATACCCATTCGGCAGTAACACATCCAATTTGTCCTTCTCCATCGAAGAAGGGACTCCGATGCACGTTACGAAACTTTTGGACAAAAAGGAGTGTGAAGCTCCCGTATCGAAAAGTGCTCGTGTCGGACTACCGCCAATCAGAACAAAGCCTATACAACAGTATTAAGCTAACAAGCACTGGGTAATAGTATTTAAATCTAACTTGCTATAAATTAAACCATACCTGTCACCACGTCGGCCTTTTTGATGTCCTCATGTTGGCCCAAGTTATAGACTCTCGGTTGAGTCGGATCATAGTGGGACGCGGTTGACTACACCGCCTTGCCCTTCTCTTCATAAGTAGCTCCTTGCTTTCTCTCGGACTTCGGACGTCCGCTCCAACAATCGCGGGAAAAATGCCCCGTCTTTCCACAAGTATAACAAGCGCCCGGGGTTCGGTTGGTAGATGCCCTCAAGGCACCTGAAGAAGGGGCTGGACCTGACGTCTTAGCCTTCTTGTAGAACCTGCGATATACAGACTTCGAAGTAGTCGGCACTTTAAACTCTGATTTCTTGCCACCGGATTCCTTCTTCGCTTGAACATTCTTCATGTCCTTTTCCAAGGACCGGGCCGAGTCGACCAAGGTCATGAAACCCTGCGCCATAGGCCCCGAAAGTAACAATCTCAAATCATCTCTTAACCCTTGATAGAAACGGTTCGTCTTGCGCTCCTCATCAGAAAAGGTAGCGCTTGCGTATTGTCCCAAATGAGTGAACTCGTGGAGACACTCGTACACAATGCTGTCCCCTTGCACTAACTTTTTAAACTCATTTTCCAACAAGATCCTCTGCGCTGAGGGGAGGTATCGAGCCATAAATAACCTCGAAAATTCCTCCATACAGACATCAGCCAACAGCCTTCCCCTCAGGTGGTGTAGCTCCAGCTCTTCCCACCATAACCTCGTGTCCCCGTCCAATAAGAATGTCGCAATCGTGGTCTTCTGCCACTCTTCAGTTTTCGTTGCTGTCAGCACTCTCTTGACTCTCGATAGCCAATCCTCAGCTTGAGTCGGGGTTCCCATTCCGAAGAACACTTGTGGATGGAAACCCATCACAAGCTTAAGTTGTTTCTAAGTTACTCTCTGAGGAAACTCTGGTTCCACCATCACCTGTTCCACCCTCCTAGGCTCTGCCACTTGGAGCGGTACTTGCTCCATAGCAGGAGCAGGCAGCTGCACCTGCCTCGCAGGCTACGTATTGATCATTGGAAGTACATCTTCCGCCACCAATCTAATGGTCTCAGCTGAAGGAGATGTTGCAGGCGCATCATTTGGTCCGCTGCTTGCCTCAGAACCTGGCCGTTCCGACGGTCCAACACCACTTCTGGTCACCTATAATCGTGCAAAACACCGATAAGCGACCAAATAATATTGCAAATATTAATTATAAGAACACGCAGGTTCCTAAAATGTGTGTATTTTTATTCCGAAGTGGACTTTCATGGATTCTTTTCATGTTATAATGATGACACACACACACATATGCTCACCACCCCTTAAAGTGAATTCGCCAACAAATTCATTTAAGCTAGACCGAAATCGGTAGTCTGATACCAAATTGTAACACCCCTATCTGTCGTATAATATATAGCAGTAGGTCCGGCAGGGGCCCGATGCCATATACTACGGATAGACCGGTTGGTTACTTATTGAGACCATTCAACCAATCACAACATCCTACACAGAGCACCTAGCGGAAGAAAATTATTAAGTTGCAAGGATAAAATAACCCAGCCAAGCATGAATTCCCACTACAATAAACCCATAGGAATGTATAATACACTAAAAATGCCCTTATTGCCTTACAAGAGTTTGCTTAATAAAAATGTCTTCCAAACCTCGACACGCAGGTCAGTCACACATGAGTACATAAGAAAAACACTAAACAATTAGGCCTTTGAGGGCCGGCACAGTAACTTGGGCTTTAGCCTGCTATTTGCCACTCGGCTCCGCAGCACCTGCAAGCAATAATCCAGCCCACGGTGGTAAACAAAAGCAACGGTCATCTATGCTGACCAAATTATAACGACCCCGCCTCCAACTCGGGGCGGTGATGCCCTTCCCTGCATTTTGTTAGCATAAACAAGCGGTATAGTGTAAACACACACTACATCAAAGGTGCAGGCACGCATGACCACACACCCCGTGCACTCAGGGCACATTTGCGGCGAACCGGCAAACGTCACATCAATTTAAGCCATAGACGTTCCCGTCTCACCACCGTCCCTTGGACGGCCAACAATATGCGCATTTTGTCTTCCTGGCATTGGTCACGTCAATTTAAGCCATAGACCGCCGAAGACCCTCATCTATGCCAACGGTTCCGCCGAATGACGTAGATCGGGTACGGTTCCGCCTGACCCGTGCTCATACCGCAACGATAATTTAATCCATATGCGCAGGTCATGACTCCCCGAGTCCCGTTTCTGTCACACAATTCACATAACCCGGTTATATTAAAGTAGGCTCCCCAGCCACCATGTTGGCAACATCCCGCATTTGCCCAGTTTTCTGGGTGCACCTTTGAGTTAGTCCCCAAGGCTCCCTGTTGCAATCTACCTCGTAGAAAACTCGAAAAACAACAATTCACACGGAGTCTTCTCCGGTTATTATGCAATGCAACATCACTGATCCAGACCAACTTGTTCGGATAGGCTTCACACATCATGCATATGTCCATTTTTCGCATACGGACTATACACAAGGGGGACTTTACATATATACCCCAAGGAACGCCTCAACTAATCGCACACTCGCGTGAGAGGGCTTCCTATACAAAGGAAAAGAGGACTTCACATGTCCTAGGTTGAGAATCATTACCCTAGAGTTCATCCTCGGCTCTATGGAAAATTTTGCAGATGAAAAGCACCGCAATCTCCTTGCCTCCGCGGATCCGAAGTCGACTTGCGATTTGGAGCTCCGAAGCTCCGCCGGTGACCGGATCTAGCCGTTCTTCCTCCTCCTTGCTCTCCCTTCTCTCTAGGTTTTAAAGAGAGATAACCCAAATGAAATAAGGGTTTTCAAACCCTATTTACAGTTTAAACACATAAGGAATAGCCCCCAGGCATTGGATCCCAAATCAAAGAAACGGACGGCTACGATTTGTCCTCAAAATAGAAATCCTGGGCCGAACACGGGTTGCAACACGGCCGTGTGCATGGCCGTGTGACTCATTCGTCATCACAAGGAATTCCCAACTAGAACACGTCCTATGACACAACCACCAACACGCCCGTGTCACATGTGACATGCCCGTGTCAGGTCCTGTGTCACGGCCCGTGTGCAAAATCCAAGACTCCCCCGAGAAGGACACAGCCATGTGACACGCCTGTGTAACATGCCGTGTGCTAGATAAGCCCTGGGACAGGCCCGTGTCCCAGGCCATGTAATCTCCTTAGCACAAAACCGCAGACCTCTCAAGCAGGACATGACCTGGGGACACGGCTGTGTCCCAGGCCGTGTTCCCTGTCTCGACACTCAACGCCTGCAAATCGTTGACCTCTTCCCCAAGTCATCGACCCTTAACTCGATACGACCCTGGGACACGCCCGTTTCCCAGGACGTGTGCCCAGTACAAAGTCCCAGACTTGCCTCAAAACGCTTTCCGTTGCTCTTTTGAGTTTTGGGGTGTTACATAACAACATGTGTACAAACAAGGCATCAACTCAACCAAGACTTAATGTATGTCTCTTTTCTCTCTCAAGTTGAACCTCAAACCATAAAATATGCAGAGCAAGATCCCTACTGGATCATTGCTATGCAAGAGGAACTCAACCAGTTTGAGAGATGTAGAGTTTGAGATTTTGTTCCAAGACCCCAAAACTACCCAGTTATTGGAACTAAATGGGTATACAGAAACAAAATGGATGCCCAAGCTGTAATTATAAGAAATAAGGCTAGGCTTATTGCTCAAGGTTATAGGCAAGAAGAGGGAATAGACTATGACCAAACATTTGCACCAGTTGCAAGATTGGAGGGAATCAGAATATTTCTTGCCTATGCTGCCTACAAGAAGTTCAAAGTCAATCAGATGGATGTGAAGAGTGTCTTTCTGAATGGAGTGCTAAAGGAAGAGGTTTATGTTTAACAACCTCTAGGTTTCATCTCTCCAACTCATCCTTATCATGCTTTTAAATTACATAAAGCCCTCTATGGTCTAAAGCAAGCTCCAAGAACTTGGTATGAGACTTTAGCTAGCTTTCTGATAGAGCATAAATTCATTAAAGGCATTTTAGATAAAACATTATTCACTAGACATCATAAGGATCAAACCTTATTAGTACAAATATATGTGGATGACATTATATTTGGGTCTACTGATCCCAAATTATGCAAGAGGTTCTCTGACCTCATGCATTCAAAATTTGAAATGAGTAGCATCGGTGAGCTCTCCTACTTCCTTGGTCTCCAAGTGAAGCATCTCCCTAATGGCATCTTCATTTCCCAGGCTAAATATGTTAAAGAGCTTCTTAAGAAGTTTGGGATGGTTGATGCCTCAACAAAGAAAACACTCGTGGCTAAAAATGTTGTATTAGACTCTGATGCACATGGGAAACCTATGGATCAGAAAGTATATAGGGTCATTGTTGGATTCCTACTATACCTTACAACTACTAGACCTGATATCATGTTTGCAACATGCCTTTGTGCTAGGTTCCAAGTGAACCCTAAAGAATCTTCTCTAATTTTTCTAAAAAGGATTTTAAGATATATAAAGGGTTGTCCTAGCCTAGAACTCAGGTATCCCACTGAGTCAGAATTTGAGTTAACTGGATCCTCAGATGCTGACTTTGCTGGATGCAGGGTGGATAGAAAGAGTACCTCAGGAACCTGCCAGTTCCTTGGTATGAGATTAGTTTCCTGGTTTTATAAAAAGCAGTCATCTGTGTCTACATCAACTGCTGAAGCAGAATACATTGCAGCTGGCAGTTGTTGTTCTCGGATGCTGTGGATCCAAAACCAATTCCTGGACTATGGATTCAACTTAAATAATTCAAATCTCTTATGTGATAACACAAGTGCTATAGCAATAACAAAAAATCCAGTCCATCATAGTAGGACTAAACATATAGACATTAGGCATCATTTCATTAGAGAGTGTGTAGACAAAAACAAAATTAAACTTGTCTATATCTACACTAATTTGCAAAAAGCTGATATTTTCACCAAGCCCTTGGATGAATGAAATAACTTATTCTTTGTAAATCAACTTGGAATGATTAATGGAGAAGACTTAGTTTAGTTTCTTTCTACACTCGTAGAACTCTTCAGATTTCATCGACCTGAGATCGACGAACTTCCTATTAGTAAAGTTAGTTTCATCGACCTTAGATCGACGAACATACTTCAGAAAACTTTTGTCGAACAAAGCTCGGCGAAATGTCTTCAACCCTTCAGACTGAGATCGATGAATTGTTTAACTTCAAATTATTTCGTCGACCTCAGATTGAAGATCGATTTCTTTTTCGTGGAACGGAGTCTGTCGATTCTTATTCCGGAAAATCTTATATTTAGATTTTCTTTGTCCTCCGTCCATCATTTTTAGTTCTCTTGAACTTTATCCTCATTTTCTATTGCAGGTTGTCTGATGGCAATTCCCGCAATAACTCTAGCGGCGATGAAGTTTGACACCAGATTCGATCTAGACTTTAAATCTTTCCAATACTCAGATCCCATCTTCCTGAAAATACTATAATTACTTGAAGACCAATAATTGAAGGCTCTAATCTCCTCCCGTATCAAGATATCAGGAACAGAGATTAAGGAATCAGTTTACTGATGAACATTTTCACTAAGTATAACCATGATGCGGAGTCATTCTACGTTTTATCATAACTATGTAGATGGGCATAAGCTAGATTGTATTATCTTTCAGGCAAGTGCACCTATCAATCATAGTATAAGAGAAGCTTACATCTCGTATCGTATTCCACAGGGTCCTTTCAACTACTTGTACTCACTCTCACTCTATTATCATACCTAAATTTAAAAGTGCGTTCTAACATAGATTAATCCTAACTATGACTACTTGGATAAAAATTGTATTGGAGAGTTACAAAAATAATTTCAAGCCGAAAGTTAAGAGCATTCAATGAACATCATCATTTTGTGTAATCATGAAATAATAAAACTATCAAATTCATTGTATTGTAAAAGGGTTAAACTAATTATCAAATTCTCTCTCGAGCAATCTGAAATTTAAATCTAAGTTAAGTAAATCTTCTCTCGAACAATTTACAATACTCAAATTTGCATTGAATGAAATACCCTATCTACTACCTAGATTCATGGAACTTTATCTCTAAAATACCATAATTCCATCATTTCGTATTCTAATTTTCCAAGAAACATATCTCTCGATCATGAATTTTAGATTACAAAGAGAATTAATACATAAATATGAAGATTTAACCATCATCCAAAGAATCCAATTTCTCAATCTAGACATTTGGAATTCATGTAAAAGTAAATAATCATTCATAACAAGGATAATCCTCAATGTTTGCAAACCCATATACGAACAAAATACCATGAAATTGATTAAAACAAGAAGATACATGATTACTAATTTGTTCAAACACATTGTTCATGAAAATTAAAAGATAAATAAAGTTGGATTACCAAGAGAGATACAAGATTAAATGATATAAATTGAAGAATAAATGCATACGAATATCTCCTTCAAGCCTTCCTTCTCTTGGGTGCTCCACTTTCGTTCTCCAGAAAATCTCCAAACAAAATTGATCCAAAAGTCCAGAATAAAATTTTTCTCCAGGTTTTTATAATCTCATAGCAAACATGGTCGAACACGGGTTCCGACACGGTCATGTTGCAGGCCGTGTCGGCAGTTCCAAGGCAGTTCCACACGAGCAGACGTGTTTGGTCATGGGCCGTGTTGGATGACACGGGTACTGACACGGCCGTGTTGGAGAACACGGCCGTGTTGTTCTTCATGTTCTTCGGACACGGGTAGGCCGGATTTAATTCTTCAATTTGTCCTGAGAAGGACACGGTCTGGACACACGGGCGTGTTCAGACCCATGTGAACAAATAGTTCCAGCTAGGATAGAACACGGGTAGGCACACGGGCGTGTTCCTACCCGTGTTCGACCAATTCTTCTGCTTTGATCAGCCCTCCTGGTCCCGTCAACTCCCCTGTTTGCTCCAAGACTTTTAGTTCCACTGATTAGTCGTACCTGCATTAGAAAAATGACGTAGTAAGTGGGGAGTTCAATACATAAAATAGTAAAGACTCTAACCTATGCTCTACTATTAATGACAATACCAATTCTCAACTATTTTGCGCAATTACATGAGTAAAGAGGTAGAAAATAGTGGACATGATTACAATTATGATAGTCAGAATCTATCATAATTGTACTCATCAAATACCCCCAGACTTGAGTGTTTGCTTGTCCCTAAGCAAACTAATACAAACAATTGAGTTACTGATACATAATTCTTCTTCCGCACACTGATTGTTTTGAATTCAAATAGAAATTTGATGCTGTAATTGTATAGGAAATAGTATAGCAGACTTTTCTAAATATAACTTTATCTTAAAAATTCCTCCAATACATATCTTAACTATTTTTCGCTCTTTCTTAGAATTAGGATTATAGTTATCCATTACTATTGTAAGGAGAAAATAATAATCTTAATAACATATGCATTAGTATTTCAAAACTTAAACATACCTCTATTGATAATCATACACTTTCCTTTACACACCCTCTCCATAGCACTAATGAGAGTTAGTAAAGTTGGATCCTTAGGACTTGTATGGTGGTGTAACCTTTTTGGCTTAGGATAGGTAATTATAGGTGGGGTAAGCAACTAAAAAAAATAACTCGATGGGTTTTTTTTCTTTACACACCTAGATCACAATTGAGCCCTTAGTATGGTCAATACCTTAACAAACATTGATATTCTACGAGCACCCCCAGACTTTGCACGTATTATACTTCCCATATATTTTTTTCTTTGTTTCTTAACCAAAGGTCCATAGTAGGGATCATTCCGAATGGGTGCAAAGTCACACTCACTCAGGCCACATATCACTATGTTTTTGTTTTTAGGGACTTCATAGTAGGGATCATTCTGAATGGGTGCAAGTGTACACGCACTCAGGCTTCATATCACTATGAAAATTCATTTCATGACGAACTCAATGATAGGTGCTACTAGGTGAGGATTTGCCTTGGTGAATTTTGGAGTTGGAATATCACAAAAATATAGGGATAAGGTCCAAATTGGGTGAGCAAGGGTATAATGTTTAAGGTTTTGGGATGTGAACGGCTCAAGCCACATATCACGCACTCAGGCCACATATCACTATGAAAATTCATTTCATGACGAACTCAATGATAGGTGCTACTAGGTGAGGATTTGCCTTGGTGAATTTTGGAGTTGGAATATCACAAAAATATAGGGATAAGGTCGAAATTGGGTGAGTAAGGGTATAATGTTTAAGGTTTTGGGATGTGAACGGCTCAAGCTATCCAAAAGGAGGCCTAAGTCATTTCCACCTTTACTAGTTAACATGTGCAAAAGGTTTAAGGATCGTTGGTTAGTTCTAGACACCAATAGAGAAAAGTTTTGTTATTTTATTTTGATCTCCTAATACACAATTATCAAAATATTGCATTCATCGACTCACTTTAGTATAGATAAATATATTGTCTAAAATGGAGTGATTATTAGTTAATAATATAAAGGACAATCTTTTTAAACCAAATTATATGGAGAAAAGTAGGCTAATGAATTTCTATACGTAGTTACTAATCAACAAATTTGAACACGAATTCGGTTTAATCAGCGTGCGAAAGTAAATTAGATATTTATATTCCCAATGAGTGAAGTACGGAAAGCTTAAAGAAAAGTAATAGAATGTTGTGATAGAGAAAGAGAGTACAATGATAGAGATAATATCAGTAACTGTAATCATGCACCCCACTATCAACACCAATACCCCCAGACTTGTGTTGCAATGTCCTCATTGCAAAAAAAATTAAAAACAAATTGAGGTTATTATTGTACCAGGATAGAGAGAACTGATGATCATGAATATAAAGGAGCACAGAACAAAACAATGAACAAAAAAAAATACTTCTAGATATATTGTATATGCTAATACAAGATCATGATAATAACAATAAAAAGGATACAATGCTACAAAGCCAGATATACAGGTATATAAAATCAAAAATACATAGGCATATCATCCTGGTCAGCCGGATCATCCTGAGTGCGAGATCGATGAGGAGCTGCTCGTGGTGGGCTTGTAATCCCTAAGTGTTGCCGGATCTGATATATGACGTCCTCAGTCCACTGCTGCATCTCCTCGATACGCTGAAGGCGCGGCGATAGCTGAGTGTCATAGAAGCGCTGGATCTCCTGTGCATATCGAGACTACCGTGGAGGCAGGGCAGAAGAGGACTCCCCCTGAGTATATGTCGAGCGGGGTGGGGGAATGAGAGGCTCATCGAGGTCTGGATCTACCTCCTCATCGTCGTCGTGGACATGACGTCCACGACTCGCAATGGTGTAAGTAATCCCACCCCAGCCTTGACGTGCTGAAACGAGGCGGATGGATTGAAGACTTGCCAAGGTGATGGGCATAGTCCTTGCTACCACCGTCATCGGGGGAAGAGGCGAGAATATGCCCATATTCATGGCCAAGCGCGTAATGTAAGGGGCTACACAAATGGACCCGACGCGGGAGTTCTCCGCCTGATGAAGAATGAACTTAGCAAGCATGTACCCTAAGTGGATGGGATAACGGGCTGTCATGCTTTGCAAATAAAGGATGTCCTGTCGGCTAACTATGCCAGAGCTTTTGCCCCGGCCGCTCAGAGTATGGCTAAGCAGATGATGAACATAATGTACGGCGGGGGAAACCAGCTTTGAGGCCTTAGACCTCTTGGCTTCGTAGGGCTCGGTGTCAAAAGAGAGACGGCGCCAAATATCGCCCGCCTGGTCGCGACTGGGGAGACTAAAATTCAGATCCGAGTAGGCATCACTAAAGAGGAATGCCTCTTCGTACACTCCTAAATGTTGTTTAAATTGGATGAGAGATAGCGTATAGAAGGTGCCTCCTACCCGAAAGGAGATATTCCCCTCGGTTGGTCTTCCATTATCGGTCATGGAGGGTCGAAGGTTTAAATAGAAGGTGGACAAAAACTCGAGCGTGAGTTCGCGGAAACCTAACTCTTCTATTGCAAAAAAACCTTGCCACCCTATTACAGAAATTAATTCCTTAACATTGGCTGTAAGACCGATGGCTTCCAAGACGTCCCAGTCGATCATTCGTATGTCCTGAAACTTCTTGGCTTGCAGGCGGTTATAGCGGTTAGTATGCACTGCATCCGTGAAAACTAAGGGTTGAACGACGTCGTGTCTCTCAGTAGACAACGCTTGTAGTTACGGTCTACGTCGGAGACCGCCTTGGCTACGTGAAGATGACATGATCTGAAAATAAAGGAACAAAATATTCTAAAGCGAATGAAGATGGAGAAAAAAATCCAATAAATAAGAAGAGAGTTTATGGATAGAAACCCAGGAATTATACCGATGATGTAAATAGCGAAGCGACGAGGCGATTGCACGAAATTGGGAGAGCTCCGGCTGTACTGGTTACAGGAATGAAAAGGGGAGAAGGTGGAACTGATGGAATGAATTCCAAAAAATTTGCCCCTATAAAAAGAAGTCGAACACGGGTGTACACACGGCCGTTTGTGCACCCGTGTTAGGGAATCGGCGTGGGCGGGAAACACGGTCTTCAAGGAGACGTGTGGTCATTTCGCGGGAACTGCTCGTGTCAGTTGGACACGGTCAACAACACGGCCGTGTCCACAACCCGTGTGGTCAATCTGACAGGTGGTTGGATCTGACACGGTCCACAACACGGGTGTGTGTGGACCCGTGTCCTTCTCTGTATGAAATCGCTTTAATTGGTCGTATCGACACGGGTGAGCACATGGTTGGGTTAATAGCCGTGTACATTAAAACACGGCCACAAACACGGTTGTGTGGAGACCTGTGTTATGCGCTAGCGTAACATTGAAATGGCGATGAATGACACGGCAACGCACACGGGCGTGTATTTGCCCGTGTGGTGCTCTGTAAATTTCTTCCTTTCCTGGTTTAAATAGGGTGCACGGCTGGGTGACTGTGCGTGTACTCTTCTTAAATAATGATTTCTCCTAAGTACTTTATTTTATTTTATTTTATTTTTTGGGGTAGAAATTTTAATAAAGTTTTCATTAAAATTTTTATAAACTATTTAGACAAGTTACTATTGAATTATATATATAGTTTCTTAGTCTAGATGAAGGCAGGATTCTAGGCGAGCAGAAGCTTGGGGAAGTGCACTATAATAAAGTTTTAACCGGTGCCCGTTGACTTTAAAATCTCCTTTTTCAGGGTGAGTTAGTTCGACGGTGCCATAGGGGAAAACTTTTTTAACTTGGAAGGGTCTGGACCACTTAGACCTAAGCTTCCCTGGGAATAAACGCAGCATAGAATTAAAAAGGAGAACCTGGTCACCTTTGTTGAATGTTCTGGCTTTTCGGAGGTGACGGTCATGAATTAGTTTGGTTTTCTCCTTATAAATTCTGGAGTTTTCATATGCCATAGTCCTCCATTCGTCTAGTTCATTAAGTTGAAGTTTGCGTTTTTCCCCTATAGAATTAGTATCAAAATTTAGAGATCGTATTGCCCAATATGACTTGTGCTCTAATTCTATAGGTAAGTGACAGGATTTACCATAGACTAATCTAAAGGGGGTGGTTCCTATAGGTGTTTTAAATGCGGTCCTATAAGCCCATAAACAATCGTTTAGTTTCCTAAACCATTGTTTTTTATTCCCTTCTATAGATTTTTCTAGGATACGTTTAAGTTCTCTATTGGATACCTCAACTTGACCACTAGTCTGCGGATGATATGGTGTAGTTGTCCTATGTACGACTCCATATTTCTGCAATACCTTATCTAGCTGTAGATTGCAAAAGTGAGAACCCCTATCGCTAATAAGTGTACGTGGTGTGCCAAATCGCGCAAATAGAGATTTCAGGAATTGAATTACTACTCTACTATCATTAGTAGGTAAAGCTTGCGCCTCAACCCACTTTGATACGTAATCTACGGCTACCAAGATAAATTTATTCCCGAAGGAAACTGGAAATGGACCCATAAAATCTATCCCCCACACATCAAATACTTCACATTCAAGAATAAAGTTTTGCGGCATTTCATGTAATTTAGAAATATTACCTGTTTTCTGACAAGAATCACATGAAAGCACATACCTTTGGGCATCCCTGAATAGAAGGGGCCAATAAAAACCCGAATCAAGAACCTTTTTCGCAGAGCGATTTGCTCCATAGTGACCACCAGTAGGACCTGAATGACACTGCTCCAGGATTTTCCACCCTTCCTCGGCTGATACACACCTTTGGATCACGGAATCTGCACATATCCGAAAAAGAAAAGGGTCCTCCCAAAAGTAATATTTCAAGTCGGAGAAAAATTTCTTTTTCTGCTGATATGAAAAATCCTGTGGGAGGACCTTAGCCACAAGATAGTTTGCATAATCTGCAAACCATGGATAATCATTGTTTACTTTCGAAGATAAGGCAAATAACGATTCCTCAGGGAATGCATCAGAAATTTCAGATTCTTCTAACATTGCTCGTAATGGATTTTCTAAACGTGAAAGATGGTCTGCCGCTAAGTTTTCTGCTCCTCGTTTATCCCTAATTTCCAAATCAAATTCTTGCAATAGAAGAACCCAACGGATTAAACAAGGCTTTGCATCCGCTTTGACTAGCAAATATTTAAGTGCAGAGTGATCCGTGAAACTACTACCTTGGACAATGTTAAATAGGATCTAAATTTATCAAAGGCAAAAACTACTGCTAGAAGTTCTTTTTCAGTAGTAGTATAATTCTCTTGTGCATTATTAAGTGTTTTACTAGCATAAAATATAGGATGAAAATGTTTGTTTCGGCGCTGTCCAAGAACAGCCCCTACTGCAAAACTGCTAGCATCACACATGATTTCAAAAGGCTGAGTAAAATCAGGCGTTATCATAATAGGAGAATTAATTAATCTCTCTTTTAAGAACTCAAAAGCATGTAGACACTCTTGATTAAAGAGAAAAGGTGTGTCCTTTTCTAAAAGTCTCGTAAGTGGTTTAGCAATTTTGGAAAAGTCTTTAATAAACCGACGGTAAAATCCGGCGTGGCCTAAAAAACTTCTCACTGCCTTAACGGATGTGGGTGGTGGTAACTTTTCTATTGTCTCTATCTTCGCTCTATCTACTTGAATTCCGTGATTGGAGATTTTATGACCAAGTACTAACCCTTCTTATACCATAAAATGGCACTTCTCCCAGCTAAGTACAATGTTAGTTTCCTCACACCTCCTCAAAACTTTTTCTAAATTTTTCAAACATAAATCAAAGGAATCTCCAAAGACGGAGAAGTCATCCATAAACACTTCCATGATATCTTCAACATACTCATTGAAGATGGCTAACATGCATCTTTGGAAAGTAGCGGGGGCATTACATAGACCGAAAGGCATACGCCTATAGGCAAAGGTGCCGAATGGGCACGTGAACGTTGTTTTCTCTTGGTCTTCTGGGGCTATTGGGATTTGGAAATACCCAGAAAGTCCATCTAGAAAACAATAATACGCATGCCCTGACAAGCGTTCTAATATTTGGTCAATAAAGGGTAAAGGGAAATGGTCCTTCCTAGTGGCATCGTTTAACTTCCTATAGTCTATACAGACACGCCAACCTGTTATTGTTCGCGTTGGAATTAATTCATTTTTATCGTTTGCTACCACAGTTAAAACACCCTTCTTAGGAACGACTTGGACAGGACTAACCCATGAACTATCGAAAATAGGATATATCATACCAGCATCTAACAATTTAACAATTTCAGCCTTAACTACCTCTTTCATATTAGGATTAAGCCTACGTTGCGGTTGAATAGATGACTTATAGTTTTCTTCCAAAAGGATTTTATGAGTGCAAAAACTAGGATTAATACCTTTTATATCAGATATTTGTCAGGCTATTGCACCTTTACATTTTTTCAACACAGTTAATACACTACTAGAAAAATGGCTTTTAGCCACGAATTCTTTTGCCACGGGGGAAAAATCGTGGCTAATAGTGAGTATTAGCCACGGTTTTTTTCCGTGGCTAAAAGTCTAGTATTAGCCACGGTTGACTAATCCGTGGCTAATATTGGACTTTTAGCCACGGTTTACCTGAACCGTGGCTAAAAGTCTAGTATTAGCCATGATTTTCCTGAACCGTGGCAAAAGGTCGTGGCTACATTTAGTCCCACACCGCCAAAACAAAACGAAATATTGGGTTTATAAGGAATTTATTTCAATTAGTATTTGAAATAAACATGGCGGCGGCGGCCCGGCGGCGGCGGCGGCGGCCGGCGGCGCGGCGGCACGCCGGCCGGCCGGTGGCGGCGGCTGGCCTGAATTTTTTATGTTATGAGTGGCCCTTTAACAACGGCAATTAAACCGTGGCTAAAAGTCCAGTATTAGCCACGACAATCAAACTGTGGCTAAAAGTCCAGTATTAGCCACGGTTTTGGACTTTTAGCCACGGTTTGGACTTTTAGCCACGCTCGTATTACCCACGCCCATTTTCCGTGGGTAGACCGTGGCTAAAAGTCTTTAGCCACGGTTTTGGACTTTTAGCCACGGCAATCTGCCATGGCTAAAAGTCAGTTTTCTAGTAGTGATAATTTGGTTTTTTCAATCTCAGAAAGATGAGAAGAAATGATAACTGTGTAAGACGAATTAGTTCCTAAGAATGCATACTCAAGATGATCCGGTAAATTTTTTAATTCAACTACAGGTGGATTCTTAGTATTATTCTTAAGAACTTCATGATTTCCTTCTGTAAGTAAGTTATATTCAGTATTTCCATTCATCGAAACTGAGCTATCTAGAAAAAATAAATGCTCAACAATGTCTTCACTAGTTTCATCTTCTAGAAAGAAATTAGTAATGCAAATTTCTAAAGGGTCTTTATAATAAAAATTAGAATCAATAGAAGTCATTAAATCATCAACACCATGAGAAAAGTAGCAACAATCATCACTATCCAAAGATTGTTTCATAGTATTGCCAATTTGAAAAGTGACTTCATCCTCCCCTACTCTCAAAACTAATTTACCATCAAAAACATCAATAAGAGCTCTAGAAGTGGCTAGAAATGGACGACCATGTATAAGTGGTACTTCTATATTTTCGTCCATATCTAAAATAACAAAATCGGCAGGAAATATAAATTTGTCTACCTTAACTAATACATCCTCCACAATACCTCTTGGGTACTTAACCGACCTATCTGCCAACTGGATGCTCATCCTAGTCGGGCTAAGTTCCCCTAGGCCTAGTTTCAAATATAATTTATAAGGCATCAAATTTATACTAGCTCCTAAATCCGCTAAAGCTTTATTAACTTGCAAATCACCGATTAAACATGGAATTGAAAAAGAACCGGGATCCTTAAGTTTTTGTGGTAATTTATTTTGTAAAATAGCAGAGCATTCTTCACTAAGTGTGACTAAAGACAATTCTTCTATTTTCCTTTTATTAGAAATTAAATCCTTCAAAAAATTTGCATGCTTGGGCATTTGAATAATATCATAAAAAGGTAAATTAACATGCAATTGTTTAATCATAGATAAAAATTTACCATATTGCGCATCCATGTGCTCCTTGTTTATCTTTGCTGGATATGGTACAGCTGGTTGATATTCCATTGGTGTCACGTTCGGTGCTTCTCCACTGGACTCCTCTTGAGGTGCATCCTGTGCAAGCCTTGGGTCTTGTAATTCCTTCCCGCTCCTCAACTGAATTGCTCGTGCATGCTCCTTTGGGTTTGTCTTAGTATTTCCTGGAAGTGTCCCTTGTTGTCTCTCTGATACCATCCTTGCCAACTGCCCAATCTGATTCTCCAAATTTCGAATAGATCCCTCTTGATTACGGAAGGCAACATCGGTAGTTTGCATGAACTTTGCAAGGACATCTTCCAATGTTGGTTTCCTTGGCTCCAATTGTTGTTGTTGTTGTCCAAACATGGGTTGTTTGCCTTGGTTGCCTTGCCCTCCCCAAGAGAAATTGGGGTGGTTCCTCCATCCTTGGTTGTATGTAAAACTATATGGGTTGTTATAGGATTGAAAGGTGGTCTGGTATTATTACCCATGTAGTCTACATGTTCTTGCACTTGAGGTTCACCACTAGGTATTCCAACAAGGGAAGGGTCCCATTGTTGAGGTACCATGGGGGGCGTAGCTAAAGAAAGGTTGTCCATCTTTTGATGGAGCTTCTCCACTTGAATTACTAAGGCTGTTACGGCATCCACTTCATACATTCCGGCAGGCTTAGTAGACTTTGGCCGAACGGTAGTCCATTGGTAGCTATTCATTGTCATTTCCTCTATCAACTGCTGGGCTGCCTCAGGTGTCTTATTATTCAAGGTGCCTCCACTAGCCGCATCAATCATCTGTCTGGTGGCTGGATTTAGACCATTGTAGAAGGTCTGAATCTGAATCCAAGAAGGTAAGGCATGATGGGGGCATCTCCTTAATAATTCTTTGAATCGTTCCCAAGTATCGTACAATGATTCAGCCTCCAATTGAACATACGTAGAGATGTCGTTTCTTAACTTTGCGGTCTTTGCCGGTGGAAAATACTTCATCAAAAACTTCTCAACCATCATGTCCCAAGTAGTAATGGAACCTCGAGGTAACGAATTGAGCCACTGCTTTGCCTTATGCCTTAATGAGAATGGGAACAATCTCAATCTAATGGCATCGTTGGAGACACCATTAATCTTGAAAGTATCACATATCTCTAGGAATCCGGCTAAGTGTGTATTGGGGTCCTCGTCTTGTAAGCCATCATATTGAACATATTGTTGCACCATTTGTATCACGCTCGGCTTCAGTTCGAAATTATTGGTTGGAATGGGAGGTCGAACAATGCTTGACCCAGTTCCTTGGAGATTAGGTCTAGCAAAGTCAGACATGGTTTGCTCATTTTGGTTTGCCATGATATCTAAATCCTCAGGATGGTGTTCTCCTTGATTCACTGTTTCTTCTTCTGACAGTTCGGTTACAATATCTGTGGTGTTAATACCCACGTCTCTTTGATTGGTGTTATGAATAAGTCGTTCTGGATCAGATTGAAATGGTTCTAGCCCAGAATTTCTTACCCTGGTCATAGACTAACAGACTACAAAACAGAGATTAAATAATATAATTATACTATAAACTATATTACATATATTTATTAGTAAACAAAAATGGTAGATTAATAGAGTTAAAGCTTTCAAAATATTAAAAAGGAGTCCCCGGCAACGGCGCCAAAAACATGATGAACATTTTCACTAAGTCTAACCTTGATGCGGAGTCATTCTACGTTTTATCATAACTATGTAGATGGGCATAAGCTAGATTGTATTATCTTTCAGGCAAGTGCACCTATCAATCATAGTATAAGAGAAGCTTACATCTTGTATCGTATTCCACAGGGTCCTTTCAACTACTTGTACTCACTCTCACTCTATTATCATACCTAAATTTAAAAGTGCGTTCTAACATAGATTAATCCTAACTATGACTACTTGGATAAAAATTGTATTGGAGAGTTACAAAAATAATTTCAAGCCGAAAGTTAAGAGCATTCAATGAACATCATCATTTTGTGTAATCATGGAATAACAAAACTATCAAATTCATTGTATTGTAAAAGGGTTAAACTAATTATCAAATTCTCTCTCGAGCAATCTGAAATTTAAATCTAAGTTAAGTAAATCTTCTCTCGAACAATTTACAATACTCAAATTTGCATTGAATGAAATACCCTATCTACTACCTAGATTCATGGAACTTTATCTCTAAAATACCATAATTCCATCATTTCGTATTCTAATTTTCCAAGAAACATATCTCTCGATCATGAATTTTAGATTACAAAGAGAATTAATACATAAATATGAAGATTTAACCATCATCCAAAGAATCCAATTTCTCAATCTAGACATTTGGAATTCATGTAAAAGTAAATAATCATTCATAACAAGGATAATCCTCAATGTTTGCAAACCCATATACGAACAAAATACCATGAAATTGATTAAAACAAGAAGATACATGATTACTAATTTGTTCAAACACATTGTTCATGAAAATTAAAAGATAAATAAAGTTGGATTACCAAGAGAGATACAAGATTAAATGAGATAAATTGAAGAATAAATGCATACGAATATCTCCTTCAAGCCTTCCTTCTCTTGCGTGCTCCACTTTCGTTCTCCAGAAAATCTCCAAACAAAATTGATCCAAAAGTCCAGAATAAAATTTTTCTCCAGGTTTTTATAGTCTCATAGCAAACATGGTCGAACACGGGTTCCGACACGGCCGTGTTGCAGGCCGTGTCGGCAGTTCTAAGGCAGTTCCACACGAGCAGACGTGTTTGGTCATGGGCCATGTTGGATGACACGGGTACTGACACGGCCGTGTTGGAGAACACGGTCGTGTTGTTCTTCATGTTCTTCGGACACGGGTAGGCCGGATTTAATTCTTCAATTTGTCCCGAGAAGGACACGGTCTGGACACACGGGCGTGTTCAGACCCGTGTGAACAATTAGTTCCAGCTAGGATAGAACACGGGTAGGCACACGGGCGTGTTCCTACCCGTGTTCGACAAATTCTTCTGCTTTGATCAGTCCTCCTGGTCCCGTTAACTCCCTTATTTGCTCCAAGACTTTTAGTTCCACTGATTAGTCGTACCTGCATTAGAAAAATGACGTAGTAAGTGGGGAGTTCAATACATAAATAGTAAAGACTCTAACCTATGCTCTACTATTCATGACAATACCAATTCTCAACTATTTTGCGCAATTACTTGAGTAAAGAGGTAGAAAATAGTGGACATGATTACAATTATGATAGTCAAAATCTATCATAATTGTACTCATCATTTACACAGCTTCTACAGAGGAAAATACGATGACTGAAATAATCGCGGGTACTACTGTTTCTCTTACCCCCGATGTTTTAACTGAAATTTTTGGATTGAGTAATGGTGAAGAAGAATTAGATATAAATTCAAAGGAATTTTATATGATGCTTAGCATTATGGGGCATTCGGGACAAACCCCCAATAAATTGCTCAAGAAACATTTGTCTGCAGAGTATAAGTTTCTTGTAGACATTGTGGGGAAGGTGCTGCTAGAGAAGCACACTGCACATGACTATATCACCAGGCATAAGTTCCTGGTCATGTTTGTTATCGTGAATAAAAGAATAGTGAACTGGGCACAGATCTTATTTGATCTGATTAGAAAGAATAATAACAAAAAGAAGGTTTGCTTTGGAAGGATCCTAGGGATCTTCCTCAAGGAGAAGGCTGCTGAATCACTTGTATCCCTGACCATATTCATTAATGCTTGCAAGAGACCCACTTGTGCTATGTTTAACAAGTGGGAGAGGAAAATCACTAAGCCAACTAAGGCTCCCTCCTCTTCCACCAGAACTTCTGAAAGTACCTGAGCTATACCAGCCACTCCCCACCACATTGAAGATATCCCTTCCAACCCTCCACCACCTCCATCTCCTCAGGTTCCATCCCAACCAATAATACAACCAACCCCACCTTACACTACCATTACAGTCCCTCCCCTTACACCTCCAGCATCCCAACTTCCTGCCTCTCCAACAAACATTCCCTCTAATACTCCATCCCCCCAGCATGATACATTTGTACCCTCACCACCCCAATCTCCTCTTCCACATCATCTTGCTGATATATCCCACACCAACCTATCATCCCTCCTGTCCTTCAACCTCTTATCATCCCCACAAAACACTCCCTCTCCTCCAAATGACTCTCCCCTAGACACTCAAATCTCACCTCCACCTCCACCTTTAACTCCCCCAGCACCTACCATTTCCACTCCACAAACCACTGCCACAACATCTACCTCTCCATAGCACTAAGAAAGAACTGCTAGACCAGAAGAAGAATACCTTTCAGAAGAAGAAGAACAATTATTCAAATCAAGTGTCTTCTTCTTCTGTCATCCCCTTAGGAACTTTCAAAGACAACAACTACTGCATCAGTCAAAGAAGTTCCTGAAGTTCTTCTAGTTGAAGTTGAAAGCTTGAAGGCCTATCACCCTGAAGCAAAGTTCCTTTCACCCTGAATAAATTTAGTATTTCAGGGGGAGCTTTTGCCACCATCAAATCCACAGAGTCTTCTCAGTTGAATACTTGAAAAAGAGAAGACATCTTCACTCTCTCACCCCCTCTGTAAAATGGGTTCTCTACTCCCTTCAAAAGAAATTCATGATTGTAAGTCTCCTAACCAGAAGAATTGAGGTTTGGTTTTTGAGCACCTTACCAAAAGCTCATTGGTGGCAGTCACCTGAACAAAAACCTGAGTGGATTCCTACTAGGGTGGTAGAAGAGTGGATGTACCCAGGTTGGGGAACCACTATAAAATTCTTGTATTTTCTGGTTGCCTTTTTCTTTTGTTCTTGCTGTGGCTGTGATAGTTAGGATTCTGTGATTTATATTAGTTTAATCTGTTATGCTGTGATATAGCATCTGAGTTTAGAAACAAGTTATATTATTCAGCAAAAGATTTTAATTACTCACAAATACTCTATTCACCCCCCCCCTAGAGTATATTAGATCTAACCCTCACTTTCAGAACATATTGCTCGCCTTGTGCGTGGTGGGATAATTAAATAATCAGTATTTCTTGTTTATTTTTTGTGCTTAATTATAACTTCTTTTTATTTATTTCTTTTTGCCGTTCGCTCTTTGTCCCGCCTTGCAGAGGGAACCCGCGTTGGTCCGCACATGAATCGAGGCAGAGAGAGAGTTAAATGTCGGCCGACTCTCCCTCTTCCTCCATATATTTTTCCCGCACATTTTTTTCCACTGACAATATCTGCTATAAATACCTCCTCACCCCGGATCAGAGCTACGCTCTTACCTCTGTTGTGCTCTATCTCTCGTCCTTTTGTTTCCCATGTCTCGCCTATCGTTCTCACTCTTTGTTTCTCTCGCTCTTTCTTCTTTCGGCCGTCTCGCCAATATTTCTTCTCCCCACATCTTCTTTTAATCGCCTCGCCTCCAACCTTTTTGCCAAAAATGGGAAAGAAGAAAACTGACGAGGGGGAGGGGCGCAGCCGCTATGGGAAAAGGTTTACCGACCATGACTTCCCGCCCGGTAAGATCTCTGAAGAAGAATACGATGGATTTGCCTGTGAATTCCTGAGGTAAGGGTTCGAATCGAATCCCCCCAAAGTTGGCGAGGCGATCAACACCTACTACCTTGGAGAATGCACCTTCCCCGTCTCGCACTTTGAGGCGGGGTTGAGACTGCCTCTATGGCCGGAGGTAAAGCAGGTCCTTAAATATTTTTGCGCAGTCCCGCGCAACTTAACCCGAATGCTATTTCGGTGTTAATTGCTTTCACCAGCTATATGCGCCTAGAGCACATCGAGTTTAGCTTGACGGTCTTCCGCAAGCTGTTCATCTACCATGCTAATGCCTACAACGTCTCCTACTTCATTGGGCAAGGGCTCAAGGTGTTCGAGATGCCCAATAAAAACCACCACTGGCTCACCAAATTTGTCTACATCTGCGGAAACTTCGGGAGCGTCCCACTCGCTCCCATGTCGCCTCTCGAGATATTTTATGTGTCTCCGCAGGTGGGTGGCACCGATAAGCTGTTGTACGATTTCTTCATTGGCAAAAACTTCGAAGTCAACTTTCTGCGGTGGGGCCTCGACTCGCCACTTCCCGTGCTCCCTGGCGAAGGTACTCTCACTTCCCTTTGGTCTCGCCTTTACTTATTTCGTCTTGCTTTATTTTCACCCAGTTATTTGTTTAGGAGAGAGGAATGTCCCAGTTCACCCCCCTTATAGGAGTAACGCTAAACCATCAAAGGATCTCGCTCTCGCCAATATGGCGGCCGAGGCAGCGAAAGTGTCCTCTGCCCCATCCGTCAAGAAAAGTCTAGCTGAAGGCACCACCTTGTCTCGCCCCAGCCCTGAGAAAAAGATGAAGAAGGTTGTGTCCTTTTCCAAAGAGAAAAAGGAGAAGGCCCTCAAAGAGAAGAAGGAGATGTCGGGGTCTCTGAGCCCCATCTCCATAGGAACGCAGTCCCCTCAATCACCTCCTCGGTTGTCTCATCAACAGGTTGTATCTCCTACCCGCAAGACAACACTGCCCGACCAACCTGCTGGCACCTCGATTCAACCAGCTGGGTCTCCATATCTCGCAGTCACTTCTTCTAGTCACCCGGCCCCCTCTTCTCATCAAAATTTCAACATGGGCCCCTTAGTCCAAGACACCGTTAATGACCCAGTTTTAGTATGGGAGAAGGAGGTGAACCGAGTGTCAATCTCCACCCTCCTTCCCTCATGGAAGGAGCAGGACCCACCCACTAGCCACGCCTTCTCCCTGGGCTTCGGCCTTTACAGGGGTCCGGGGTCAGATTCTGTCGAGATGGAAACTTCGCGAGATATGGTTCTGAAGACTACGCATGCGCAGCTGCGCACCTTGGAGCTTTCGCACTGGCTCTCATGCTGCTTGATTTTTAATAATCGAAAATGGAATGAATCTTAGGCTGACCTTGTGGCGGAACGCAAGAAGTCCGAGGACCTTGAAAAGAAGCTGTTTATTGCCGAGACCCTTCTCGCTAAGGCCCGGGGAGGCATTGTAAGCTTCATCTTACATTCTGTCTGCTTCTCTCACATCTGCCTCAGGTTAACTGATAAGCTTTTGAAGGATACCGAGATGGTGGACTGACTGCATTCGTGTATTGCGGCCCAGGAGGACATGGTCAAAGATCTAAAGTCTCAGATCGTCCATCTTCGAGACAGCACTCTGTCGTATTCTCGCTCAGTACTTCCCCAGGCTCCTCCCCCTCATTATTCCAATGACGAGGTCAAAGAGCTCTGTTGAGACTCCAACATTAGGACGGCCGAGCTCAACCTGAAAATGATGAAAGAGTTGGGGGTTTTCACGGAAGAATCTGAAAATGTTACTGCCCACAATCTCGTGTCAGATATTTATTGCGAGGAGGAGGATGACTCGTCTTCCAGCGAAGAGGAATGAAACACTTCTGGAGAGACCTAGGGCTCTCTCTTTTTGCTTCCTTATAACTTTGTACTTAATTTCTTTTTGTAATGAACAGTTATATGGATAAGTGTATATGCTCTTGCTTTTTTTGCTCTTATGTTATTTCGTTTTATTGCGAGACGATTCTTAAGTTTGCTTACGCTTACGAGACGGGACCATTCCTTGTCTCGCCACCCTGCGGGAGAGTGGATTTTGCTTAGAGTGTGAGTTGCCGCTTTCCCCACTGCTCTTGCGCGTGGGACCGACTTATTCTCCCCTCTCGTCTCGCCTTACGGTATCTCCAGTGCGAGTTGTCTCGAGGGATCAACCCGCCCCCCTTATTAGGCAGGGCCCTCCTTCTCCCTGATTGTCCATTCGCCATAAGCGAGACCTTCACTCGGCTGGCTGGCTGGGAGTGTCCCTACTTGCACTGCTCCAACTCTTTCCTCCCCATTATCATTTTACGAATTTTCCTCATTTGTTGATCAGTAGAGATGTTTATTTAAGGGACCTCACCACTTGCTCTACCATTTAACCTGCCCACGATCCTGCCATCTTAGTGAGCCTAGTCAGTATGTCTTCTTAGGGCCCTATCTTTCAACCTGCCAGCGAGTGAGCCTTTAGCCCTGCCAGCTTGATTAGAGCCTGGTCATTGGGTCTTCTCGGGGTCTCCTCTATGAACTAACTCTAACAACCGAGTGAGCCTACAACCCTGCTAGCTTGATGAGAGCGTGGTCAGTGGGTCTTCTTACGGTCTCCTCTCAAAACCAACTCCAACCACTGAGTGAGCCTACAGTCCTGCTACCTTGATGAGAGCCTGGTCAGCAGGTCTTCTCGGGGTCTCCTCTCCGAACTAACTCCAACCACCGAGTGAGCCTACAACCCTGCCATCTTGATGAGAGCCTGGTCAGCGGGTCTTCTCGGGGTCTCCTCTCCAAACAATTTCCAACCAACGAGTGAGCCTACAACCCTGCCAGCTTGATGAGATCCTGGTCAGCGGGTCTTTTCGGGGTCTCCTCTCCAAACCAACTCCAACCACCAAGTTAGCCTACAGCACTGCCAGCTTATGAGATCCTGATCAGCGGGTCTTCTCGGGGTCTCATCTCCAAACCAACTATAACCACCGAGTGGGCCTACAACCCTGACAGCTTGATGAGAGTCTAGTCAGCGGGTAATCTCGGGGTCTCCTCTCCAAACCAGCTCCAACCACCGAATGAGCCTACAGACCTGCCAGCTTGATGATAGCCTGGTTAGCGGGTCTTCTCGAGGTCTCCTCTCAAAACCAACTCCTCCCACTGAGGAGCCTATAGGCCTGCCAGCTTGATGAGAGCCTGGTCAGCGAGTCGTCTCGGGGTCTCCTCTCTTAAGTAACTCTAACCACCGAGTGAGCCTACAGCCCTGCCAGCTTGATGAGAGCTTGGTCAGCGGGTCTTCTCGGGGTCTCCTCTCCAAACCAACTCCAACCACTGAGTGAGCCTACAGCCCTGCCAGCTTGATGAGAGCCTAGTCAGCGGGTCTTCTTGGGGTCTCCTCTCAAAACCAACTCCAACCACCGAGTGATCCTACAGCCCTGCCAGCTTGATGAGAGCCTAGTTAGTGGGTCTTCTCGTGGTCTCCTCTCCAAACCAACTCCAACCACCGAGTGAGCCTACATCCCTGCCAGCTTGATGATAGCCTAGTCAGCGGGTCTTCTCGGGGTCTCCTCTCCAAACGAACTCCAACCTATGAGTGAGCCTATAACCCTGCCAGCTTGATGAGAGCCTAGTTAGTTGGTCTTCTCGGGGTCTCCTCTCCAAACCAACTCCAACCACCGAGGGAGCCTACAGCCCTGCCAGCTTGATGAGATCCTGTTCAGTGGGTCTTCTCAGGGTCTCCTCACCAAACCAACTCTTGATGCACCGGACCCCTCGGCTCTTCCCTCCTCCTTCCTTATTGCTGCCTCGCTCCTCCTAGTTCCCTCGACTCCACCTCTGACAACCTTGCCAACTTCTTTACAAACGCCGGGTTTGCTGCCTCCTTCGCTATCTCCTTCGCTGCCTTCTCCATCAACCCTTTGAACGATAACGGCTCCTTCCTAGTCAGACTTATCTTGAAGAAGCCCTCCCTCAGCCCAACGGTGAAAACCATTTGGAGAGCAAATCCTGGTACCTCCTGAATGTCGAGGATTTCCTCCTGGAAGCGATCCACGTAAAGGGCAAAAGACTCTTCGGCCTTCTGCTAGATCAGAAAAATAGAGTCCATATTCTTCTTCCTCTTCTTCGAGGTCGAGAAGTGCAACTGGAAGCTCATACTCAAGTCCTCGAAACCATATATCGACCCTGCTGGGAGTTGATGAAACCAGTCCCTGGCTTTGTCCTTCAAGGTTATGGCAAAAAGGCGGCATTTGAATGCGTCTGTCATCGGCCTTATGGAGACCGCGTCTTCGAACCAATGCAAATGCTAGATGGGGTCGTATTTCCCCATGTAGTAGGTCATCTCCGGCTTTCGAAACCCTTCAGGGACGGGAGCTGAAAGAATCAACTCGCAAAAGGGAGTCCCTCTCGCCGGAGGTCTCACCACTTCCACTCGTGCGACCATGTCCCCTGGCGTGACGACACTCGCGGGACTAGCGAAGAGCTCCCTGCCCTCCAGGTCTCACCGGCTTACTTCTACCACTTTCTCCTTCCTTGGTCTCCCCTACCCTCCCCGATGCGTCCTCGCCTACACTTGCTGATATGATCCCCTCCTGAGGCGCGAGAGAAACGCCTGAGGTGGGGGGTCACACAATCACCTCGCTGCGAGATCTGCTGCAGTATGTCCATGATGCCTCCAATGGATGCCATGAACTCCTCTCTCTCAACGTATCCTCCCGGGTTATGGGACCCGCCCTCGTCTCCTTCTCCAAGATCTCCTGCCATGGAGTAATCTAATGTTCTTCTATATAGGCTGTGATCCACGCTCACCGCATTAAAAAATGTTGGAGCCAGTAAACCCGACTCCACCTAAAACTCGGATCTAAAACTGCAGCTCAAACTTACTCTTCTCAAACAACCCCCTAGATGAGAATCTCAGAGGAACAGACTGTGGGCTTCAGCGCGGAGGTCCCACCTCTTACCCGAAAGAATTATCAATTCTCCCCCTCACCAGCCAATGCTGAGCTAGGTGCCTTAGAAGAAGAAAAGAAGGGGCAACAACCTTCTATAAGGCACCTTACCGGTCTATTTATAGGCCTCTGAATCTGAACTGCCAATAACCAAACTAAACTAATCAGAAATTACAAAAATACCCTTAGTCGGGTCTGCCAACAACCAAACTCCGTTGCTCTGAGGGGTTATATGCAGACTGCCCAGGGTAAAAGTGTAAAGTCACATTGGAATAAAAGGTAAACCCCTCTCTACCTAAACCGACCTTTTACTGAACACTGAACCGATCACTAGGCCTCTCACCGAACCGGCGCTTGGGGAGAGCGTCGTCTCGCGTGCGAGAGCTCCCACCTCTAGATCCCTCCCGCCCAGCGAGTTGGCTCTTCGTCGTCTTGCTTGCGAGAGCTCCCCCCACTGGATCCCTCTCGCCCAGCGAGTCGGCTCTTGCCTCGGCCTCACTAGCCTAGCGAGCAGCTCTCGCCCCGCGAGTGGTCTCTTCCCTGGGATCCACTCGCCTATCAAGTCGGATCTCACTTGGGTCCATCTCACCCAGAAAAATAGCCTTCTCTCTAACCCATCTCGCCTTCTTCTCCTGCGAGCCTGAGGTTGTACAACCCTCGAGCAAGATTATAACTTCCTGGGCGAGATGGAGCGATAGGATATTCCTACCACCGAGTCGTCCCCAGGGCGGTGTATCATGCGGATTCAAGACCAGGCACGCCAGATCAACCTTGGATGCACCCCCCTGTCATCCTACTTAACCTGCGAGCTCCTCCGAGGTCTAGAAGGTGAGAACGAGGGCGATGGTGATGTGAACCATACTGAATAACGGAGTCTCACCTCCCTCATCCGTTGCCCTACCTTTCCCGCGATGTACCCCCTTTTTAATTTGAACCTTGACTGCTTGAAACTTTATTATTATTATTTGTTATGTGACTCTCACCTGGAGAGAGCCTCTTTTTCTATTTCTGTTTCATTGCTCTTTTTCATGTTGTTACCTTGGTGTTTACGCGAACCAAAAGTATCTGTCAATCGCTGTCACATATGAGACGGAATCTTATCGTTGGTTTAGGTGTCCGAGGTGTGTCAGAGTGGAAAATGAGGCACCGTCTTCTCGAAACATGGTGATCGTACCCTTGCCACCTTTTGGGAAAATTATCATTACCACGGTTTTCTATAAATAGGCTGGACCATCCACCACATTTATTTCTTCGATCCGGAACCCTTTCCCTCCTCCTTGCTGCTCTCGCGCCTTATCGAGAACTTCTCTCGCTTCCGCCACCTTCTCTCATTCTCGCCTTTCTCCCTGAGTTTTCGCATACAACTTCTTGACCATGATGCCGGGCGAGAGCGAAGGATGCTCCAACTGTGCGCAAGCCTTTCGGAGGCACCAGTTCCCTCCTTGCCGTCTAACCATGGACGAGTACCACTTGATCACCTCATGCTTCATTCCTGCCTATTTCTCGGTGAGAAACCCGGGCAAAAATGATAGGGTAAATCTCGTGGGAGAGGGAGAGCTCGCCATCCCCCTCGAGCATTTCGATGTGGGCTTCCACCTCCCCCTTTGGCCCGATATGCGCCAAGCCCTGTGTTACTACGGGGTGGTTCCCGCCCAGCTCAACCCTAACTCAGTCGCCATCCTGGTGGCATTCATCTATTACATGTGATCCGAGAGGATTGAGTTCAGCCTACCTATCTTACGGAAGCTGTTCGTCTTCCGGGCTAAGAGCGGGGTAGTCTTCTTATCCGGACAGTTTCTCAAAACATGCGGTCTCGCCAACAAGCACCACTATTAGGTCAAGAAGTTTATCTACATCTCCGATGACTTCGAAAATGTGCCCCTCATGCCCGTTTAGTACGATGATGCCTAGGGCTTCCCGCCACCGGGCCAAGGATCCCTTGCCAAAAGCCTTCCTGTCGGGAACTCCTTCTACCGAGATCCTCTTAACCGAGACCTCTTGGCTAAGACTTCTCTTGCCTGAGGGGGTTCTCAACCTCTTTCTTTTACCTTCCAAGTGTGCCTCTTATACTGCCTAGAAGGCCCAGTCAGTGAGTCCACCCGGGTCCGGGCCTCACTCGGGGTAGTGCCAAAGTTGCCAAGTCGCAGTGCCTCAAAGAACATATCCGAGAACAAGTCTTTTCCCCCAGCTATGCCTACAACCCTGCCTAGCTAATGAGAGCCTGAGCAGCGAGTCTACCCGGGGCCGAGCAGCACTCTGGGTCCCTTACCCCCACAGGCGAGCCTTCAGACATGCTAGCTAGATGAGAGCCTATGCAGCGGGTCTACTTGGGACCGAGCCGAGCTCGAGGTAGTAAAAAAATCCAAGCTGAAGCATCTCCATGAAGTATGTCCAAGATCAAATCCTTTCCCCGCAAGTGTGCCTACTGCCCTGCCCAGCTGATGGGAGCCTAAGCAGCGAGTCTAGCCGGGGCCGAGCAGCACTAGGGGTCCCTTACCCCCATAGGCGAGCCTTTGGACCTACAAGCCTGATGAGAGACTGCACAGCGGGTCTACATGGGGCCGAGCTCGGGGTAGTGCATCCATCCAAGCTGAAGCATCTCCACGAAGCATATCTAAGATCAAATCCGTTCCCTCCAGGTGTGCTTACAGCCCTGCCCAGCTGATGGCAGCCTGAGCAGCGAGTCTACCCAGGGCCGAGCAGTACTCGGGGTCCCTTACCCACACAGTCGAGCCTTCGGACCTGCCAGCTAGATGAGAGCCTACGCAGCGGGTCTACCAAGGGCCGAGCCGAGATCGTGGTAGTGCAAACATCAAAGCTAAAGCATCTCCACGAAGCATATCCAAGATCAAATCGTTTCCCCCCAGGTGTGCCTACTGCCCTGCCCAGCTAATGGGAGCCTGAGCAGCGAGTTTACCCGGGGCTGAGAAGCATTGGGGGTCCCTTACCCCCACAAGCGAGCCTTCAGACCAGCCAGCTAGATGAGATCCTACATAGCGGGTCTACCTGGGGCCGAGCCGAGCTCGGGGTAGTGCAAACATCCAAGCTGAAGCATCTTCACGAAGCATATCCAAGATAAAATCCTTTCCTCCTAAGTGTGCATACTACCCTGCCCAGCTAATGGGAGCCTGATCAGCGAGTCTACCCGGGGCCGAGAAGCACTCGGGGTCCCTTACCCACACAGGAGAGCCTTCGGACCTGCCAGCTATATGAGATCTTGCGCAATGGGTCTACCTGGGGCTAAGACGAGCTCGGGGTAGTGCAAACATCCAAAATGAAGCATCTCCACGAAGCATATCCAAGATCAAATCCTTTCCCCCTAGGTGTGCCTCCAAGCCTGCCAGGCTGATGGGAGCTTGAGCAGTGAGTCTTCTCGGGGCCGAGCAGCACTCGGGGTCCCTTACCCCCACAAGCGAGCCTTCGGACCTGCTAGCTAGATGAGAGCCTGCGTATCGGGTCTATCTAGGGCCGAGCCGAGCTCGGAGTAGTGCAAACATCCAACCCTCCTATCATCAGCATTACACAACAGATATGTAACATCCCATATTACTTCTAGGCCCCTTAACTTAGATTGGGATAGGCATAGGATGGGTGTTAGGGAAATTAACTAGGTTGACCCTAGGTAGTGGGTTGTGACCATGTGGGCCCACTATAGGGCCAAGTCAAGTTAGGTCAAATCAACCTAAATTGGGACCCTAGCAACACCAGGACCCCACCACATTGCCCTAACCCTAAAAACAATCTAAGTTGACCTTAGGGCATGCAACTGGGTCAACACTTTGACCCTAGTTGACCCAAGTAAACCTTGGGCCTAAATTGGTCAAACCCACACTCATAGGCCCAATTAGCCTAAATAGGGCACCACCTTGACCCAACCAAAGTTGGGTGGTGCCATTAAGTCCATGACCATCAAGTGGGGTCAGCCCACTCACCATGTTGACCAAGTCAACCCAAAAAGTCAACAAAGTCAACAAATGGGCCTGAAGAGGAAAAATAATGACTAGGCCATTTCCCTTGGGTCAAGCCCACCAAATATGGCCCATTAATAGCCCAAAGAGTCAAATACTAGCCCGACCCCTCTGGTTGTGGAGAGAGAGCACATGCATGGGGGAATTTTGGATAATTCACTAAAATAAGGAGAGAGAAGGTAGATTTATCGGAAGGAGGCCACTTGGCCTTGGCTCCTTCTGCCCAAAGCCTGTTGGCTGACTTCCCAGAGGTATTTCAGAAGTTTTAGGAGGCTGGGATGGCCAGATGGCAGCAGTGGTGAAGAATCCAAGGTGAGCCCGAGCTCACCTTGGAGTTAACTCCTTATACAACCCACCCCTGCTCAAGATACCCCACCATTAGCTTCAGAGAGAGGAGAGGAGTTGAAATCGACTGCTGGAACAAGTAAATTGGTGGAGAAACGAGCTTTCGGGCAGGAGATTGTCGGAGCAGCTCTTCCATGGAAAACCACCGCCAAACTCGCCGCCAGCCACCAACTCAGGTTCGTTTCGCCGCCCCTCTCTCTGTACTAGCATTCTAGATCATTTAGGGGAAATATCGGGCTCAATTGAGCACGATGCCATAAGAGCTAGGTGATAATTTCCGATCTTTTACTTCTTGCTCGGTTTCGCCGGAGGAGCCAATTCCGGCGGCCTCACCGCCGGGAAATGCTAGCCCCCACCTTAGTGAAGGTGGTGGCGACATCCGCCGGCGGTGGTGGCGGCTCAGCTGGCCGGAAATAGCCAGTAAAGTAAGCACAGGAAAACTAAATCGGGTTCGTTGATCCATTTGGGATGATGAACAGATGCCGTCTATTTGCTCTTTAGGATTCATGCAAATCAAATTAAATTATATAGTAATAATGTTATGAATATTTAATACTTGTCACATTTATACAGTTAGTTTGCATGTGATATTTAGGGCACTTAGAGGCATCATCAGAACTTGACCCCTGAATTAAAAATGTAGCCTTATGTGTTAGCTTAAAATTTCCATCTTAAACTCCAATTTTGGTCCAGTGGTCTGGCCTGTAGGGCAATTTTCCTAGGACTGGTCCTAGGCTAGGGCATAAAGTAAAATGGATGCCAATGCCAAACCATGAGTCCACAAGGTCTGAAATTTTGTGCATATGACTTATTTTGGCATGTCTAGCCCCTCCCCAAAAATGAGAATTTTTGGGGAATTGTTTTGTATAGTTTTAGTCAAAATATTATAAATGAAATAAATGTGATTTTTGGAGTATTTCAACTCCAAAGAGCCCCAAATTTTGGTGACATGTCCTTAGGGACATTATAAGTGTATGTTTTAAATTTTAGCCAATTTGGACCACTGCATGTTAAGTAAACCAACTTGCATGTGTTGGCTTGTTATAGGCTTGGTGTGCATTTAGCCTAAAATGAAATAATGTGTATTCAGCCTAATTGAGGCACCCAAAAATCATGGAATGGAATCAAGAGTTCCATAAGGGTAAAGTTAACCCCTCAATTTAATTATGGGATTTTTGGGATCAAAAGTCCCATTATTTGGAATTTTAAAATATTTGACATTTTTGATAAATAAAATGGGAAATTGATTTAGTATGGAGATAAATCCCCAAATCTTGTCATGATCATAAGGAGGACATAGTTAATTCCTAGAAATTTTATTTCTCTGTTTTATGAATTTTGTAAGTGGAATTATGTGGATTTACAATTTTGCCCTTATTTACATTTTATTGACAATTGATAGAAATATGCAGTAGAAAAATTATGGAAAATTTCTAGGAATTAACTATGTCCTCATTGTGATCATGACAAGATTTGGGGATTTATATCCATACTAAATCAATTTCCCAATTTATTTATCAAAAAGGTCTAATATTTTAAAATTCCAAATAATGGGATTTTTGATCCCAAAAATCCCATATTTAAATTGAGGGGTTAACTTTACCCCAATGGACCTTTGGATTCCATTCCATGATTTTTTGGGTGCATCAATTAGGCTGAATACACATTATTTCATTTTAGGCTATAACAAGCCAACACATGCAAGTGAGTTTACCCAACATGCAGTGGTCCAAATTGGCTAAAATTTTAAAAATACACTTATAATGTCCCTAAGGACATGTCACCAAAATTTGGTGCTCTTTGGAGTTGAAATACTTCAAAAATCACATTTATTGCATTTATCATATTTTGACTAAAACTATGGAAAAATATTCCCCAAAAATTCTAATTTTTGGGTAGGGGCTATTAATGCCAAAATAAGTCACATGCCCAAAATTTCAGCCCATGTGGACTCCTGGTGTGGCATGGGCATCCATTTCACTTTCTGCCCTAGCCTAGGACCAGTCCTAGGAAAATAGCCCTACAGGGCAGACCACTGGACCAAAATAGGATTTTAAGATTGCAATTTAAATCTAACACATAAGGCTACATTTTTCATTCAAGGGTCAAGTTCTGGTGATGCCTCAAAGTGCCATAAATATCACATGCAAACTGACTGTATAAATGTGAGAAGTATTAAATATTCATAAAATTATTACTATATCATTTAATTTTATTTGCACGAATCCTAAATAGCAAATAGACGGCATCTGTTCATCTTCCCAAATGGATCAATGGCCCCGATTTAGTTTTCCTGGGCTTACTTTACTGGCTGTTTTCGGCCAGCTAAACCGCCACCACCGCCGGCGGATGTCGCCACGACCTTTACTAAGGTAGGGGCTAGCATTTCCCGACGGTGAGGTTGCCGGAATTGGCTCCTCCGGCGAATCCGAGCAAGAAGTAAAAGATCGGAAATTCTCACCTAGCTCTCATGGCATCGGGCTCAATTGAGCCCGATATCTCCCCTAAATGATCTAGACAGCTAGTACAGAGAGAGAGGCGGCAAAACGAACCTGAGTTGGTGGCTGGCGACGAGTTTGGAGGCGGTTTGCCATGGAAGAGCTACTCTGGCGATCTCCTGCCCGAAAGTTCATTTCTCCACCAATTTCCTTGTTCCAGCAGTCGATTTCAACTGCTCTCCTCTCTCTTAATCTAATGGTGGGGTTATCTTGAGCTGGGGTGGGCTGTATAAGGAGTTAACTCCAAGGTGAGCTCGGGCTCACCTTTGATGCTTCACCACTGCCGCCATCTGGCCATCCCAGCCTCCTAAAACCGTTGAAATACCTCTGGGAAGTCAGCCAGTAGGCTTTGGGCAGAAGGAGCCAAGGCCAAGTGGCCTCCTTCCAATAAATCTACCTTCTCTCTCCTTCTTTTGGTGAATTCTCCAAAATGCCCCCATGCATGTGCTTTCTCTCAACAAACAGAGGGGTGGGGCTGGTATTTGACTCTTTGGGCTGCTAATGGGCCATATTTGGTGGGCTTGGCCCAAGGGAAATGGCCTAGTCATTATTTTTCCTCTTTAGGCCCATTTGTTGACTTTGTTGACTATTGTGGTTTACTTGGTCAATACGGTGAGTGGGCTGACCCCACTTGATGGCCATGGACCTAATGGCACCACCCAACTTGGGTTCGGTTAAGGGGGTTCCCTACTTAGGCTAATTAGGCCTATGAGTGTGGGTTTGACCAATTTAGGCCCAAGGTTGACTTGGGTCAACTAGGGTCAAAGTGTTGACCCATTTGCATGCCCTAGGGTCCACTTATATTATTTTTAGGGTTAGGGCAATGTGGTGGGGTCCTGGTGTTGCTAGGGTGCCTATTTACGCTTGTTTGACCTAGCTTGACTCTGCCTTATAATGGGCCTACATGGTCACAACCCACTACCTAGGGTCAACCTAGTTAATTTCCCTAACACCCACCCTATGCCTAACCCAATATAAGTTAAGGGGCTTAGAAGTAACATGGGATGTTACAAATCCTATCAACAAAAAAGAGTAATTTCGTCCCCGAAATATGAGTTCGGGTCTACGGGGTTCTACTTGCAATAATTATAAGAACCTTTAAGCATAAATTAAAATGTACCTGATGTAAACAACTCCGGGTGTTGTTCCAACATCAGATCCCTCGGCTCCCAGGTGTGCTCCTCCTGTCCATGGTTGGACAACAACACCTTCACGAGAGGGACCTTCTTCTTCCGCAACACTCGGACGGCCGTATCGTCAATCCGGATCGGCTCTAGTCTAACTGATCTTTCTGGCGCTACTGGCCCGACTGTAGTAGTAATGTGTTGTTCCGGCCGAAGGAGAGCTCTTCGCAAGGAAGAGACATGGAAGACATTGTGTAAGGTACTCAACTCCAGTGGCAGCTGCAGTCGGTAAGCCAAGGGGATGATCCGCTCTAGGATCAAGTATGGCCCCATGTGTCGTGGACTGAGCTTCTTGTGCCTCCGCACCCGAGAGACACCGTGTACTGGACGAATCATCAAGAAAACTCTGTCTCCAACCATAAACTCAACCTTTCGGTGCCGAGCATCATAATACTTTGCCTGCCTGCTCTGGGCCTCTAGTAGCCTATCCCTGATCAAACGAATCTGAGCTTCCATATCTTCCACAAAGTCTGAACCAAGAGCACGAGTGTCCATATCCTAAACCCAAGATAGCGGTGTCCGACACTTCCTCCCATAAAGTGCCTCATATGGAGCCATAACGATGCTAGCCTGGTGGCTGTTATTGTACGAGAACTCAATCAATGGTAGCAGCCTCTCCCAAGGCTTCCCCGTATCCAATATGCATTGTCTGAGCAGGTCCTCCATAGTCCTATTTGTCCGCTCCGTCTGGCCGTCGTTCTGCAGATGGAAGGCAGTGCTAAAAGTGAGTTTGGAACCCAAGTAAGCATGCACTGCCCTCCACTCCCTGGAAGTGAAGCGACCGTCTTGGTCCGAGACAATAGACCTGGGGATGCCATGGTATCTAACGAATTGCTCCACGAATACTCTCACCAAAACTGCAACTAGAGCATCCTTCCTGACCGGAATGAACCGCTCTACCTTGGTCAATCTATATACAATGACCCAGATGGAATCATGCCCAGAGTGGGAGCGAGGCAATCCGTGTAGAAAATCCATAGTAATGTCCTCGAACTTCCATGCTAGGACTGGCAATGGCTGTAATAAACCACCCGGGCTCTTGCACTCTGCTTTCACGTGATGGCAGGTCTCGCAGTGTGTCACAAAGTAGATGATCTCCCTCTTCATCCCAGGCTAGTACATGGTCTTCCGCAAGTCTGCCGACATCTTGGTGATGTCAGGATGCACTGAGTATCTAGAGCAATGTGCCTCTCTGAGTATGTCATCCCGGATACCATCTCCTGCTGGTATGTATACTCGACCACGGAATAGAAGGAGACTATCCTGCAGCGTGTAATCCTCATACTTGCCCCCTTCAAGGGCGCTGAAAATAGGCTCTAGTGCAGCATCTAGTCTCTGAAGGGTAACAATGCGCTCTTGAATGTCATCAGCACTGATCAAAGAGCTCAGGTACTCTCGATACACCACTGGCTCAGCCTCCGAAACCATGGTAATATGCATATCCTCCATCATGCGTAGCAACTCTATAGACATCACCCGAGGCTCCGGTCCAGAAGTGTCGGCTCTCCTGCTCAAAGCATCCGCTACAGTATTTGCTTTCCCCAGGTGATAATGCATCTCATAATCATAATCGCAGAGACACTCTAGCCATCTCCTCTGGCGCAGGTTCAGATCCTTCTGCGTGTCAATTTATTTGAGATTCTTGTGATCCGAGTAGATGTCACAATGAATCCCATACAAGTAGTGTCTCTACGTCTTGAGGGAGAATACCACAGCCCCGAGCTCGAGATCTCTTACTGGATAGTTATGCTCATGCTATGGAACTCTCTACTGTTGCCATCTCGAAGCAAATGAGGTACACCTCCTCCCCCTGCTCATAGGCCTTGACAGCCTGTACTGAAGATAAAGAAAGGTGGGGGATGGAACGGATACTTTCAATATTGACGTAGGAATCTCCATGTCTGAGTGTGATCCTCTTCGAGGGGCAGTCGATCTGGGCATGGTTCTAATGGAGACAGGTCATGCCCAAAATCAGATCAAAGTTTGGCAATCTCAGGACCGCTGCCGGAGCCTCGAATGCCTTGCCTCCGATCTCGGCCTCCATGTTGTAGCTATCCGTGGTCCATAGATATGAGCCATCAGGAAGACGCACCCTCATTTCCAGGCCAGGAAACCTTTCCACACCCTCTAGTCCTTCAATAAACGTGTCCGACATGAATGAGTGGGAGACACCCATTTCGAAGAGAGTATGGGCGGGCTTACCGCTGATCATAACTATCCCTGGGATTTGTTTGAGTTCAAAGATGAAGATTATTTCTAAGGTTCTCAAGGTTCTTAATAAAGTTGAAAATTCTAAATTTTGCAATAATTAAAGTACTTGTAATCACTTCTTCAGGGTTCCTCTGCTCCGTGAGGTCTAGCGCATACATTTGTTCCTAGCCACGTCCTCGGCCATGATGTCCACGACCTCGGCCTCGACCTCATCCTCGGCCTCGACCCTGGTGTGCTGGAGGGGACACTGGAGGTGAAGGAGGAGGGAGTGGGTGGATCTGATGTGGGCACTGTGACCTGATGTGCCCAGGCTGGCCGCATCCAAAGCACGTGATCTGCCTCTGACCCCGATTGTCTTACCTAATTGGTCCTTACATCTGCAGAGGTGTGGGAGAAGATGGTTGAAGAGGCCCCTGCTCCTGCCTGTAGTTGGGACGATGACATCCCCCACCCCTCCTATAGCCGATAACCTTGCTCCTCTAGGATTCCCTGCTACCATCTCCGGAGGATGACCCCTCTAGCGGTCTCTTTCCTCGTCCTTGCACCATTAGTTGGTCAGCTTCCAACTTCTTCGCAATCTCAGTGATCTGTGCAGTGGTGCCATGCGATATAAACAATAAGGGCTGGCTTAAGGAGTCTCGGAGCCCATGGTAGAAACTTTTTGCATACTTCTGGTCATCCCAGTCATGGAATCCCACAAATCTAGCCAAGTGGGAGAACTCTCTTTGATATTCGATCACGGATCTGCTCCCCTGCTGGAGGTAAAGAAATCTCGCTTCCATGGCATCTCTGTCTGTGGAGGATACATAGTGCTCTAAGAACTCATCACTGAATTCCTCCGAAGAAATATCCATCAACTCCCTATCAATATATGTAGAGTCTCGTACAGATTTCCACCACCTCTTTGCATGAGCCTCCAGTACCGAGGTGGCAAGAGGGACTGCCTGTCTGACGGGGCAGCTGATGCCAGCTAACAGCTCCTAGATAGTCTCCATCCACTCCTCCGTCTTCACAGCATCTTCTGTCTCGCGGTACACTGGCAGAGACAGACTTTTAAAGGCATTCAACCAGCTCGACCCTGGGTTTGGTAGCTGTGTCGGGGCTTGTTGGGCTCTGAAGACATCTAGGATAGCCGTCAGAGTTTGCCCCATAAAACAGCCCATTTTAAGCAATGAGTTAGGCCAATTTTTGACGTTTACCTAGAGGTTTATGAATCTCTGTATTTAGCCTTAGAGTATCAATATATGTACTCTGTAGTTTTTTTAGAATTTTTGTGAATGAATTTCTTGTACTTCATTTTGAAAATGATAATTATGTTGATTTTGTGTTAATTAAAGAATAAATAGAAATACTTAAGGAAACATTATGATGCTTGGAAGAGAGTGATATTTCACCATATTATAGGTCAGGAAAATTTCTTACATTAGTAGGATTATAATTTATAATACTTCATGTGTAAAATGACCTGAAGAATTAATTAAAGAAATTAATTTAATGATGTAATTAATTTGGAAAATTATGGAAATCATCATGGTCATCATATAGGTCCATACCACCCTAGGATAAATAATTTGAGACATATGGCCCAAGGGATTAGAAGTTTGATTTCGGGGTGGTGTTAGGCCATGGGCTGCGCATAGTAAAAATAGGTTATATCAAAGGGCCCACCGTGGGATAGATCAACAATTGAGCTAGAGATTACGATTGGAAGTATAACCCTGGTGGGTAGTATCGTATTAGTGACGAGGGTTAAAGTGCAAGTCATTGGGTAATAACTGGAGTGGAGGTCGACGGAAGACCGTCGCCCTCCCCGATAACAACTTAAGACATTAGGATCGCCCAAGAGTAATAAGGAGAGTTGGTGTGGATCATGGGTAGAAATCAACTAAAAGTAATTATCCTTGTGAAAGGGAACTTTGGATTTTAATTCCATCTTTGTTCCTAGTGCCTTCGAGAACCCTTCATTGGGCATACCTTGGGCAGTCCTGGGATTAACCCTAAACTACTAAGTTTAATAATCGGTAGACAAGATTAGTAAACTAGGCTAAGGGAAATGGTACATATACTCACTCGTGCCGGGTTGGAGGGACTTGGAGTCTGTTGACTACTTGCTCATCTGTGCAGAGATTAGAGGGAATTGATTAGTTATATACTCACTCGTGCCGGATTGGAGGGACTTTGAGTTTGTTGACTACTTGCTCACCCGTGCAGAGATTGGAGGGAATTGATGAGTTAGATATTCACTCGTGCCGGGTTGGAGGGACTTGGAGTCTATTGACTACTTGCTCACCCGTGCAGAGTTGGAAGGAAGTGGTTGGTTTACTTGCTCACCCAGGCAGGGTTGGAGGAATCAGGACAGGTTGGTCCTGCGAGCTGGAGGCTCAAGTTGAAATAATTGCATGTGCATAAAGTAAATGGTGGTGTGTCCTGCGGTACTTGGCCAATCGTCACACCGATGGCAGTACGGTGACTCGGGTGAGGTGTACGGGTGGAAGGGACAGTATGTTGTTTAATACTGCGGTCAGGCAGATAATCCCTGAAGACGTATACCCGACCTAAAAGTCCAGCAGGCAGCTAGCAATTAGTACCCAGAGACTCTAGAGTGCACCTAGGACTTGTACAGAGGCATACAAGAGAGGTCTAGGCCTGGTAGTGTGTATACCCGCCTAGAAAGTGGAGAAGCTCGATCTTCTCCTGTCATAGCCACAATGGTGGTACCTGAGAGTGATGCTAGCTCTCGAAATATGGGAACTAAAGGTCTGGGTCTCAGAGTCGCATGCGTGTGATACACTTGCATGTTGCATAACCATAACATAATCATTAATACTCATTAGGTCATACGCTTCATAGATCCTTATCATATAAATTAGTATGGGCTCTTTTATATGATAAGTTACAATTCCTAGAAACCTTAACTTATAAATTTGTATTGGCATTTTTATATGTTAAGGTACGCTCTATGATGATAGTATAGTGGTAGTGTAGCCTTACTTTCTGCTTTACTTCCAGTTCTTTACTTACTGCACTGCACTTTACTTCTTTTAGAACTGATAGATGTAGAACTATATTATACACTTGCTAGTTAGCTTATGTCACCTGCTTCCATTTTTCTACCCCTTGTTGTCCTCCACTTCGTCCTCCCGCTCGGTGCCTAGGAGTTGTGGGGCGAGGTGCGGAGGAAACGACTTAGTCTTTTTGACTAATGGTCAGTGACCATATCATTTTAGGAGCTCGAGGAGATGGAGTATCAGCACGATGAGATGGCAGGACTTGAGGAGCAGATACCGTCACCACCGGCTACTACTACTACTACTGCGCGTCCTCAGGTGGGATGAGTTTAGTTGATTAGATTCTGCTGCTTTTTGATTTGATAGAGAGAGAGTTATTTGATTTGATGTACCGGGCATAAGCCCTTATGACTCTTTCATTTTGTACTCATTTTGGACTATTCATGGTGTACTTTTCATTTGATATATATATGATAGTACTGTGACTATGGACTATGATGTTTACTCTTTTGTTTACTTCTATTTCTCATTTTGGCCGAACAGGTTTATGATCGTGCTAGCCGGCAGAATCGGCAACTTGCGGTATCGACTAACCCGTGTGTTAGTGTCACCGTAAGGCGGGGGTTCTGGGCATAAGATCCGAGTTAACTCCTCAGAGAGTGGGGGTCGGATCTTACAAGGTAAGACCAAAGCAATAACAAGTTAGTGAACATAACATAATAACTTGACTTTGAATATACAGTTTCACCTTCCACCATCATGGGTAGAAGTGTTTTAAGTCATCACCGCTCCAAGTGTGGCTTATGGATCTCCCTTCCATGTCCTGGAGGTGGTAACCTCCTGTTCTTAGAACCCTTCAACAATGTAAGGTCCTTCCCAATTTGGGTTGAGATTTCCAACGGGGGCTGATCTTCCTGATGCATCAACTTTCTTTAACACTAGATCTCCTTTTGCGAACTATTTGATCCTGATGTGCCTATCAAAGTATTTTTCCATTCGCCGCTTGATTTCTTCATGCCTGATAGCTGCGACATCGCGCAGCTCTTCCACCATATCTAATGAGAGGTGCAACTCCCCCTCATTCTCCAACCTCCAATCCTCGTCTCCTTCTCCCTCGGCCGTGAACCGCGGAGATTGAACCTTGAACTCTACTGGCAGGACCGCCTCGCACCCATGAGAAAGCTTGAAGGGGGTCTCACTGGTGGTTGTGTTCTGGGTTGTCCGCAAGGCCCATAAAATTGAGGGGAGCTGTTCCACCCAATTCAACCTCAAGTTCTCCACCTTCTTCTTGAGTTAGTTCACGATGATCTTGTTTTCCACATCCACCTGGTTATTGCTCATGGGGTGGTGGATGGAGGCAAACCTGAGGACTTTTCCCAGTTGGGTGCAGAAACTGATGAATTCCCCGCTGGCAAACTGGGGACCATTATCTGTTACTATTGCCTGGGGTAGCCCGTGCCTGCATATAATCTCTCCCCAAACAAAGTTCCTAATGACCTGGGAGGTGACCTTGGATAGTGCCTTGACCTCCAGCCACTTTAAGAAGTAATCAATCATGACTAGAAGAAATCTCCTCTACCCGCTAGCTGGAGGGAAGGGCCTAACTAGATCCATCCCCTAGATGGCGAAAGGCCATGGTGTCGTGATGATTCAGAGCCTTTGAGCTGGCAAGAGCCAGAGGGGAGCGTGCAGATGACACTTTCGGCACCTTCTCGCAAATTCAGTCGCGTACTTCCTCAGGGTCTGCCAGAAATACCCTTGCCTTACCACCCTTGCTTCCAACATCCTTCCCCCCGAGTGACTGTTGTACTCTCCTGAATGAACTTCCTCCAGGATCCACGGGATCTCCTTCTCGGTCACACACCTTTCTAGGAACCCTGAAAATATCTTCCGATGCAACCCTCTCTCCAGCATTAGGTAATGGGCTGCCTTATGCCTGAATCCTTTGGCGTCCTTAGTCCCTTTCGGAAGCTCGCCCGTGGTCAGGAAGGTCACCAAGGGGTCCACCCATGAGGGTCACTGATCCACCTCCGTCAAATCTCCTTCCTCAATTGTTGATCGAAACAGTTTGGTCAGGGTCCCCCCCCCCCCTCCCGAGGTCAAAACTTAGCCAGTCGATCGACTTTCGTGCTCTCTTCCATGGGCATGTGTTGGATCGAGAGCGTCCAGAAGCCCCCGATGATCACCGTTACCTTGGACAAATACTTTGCAAGGGTGGGCTCCCGGGCATCAAATTCTCCCTGGATCTGTGATGCTACCACCAATGAGTTCGTAAAGGCCTCCACATCCTAGATCTCAAGCTCCTTTGCCAAACAGAGGCCGGCTATCACGGCCTCATACTCTCCTTGGTTATTAGTCACCGGGAAGTGCAAGACCACCGCTTGTTTTATAGTGACCCCCTGGGGGCTTATTAGCACCACTCCTCCCCCAAGGGAATGCTTTCCCGAGGCCCCGTCAACCATCATCCTCCCTGCTCCTTGCGGTCGTGTCTCCTCTCCCCCGACCTCAACAACATAGTCCTCCAGGAAGCCAGCCACCACCTGTGCCTTAATGGAGAGCCTTGACACGAATGAGATATCAAACTCGCTCAGTTCGATGGACGACTTGGCCAACCTTCACGAGTGCTCCACCCCCTCAAAGATCTTGCGAAGAGGATGGTCCGTCACCACCCTGATCGAAAGTACTTGGAAGTATGGCTGGAGCTTCCTTGCCGAGATGATCAGAGCATACGCCAGCTTTTCTAAGATGGGGTAGCAGAGCTCTGCCTTCTTCAAGATCCAGCTAACATAGTAGATAGGTAACTTCTTCTTTCCCTCTTCCCTTACCAGAACGTATGTCACGACTTCTTCTCCTACTCCAAAGTATAAGGCTAGATCTTCCCCCTCCTTCAGGCTTTGAAGAAGCAGAGCTTGGGAGAGCTGCCTCTTCAGCGCTTGAAAATCATCTTCACATTCAGCGGTCCACTCACCTTTGATTACCCCGCAGCACCTTGAAGAATGATGAGCATTTTTCCCCCGACCTGGAGAGGAATCTGCTTAGCCCAGCATGCTTCCCTGTCAAGCGCTGGACTTCTTTAGCACTGCGTGGTGACTCTAGCTCTAGGATGGCCTTTACCTTATCTATGTTGGACTCCACCCCTGCCGGGGTCAGAAGATTCCCTAGGAACTTCCCGTGGCTCGCCCCGAAGACACACTTCGAAGGGTTCAGCCTCATCTTGGACCTCCGTATGGTAGAGAATGTCTCCTCCAGGTCCCGTAGGTGTGAGCTCATACTCTTGCTCTTGACCATCAGGTCATCCATATAGACCTCTAGGTTCCTCCCCCTTTGTCCTCGGATGACTCGATCCATCTTGCGTTGGTATGTTGCCCCTGTGTTCTTCAACCCAAAGGGCATCATCTTATAGCTGAAGCATCCTTCTCTCATGATGAAGGAGACATCCTTGACATCAGGAGGGCACATTCGGATCTGGTGATAACCTAAAAAGCATATAAAAAGCTCATAATAGAAAAACTGACGTCTGAATCAACCAACGCGACGATCCGAGGCAGGGGGTAGCAATCCTTGGGGCATGATTTATTCAATAAGGAAAAGTCAATACACATATGCCACTTCCCTCCCCTTTTTTACCATTACCACATTGGAGATTCAGCCTGGATACTGAATCTCCGAGATAAAGCGAGCCTCCAGAAGCTTCCTGGCCTCCTCGCGGATGGGCTCCTCTAGCTTAGTGGCAATGGTCCAGGTTCAGGCGGTGGCATGCCACATCCGTATCGATGCCTGGAATGTTCGACGTGCTCTAAGCAAAGATGTCGACGTTTCTCTGGATACAGGCCCGCACTCGCTCCTGTCCCTCAGGACTTAAGCCCCTGCTAACTCGCACCCTCTACAGCTGCCCTGCGCTGGTGATGACCTCCATCTCCAACACTTCCTCAGCCAGCTCCAGCCGCAACTGCTCCCAGCCGGCCCTCGCCTCTTCCTCCTGCCAAAACTCTTCCTCCACTAAGGATTCTTCAACCTCGATCACCTCCTCCAGGCTCTCCTATTGTTGCTGCTCGACCTCTACGCCCCTCTGGGCCTCATGCACTCCTTCTCCCCTTTGCTCCTCCGATCTCACCTCCTCCTCTCTAACAACCTCCTCCTGCTCCGCCATCTCCCTCTCTATCTCTTCTGCCTCTGCCATCCAAGACACGGTGTTGAACTTCATCACGTAACACTGCCTCGCAACCTTCGGATACCCCCTAATCCTAACCTGCACCCCTCCATTATTGAACTTGAGGCACTGATGGAATGAGGAGGGGACGCAGCGAAAGGAATGGATGAGGGGGCATCTGAACATATCATTGTAACTGCTTGGGCGTCTACTATCAATAACTTATTTTTCCGTGACACCCCCCCCCCAACTTCACATTTAAACCTACCCATCCTTCTACCTCCTTCCTCTCCCCAGAAAACCGAAAAGTGGTTCATCCGAAGCCAAGACCCTCTTGCCTTCGATCTTCATCTCATCGAAGGCCTTCTTGAAGATCACATTAACAGAGCTCCCGTTGTCCACAAGTATCCTGGAGACCGTGAATTTTTCCACCGCTTTCTGGATCACCAGGGCATCACAGAATGGATCCTCGTAGTCCGGCATGTCTGCTGATGAAAAGGTGATTTTTTCTTCCGGAGGGGGAGCCAGGGAGGTCGAGGCGACCCCCCTTCGGAACATGGTCTGAAGGCTCCCCTTTCGAGTTGCCTCAATCCCAACTCCTCTGTGGATCACCTCGGTCCCTCCTCGGGTCCCCACGTCTGCCCGGTCCTCGTACCTGTCTTCCCCTTCTCCCTATTGCACCTCTATGATCCTTACTGGTGGATCCTGCCTCCCCAGCCCCCAAGCTTCTCTCATCTCCAAGAACTCTGGGCAGGTGGTCATTGTGTGACCTTCCTCTTACTGGATGTCACAGAAGAGCAATGCCGCCCTGCCCCCTCTTCCTTCTCCACCTCCTCTTCCCTCGGCACCTCCACGAACTCCTCTCCTTGCTCCTCTACCTCTACCGACCTCCATGGCCTCTTACTTTTGCGGGAGGTGACCCCTTTGCCCCTATCTCCATGCCAGTGATCCAACCTCCTCGGCTTGCGATAGTTGTCTCTTCCCTGAAAGCCTCCTCCTTGGCCTTGGGGGAGACCCTCCTGGGGCCTCCAACCCAACCGGTTGTTCGATTACCGGCCCCCCAAACCATGATGATTCCCCTGCCCTTGGGGTTCCTCCCTCCTTCTCTCTTCTCTCTTCTCCATTGGCTCCCTCTGCCTTCCTGCTTCTCGCTCCTTCACATCATCCTCTGCCAATCGGGCCAGCTTCTTGGCAAAAGCCGGATTGGCCCTTTCAAAGTCTATCTCCTTCGTCGCCCTCTCCATGAGCTCCTCAAAAGAGTGGGGGCACTGTTTTCAACTCCATGCTAAAGAATCCTGGTCTTAGCCCTAGGGTGAAGGCGAGCATCAACGCGTACCCTGGGACCTCCTGCACCAAGAGGATCTCTTGCTGAAACCGATCAACATAATGACCCAGCGTCTCATCCTGCTTCTGCCTCACCACAAACAGGCATTCTGCCTCCTTCTTCCGCTTCTTCGATGTCAAGAACCTAAACAGGAATCCTCAGCGCATATCCTCGAAGATGTAGATCGAACTTGTCAGCAACTGGTGGAACTCGTCCTGGGCCTTCTCCTTCAACGTGATGGAAAAAGCAGACACTTGAAGGAATATGTCGTATACCTTATCGAAACCACGTCTTCGAACAACTGTACATGTTGTACAGGGTCATCTTTCCCTAGGTAGTAGGACATGTATAGCTCCTGGAACACCCTAGCACCGGAGCTGAGATGATGAGCTGACTGAAGGGGCTCTCGCCACCTGCCTTTCGAGAGGGCACATCTCGCGGCCTTGGATACCTGGCCCGATCCGCGAGACCATGCCCAGGTAAGAGCTCTCGCACAGCCGCCTACCTCTCATCGATCTCTGCTGGAACCTCCTTCCCGGGACACTGGCCTGGGAACAGCTCCTGTGCGGCAACGTCCCTCTCTCCAATCTCCATCGAGACCTCCTTCCCGGGTCGCTGCCTAGGGGTGTTCTCGCCCAAGAGCAGGACCGCCTCTACTAGAACCTGAGGGGTTGCCCACTCGCACCGTGCCGAGAAGGTCAGGATGATGGTCTGCAGGACCTCTCGCCTGAAGTCTTTCAGCATCTTCCTTGTCGCCTCTTCTCCTCGGTGGGGAACCTCCTGAACCAAATCCTTCACCTTCACCTCCTTTCGTGGGACTAAACTCAAGATTTTCTTATACTAGCTAACTTCCACGGTCAGCGCACCAGAACTATTGAAGCCAAAATTTTTCCTCAATAAGAGTTCGAAAATAGGGGCATAACCAACACCTACTTATCCCAAGCTCTGAACCCTGACTGGTTGTAAAGGACCTAGAACTGACCCAAAGCCTCTGCAGGGAGGTCCCACCTTTAACCTAGAAGATCTTTGAGAGCTTCCCCTCCAAAGACAAAAGCTGGTCTTGGAGCTCCTCAGAAAGAACTAGAAGATCTTAGGGAAATATGTAAGCTTGCCTTCTGAAGAGCCCCTGCGGGTCTATTTATATTCTTTGTTGACCTAAAATTAAAAAATTACCCCTGGGTGGTCGCCCAATAGCCAAATCCCGCTGTCATGAAATACTGAATGCAGATCCTGAGGGCATATAGGTAATTTACCCGATGACAATTAGGTAATTTCACCCTGGCCCCCACCCGGCGAGAACCCCTATGTCGAGAACTGAATATTGCAGAGAACTTTCCCGCCCTCACTCGGAGGGAGCTAAAAAAGATTCCTAAGAATGCCTCGGACCGAGACAGTTCCCGCCTTCCATGAGGCGTGAGCCTTCTCGCCCGTCTCTGGGCAGAAGTGGGTCTCAGCTGGAGCTTGAGCGCGAGCATTCCCGCCCACTCCTAGGTGGGAGCTATTCTCCTCTAAGGCCCAAAGTTAGCCTGAAGATAATCCAGACCTGACCATTGGTGCGTCTGGGTCCCACTCAGTGAATAGGGGTTGTACATCAATAATGATCGCTTGATGTACGCTTAAAAAGGTGAACACGCTATGAACTAGGTATTATTGATTAAGTAGAGGTGTAATAAGTCATGAATTTGTAAGAAATAAAAAGGATGATCCTTTTCATTACATCATTATCTTGGAAGTTAGTTAATTATTATACGTAAAAGTTTTGGTCTCTTGAGTATGATAATTTTGGTGAGCAATGGTCGTAAGGGACGCCAAATCTGATGCATTATTAAGGTTTATTTTAATAATGATATGTCGGAATACTTGGAAATATGTCCACATCACTTTGATAGTGAGTTTCCCGAAGTATGAGGAAAATACATTTGGAAGGAGAATATTACCTCTGATAAAGTTTTCTTATAATAACAACCGCAAGTCCTATATGGTAGGAAGTGTCAGAAACCACTATCTTGGGTTCAGGATGAGGACCCCAGGGCACTTGGATCGAGTTATATTGGGGATACAGATGCTCAGATATGACTGATCAAGGATCAGATGCTGGAGACACAGAGTGGTGAGGCTAAGTACTATGATGCGAGGCATCGGAAGGTGGAGTTCCCGGTGGGGGAGAGGGTGTTCTTGAAGATACATTTAGTGCATGGTGTCTTGTGGGTGCAGAGGCACAAAAAGCTCATCCCTCTATTTATGGGACAATACTTGATCCTGGAGCGGATCGGTCCCTTAGCTTACTAGCTAGACTTACCGCTAGAGTTAGGGACTCTACAAAACGTATTCCACGTCTCCTCACTTCGGAGGGTTCTCCTTTAGCCAGAGCAATATATTACCACTACAGTAGGCTCGGTAGCACCTGATAGATAAGTTTATTTAAAGCCGGTCCGGATCGATGATAAAGTGATTCAAGTGCTGCAGAAGAAAAAGGTACCCTTGGTCAAGGTGCTATGGTCCAACCACGGATGGAAGGAACACACCTGGGAGCCGATGGATCTGATGCATGAATAATATCTAGGACTTTTCGCCTCAGGTATATTTTAAATTTTGTTTAAAAGTTCATAAAATCTGTGTGCTTGGAAACACCGTAGACCCGAACTTGAATTTCGAGGATGAAATATTTACTATTTATTGGGATTTATAACATCCCATTTCACGCTAGGCCCCCACACACATTTTGAGTCAAGAGAATTGACTCAGGCTCGGGAAGCGTCAAGTGAGTCGAGTGAACTCGAAGTAATTCGACAAAGCGTTGCGTGTATTGAGTGGTCCCAATGCCACTCAATGAATTTAACTTTGAAAATATCCTTGAATCTGTTGGCATTGAGTGTACTCAATGCGGCATTGAGTGGTCTCAACTCCACTCATTGTGTAATTGAGTGGTCTCAATGCCACTCAATGTGGCGTTGAGCGGTCTCAACACCACTCAATCCCACTCAAAGAGGCATTGAGTGGTCTCAACACCACTCAATTCCACTCAGTGTGACGTTGAGTTGTCTCAGCGCAACTCAACGTGGCATTGAGTTGTCTCGGCACCACTCAACGCTTTTTGACTTAAGAGTATTTTTCGGTCTATAAACTGTGTTTGCGGGTTCATATGTATGGGTTGAACTTGATTTTCTGAATGAGCACTAATTGACCTATTGGACCTGGTTATTTCAATAAAGACCTAAATAAAGAAATAATTAGACTATTCAATATTATAGTGACACTTGGCAGCAAGGAGAACCATGCCTAAGGATGACAATCCATTACCCGCCACTCCCAACCACTCCTAGCCACCCCCCTCCCCAATTCAAAGTCCTTAAACCAGCCACTCCCAACCTCTCCTCCATTCCACCCCACCATCACCTTTTGTAAGCCAAGACAAGTGGAAACTGATAGCTGGAGATAAGAGATCATCGGAGCAATCGTCAGCCATGGATTACGACCACCATACTTGCCTCCAAGCGTGCTTACAAGTCCGTTTCTCCATCCCTCTTTCAGTACTAGTCTTCTAGATCCACTAGGAGATATATCGGGCTAAAGTGAGCCCGATGCAATGAGAGGAAGAGGGAGAAATACCGAGCTTTTCTTCTTGCTCAGGTTCACCGGAGGAGCCATCTCCGACAGCCATGTCGCCGGGAAACGCCAGTCGCCACCTCAACAAAGGCAGTGGAGATAATCCCTGGAGGTGGCAGTTGCCCAAGTGGCCATAAATGAGAGATCAACAATGCCCAGTTTGGGCTTATCTGGATCGTCAGCTGGAGGAGGAAGACTTGGATGTTGTTGATTTAAATCTTTTAAACAATAGCATATTATTATTATGTGTATTTCTGTCACATGTTAAACAACTACTTGCATGAAAATTTTAGGCCTTGTAGAGGCATATTTAGAGGAAACTTTCAACATCGAAAATGTATCCGTAGGTCTTAACTTTATTTTGAAACCCAAAATTTGCAATTTAGAGCACTGTAGCTTCTTGTAGGGTCTTTCTCCTAGGGCTGCTACTATACTTGGGCAGAACTTCAAAAGGATGCCTAGGCTAATCTATAAGTCCACATATAATGAAATTTAGGTCAAGCATGTGTGTATACAATACTTACACTATGTCCAAAAATGAGAATTTTTAGAGGACATTTTCCCATAATTTTAGTCAAAATTTATTTTATTAAATAATTATAATCTTAAGAGTTTTATGACTCCAAATGCCACCATATTTGGGTGGAATAGCTATTGGCTCATTATATGACCATGGTAAAATTTTCAGACCATTTGGACCTCTATATGTTGGGGAATCCAACATGCATGGTGGAGATAGATTTGTAAATGGTGTGTCAATAGTAAAAATGGGAAAGTCAAAAGATAGCCCATTTGGCCCAATGCATGTCCATGAGAGTTTGGACAAAGGCTTATAAGGACGAATTACACCTCCCGTAGAAAGATTGAGATTCTTGGGATCAAAAATCTCATTATTTTGAATTATTGGAAAATAGGCTCTTTTAGAAATAAAAAGGAGATATAGGTCTACTGATCTTATAAAATTCTAAAATTTTGATACAAGCTCTAATAAGAAATTTTACATCTCTAGAAAAAGTTATGAGTTTATTTGAGAATTATATCTTGTGTATTTAGTTGATTTACAATTTACCCTTTTGGGATTTATATTAAATATAGGGGTAATACTATTTGGAAAATTGTTGAAAAATGTGCAGGCTCATATTTTTGTGTTATATTAAATATAGGGGTAATGCTATGTATAATAAGAATTAGATAAGAGTAGTCAAATAGGTTAAGGGAACGATGCGACAAACTCACCTGTATAGGGTAGGAGGGATTCAGGATGAGTTTAGTCCTGCGAGCTGGAGGTTTGGTTGTTTGGATACAGGACAGGTTTAGTTCTCCGAGCTAGAAGCTCGGGTAGTTACTTTAGGACGAGTTGGTCCTGCAAGTTGGAGGCTCACGTTTCAAAATAACTTGCATGGGCATAGAAAATATTAGTGGCGGGTCATGTAGAACTGGCCTGTCATCACACCGATGGCAGTACGGTGACTCTGGCGTGGTGTGATGGTTTGAGAGGCCAGTAGGTTATTTATACTATGGTCAGGTGGACAGTCCCAGAATACGCACACCGGACCAAAAAGACTGGTGGATTTCCTAGCAAATTAGTACGCAAAGACTCTGGAATGTGCACCTAGGACATATACGGAGGCGTACAAAGCGTCTAAGCCTGGTAGTGTGTATACACGTCTAGGATGCAGAGATGACCGCTCTGTTACTGCCATAGCCACAATGGTGGTAACCGAGAGTTAAGCTAACTCCAAAAAGTGGGAATTAAAGGTTTGTGATCACAGAGTCGTGTGTGTATGTTACACTTGTATGAACCATAACCTGCATAACATATCATAGCTTACATATATACCTAAATCATACGCACTACAGATCCTTATCATATAAATTAGTATGGGCTCTTTTATAAGATAAGTTATAATTCATGAAACCATAACATATAAGTTTGTATGGGCATTCATATAAGTTAAGGTACTCTTGTGATGTTAGTGTAGTGGTAGATAGTTTACTTTCTGCTCAGTACTACTTTACTTACTGCACTTCTTTTCTTACTGCTTTACTAACATTATGTGTGTTGTATATATAAAACTACTAATGTAACGACATAACTGTTATAAATATATCCATGATAGATTATATCCACCGTCACCTGCTTCCATTTTGATTTGTCTTTGTTGTCCTCCTCTTTCGTCCTCCTGTTTGGTTCCTAGGAGTTATGGGGGTGAGGCGACGACAAAATTGCTTAGTCTTTATGACTAAAGGTCGGTTGTAACCGTATTATTTTAGGAGCTCGAGGAGATGGAGCACCAGTATGACCAGCAGGACGAGGTGGCAGGATCTACGGAGCAGATACCCTGTACTACTGTCGCATCACAGCATTAGGTGATGACGAGTGTTTCAGTTACAGCTTCTGCATAGTGTTATTGTGTATGTGAGAGAGAGAGATTTGATTTGATTTTGGTATATACCGGGCATAAGCCCTAACTCTCTTTTTTTGCTCATTGTGGACTATTTTTCTTTTCATCTATATTTGTGATGATATTGATGTGACTTGTGGACTTGCTAGTCTTATAACTGCTCGAAGTACTTCTATTCTCACTTGGCGTATAGGTAAATGATCGTACAAGAAGGAAGGATCGGCGTCTTGTGGGGTTGACTAGCCGTGTGTGCTTAGTGTCTCCGTTAAGAGGTAGTTCTGGGCATAAGATCTGGTAACCCCCTGAGTAAGGGGGGTCTTATATGGCCTAGCGCCCGTCGGAAGGTCATAGAGGTCGATTTCTTTATAAAACTTCGTGTTCTGATTTTCCACATAACACTCAGACCTCTAGCCGCATACAGTCATGAATTTCAAATGAAACACAAATAATTATAATTTCATTCAAAGATCATTAAAGGTTTATAGTTACAATAATTAATCTCCGTGATGTCGTAGATTGAAGGAGATGAATACAATCTTCTTATGGTTTTTATACCGACCCTCCCAGGGATGGATTTCTCTCGCTCTTCTTCCCAAGAAGATCAACGAGCTAACTCTTCAGCTTCCTCCCTAGAAGGGCCTTAGAGGCCCACTTGATCTCCCAAATCTAGACATCCTCCCAGGATGATTTATTGCAGACTCCTCCTAGGAATCTGACGACCTAACGGTCGATTTCCCTTACACCAGGATCATATAAAAATTAAGAAAATACAAAAGAAAATTTGAAGTTTAAAACTTATTTCTCCCTCAAACGTAGAACTCCTTCAAGGAACAGTGCGCGATCGATACTCTTGAATATCATTCTTTTTGTAGTTGATCAGTCGCCAAACATCATTGAAGATTTCATTCGTCAGAGTTCTTCGAACACGAACTGGAGGAAGAAATAGTGCTTTTCCTTCAATGGAGATGAAAGTTCGTCCTCCTACAGATAGAGGCCAAACCCTAGAATGAAAAATTATCCTTCTTCTATTATCGAGGAAAAGAAACACGCACTTTTATACATCTTGAAAAATACCCTACCACCGACGGTAGGACTAGTGCCCAGAGGTAGGTCAATTTGCGTAGTGATGACAGTTGTCCGAAAGATTTGGACAAATATAAAAATAATATATTTTTTGCTTTTAAGATTCTATGGCGTGGTAAGATGCTAGCGCCCAGCGGTAACCTTTTTCTCATCAGTTCGTCGACTTTCCTCAGTGGTTTTCTCATCAATATTGTTAAATCATCATTGAATAGAGCTAGCATAGGCAGTAGAACTAGCACAATGTGGTAGGTACCCAGGAGCCTGTCTAGAAATAATTCCATGCTAGCATGGGAGGTAGGTCTAGCGTGCGGTGGTAGGTTGCAAAAGTTTATGATCTTTATCTTTTTGTACCTGGAAACATCCACATTATACCCAACACAAGTATGATTAATTATAACTCGAGATTTTGATATTGTCAAACCAAAGAGATGCAGACCATAGGTTCCAACAAACTCCCCTTTTTGATTATATCAAATCCTATTCATGAGATATAAATAGTAATAGGAAGCTATAGTGTAATCCTATCAGTAAGTATGAAATATAGTAGTTTGAATTAATCAATTAGGCTTCCCCTACATATGTTCTCCCCTACACAAGATCTTCCCTGAGTGACTTAATATAAGATAAACTCATGAACACTCAAATATCCCCCTTTTGATATTATTGAAAGGGCCAGGGATTAACGAACATGTCTCGTGAAAATAAAGAGAAGAGAAATGTGCATATATGCATATAAAAAAACAAAAGCACTAGGGGAAAATATGAGCGGAACACCATGAATATAGACCTACCCAACACACGAATAATAGTTGACATGAAAAATTATTGCAGAGCATATGAAATTTTGACAAAACATGTGAATCTAAATACACACGAATTGAAATACAGTGTTAGGATATTTATAGTGTTAATACTATGCAACATTGTAAGCATCATGAATAGAAATCATATACTAGAAAATATGTGGTATAGATAGATATTGCAATTTAAGTCCAATGCTTATTCATGAAAGCATTAGATAGAATAATGATAGGTGTGCGTGTAGCATCATAGAAAAAACATCAAGTAGAAATAATCATAAATAGATGTTTAATCTCTATAATTCAATATGCTAACAAAAGAGAAATGAAGTGAAAACTCACATCACATTTCTATCTACTTTATACTAAGACTATAATATGGGGCACTAACTCAATTTGTAGTTTTTACAAAAGATCGAATCGATTCTTTAGACCAAGGTGATAATCCTCATAATGCTCATAATGACTTATCAGGAGGAATGAGTAGTGTTTGGGGGATATCTTTGGCACAAGATTTGATAGCATACATGTATTTTTGACAATTTTGTTTTCATTCATTTTTTTACGATCAGTTTTTATATGATTTTTTTGAGTTCAAGGTCCCTGAAGAAATCAAAATCTACCACATAGATAGATATTCTTTAACTTGTTTACAAAAGACTTTTTACTAGAATGTTGGCCCAAAATTCTAAACTTTATATAAGAAACATGAACACCATGACATTGATTGTTAAAGTCATTCCCAGCATGTTAGACACAATATCATGAGTTATAACATATAATATTTTAACTTCTATAAGAGTGCATTTTCTTGGTATGTGTGAACAGTAAAATGTTATTATGCTACCTAAATCTTCACACATAACTAGAGGCATATTCAATATACACTATACTGTCTGATCACACTCAGCTGCTAAGTACCAATAGATTAGACACAACATAACAAAACACACAATGTTAAACAGAGATTAACATAGTCTAGAAATCAAACATTGTACGTAATCATTATGCTTTTGTCCCTAGTCATGCATGTCCTATGACTGATCGTTCCTTTTTTTCATTTTTGATTTTTATAATTTTTTTTATTGGTCAAACAAATCTAACTGAAAAAAATGTGTTTTTGGATATTTTGGATTTTTTAAAAAAAAATTATTTGCTTTTTTTTAGAATTGCCAAAAAGAAACACACCAGACATAAGGACTGAAAATCACAAAAACTAAAAAAAACAAACTCTAGTTCATTTAAAAATTGCACAGACTTCAATAATTCTACAACAAAACTATGATAAGAGATCCAAAACACGCAATTTTAGTCGAATCAAGGAAAAATGAGTGTTAGGGAGGGTTTTTGTAAAGATATTGGCAAGTTGATCGTCAGTTCCAATGAAGCTCACTTTCACGTTTTCTTTCTTAATGTGATCCTGAATAAAGTGATGACGAACGTCTATGAGTTTTGATCATGAGTGGTGCACTGGATTATTTGCTAAGTCTATAGCACATTTGTTGTCGCGCCTAAGTTCAACGTTCTTGAAAGAGAGAACAAAGTCTTCTAACGTTAGTGACATCCAAAGTTCTTTTGCGCAATAGCTTCTTATGGCAATGTATTCGGCCTCCACCGTAGAGAGGGCAACATAAATTTATTTCCTACTTGACTATGAAACTAGTGCATGCCCTAAGAAGTGACTTGGGCCACTTGTGCTTTTGTGATCAAGTGAACACCCGGCATAATCTGAATCAGAATAGCCATGAAGCGTGAAATTTGTTGTATGTGGATACCAAAGACCAAGATTTTGTGACCCTATGAGATACTTAAAGATGTGTTTAACGGCTTTTAAATGAGATTCTTTAGGATTTGCTTGATATTTAGCACAAAGGCACACTGCAAACATGATGTCGGGACTAGATGCACTAAGATAAAATAGTGAACCGATCATGCCTCTTAATATCATTTGTTCCACTGATATGCAACTTTCATCCTTTCTAAGTTTTAGTGATGCGCTCATAGGAGTTTTCGTTTGTTTCAAATTCTCAAAACTGAATTTTTTAATCATATTTGAAAACCTAGGATGTATGTCAACCCTCCTACCAAACTCATTTCAAATTCACTTTCATTTCTTTTATGATTTCTTCACATATTTTTTGTTAGTGGAACCAACGATTATATCATCGACATATATTTGCATGATCATTAAATAAGAATCACTATGTTTATAAATAAAATTATATCTGCACTCCCCACTCTATAACCATGCTTAGCAAGAAAAAAATTATTTTATTGTACTATATACAAGGAGCTTCCTTAAATCCATATAAGTCTTTTATGAGTTTATAGACGTGATTTGGATGATTGCTATTTTTAAATCTGGGTGGATGCTCTATATACTCTTCTTCTTTAATATAGTCATTTAAAAATGTACTCTTGACGCCCATTTGATATAATTTTATCTTTTTAAAACTAGAAAATGCTAAGAACATCCTAAACGACTCAAGGCGAGAAACAGGTGTAAAGACTTCTCATATTCCACCCCCTTAAATCTGAGAATATCCCTGAGCAACTAACCTTTACTTATTTCTCGTTATCCTAGACTCGCCATAAAGTTTATTTTTTAAAATCCACTTCACACCTATAAACGGATGGTCACTAGCGCGCTTCACTCAAGTCCATAATTTATTTCTCTCAAATTGATTATGTTCTTTGTTCACTAGAAATTAAGATTCGTCATTTTGTGCTTAAAAAATATTCTTAGGTTCAATTTTAGATACAAAACAAAGGTTTAAAAATGATTCATGCACTTATGAGCGAGTTCTAATCACATGTGAAGGCTATCAAATTACCATAGTCATCTCCTCCTACTACTACTACTATATATTTCTTCTCACTCTCCTCTTCTAGAGATACGATGTCATCATCAACTACATGTTATTTTGGGTCTCCTTTAGGGGCAGTTTCATTAAAATGAACATGAATAAATTCTTCTTCCACCAAGGTTCTTTTATTATATACCATATAATCACGACTCGTGGAGGAATATCCTAAAAATATGCCTAGGTCATATTTTTCATCAAATTTCCCTAAGTTATCCTTGGTATTAAGAAGGAATCAAGGGAAGCTAAAGACTCTAAAGTAGAACACAGACCACTTTCTATCATAATATAGCTCATAAGGGGTTAACTTAAGAATAGAGTGAAGCATGATCCTGTTCATCACATAACATGTTGTATTGACCGCTTTAGCCCAAAAAAATTGAGGCAAGCCAAACTCAGCAAGTATCATGCATGCTAGTCTTGAAGCATTTGGTTCTTTCTTTCTACAATGCCATTTTGTTTTGGAGTGCGTGGGGCTGAAAATTCGTGCTGAATTCCTAAGTTGTTACAGAAATTAGTAAAAAAATTCATTATCAAATTTTCCTAGACTACAAGTGCTAAGAGGACCAAATAGATCCATGTGAATTAGTTCTAGTTGTCTAAACATGGAAATATCATTTTTGCTTTTAAAAGAAGTTTTTATAAATTTTCCCTTTTGGAAAGGAGCACATAATGAAGTCAAACTGTCGCTTAACTTTGGAAGTCCACTGATTAGTTTTTATTTCGATAGTTTGACTATTACTTTACTCTCGGAATGACCGAGTCTTATATGCCAATGTTCTAATTCTTCATTTTAGTAACTAAGCATTTCAAATCAGAAGAAGATATGCCCTCGAACCAAACTGTATAGACATTATGATTTTTATGTGCATTTAGCATTACAGAATTCAATTTAGCATCTAGGATCTTGCATATATTAATAGAAGTTTCAAATAGCACATTGAAGCCCTTATCATAAAGTTGACTAATGGAAAGGATGCATTCTCCAGGCTACGAGACAATAGTAAAGGATGCATTCTTGTCCCCAAAGGTCACCATGCCTCATTCCTTCTTCTCCAGGCTAAGGAACTTTTCTTCATAACCCAACATATTCTTGGAACATCTAGAATACAAGTACCACACGTTCTCCCTATCCTTAGCCATCCAACACACCTAAAAAGAGGATGTGGGTAAGGATCTGGTTACATAAGTTATTCCACCCATAGTATAGGTAGTCAACTTTGGTATCCATATTTGAGCTATTTTATTTACTCCTCTCTTCAAGCAAGATCCAAAAGTGTGACCAAACTTATTACATTTGGCACACTTCACATAGGCGGTGGATATTGCCTTTTGCATTGCATTGGGCTCCTACTAGAAGATGGATGTAGGCTTCCTGATTTATTATGATTAGGTTTATGAAATGAAAAGCTACTACAGTCCAAAATGAGTACAAAAGTGAAATAGGGCTTATGCCCATATACATCAATAGAAATGAGACTCTCTCTCACAAAACAGAAAGCTGTAAACTAAGCTATCTACTACATCTCCTCCCACCTGAGGACGTATGGTAGCAGTGTCTGGTGGTGGTGGTAGCTGCTCCTCATGCCCTGCCTCCTCGTCCCGCTGGACGTGCTGGTCTATCTCCTCGAGCTCCTAAAAAGGGGGAGTCAACGTATGTTAGTCAAAAGACTAAGTCGTATCCTCAACACCTCCTCCTGTCGCTCTTAGGCACCGGATGGAAGGAGGATGCGGAGGACAACAAGGGGGTAGCAAGGTGGAAGCAGGTGACATTTCTATCTAGCAGGAGTAAGTAAAATCTAGCAGTTCTATATATAATCTAGCAGTTCTATATAAAGTGCAAGTAAGTAAAAACGGTGCAGAAAGGAAAGGACTGCAGTAAGAAGATAGAACTGTAAGTAAATGCAGTACAGAAAGGAAAGTACGCTACTGCTACTCCTACTCCTATCAATATCACACAAGTACCCTAACTTATATGAACGCCCATACGAACTTATAAGTTAGGGTTTCCAAAAGTAACTTATCATATAAACCGCCCATACAATTTATATGATAAGGATCTATGAAGCGTATGTCCTAATGAATGAATGTATGTTATGATGAGTATGTTAAACATGCAAGTGCAACACACACACACGACTCCGTGATCACAGACCTTTAGTTCCCTCTTTTTGAGAGCTTGCATCACTCTCGGGTACTACCGTTGTGGCTACGGCAACAGTGGAGCGGGCTCTCCACTTCTAGGTAGGTATAAGCACTACCATACCTAGACCCCTCTCATACGCCTCTGTACACGTCCTAGGTGCACTCTAGAGTCTTGCGTACGTATTTTGCTGACTACCCGTCAGTCTTGTAGGTCGAGTGTACGTCTTCGGGGATTCCGCAGTATTATATATTTAGCATACTGGCCCCTCCACCTGTACTCCTCGCCCGAGTCATCGTACTGCCATCGGTGCATCGACTGGCCAGTCCCGCGTGACTCGCCACTAATTTTATGCACATGCAAGGTATTAATCTGAGCTTCCTGCTCGTACTGATATTGTCAACACATTCCCTCCAATCCAATTTGGGTGAGCAAGTGCTTGTATCCCTCCAACCTTAAGAAACAGGTGAGCAAGCCACTCCAACCCGGTTAGGATGAGCTCATTACTTGTATCCCTCCAACCTTGTGAAACAGGTGAGCAAATAACCCATATGATGTTTCCAACCTTATTTAGCCGACGAACCTATCGCGTAGAACTCCAAACCTATTAGACTACTCTCGTCTAAGGTTTATTATACCTAGTGATTTAGAGTGAATCCCAGGACTGCCCAAGGCATGCCCCGTGAGGGGGTCTCGAGGGCACTAGGAACCAAGACGGGCATGAAACCCGAAGTTCCCTTTCGCAAGGATAATTAGCTTTAGTTGATGTTTACCCGTTACCCACGATTCTCCTTTAGTGTTACTCCTTAGTAGCCTAATGACTTATGGTATTATTATCGGAAAGGCGACGGTCTTCCGTCGGACTCCATTATGCCTATTGTAAAGTGATTTGCACTCTATCACTCGTTGCTATACTCATGATGCTATCAACACCACCCGGGTTTATTCCCAATTTCCACGACTATCCCATTTTACATTCTATCTCCCGGTGGTCCTAGAAGAGTAATCCTACTTATTCTAAATGTGGCCCCAGACCTAATACCACCCTACCATGTCCAAATTTCACTACCATCCCCATCGTTCTGTTCATTAATCTAGGGTGGTATTATCTAGATAGGTATTTACGTACGACGCTTCTATCGAGACTGAGCGACTAGGGTAAGATGACCTAACTAATGATCACTCGAATGAACTTCCAAATGCAATGTATTGTGTTTAATCACATGAGACTATTATAGATATGACACATCGATTATTTCAATATTTTATCTCCACCAGAATCAGTCAATTATTGTTACGGGTAAAATTGTCATTTTCTCGTATACTTATAAATTAAATCTTCAATTTATCAAGTCGTATCTCAAGGGCTCGAATATGTCTCCCATGAGTTTAAATAATATCATTAGGGTTTTGTAAATCTTCTAAACCCTAGTTTGAATCATTTTAGAAAATGCTTAAGTGTTCACCAAATTATCAAAAGTAGTCAAATTCACTAAGTGCGGGATTTTTGCTCCCAAAAATCCCAACTAATTTAGGGTTTGAAATTATACCCTACTGGTCTACTAAATCAGGGGGGTGTGCATTCTAAATGCACCCCCTTTATGCAAATATCAAAACAAGTTTTACATTTGCTATTTGCACCCCGAGCCTAAGTAGTTCAATTCTTGCATGTGGGTCTTTCCCAACATGACTTGTTCCAATTTCAGAGAAATTTCTACCACTGGTCTATATGGTCCCTAATGGTCAGCCACCAAAATTTGGGGCCATTTGGAGTTAGCTAACTCCAAGAATCACCTAGTTAAGCCCTAGGGGTATTTTGGTAATTTTCCCACATTTTGTTTTCCAATTAAGCCCATTTTTGGGCAGGGCCTGAATATGCCCTAATTATACCTCTGACCAAAATCGCAGGTCAAGGGGGCTTCTGGTTTGGCTTGGGCAGCCATTTGAAATTCTGCAAAATTGCTATTTGCAGCCCAAGTCAAATATTATTTCTCAAACATGCAAGTGAGATTCCTCAACATGCAGTGCATCGATTTAGCCCAAATTTTAACCATGGGTCTAATATACCCATGAGAGGGTGCCACCAAAATTTGGGGCCATTTGGAGTTAGGAAACTCCAAAAATCACATTTATTTACTTTTGGGTATTTTTGTAAAAACTATAGCAAAATGTTCCCCAAAAATTCTAATTTTTGGGGAGAGCTTAGATAAGCCTAATTTAGTAACCTAGCCCAAATTTCAGCCCATTTGGACCAAGGGTTTGAGCAGGGCATCAGTTTTAGTTTCTGCCCTAGTTAGGGGGCAGTCCTAGCAAAACAGCCCTACAGGGTAGCCTACTGGTCCAAAACCTATGATTTCTATGGCATTTTAAAGTTAACTCATCTACCTAAATATTTAATTCAGAGTCTATCCTAAGTTGGGGCCTCTAGGTACCTCATAAACAACATTCAAGGTCACAGTAAAAGTGTGACAGATTGATATACTATTCATATGATAATAATACAGGATTTAATTTAAGTAGCTGCACGAATCTTAAAGAATATCCAACGGTGGCTGTATCATCTTCCTCATGCACATGCATGCAGGCCAACCGAGGCTGGCCACCCTTGCGGGGTGGTTTCCGGCCATCGCCGGCGGCGGGGCCTCCGGCCAAGTCATCCCCCGGCCTCACGGTGGTCGGGGCTTGAACTGGCCGGCGGCTGGGCGGCGGAGAGCGGCGGACGGCGGCGGCGCAACCAAGCCGAAAAACCCTAAATCCGCCATTTTTGAAGCTTTTTCCAAGCTTTAGAGGCCTACAGTCGAGCTCTTTTGAGCTTGACTACTAACCTAGAAGATCTAGGAATCTAGTACAGTAAGAGGGGAGGGGATACGGACCTGTGGTGGTGGTTGTGGTTGAGGGTGGCGGCGGTTTCCCCTAGCATGCAAATTTCGGCGAGTTCCTCGGCTTGCCATGGCTGCTGGTGGCTTCCTTCCTCTCTCTCTCTCTCTGGGGTAGGGATGAAGTGGGAGTGAGTGTGTGAGGTCGGTTTAGGCTGAGTTAAGAGAGGGGGGCGACTTCACCAATGCTTGGGCGATTTCACCAAGAATGGCGATTTCACCAATGTGGGGGGGGCTCGGGTTGGGCTGGTTGAGCTGGCTGGCTGCTTGGGAGTGGGCCCCACTACTCCAACTAGGTTAAATAGACCCTAATGGGTCGGGTTTCAAGGTTGGGGCCAAGGTGGGTTGTGGAGAAAGAGAGGGTTGGCTCTTTTGAATGATATGGTTTAGGTTAGGTCGGGTTTGGGCTTTGGCTGGACCCAAAGTTGCATGGTGGGGTCCCCACACCTCCTAATAGCCCTACATGGTCAGCCAACCCATCATGGGTTGGTGGGATGAGCCCAAATGGTCCAAACCCCTTTCTTAGCATCTTCTCTCTCCTACTCCTCCTCTTTTCTCTCTCCTAAGTGTTCTCCCAAAAGTACTATTGCAAGACCCTATTTTTCTCTCCCCTAGGGTTTATAAGGTCACTTTAGGCCCACATGATGAATTTGGGTTGGTTTGGGTGGACCCAACCTAGTGAAATGGGCTAGGGCACCATTTTCACTATTTAGGTCGACATGTTGACTTGACCCAACATGGGTCAACTAGTTGACCCCATGGCCTACCTTGGGGTCCACTTAGATTGTATTTAGGGTTAGGGCAATGTGGTGGGGTCATGGTGTGGCTAGGGTTTGTATTTAGTCTAGTTTGACCTAGGTTGACTTGGGCCCCATAGTGGGCCCCACATGGTCTAAATCCTCCTCCTAGGGTCAAACCTAGCTAAGCCCTAGCATCCATCATATGCCTAACCCAAATCTAAGTTATTTGAAGTTTGGGATGTTACATATGATTCATTAGCTTTTTAGCTGGTTTTGCTGAAGACGAGCAATCTCCGATAGTAGGGATACCATCAGGTGGTAGCTTATAGTGTAAATAGCCCAACCCAAACTTTCCAGATCCTTGACACTGAAAACCCAGCATATATTAATAGATTTTTCTCTTATTCCAAACTTTTGGATGACACGGTTTAGGTCATGGATCTTAGCCGTAACACAATGTTTTCCATGAAAAGAATCACAAACCGGTTTGTGAATTGTATCTTGTCATTTTCAATATAGCCTAGAGAAGTTTGAAGCTTCCTTTCCATGTTCTTCCTCTCTTTGGTAAGAGTTTACATTTTGGAGGAAGTCCTTGAGAGGCTCTCTTCTTATTCCTTTATTATGCTCAAAGAGTGAGAACACTCTAAGCACTCAACCTTCCCTTTTTCATATTTAATTAATTCATTATTCAAACATCTCAAATCCTTTTTCATTTGTTTATTTAGATTTCAAAACAATATTTTTATTACTCACATCATCTAATTTATCACATAATGTTTCATATAATTCAAGGAGTCCTTTGTAAGTGGGAGGACTTACCTCAGTGTTGTTATGGACACTAAATTTATTGCCAGTCACTAAAAAGTTTCCCCATGAGGCACAGATTCTCCTAATCTTCACTGCTTGAGTCAGAAGTGCATGACTTGTCAGAACATGCATAATCCCATGTTGATGCTTTGAGCACTATTCTCTTTCCTTTTTCTCTTCCTTGCCTCTCTTTTTCTTCCTTTTGTAGCTTTGGGCAGTCGCTCTTCATGTGGCTAGGCTTATTACAGCGAAAGCACTCAGATGTAGGCTTTTCTTCATAACTCTCAAACCCCTTTGATGGTTTAATCCATCTCCTCTTCTCTTCAGCACCTTTCTTTCAGAATCTCTTGAAATTCCCATGCCTTTTGGGATTCTTCCTAAATCTTCTAAATTCTCGTGCATAAATGCTCTCTTCATCTTCATCATCAAACACTTTTGCTACCTCCTTTTACTTTGTCACTCTCAGTACAAGTGCCTTCTTATTCTGCTCCCTGGGCTACTCCTCAGCTTATATTTTAAGTTAAAGTTCTTGGGTCTACTGATTTCCAATGAGGCTCTCGATCTCCAGGGGGCTGATGTTATAAGATTCAGCAATAGCCATCACTTTAGGGTTGAATCGTGGAGGCAAAGATCACAGGATCTTCCTAGGTTTGTCCCAATTTGAAAAGGTATTTTTGAGAGATCTTGAGGCAATGACGATCTTAGTAAAGCGAGTGTATGTTGGGTATTGTATCCACAATGTACCTGATTTGAAGAAGCCCCTGAACAAGCTAAGTTAAATTGACAATGTATTTGATGATTTTTTATCAAGTTGTTCTTGAAGCTATTCCATGCTAAGTACACACCAATGTCAGGGTGCTGTGGGTCAATATACACGGGTCGGCTCAACGTAATCCCTCGTTGAGCAGATCAGTGTGTTGACTCACGTGTGCTCTATCTATTGGAGTGTACTTATTTTCAAGTACAAGGTCAAGATAGATCAAGAGCAGAAGAGGAGAAAAGATGGGTCAAAGACCAAGTTCATAGAAATGAAGAGAAAAATCGTCTAAGTTAAAATCGGCGAGAATCACTAAGTCATTCCCGCTGACTTCGACGGGAGTCACTTGTGATTCTCGCCGATTCGACGGGAATCAAGCTTCATTCCCGCCAACCTCTTCCGGATGACTATTTTCCTATCAGAAATTCTGCTAAGGCAGAATCGACGGGAATCACCAAGTGATTCTCGCCGACTTCGACGGGAATCGTTCTGATTCCCGCCAATTCGACGAGAATCAGGTTGCATTCCCGCCAATTCCCACAGGCTGACTAGTTTTACAACTAGAAATCGGCCAAGGCAAGAATCGACGGGAATTGTGAGTGATTCCCGCCGAATAAATTCGGCGGGAATCACGAACGATTCTTGCCGATTTTGCCTTAGGCAATTTTTGCCTGTTCGCTGGACCGAACCAAGAAACCGTGCGTTGTTTCGGCCGGGGCTAGGGCTTTTCCTTATGGGACCCACAACGTTCTTTTAGGGTTGGCTCGGGTATATATATACATGCATATTTCGAACCTCCACAGTAAGTCATTCACGCGAAATCAAGAAGCCGACGCCGTGCCCTAGCAGATCGCGAAAATCGCCGATCGTTGTAGCCGCTCGCAAGCTCGTCACCGCTGCAGATCTCAGAGATTCTTTGATCTTCTGATGACAGGACCGAGACTAGCAGTGTGTCTCATTCATCTTTCTTGAGATCTCTTGTCTCTCGAATCGTTGAACGAAGTTAGTTCTTCATTCTGAATCGATCGAGATGACTGATCCAACTGAGATCGTTCGTAGACCTTGCTTGCTTCGTCAAGAAGATTGGATTCACAAAGCATCGCCGCCGCAACCTCTTGCCGCCGCCAATCTTGTCAAGATCCTCTCCAAGAGAGTACTCCGGTCGTGGACTCTTCGTCACTTTCAAGAAAGCATCAACGAACAAAGAGCGACATCGGAATCTCCACAAGTTTGTTTGTATTTCTTGTACATTCAATTTTTGTTTTGTTGTAAAGGAATTTTTATTCCTAGTTGTAAGGGTTGGGTGCAACCCATGGTGGAGGAGTAGTGACTCCTTTGGTTGAAAGGGTTCCTTCCGTAGTGTGATGATTGGATTTCAATCCGGTTGGTGAAGTGACAGAGTCGTCCCTTGGTAGGAGATAGGTCGATGGGGGAGAGTGGACGTACCCAAATCAGGGAACCACTATAATTGCTTGTGTGCATTTCTGTGCTGTGTTTGTTTATTTGTGCAGGTAATTTAAATTGCGCAAAACACTGCAAGACACCTATTCCCCCCCCCCATAGGTGGACTTAGTCGACACTAGATACTTTCAAGTGGTATCAGATGGAGGTTACTCACCAATAAGGTAAACACCTTAAGTAAGATCCCGTGTCTATTCTCAAGATATCTGAGAAATGGACGGACTCAAGTATGCAGGAAAGATCCCAGTGTGCACCAAGCTAAACTTTCCCATATGGAAGGAAAGGATTAGGTTCTACATGGAAGCAGTCGACTCCCGACTCTTCATGGTAGTAGATGAGGGACCTTATATCCCCACTAAGGCCTCCATCATTGATCCGACCAAGATGGTGCCGAATAAGCTCTCCGAAATGGACAAGGATGAGATGGTGCTAGTCGGTCTTGACAAGAAGGCTCAGAACATTCTTGTCAGCGCTGTCGATGACTCCATGATGCAGAACTTAAGAAACTACAGGACTGCTAAGGACATCTGGCACTTCCTAATCATTCTGATGGAAGGCACAGATGAAGTAAGGGATGATCGAAGATCCCTTCTGAACAAAAAGTATGAGGCCTTCAGGCAAGGTCCCAAGGAAGAGATCGGAGTGACTTTCGAGAACTTCCTGAAGATCTTCAATGCCCTGAAGGGCTATGGCAGAGTGTTCACAAATGGTGAATTAAATGACAAATTCCTTAGATCCCTTACTAAGGAATTGGACACCAAGATTTGCGCCATCAGAGAATTTAGCAAGCTGGCAGAAACTTATCCTCAGATTCTATTTGGGAAGCTTATGTCCTATGAGCTTTAGCTGAACACAAGAAAAGCTGAAGAAGAAGTCGACAAAGCCGCTGCCAAAGAAAAGACTGTAGCCCTGAAAGCCAATCACTCAAGGAAAGGTAAGGGTGCAGCCTCGTCCCGCTCTTAGAAAAGCGATGAGGAAGAAGACTCTGAGCCATGCTCTTCCGGCTCAGAGCTATCTGAAGAAGAATTCTCCCTCATCACTCGAGAATTCAAGAAGTTCCTCAAGATGAGGAATCAAAGAAAGAGAGATGGCTCCTCCTTCAGGCATCAGAAGAAGAATTACTCTTTTGACAGGTATGAACCTAAACAGAACAAACATCGCTCTGCTGACATTATTTTCTTTGGATGCAATAAGCCAGGCAACGTCATTGCTGACTACCACCAAAGCAAGAAAGACAAGGGGAAGGGAGAGGATCACAGCTCCTCTAGAGATAAGAAGAAGGAGAGGAGCTACATTGCCATAAAGACAAAGACACTGAGTGAGTCTGATTCGTCAGACTCCAGTGATGATGAGGAAGCCTACTTCGGGCTAATGGGTCGCTCTGACTCAGAAGGAGACTGCCCCCCCATTTACTGGGAAGGTAAAAGATCGTACCCCACTCTCTGACTCTAACCCTGAGTCTCCTGATGATGATCTCGAGGATAGCCCATCTGCCCGTGAAGCTGAGCTCCTACAGGTTCGTCATCGTGGACGCCCCCAGTAGTTACAATGTCATCTTTGGGAGGCCCCTCATCAGCGCTTTCCACTGCGTCCCCTCGTCCTTCCACCAGTTCCTGAATTTCAATGTCGAGGGGGTCCAGATCTTGGTCCGGGGAGATCCCAAGGTAATAAGGGAGTACTATGTCACGACAGTGAACTCCATCTCTTGCCAGGAGGGGGCTGAGGAGATGGAGCGGAGGATGGAGGAGACTGAATAGGAGGATGACAGAAAGGAGATGGAGGTAGAGGAGATCCGCACCCAGGTGGAGGTGGCGAAAGAATTTCAGGGGTCGTCCGAGGCGATGGCCATGGAGGAGGCTGGAGAGGAAGTACTTTCCCCAGGAGGGGGCGTTGAAGAATGGGGGAGAAGTCCCACCTGGAAGCAATAGAGGAGGTAGTGAAGATGGAGGTTCTCACCCTGGGAGGCAGGGTGGAGAAGGTTCGCGACAGCGGGGGGCTGGCCCCGGAGGCCCAGGGTAGGATTCTAGAGTTCATCCAGAAGAACGTGGACATCTTTACCTGGAGCATCGCGGAGATGCTAGGGATTGATGTCGATGTGGCCTGCCATCGCCTCAACCTGGACCCGGAAGCTCGCCCCATCCAGCAAAAGAAGAGATCTACGGCAGACAGGTTGGCCGAACCATTCAAGGAGGAGGTAGCCAAGCTTCTTAAGGCTGGCTTTGTATCCGAAATCCAATACCCCGGCTCGGTCTCCAATGTAGTAATGGTTAAAAAAGGAGACGGCCGGTGGAGTATGTGTGTTGACTTTTCTTTACTTAATAAATCATGTCCCAAGCATTGTTACCCCTTGACTCGGATCGACGCGCTGGTTGATTCAGCCATCGGTTTCCCTGTAATAAGCTTTCTATATGCATTTTCAGGTTATCACCAGATCAGGATGCACCCCCCCCCCCCAACGTCAAAGATGTCTCTTTCATCACGGGGGATGGGTGCTACTGCTACAAAATGATGCCTTTTGGGCTAAAGAACGCAGGTGCAACCTATCAGAAGATGATGGATAGTGTCTTCCGAGAGCAAAGGGGGGAACTTGGAAGTATATGTGGATGACCTCATGATCAAGAGCTGGGATGTCGACTCTCACCTCCGGTACTTGGAGGAAACCTTTGCCACCCTGCGCGAGTATAAAATGAGGCTGAACCCCCTGAAGTGTGTCTTCGGGGCGATCAGGGGCAAGTTCCTAGGCCACCTTCTCACCCCAGCAGGTGTAGAGCCCAATCCTGATAAGGTCCGAGCAATCATGGAGTTGGGGTCACCTCGGAACGCTAAAGAAGTGCAGCGACTGATAGGGAAGCTGGCAGGATTGAGCAGGTTCCTCTCCCGAGTTGGGGAGAAATGCACCCCCTTCTTCAAAACTTTGAGTGAAGGCCAGAAGTTTGAGTGGACCAAGGAGTGCGAGGAGGCATTCCAAGCCCTAAAGAAGCAGTTGACTCAGGCTCCGCTGCTCCAAGGGCCGAAAGAGGGGGAAGATCAATACTTGTATCTCGGAGTCGGGGTGGAGGCCTTGAGCTCTGTCCTTGTTCAAGAAGAGGGGAAGAAGCAACTCCCCATATACTATGTAAGTCGAGTATTAAGGAAGGCCGAGCTCTGTTATCCTATCTTGTAAAAGCTGGCCTTCGCTCTGGTCATCTCGACCCAGAGGCTCCGGCCTTACTTCCAGGCACACTCGATCCAGGTGGTGACTGACCACCCCCTCTGCAACATCTTTGAGGGGGTGGGGCATTTGGGCAGAATGGCTAAGTGTTCGGTGGAGCTGAGCGAGTTCGACATCACCTTCGTCCCCCGTCTCTAGATCAAGGCCCAAGCAATGGCTGACTTCCTAGCTAACTATATGGTTGAGGTGATGAAGGAAGAGCTCACTAACCCGATTCCTTGGAGGGTGATGGTAGATTGCGCTTTGGGAAAGCATTACTTGATAGTAGGGGTGATCTTAGAAAGTACCCAAGGAACGAGAATCGAGTAACCTGTGGGGGTGTACTTTCCCATCACCAACAACCAGGTCGAGTACGAGGCGATGATTGCAGAGCTCTGCCTGGCCAGGGAGCTAAGAGTGCATGACGTGGAGGTCCTCACTGACTCCATGGTGGTGGCCTCCCAGATTAATGGATAATTTGAGTTAAGGGAGCCTACCCTTCAGTTATACTTGGCAAAGGTGAAGGGGGTCATCGGGATGTTCTCGACTTTCTCCATCCGACACGTGCCCAGGGCAGAGAGCGAGCAGGTAGACCAACTGGAAAAGCATGGTCCCAGAGTAGGAGGTACCATCACCGACTTGTTCCGCCCTTCCATCGAGGAGGGAGAGCTGATGGAAATGGAGCAACACCCTTCGTCGATGGACCCATTCACGGCCTTCCTTTCTACAGGGGAGTATCCGGAGGGGATGTACAAGAAGAAATTCAAATACAACTCGGCATATTACCTCATATGAGACGGGCAGCTATACCGAAAGACCATCTCAGGGATGTTGGCGTGTTGCATGGCTGAGGGGGAGGTCTCGAGGATCTTGGAGGAAGTCCACTACGGAGAGTGTGGGAGCCATTCTGGGAGTCGGACCCTGGAAGGAAGAATCGTAAGGCAAGGGTACTTCTTGCCGACCTTGGGCCATGATGCCACAGAGTTTGCAAGGAAGTGTAACAAGTGTCAGTTGTTCTCCCCCTCCAACTGCAGCCAGCTCAGTGCCTCAGGAGCATCACAACTCCCTGGCCCTTTGCAATCTGGGGAATGGATCTGGTAGGGCCATTCCCCCATGCTAACAGGTAGAGGAGATTCTTGTTGGTCATGATTGACTATTTTTCCCAGTGATTATAAGTGAAGGCATTGGCCAAGGTGACCTCCCAGGTCATCAGGAACTTTGTGTGGGGGGAAATCATCTACCGGTACGGGTTGCCCCAGGCCATTGTCACGGACAACGGGCCCTAGTTCGCTAGCGCTGAATTCATTATCTTTTATGGGAAACTCGGGATAGATCTCATATTTTCTTCGGTTCATCACCCCAGGAGCAACGAGCAGGTGGAGGTGGCGAACAAGATCATCGTTAACCTCCTCAAGAAGAAGGTGGAGAACTTGAGGGTAAGCTGGGTGGAGCAACTCCCTTTGGTCCTCTGGGCTCTTAGGACCACACCCAACACCGCCATAGGAGAGACTCCCTTCAAACTCTCCCATGGGTGTGAGGCGGTACTCCCCGTAGAGTTCAAAGTCTGGACGCCTCGAGTGGTCGAGGCAGGGGAAGATAGGGAGGAGTGGAGATCCGAGAAAGAGGAGTAGCTGCAGCTCTCCCTTAATACGGTAGAGGAGGTATGTGACCTCTCTACCATCCGCCAGGAGGAAGTGAAAAGAATAATGTATAAGTATTTCGACAAGCATGTCAGGGTTAAACAATTCGTAGAAGGGGACTTGGTCCTAAAGAAGGTAGATGTCGCGGGACGGTCAGCCGACGTAGGAAAGATCAACCACAATTTGAATGGTCCGTACATTATTAAAGAAACATTAAGGTCAGGAGGATATCGCCTCCAGAATGTAGAGGGCGAGACCCTAAGTCTCACCTAGAGCGGTGATGACTTGAAACCTTTTTTCCTTGAAACATGTAAGTAGCATTCCTTTATCTAATAAAATTTGAAGTGTAAGTGCTCTCATTGCTATCTATCATAATGGTTGGTGTTCGTTTGATAGACCCCCAAGCAGATCTCGTTGTCAGGCTGTCACCTAGCAGGAAGGGCTTGATGTCACTCGAGGAAGTCTTCCCCAAACCCCGAGCAGATCCCGCTGTTAGGCTCTCACCTAGCTGGCAGGGCTGGATGTCACTCGAGGGAGTCTGCCCCAGACCCCAAGCAGATCCCGCTGTCAAACTCTCACCTAGCTGGTATAGCTGGGAGTCACTCGAGGGAGTTTGCCCCAGACCCTGAGCAGATCCCGTTGTCAGGCTCTCACCTAGCTGACAGGGTTGGATGTCACTCGAGGGAGTCTGCCCCAGACCCCGAGCAAATCTCCCTGTCAGGCTCTCACCTAGCTGACAGGGTTGGATGTCACTCGAGGGATTCTGCCCCAGACCCCGAACAGATACTGTTGTCAGGCTCTCACCTAGCTGTCAGGGCTGGATGTCACTCGAGGGTGCCTGCCCCAGACCCCGAGCGAACCCGCTGTCAGGCTCTCACCTAGCTGGCAGGGCTGGATGTCACTTGAGGGAGTCTTCCCCAGACCCCGAGCAGATCCCGTTGTCATGCTCTCACCTAGATGATAGGGCTAGATGTCACTCAAAGGAGTCTTCCCCAAACCCCGAGCAGATCCCGTTGTCATGCTCTCACCTAGCTGGCAGGGCTGGATGTCACTCGAGGGAGTCCGCCCCAGACCTCATGCAGATCCCGCTGTCAGTATCTCACCTAACTAGTAGGGCTAGATGTCACTTGTGGGAGTCTGCGCCAGACCCAGAGCAGATCCTGCTGTCAGGCTCCCACCTAGCTGACAGGGCTGGATGTCACTCGAGGGAGTCTGCCCCAGACCCCGAGCAGATCCCACTGTTAGGATCTCACCTAACTGACATGGCTAGATGTCACTCGAAGGAGTCTGCCCCAGACCTTAAGTAGATCCCACTATCAAGCTCTCACCTAACTAGCTGATAGGGCTTGATGTCACTCGAGGAAGTCTGCCCTAGACCCCGAGTAGATCCTGCTGTCAGGCTCTCACCTAGCTGGCAGGGTTTTATGTCACTCGAGGGAGTCCCACCCTATCCTGGAATTATTTAGGAAGATTGCTTTCCTAAGGGTGAAGGGGGGAGAAGGTCCTTATAGGCGAGTTTAGACTCGCAGGCCCTGCTCGGCAAAGAGAAGACGAGCCCTGCCCTGAGCCTCCTATTGAGGAATACAAGCTCCAACAAAGCACTCCACCCCCCCCCCCCCCCCCCTCAGTTTTACTTGCGAAATATTTGGACAATTTTACTCGACATCAACAAGAGAAGGGACAACTCGCATGCGAGCTGGGTTGTTATGAACCCAGATCAGTAGAAGGTCCATTCCTGGTTAACCTGATGAGGGGGAGCTCTCAGAATCCGCTCGCTGGTACGAGTCCTAAACATACGCTCTAGCGGCAAATTCTATCCTAGCGGGATTAAGCGAAGAGGAGGGCTCGCGGGCGAGTGCATCACAGGAGGAAAGTTAAAAGAAAAATAAGATAGAAAAATTCACTTTTCATTCAATATAAAATTATTACAAAGGGAGAGCTTGCCTAGGCGAGGTTACAAAAAGAGGGGAGAGAGTTACAAAAAGGAAAAAGGGGGGAGGTCAGCTCTCGCCTCCTCCCCCGGATTGGTGATCTCAGCCTGCCCCGCCAGAAGGATTGTCCTTGAAGTCCTTCCCGAAGAACATGTCGAGGTTGTCTTCCTTCTCACTGGGCGGCGTGAGCGGGAATAGACTCAGCATGAGGTCTCGGACCGTGACCTCCTCACAGCCCACCACCAACACCTGCATATCCTTCATAATTTGCATGGTGCATTTGGCGGATTCGATTGAGTTGACCCAAAACCTTTCAATGACCTTAGCCTTGCCAAAGATCCTCGGGCTCTTGTGTGGGAAGGGAGGCTCGCTGCCACCTAGAGGGAGGAAGGCTTCCTCCTGGCAGGCGATTTCACCATGAAGCCCCTTGTTTTCCTCGCTCAGCTTCGCGTTCTGCCCTTCCAGCTCAGTTGTGAGAGCCTCCAGCTCGGCGGTACGAGCTTCCAGCTTGGTGGCGTGAGTCTCCTGCTCGGCGGAGCGAGCACGGAGCTGATGTTTTTCTTCCTTCAGCTCGATGGCGCGTGTCTACAACTCCCTAGTGGCCTCGGCATCCTGAGGCAAGAACAGGTAAGTAAATCTTAAGATAAAAATCCTAAGTAAAAATAGAAAGGGATAACAAGTGCTAACCAGTCTGCCGGCGCCCTTGGCAAGCAAGTCCTCGGCAATGCCGAGCCTCCTCTCCAGGTCAACGACCTTGTTCTAGGACAGGTCGTGCTTCTTCACATCCTTCTATAGGAGGTGGCTGAGGTTAAAGTCGCGACGAACAACCATGTGGTGGAGCTCCAGTGCCCGCATGTGGGCCTGCAGGCCCTCATGGCCGAGTTGGCGCATGGTCATGCGCTTGTAGGTCGCGGCATCCTCGCGCCCGTAGAGGCCGAAGCCGAGCGCATAGGCTTGACCTAAGGAGGGATCGTGGTCGTCCTAGGAGGATTGGAGGGTGGAGACGGAGATCTGGTTAGCTGACTCGTCCCACTGAACCACGGGCTCGCTGGCTGAGTCCTTCCACCTCCCCACAAGGCCGAAGAGGGGGTGACTCTTCGGAGGACCCAGCTCGCAGGTCGGGGTCTTCTTGACTGCAGGAGCAGAGGGCTCGCCTTCTCCTACTCTTTGCCCGTTATCTCCTTTAGCAGGCTCCCCGACGATCCGTCTGGGGTAGTCTTGGGTGAGCTCATATACATGAGATGTTGTTGTTGTTGCTTCACCGAAGAAACCGCCACCACTTTCAGCTTCTTCTGCGGTTGATGGTGGTGAGGCGATCTGTACCCCGCGGGATCAGCCGGCTTCTTGCCGAAGGGCTTAGACGACGACAGATCGTCTTAGCAGGCGGCCGCAGTCGCCTTCTCGCGGGCGAGAGGGTCGAGGAGTAGTCCCGGATCCGCAAAAGGGAGGTTCTCGGGAATCAGTTGCTCCCCTGTATAAATAACTTAGTGAAAATTCTGATGGATTTGGAGAGATATGGAAAGGAGGAAAGTTAAAAGATATACCTTTGGTAGGAAGGACGGGGAGAAGCGAGTCAAGGCCACTTCGGAGGAAGGTGACCTCGAAGTCCTTATGGTGGAAAAACTTGTGGAGCTCTGCGTCGTTGCCAGAGATAGTGGTGGGACGGTAAACCTCCTCGCCTTTTTGCTATGGCGAGTAGGTGACGTTGCCAAGATCGCCCTTGAGGAAGACGATCTTGGTCATCCAGTTGTGGTGTTTGTTTGCGTTCTTGCGAACCTTGATGAAGGTTCCCCCAAAGAAGACGACGTCGTCGGGAGTCGCCTTGTAGGTGAAGAGTTTCCTAAACACGGTCAGGTTGAACTCGATTTGCTCCCGGCAGAGAAAGCTTATGAACGCCACCATCATGGCGATGGAGTTCGGGTTCAGCTGCGCGGGCGCCGTTCCAAAGTACTTGCGGATCTGGAGGATCTCCGGCCAGAGCGAAAGGCGCAACCCCACCTCGAAATATGAGATGGGGAAGGTGAGATCCTCGGGGTAGAAATTGTTGATGGCCTCACCTTCCCTGGGTCAGCGTGCCTCAAAGCCGAGGGGCGTTAAGTCAGTATTGAACACAGCGAACTCCTCCTCCATCGTGTTCCCCTCAAAGAAACAATAGTTGGTGAAGTGCTGAGCGTACTTGGAGTGACTATCAGAATCAGGATTGATCTTCCCCATTCTCGCGAAAGGTGTAGGGAGCGAGTGCAGGTCGGAAGAAGTAGAGAAGGGGAGGGAAGTACAGAAGTAATAAAAGCATTAAGCTAGGGTAGGTGAGAGGGGCCTATTTATAGGAAAAAGGGATCAAGGGTCGAGCCGACCGATCGGTCCAGCTCGCCTAACCAAGCTCGCCGACTTCCAAAACCTATCACATCACGTGCCAAGAAAGAATATTATATTCAAACAACAAGAAATAAAATCTAAAAATATTCTAAGTTATTGCAGGCCCAAGAGGGATATTGTTCAAAGAAATCAAAAAAAACAAAGCAGCAATTTCAGCACATGCGCGAGCTGAGGGGGCAGGAGGCAAGTTTTGGTAGGTCCGATAGGGGGGTCGTTCTTTAGCTCCCCCAGTCTCACGTCTCCTTCCCCACAAGTCGGCGCAAATCACGGAGCTTACAGATCCACCACAAGCATCCCCGGGCTGCCAGAAGGTTCTCGTCCAGCTCCTCCAGCAACGGTGAAAGGGACGTCGCCTCGCCTGTCGGGTCCTCCCTCGCCTCGCCTAGTAACCACGCGCACTCCCGCTGCAGCACATCGTTTTCCTCTCGCAACCGGTGGAGCTCTCACACCATCTTTTTGAGGAGCTCCATTCCTCGTTTCGTCAGCTCGGGGCCCACCATCTTGGCATCCAGGAAGGACTCTAAGGTCTTCGGGGAAGGAAGGGGTGAGTAGCGAGCTCGCTCCAGGGATTCGTCGGCCTCTGACTGACTAAAGAAGGCTGCAAGAATAGTTGAACAATAATATGAATGGCGTGCACACCAGGGGAACTACGGATGATAACCAATAAAGGACGACTTGCCTGAAGAGCTCGGCGCCTCAAAGGAGAGGCGAGGTGGAGGCATCTTCAGATTTTTACCACGGCCCGGAGGATGTATTCGGGGTGGAAGAAGGTTGAAGCCTGACACTAGGATAGTTCCAGCACCCTCCCTCGAGGTCTCAACGAGCTGGGAAAAGGGAACGCGGGCGGGCGAGTCCGGCTTTTGCGAGCTCAACCCCAGATTCCTGAAGGGCGGAGACAGGTCGCGTTGACGAGCCTCTGGAGCCTTAAACCGCAGGGCAGCGGGAATAATATCGGCTTGCGGAGAGGTGACCTCGTCGTCCCTACCCCGGCAATCTAGGTCGGCATAGAGGTCAATGAAATTCCCCTCCTTACCATGGGCGGGAATGGTAGAGGAGCTAGTCTCAGGCTCTAGGGTCATTTCAAGGTCCTTGAAGATGCGCTCGGATGCTTCTGCATCTGGCTTTGCCCTCTTGGCAGAATTCGACACGGATGGGATGCTCCGCGAGATGTTAAGTGGAATGGACGTTAGGCTGGCGATGCAGGCACAGGAGACCTCGCGAGCCTTCGCAAGCATCTCTTGGAGCTCCTTGGGGAAAGGCATTTCGTCAAATTTAGAGCAAAGGGGAGTGACAAAGGTCACTCAGGTATGCAGGTGCATATTTATAGCCGTTTGTGGACCCCGCCAAAAGATTCCCTAGCCCCTGCCACACTCGCCAAATCCCGGGGGTTGGATGTTTCTTTCCGATCTTGTGCCAACCAAGAGAGGGGATTGTGTACAACCCCATATCCGGCTAGTGGGTCAGCAGGAGCAAAAATGGCCAAATAGGGCAGTCTGAGTCCCTGGGAGAGCTCGGCAAGAGAGTGAGCTCTGCAGTCTCCGGCTTGCCCAGGCGGGGTGAGATCCCTTGGGGAGGCGAGCTCGTACTCGCCAAGCCCAGCTCGCCAAGCCTAACTCGCCAAGTCCATTTTGTCGAGCTCTGGACTGTTCGTCGAGCTCCGGGCTGTTTGTCGAGCTCTGGGTTGTCTGTCGAGTTATAGGCTGTTCGCTGAGCTCTGAGCTATTCGTCGAGCTCTCGGCTGTTCGTCGAGCTCTAGGCTGTCCGTCAAGCTCTGGGCTATTCGCTGAGCTCTGACCTGTTCATCGAGCTCTAAGTCACTCGCCGAATTTGAACCGTTCAACAAGCCCGCGGCATGCGAGTAGGGCACACCAGGCCCGTACTCGCCCAAGATCGAAGATAGATGGCGAGTGCCTGCTCTATCGAGTACTCGCCGCCCTTGTCGTGTAGGTTTTGTTAAGGGCTACTTGCCTAGTGATCTGCGAGGTGTTTTTACCATTTTGCCCCCGTTGGCCTGCCCATAACCAGTTAAAACAGCGGAGTTGCGTTGTTGGCAGACCCAGCTGGGCTGCACATAGCTGTTCAGAATAGCGGAGGTTGGCTATTTGCAGGCCGTTTTTAGAAATTTATAAATAGGACCCAAGGGGGTACCTCAGAAGTAATGTTTACCTGTCTCTCCGTCTTCTAGCGCTTTCTGAGGTACCTTAGCCCGGAATTTGCCTAAGGAGGGGAAGCGCTCAGTGATCTTCCGAGTGTGTTGTGGGTCCTCCGCTTTGGGCCCTTGGTCCAATCCCTTGTTCTTTTTCCTTGTTGTGTTTCTTGCAGGAGAGAAGTAGGTGCGTGATCACCCCTTCCCCAAGGGTGAACTCCATCGAGACCGAATTTTCGGTTTCAACAAATGCCACATATAGAAATCCTGAGGAAGAGCCTGAATTAGAATCAAAAGAAGATCAGGTAATCTCTGAAAGTCCTTATTTGAAGGATAGCTAAATCACCTAGAGGGGGGTGAATAGTTTTCTTAGTCCTTAGTGACTATCTTTTGACTTCTTTATTATATCTTGTTGTTTTCTTTTTGCTTCCAGCTTAATGTGATCTAGAGCTTGTTCTTAACACCTGCAAGTAAGAAAAGAAAGAACAACCACAGAGAAGCACACAGATACTTATAGTGGTTCCCCAACTGGGTACATACACTTTCCCTCCCACCTATCCAACTATCTTGTTGGATTAGGCACTTCTCCAAAGCTTGCTACAAGGAGCTTACACCTCAGATCCCTCAGGATCTCTAAGTCTCCTCAAAGACTTACTTCTCATCCACAAAGTCCTATAACTCAGTGGTTAGCAAACCACCTACCTCAGGCTGTTAAGCCCTAAACTTGGGATGGGAGGACATCCCTACCTTAGATCCACTACCTCAGAGCTCTGCAATGCTCTTACACTCAGTGACCCTCAAGCCACCTACCTCAGCCTTATCCCTAAGGCCGACAGCTCAGGCTTTTCAGCCCTACAACTTCAGGCACAAAGCCCTACTCTCAGAGTGCTGTAGCAGTCCTACAGCTCAATACCTAATAGGTACCTACCTTAGTGCCCTTCCAGGAACCTAGAGCTCAGTTACAAGCTTGTCACTTACCTCAGGCCAAAAGGCCCTACACTCAGATCCACACTTGGATCCTACAGGATGAATGTGGGTTAGAGTCTTGATTGGATACAGGAGAAATTTCTCTATGCCAATCTGAAAGTTAGGGGATAGATTTGATTTACTCTATAGGGGGGTGAATAGAGTGATTTAAATCTTTTTACTGTTTTTAAAATTATCAGTAAAATTAGTGATAGTAGTAGTTATATAAAATGAAAAAGGAACTAAGCTAAATTACACAACCACAGCACTACAATTCAAGGAAAAATGAACACACAGACAACACAAGAATTTATAGTGGTTCCCCAAATCTGGGTACATCAACTCTTCTAGCACCCTAGGTGGTAATCCACTACGGGTTGTTGCTCAGGTGACTGCCACCACAGGTTTTGCTCAGGTGCCCTATCACCACAGGTTTTTTCTCAGGTGACTTGTCACCACAAGATCTATTTGCAGGGAGATCTTATAACCCTTTAGGCTTTTGATCAGGTGCCCAAAAACCAACAAAGAACTTTTGAAGGGAGTTAATAAGCCCTTTATACAGTGGGTTAAGAAGGTGATTTTGTCTTCTCTTTCTTAAAACAACAGAGAAGACTTAAGTGGATTGCTGGTGTCAAAGCTCCCCCTAAGATGTTGAAATGTTCAGGAAGACTGGAGCTTTGCTCAGGGTGTAGGTCTTAAGCCTTGACTTGTTGAAGTGTCCAGGAACTTGTAGATAGATCTAGAAGTGTGGCCTTTGAGGATTCCTGGAATAAAAGTTGAAGAGGACAATTGATATCGGTTTGATGTTCTTCTTCAGTCTTGTATATCATTGTGTATGTATCTTTTTCTTCTTGTTCTTGTCGAGAGCCGCTTAAAAATCTCCTTTTTATATTTTGCTATGTAATTTTGCTTTTTAATTTTGACTTATATGCATTAATTTCTGCATAGATTTTTGAGAATAAAACGACTGAAATGGTCTTTAATGAGTTTCCCCAATTGTCCTAGTAAAATGAGCAAGTAATTAACTCTGATGAAATCCATAATTAACACTGCCATGAACAGCTATATTCTTGAGAATATAAGCATTAATTATTTAGAGAATTATTGCCAAAGAATAGCAAGAATTAGGGACAGAGATATGAGAAACTTATAATACTGACTCTAAATAGAGTTCGTCGGACTCTAGGCAGATTTCGCCGACCTGAGCTCCACGTTCATCGAGCTGAGAAATCCTATTCGTCTTCCTGAGCTCAGCGAACATCAATCTGGAAATATCTTATTAATTATACGCTCCAAGTTCGTCGATCAGAGAATCTGTCTTGAGGGAAGAATTTGTCGACCTGAGCTCGAATTTTGTCGAGCTCAACTCAGAGAAGGAACTCTGAGTTCGTCGATCTTAGATCGATGATCGTCGAGCTGAGTTTGAAGAACATCGAACTAATAAACTGAACTCTGAAATCTTCTAAGTCTTGAGTCTCCTGAAGACCACTGCAGGCTGGTCCATGAAGTTTGATTCTAATGACTATCCTAAACCCTAGGACTAACAAACTTTACATTAGATATACAAGGTGGGTCAGCAATCCTAATAGTGAACCTTATCCCAAATCAAAACTAAGGATCCAACAATCTTCGCCTATTTGGGTGAGGTCACTATGCAAACAATAAAATACAATCACAAAGCAAAACAACAAATATCTGGCAGAAAATAAAAGACTAGCAGATATATACAACAAGTGCTTTGTGACAAATTAACATAAATAGTTCAGAGGAAAATAAACTAATCTAAGAGTTATTTAGGATTCTTGGACTTGTCTTTCTTAGAAGGTTGCCTAAAGATGATTTCCCTATTGGGATTTATGGCTTCTCTTTTAGACATTATCATATCAGCTGCTCCAATGATGTTGCATGAAGTTGCTCTTGGAATAACTCTTCTAGGTGTAGACTCATGTAAGCATCAACATTGAAAAATTGATTAGCTTTGTCATACCTTTTCAGTTCTTCTTTCCTATATGAAGACATTGTAGAATATTGAGAAGGATCTTTGTCTTCTTCTTTAGCTTTATTAATCTGAGAGAGTCCAATCAGTTCTTGAAATCTAACCATTTTAGCAGTATTTTCCTGTTCAGGATCAACAAAAGGAACTGGTGGAGATTCAGGTCTTTCAGGATTGCTGTCCTTCTTTGGTTCACTATGAGATTTTGGAGGACTCTTTTGCTCTGTAATTGGAGGTGGATTGCATCTTATAGACTTTTGCTGATGATGATGCTTGTTGCTCTGAGAATTTGGCTTAGAAGTTTTGTCTTGTCTTTGATATGTTTTAGTGTATTGATTTGATCTTTGAGAGACATTTCCAGAGGCCCTTGTAGATGGAGGAGGAGGAGGACCTCTCCAATTCCTTTTAGGTTAGGAGGAGGAGTGTACTTCCTACTTTTTTCCCTTGCTTTCTGTTCATTCTTTGATTGTCGTATCCAATTGGGCATACCTTTATATAGAGTTATGTTTTTCAGAACATAGTAAGGAGTATCTGCATTGGGGTTTGGTTTAGGAATGGCCTTGGGAGGTGCTTTCCTTTTCTTAGCTTTGCTCTTCTTAGTGGATGAATCATCATCATCATCATCATCATCAGATGATTCAATAGGGTTATCATATAAATCATCAATCTCTTTTAAATTTCCTTGGAGATCTGCTTCTCAGGCTGAGGTTGTTCTTGAATTTCTGGGTCTACAACACTTTCAGTAACAATTTGATTTTCTTCTTCCATATCTGTAAGCATGATATCATCCAAATTTGGTATAGGACTTTCATCCATCTTATAAGTTGGTGGAGAGAAAGCCTTAGGCTCGGAAACAAATACTTGCTTAACAATGGATATAACTGGCTCTATAGTAACTTTTGTGATAACTGGTACTGCAAAACTTGCCTTTAGTTGCTTTACAACCTCAGGGCTTATTGGAGAAGTGTAACAGATAATAGCCTTTGACTACTATTGAATAACTTTTGGTAAATAATTAAGATATGCAGGATCAAAAGAATTTAATAAACAAAGTAAATCTACTGTGGGATTGATAAGACAATCACCAACAGTCATGATCTCTGGTAGATCTTCTCTTTCATCTGTACAAACCATTTCAATCTCAACTGTTGCAGGAACTGCTGATACTGAGACCGGTACTACTGTTGCATCTATTACTACTACTACTGCATCTTTAACTGCTGTTATTGCATCTGTAACTACTGCTTATTCATTGAACATCTCCCCCTGCCTGGATTCAGAGGGTACTGAAACCAGGCCCCTAGAAGAAGAAGGGATAGAGAGGGCAGCAGCAAAAAGAGCAGAGAGGGAGGAGATGGAATCAGCAAGAGGTGCAATTACCTCTGCTATGAGATGCCTGAAGATTGGAGTGATAAGCTCCGGGATATTGGAAATGGATTGAGAATCAAATTGCATGAACTCAGGAGGTGTCTGAGTAGAAACAGATGGATGGATGATGGAGGATGAAATGAAAGGTGGAGTATCAGTCATCATTTCATCTAGAGATGATGGAATATGGTGAGGAGATGATGCTAGTAAGTCAAATGATGGAAGTGACATAAGGTTGTGATGTTGTATGTCATCAAGGTGAGGTGGTAATGGTGATGAAAGTGGTGTGATGTGTTTTGGAGATGCAAGGGGTGTTGGTTGTTGCATTGGTGAGGCACGTGGTTGTTGAGGTGAAGGAGTTGTTGTTAGAAGTAGAGTTGAGGATGGAGGAGGCGGAATGGAAACTTCTTCTACAGGTTGAGGAGTGTCCGGTACAACCCTTGTCCTCTCAGAAGCTGTGGAAGAGGATGAAGCCCTGGATGGCTTAGAGATTATCCTCTCCCATCTGCTGAAGTGTGCAGATGTAAGCCTCTTTGAGGCATTGATGAACACTATTGAGGAGACTTGTAGTTCATGTGCCTTCTCCTTAAGGAAGATTCCTAGAATCCTCGCAAAACAAACCTCTTTCTTTGTATTTTTGTTTTTAATCAACTCAAATAAAATATTTCTCCAGTTCACATGTTTCTTGTTTACCAACAATACCTTTCCCACTACATCAGCCAAGAACTTGTACTCTACAGATAAGTTCTTCTTTAACAACTTATTAGGGTTTCCTTCAGAGTGACCCATTATACTCAGCATATTATCATATTCAGAACCATCTAACTCAATATCATCTCCATTTATTAAACAAAAAATTTTAGATAACACAGCAGGGTTAAGAGTAACCAGAGTTCCTGAAATTGTACCAATAATTGTCTCTACATTTGGTGAGGTTGAAGTGAAGACCCATTCCTTTATCTCTGTCACCGGCAGTTTAATCCTGAAATTCATGAATTTCTTCAGATGTTGATCTTCACATAATTGTAGAATGCCTATAAAGATTTGATGGGAATGTCGAAAAGAGTCGAAGTCAATGTCAAAGCCAATGTCAAACTTCATGCTTGTGAGAGAAAGTGTTGGAATCGCCATTGTTGTCCTGCAAAACAAAAAAGAGATCAAGTGCAATAGAATAGAAAGCACGGGATGGAGCTCGAAGAAAACCTAGTTATAATATTTTTCAAAATTTGAAAAGGCAGACTCCATCCAGCGAAAAATAAAAAGATCTTTGATCTAAGGTCGATGAAATATTTTATTGATAAATGAGTTTGTCGATCTCAGTCTGAAGAGCAAGAATAAATCGTCGATCTCCGTTCGACAAAGTACTCACTAAAGCAGGGATTGCCGATCTCCCTTCGACGAAAACTATTTCACTAAGAAGTGTTCGTCGATCTCCGTTCGATGAACTCTTCACGAAGAGTTCACAGATTGTAGATCTACGTTCGACGAATTGTGCCAAATCATCAACCACAGACAAAAATTAAGTTAGATCTTCACCATTCATCATACCTAGATGATTTAAGAAGAACAGATGTTTCTTCTCATCCAATTGCTTGGTGAAGATGTCTACTCTTTGTAAATCAGTAGCGACAAATGCAAGATTAATTTTCTTTTTTTCTACACAATCTCTACTGAAATGATGTCTAATATCTATATACTTTCTCCTACTATGATGCACTTGATTTTGTGCAATGGAAATTGCACTTGTATTATCACACAGTAAGGTTGAATTATTTAAGTTGATACCATAATCTAGGAGTTGTTTCTAAATCCATAGTATCAGTGAACAACAACTGCCAGCTGCTATGTATTGAGCTTTTGCAGTTGAAGTAGACATAGATGTCTGCTTTTTGCAAAACCAGGAAACTAACCTAACACCAAGGAACTGACATGTCCTTGATGTGCTTTTTATATCCACTCTACATCTAGCAAAGTCAGCATCTGAGTATCCAGTCAACTCAAATCCTGAATCAGTTGGATACAGGAGTCCTAAATTTGGGCAACTCTTTATATATCTCGAAATTCTTTTAAGGAAAATAAGGTGAGATCTTTAGGGTTCACCTGGAACCTAGCATAAAGGCATGTAGCTAACATTATGTCTGTCCTACTTATTGTGAGATATAATTGGGACCCAACAATGCCCCTATAAAATTTTTGATCAACAGGTTTGCCATGTTCATCAGAGTCAATCACAGCATTTGAAGCCATCGTTGTTTTCTTAGCTGAAGCATCAGCCATCCCAAACCTTTTATTAGCTCCTTAGCATATTTGTATTGGGATATGAAGATGTCTTCAGGTGATTGCTTCACTTAGAGACCAAGGAAGTAGGAAAGTTCACCCATGCTACTCATTTCAAACTGTGAATACATAAGGTCAGAGAACCTTTTGCATAGTTTGGAATCAGTAGAGCCAAGGATGATTTCATCTACATATATTTATACTAATAAAATTTTATCATTATGATGCTTAGTGAATAAAGTTCTATCTATAATGCCTCTAGTAAAATTATGCTCTAGAAGAAAGCTAGCTAAGGTCTCATACCAAGCTCTTGGAGCTTGCTTTAGACCATAGAGAGCCTTATAAAATTTAAAAACGGTAGAGGGATGGGTTGGAGAGATAAAACCTGGTTGTTGATCCACATAAACCACTTCTTTAAGTTCACCATAGAGGAATGCACTCTTGAAATCCATTTGGTATACAGTGAACTTTTTGTAGGAAGCATATGCAAGGAATATTCTGATAGCCTCAATCCTTGTAATAGGAGCAAATGTTTGATCACAGTCAATGCCTTCCTCTTATCTATAGCCTTGAGCCACTATCCTTGCCTTGTTCCTAATGATAATGCCTTGGGCATCTAGTTTATTTCTGAATACTCATTTAGTTCAAATGAATGGGTAGTCTTTGGGTCTTGGAACTAAATCCCAAACTCTATATCTCTTAAATTGGTTGAGCTCCTCTAGCTTGCATTATAATAATCTAGTGTGGATCTTGCTCAACATCTTTTATGGATTGGGGCTCAGTTGGAAATTTGAAGCAGGCATGCATCAAGTCTTGGTGGAGTTGATGCCTTGTCTGCACACCCACTAATATGTCTCCAATCACTTAAGATGTAGGGTGATCTCTAAGTGTGACTAATTCAGTAGGAGGAGTTGGTTCAGCAATAGCTTGGGGAATTAATTCTTCAGGTTGAATTATAGTATTTGTTGTTAGCTCTTCACTAAACTCAGTGAGATCATCTTCACTGTCTTCAACAACATGTGTAGAGGGATGTGCAAAAACCTCATTGGTGAGGGTCAACTCATCCAACTTCTCACACAAATGTGGTACTTGTAAAGTTTCATTGGTAGAAGGATTCTTCTCCTTGTAAAATATGTTAGTTTCATCAAATGAAATAGATACAGTTTCCTCCATTTTCATAGTTGATTTGTTATAAACCCTATAGGCCTTTCTGACTTGGGAATATCTAAGAAAAATTCCCATTTCAGCTTTCGCTAAAAATTTTATAAGGTGTTTCTTATTGTTATTGTGTATGTAACAAATATAACCAAAAACTCTAAAATAGTCTACTTTAGGTTGCTTCCTTTGAGTAGTTCATAGGGAGTCTTGCCCTTAAGCTTGTGAATCAGAATCCTATTCAGTACATAATTTGTTGTGCTTACAGCCTCTGCCCAAAAGGATAGGGACAAGTAAGCATATGCAAGTAATGTGTTTGCAGCTTCAATTAGGGTCCTATTTTTCCTTTCAGCTACCCCATTTTGTTGAGGAGTTCTAGGAGCAGAGAAGCAATGCCTGATACCTTCCTTCTCACAGATTTCTTGCATGGGAAGAGACTCAAACTCAGTACCATGATCACTTCTGATCAATGCAACTGGAGTAGAATACTCAATCCTTATGCTCTTAAGAAAATCTGTAAGAACCTTAAAGTTATCAGACTTGTTTCTCAAGAAGAACACCCAAGTAAACCTAGAGAAGTCATCTACAATCACTAAGGTATAATATTTCCCTCCCAGACTCTGTACAACAATGGGTCCAAAAAGATCCATTTGGAGCAAATATAAAATCCTAGGTGAATCACTCTTGTTAAGTGATTTAAAACTGTTTTGGTTTGCTTGCCTAATCGACAAACCCTGCAAAGGCTTTCCTTCTTTTAGGGGCAAGAAGGCAATCCTCTAGTAAGGTTGTCCCTAGAGAGTTTAGCAATATTTTTCAAATTAATATATTCTAATCTCTTATGCCATAGTTCATTGTTGTTGCTAGTTTGATTAAACAGACATATTTCTGACCTAGAAGACTTAAAGTTTACTACATAAATGTTTCCTACCCTAGTTCCAGTTAAAACAACTTTGTTATCTACTGAAGTAATAATGCAGTAGGATTTATTAAATGATACCTGAAACCTTTCATCACATAATTGACTTATGGATATTAGGTTGTGCTTCAGTCCACTTACATATGCTACCTTCCTGAAAGTGACAGCTCCAATTTTAACCTTCCCATAGCCTTTAGTTTGGCCACAGTAGGAGTCACCAAATATTACTTTTGGATTTAGCTTGGACATGTAGTTTGTTAGTTTGTCCTTGCTTCCATTCATGTGCTTTGAACAGCCACTATCAAGGTAATACTGTTCCTCTGTGGTGGGATAGTCTTTCACCTACATTTAAACAGATTAGATGTTCTTTACCATGGTTACCTTGGGTCCTTGATTCTTTTCATAGTAAAAACTAGAAATATAAGAATATTTAGGTTGGTTCTTATATCATACGGGATGAAATTTTCTTGGTGGAATTATCCACTGATTAAATTGGTTAATGAAAGATCTTGGTTGATTATATGTTTCAGGAAAATTTAAGTTTTAGTTAAATTTAACTAGGAACAATGAATCTTGATAAGTTCGTCGATCTGGGTTCGAAGAATAGGGATGAGTTCGTCGAACTCCGCTCAGAGAATGAAGGTATTCATTTTCTGTGCCACAATATCGTCGATCACAGTTCGAAGAACTGTATTGGTTTCGTCGATCGTAGTTCGACGAATAACTATAAGAGAATTTTGCGTTCAGAGTACGTCGAACGGAGTTCGACGAACTGTAAGCATATCGTCGGTTTGAGTTCGATGAAACCTGTTGAACATAGTTTTTATTAGATTTCTTATTTTTCTTTCTCTTTTTTTTGGTTTTCTAAATGACTTCAATTTGTTGATTATCTTCATTTAGCTTTTCTTTACCCTTTTCTGTTATTAATTTTATCGGGGTTGACAGAATATTTTTCTGAAGGAGATGATGTTGGCTTGATGAAGCACCTAAGCCTAGCTTGCCATTTAGTCTGGCATTTACTGTGCTTGTGATGTCCATCAGTGGATGCTTCTCCCATTTAGGGATTCTTCAAGTTGCTTTGCCTCAGCTAATTCTAATTTTAGTGACATGATTTGTTCAGTTACAATAGTTAGTTCATCCTTTAACTTGATGTTTTCAGATAAAAGATTGTCTTGTTCAGTTATCTTATCTCTGAGTAGTTTGATTTCCTTCTTAGAATTAATCAAATCATTACACAATAATTTGAATTCAGTTCTAAAACTATCTGAATCAAAATCAAATGAAGAGATTACTTGATCCTCTTCAGATTCAGATTCCTCTTTTGATTGTTCATTTTCAAAAAGGCTTCTTGATGCATTAATAGCCATCAAGCAAACTTCTCTTGCTTTTGCTTCCTCTTCATCTTCACTTGAGCTGGAAGATGAGGATTCATCTTCCGAATCACTCCAAGTTTCAGCAATAAAGCCTTTGTCCTTTCTTTTGTACTTGCTGGAGGAGGGCTTACTGTAGTTCCTTCTGGATTCCTTTTCTCTTCTTTTCTCCTTATTCTAATTCTCTTGACACTCTGAAATGATTTGTCCAGGTTTCCTGCATCCAAAGCAAACAATCTCTTTAGTAGGTGTTTTGTCATACCTTGGTTTTTCATCCTGTCTCGATGACTTTCTTCTGAAATCCTTTCTAGCTATCTTGTAGAATCTTCTTGCCAGTAGCCCTATAAGCTCATCATTGGCAGGTGGAGCTTTTGATCCTTCAATTGCTTTGAAGGCAATACTTGGCTCTTTTCTCCCTAGTGTGGAGGTCTTTTGCTCAACAGCTTCTCTGGTCTTCATCAGCTTCTCATAAGATTTAAGCTTTCCCAATAGAGATTCAGTAGTGATCTCATTCAGGCTTATGGCCTCCTTGATTGGCCAGATCCTAGAATCCCATAAGCTGGTGAAGCACATGAGAATATTGTCATTGATCTCAGTCAGGGTTATGTCCTTGTCCAAGGTTTTCAGCTCATTGACAAATGAACTAAGTCTACTATACATATCACCCACTGACTCTGATTCTTACTTCTTGAAGTTCTCATACTAGGAGATGAGATTAGACCTTCTGTCTTTTCTTTCATCTGCAGATCCAGTAACCATCTGATTGAGAGAGTCCCAGATGGCTTTAGCAGAGGTGCATTCAGCCACCTTCTGGAATATGTCATCTAACATAGTCTGTGCTAAGATGTTCATGGCCTTGACATCTTCTATCTTTGCCTTCTTCTGTGCATCTATCCACTCAGGTGGTGGAATAGCATGTGTGCTGGAAGATACAGTAGTGGTAGCCTCTGGAGTTGGTGGACCTGTTAAAATAGAGTTTTTTATGTCCTCATTAATAGAGTTCATATATAGCCTAATTCTTTCCTTCCAGATTACAAACTTGTTCAGGTTGTAAATTGGAGGTCTGGTGCTTGCATAATCCTTATTTTGTTCCATGATATATAAAAAACAAAATAACTAGGGAAAAAGTTAGATCTATCTAGGATCTTTTGGTTCAAGTGTTAGCTTGTAAAACCAAAGGAACACCCCTCTAATACCAATTGAAAGTTAGGGGATAGATCTGATTTTCTCTAGAGGGGGGTGAATAGAGTGATTCAAATCTTTTTACTGTTTTTAAAATCTATCAGTAAATTAGTGATAGTATTAGTTATATAAAATGAAAAAGGAACTAAGCTAAACTACACAACCACAGCACAGCAAAGCAAGGAAAAATGAACACACAGACAATACAAGAATTTATAGTGGTTCCCCAAATCTGGGTACATCCACTCTTCTACCACCCTGATAGGATTCCACTTTAGGTTTTTCTCAGGTGACTGTTGTAGCACACCAAATTCCAGTTTGGAGTTTAGGCTGGGTGACACGGCCTGGGACACGGGTATGTCCCAGGGCATGTCCAGCTTTGGTTACTCGATTGGGTCTCAAGTAGGCTTCGAGTGAGCATCGAGTGTGTCTCGAGTGAGGAACACGGCCTGGGACACGGGCGTGTCCCAGGCCGTATCCTACTCGGTTTCCATGGCGTTGAGTTGCATTGAGTGGCGTTGAGTGGCGTTGAGTGTAGAACACGGCCTGTGACACGGGAATGTCATAGGGTCTTGTTCGGCACATGGCCAAGGACACAGGCGTATGTTTTAGCTGTGTGCTTCTCGGGAGAGTTGGTCCTGTGTCAAGTGAGGAACACACCCATCAACACGGGCGTGTACTTCCTGACACGGGCGTGTCAGGGCTTGACACGGGCGTGTCTTAACCTGTGTTCTAGTCTGGAGTGAGTCGGTTCCTTGCCTCTTAGGGGAACACGGTCTATGACACGGGCGTGTCACAAGCTGTGTCAGCCCAGGAAAAGTGATTCCATGGCAAATCTTAGTCGTCCAATTCCTTTTATTTGAATCATGTGGTCCAAGCCTATTCTTGCAGGGATAAGGCTGTGGAATGAGATGTAGTTCTCATTATAATATAGATCATTCTCTTTCTAAAGAGAAGAGGGAGAGGAGAGCTTGGAGGAGGAAGAAGGAGAGGATTTCGGCCGCCGGTGGAGCTTCAGCGGTCCGACTCGAGATTTGAGGCCATCATTGTGGAGGCAAGGTCGTCGCGGTGATTACCATCTGGCTAGTTTCTCAATGGCTCCGAAGCGATCGTCAAGGGTAACGATCTCCTTCTTGGACAAGTGAAGTCCTACTTTATGCATGTACATGGGATCCTCCACCAAGAGGTGGAAAGCATAAGCGATTCTAGTGGTCGAGTCTACATCTAGATCCGAAATTGTGTAGTACGGAATAGGCATATTGTGTGAAGCCCATCTTGACTGGTAGTCTTGATTGGTGATGCTGCAAACCGGAGAAGACTCCGTGTATAAATAGTTTAGCCTGCGGAGAAGGTGAGGACGATTGTGATTTGGGAGAAGGATGCTTTGTATAGCTCCTTTGGTTGAATGCGATGCTTTGTATAGCTCCTTTAGTTGGATGCTCGGCACGAGCTGGTTGATGGAATGGAAAGTAGTACTATGTGCCAGTGTTATGAGATGGATTGCGGATACCTCTGAGTAGATGGATGTGAGAGGTCTTCAACAGGGGTTTGGAGGCTGATGCTCATGGCCAACAAGTTAAGAACCTCTGAGTGGGAAGGCCACCCAACAGGTTCAGTGGTAGGAGCGTGTGAGCGGTCGATTCGTAGCACTACAAATGGGAGGCTGCGGGCCTTCCCGGCAGCTTGTTACACTACGAGAGTAGGTCGATCAATAGTGCTCACTTGTTGTCGTGAGGTGAACACCTCTGAGTGAGACAAGAGAGGATGTCTCCATCACGCGTGTTGTAGTAGACTAGTGCTTGGTCACCAAGTGGAGAACCTCTAATCGATTGTGTACTAAGGATGTAATGGGACACCGTAAGCGTGCCCTGAGTGTACGGAGTGTCTGGCACGAAGGCCAGTATTTGTGATGTGATTGTGGCAGTTATATGTGTGTTGTGATTGTATTGCATGCAGGGAAGGAACCACTACTTCGGGTAAGGGGTAGGGTCGTTATAATTGGTTAGCTGAATGCTTACCATTGCTTTGTGGATCACCCTTGGGCTGGACGTTCCTATGCAGGTATTGCGGGCTGACTTGGATTGAGGGGGCTGAAGCCCTTGCTGTTGCTGCCTATAGGCCCTTGAAGGCCGTGCGAAGATTTGGATTTCATGTGTGGCCGGCCTGCGTGCCGATGTATGAAGTCATATGTTTATAAAGAGAAACTTGTAAGGCCTTAAGGCCGTGAGCGGTGTGTACTTGTATACATTCCTGGTCTTTTATATAAATGTGTTTTTTATATAGTAGTGGGCATTCATTGGATGAGTTCTTGCAAGCTTTAAACTTCCGCTAGAATGCTCTGGGTTTGGGTGCGATGGTATTTTTGTATTAACCTGTAACCTCACTGTCTGTTTGTGGCATATGATGTGGGGCCCCGGCTGGACCTTCTATTTTATGTTATTTAACGGTTCGGGTTGTTATATTTTTGTATCAGACGCCCCTCGGTCTTTTGCTTTCAAATTTGTGGCCGAATTCTTTTTTCGGGTGGCGAGCATGTGTACGCGCGATTCGTTTTAACACTAATGAACTCAGTAATGTCCACTAGGAATGTGAATGATTGGGCATGTTTGCCGTTTTGGATTATAGGTTGGTTGGTTATTGATGTCTTGTTCATGTATAGGTGACAATGAGCAGAGATGGGCAGTCTGAACCCCAGCGTTCAGATGAGAGTGCGCCACCTACGGATGTGCCCACACCGCCTCTGTCGGTAGAGATGGTCCGGGTGATCTCGAAGGTGATTGTAGCGATGATCAGGGCCCACCATGAGGGACAGGTACACTTTTTTGTTCCTATGGTGTGTCCCATGTCGATTGGTGTGCATCAGCAAGTGGCAAAGGTAGAAACATCGATCCCGCCGTTGAATATTTATCTAACGCAAGGACCATATACGGTCGAGGAATATTTTAATGCATTTGTTGAGTTGAGAAAACATGCAGCGTTTGGGTTTGAAACCGAGGAGATGAAGACCAACATATTTTATGATGGTCTGCGCGATGAACTTTTACGTTTATTGGATCCATCGCTTGGATTTTGTGCCTTGGTCATGGCAGCTCGGTCTTTGGACATGGACTTAAGGAAGTTCCGAGCGAAGTACGGTGTCAATGTGTCACCCCTTGCACCTGTGTCAACCTCGTCCACCATTATGGAACCTAAGAAAATGTATTTTTGTGTGGTAAGGGAGGAAATTATGCCACACAATGTTGGACAAAGAAGGCTAACACTGGGAAATCTCCAACCATGTGTTACTCGTGTGGCAGAGAAGGACATAAAGCCCGAAATTATTATGCAAAAAAGACCGGTGCGTCCTATGCAAAAAGGGCAAAGCAGTGGCAGACTCATCTTTCTCTCGGGCGCAACCGCTCCTGTCCACTCGCGAAGTGCAAGAGCCACAAAAGTCAAATAATGAAGTACAGCAGCCTCGCGTGTCTCAGCAGGAGTTAACGGAGTACGCCAAGCGGATTCTGAGAGACGCGGATGAGCAGAAATAAAGTGGAGTGTGCACTTTATTTCTTTTGTGTTGAACTTGTACATATTGTATGTGTGTGTGTTTGTGAAAACATTTGTGTTGATGCGAGGCCGTGGGACGAGTAACCCCGGATCATTTTGTGTATATTTGCAACAAAGGCATGGTTATGTTGTTGGATATGTTACGCTAAATTTAGGGACGAAATTTTAGTAAGGAGGGGAGGGTTGTAACACCCCAAATTCCAGTTTGGAGTTCAGGTTGGGTGACACGGCCTGGTACACGGGCATGTCCTAGGGCGTGTCCAGCTTTGGTTGCTCGAGTGGGTCTCGAGTAGTCTTCGAGTGGGCGTCGAGAGTGTCTCGAGTGAGGCACACGGCCTGGTACACGGGCATGTCCCAAGCCGTGTTTTGCTCGGTTTCCAAGGCGTTGAGTGGCGTTGAGTGTAGAACACGGCCTGAGATATGGGCATGTCACAGGGGCGTGTTCGGCACACAGCCAAGGACACGGGCATGTGCCTTATCCATGTGCTTCTCGGGAGAGTTGGTCCTGTGTTGAGTGAGGAACACACCCCTCAACACGGGTGGGTACTTCCTGACACGGGCGTGTTAGGTCTTGACACGAGCGTGTCTTAACCCGTGTTCTGGTCTGGAGTGAGTCGGTTCCTTGCCTCTTAGGGGAACACAACCTATGACACGGACGTGTCACACGCCGTGTCAGCCTAGGAAAAGTGATTCTAGGGATAATCTTGGTCGTCCAATTCCTTCTATTTGAATCCTGTGGTCCAAGCCTATTCCTACAGGGATAAGGCTGTGGAATGAGATGTAGTTCTCATTATAATTGAGATCGTTCTCTTTCTAAAGAGAAGAGAGAGAGGAGAGCTTGGTGGAGGAAGAAGGAGAGGATTCCGGCCGCCAGTGATGGAGCTTCAGCAGTCTGACTCGAGATCGGAGGCCATTGTTGTGGAGGCAAGGCCGTCGCGGTGATTACCATCCGGCTAGTTTCTCCATGGCTCTGAAGCGATTGTCAAGGGTAATAATCTCCTTCTTGGACAAGTGAAGTCCTACTTTATGCATGTGCATGGGATCCTCCACGAAGAGGTGGAAAGCATAAGCTATTCCAGTGGTCGAGTCTGCATCAAGATTCGGTATTATGTAGTACGGAATAGGAATGCTGTATGAAGCCCATCTTGACTGGTAGTCTGGATTGGTGATGCTGCAAACTGGAGAAGACTCCGTGTATAAATATTTTAGCCTGCGGAGAACGTGAGGATAATTGTGAATTGGGAGAAGGATGCTTTGTATAACTCCTTTGGTTGAATGCGATGCTTTGTATAGATCCTTTGGTTAGATGCTTGGCACGAGCTGGTTGATGGAATGGAAAGTGGCACTAAGTGTCGGTGTTATGAGATGGATTGTAGATACCTCTGAGTGGATGGGCGCGAGAGGTCTTCAACAGGGGTCTGGAGGCTGATGCCCATGGCAAAAAAGTTAAGAAACTCTGAGTGGGTGGGCCACCCAACAAGTTTAGTGGTAGGAGCGTATGAGCCATCGATTCGTAGCACTACAAATGGGGGGTTGCGGGCCTTCCCGGCAGCTTGTTATACTATGAGAGTAGGTCGACCGATAGTGCTCACTAGTTTCCGTGAGGTTAACACCCTGATTGAGACGGGCGAGGATGTCTCCAGCACGCGTGTTATAGTAGACTAGTGCTCAGTCACCAAGTGGAGAACCTCTAATTGGTGGTGTACTAAGGATGTACTGGTACACCGTAAGCGTGCCCTGAGTGCACGGAGCGTCTGGCACGAAGGCCAGCATTTGTGATGTGATTGTGGCAGTTATATATGTGTTATGATTGTATTATATGCAGGGAAGGAACTGCTGCCCCGGGTAAGGGGTAGGGTCATTATAATTGGTCAGCTGAATGCTGACCGTTGCTTTGTGGATCACCCTTGGGGTGGACGTTCCTATGCAGGTGTTGCGGGCTGACTTGGATTGAGTGGGCTGAAGCCCTTGCTGCTGCTTGTAGGCCCTTGAAGGCCATGCGATGATTTGGATTTCATGTGTGGCCTGCCTGTGTGCCGATGCATGAAGTCATATGTTTATAAAGAGAAACTTGGAAGGCCTTAAGGCTGTGAGCGGTGTGTACTTGTATACATTCCTGGTCTTTTATATAAATATGTTATTTATCTAGTAGTGGACATTCATTGGATGTGTTCTTGCAAGCTTTAATCTTCCACTAGAATGCTCTGGGTTAGGGTGAGATGGTATTTTGGTATTAACCTGTAACCTCACCGTCTGTTTTTGGCATATAATGTGGGGCCCCGGCCGGACCTTCTATTATATGTTAATTAACGGGTCGGGTTGTTACAACTTCCACCAAAGTTTTTTGCTCAGGTGCCCAGTCACCATAGGTTTTGGCTCAGGTGACCTGTCACCACAAGATCTATTTGCAGGGAGATATCAAGACCCTTAGGCTTTTGATCAGGTGCCCAAAAACCAACAAAGAACATTTGAAAGGGAGTTAATAAACCCTTTATACAGTGGGTTAAGAAGGTGATGTTGTCTTCTCTTTCTCTAAACAACAGAGAAGACTTCAGTGGATTGCTGGTGTCAAAGCTCCCCCTGAGATTTTTAAATGTTCAGGAAGACTGGAGCTTTGCTCATGGTGTAGGTCTTCAGCCTTGACTTGTTGAAGTGTCCAGGAACTTATAGACAAATCTAAAAGTGTTGTCTTTGAGGATTCCTGGACTAGAAGTTGAAGTGGACAATTGATATTTGTTTGATGTTCTTCTTCATCTTCTATAAGATCAAGGGAAAATAGCTTCTTTTTCTACACAGTGAAAGCAGAAGTTATTCTGTATATTGTTCTGTGTATATCCTTGTGTATGTATCTTCTTCTTCTTGTTCTTATCGAGAGTCGCTTGAAAATCTCCTTTTTATATTTTGCTATATAATTCTGCATTTGAATTTTTAAATATATGCATTAATTTCTTCTTAGATTCTGGAGAAGAAAACGGCTGAAATGGTCTTTAATGAGTTTCCCCAACTGTCCCAGTAAAATGAGAAAGTAATTAACTCTGATGAAATCCATAATTAATGCTGCCATGAACGGCTATATTCTTGAGAATATAAGCATTAATTATTCCGAGAATTACTTCCAAAGAATAGCATGAATTAGGGATAGAGATATGCAAAACTTATTATACTGACTCTTAATAGAGTTCGTCGACCTCTGGGCAGATTTCGTCGACCTGAGCTCCACGTTCGTCGAGCTGAGAAATCCTATTCGTTGTCTTGAGCTCAGTGAACATCAACCTGGAAATATCTTATTAATTCTGTGCTCCAAGTTCGTCGATCAGAGAATCTGTCTTGAAGGAAGAATTCGTCGACCTGAGCTCGAATTTTGTCGAGCTCAACTCAGAGAAGGAACTCTAAGTTCGTCGATCTGAGATTGACGATAGTCGAGCTGAGTTCGAAGAACTTTGAACTAATAAACTGAACTCTGAAATCTTCTAAATCTTGAGTCTCCTGAAGTCCACTACAGGCTAGTCCATGAAGTTTGATTTTAATGACTAGCCTAAACCCTAGGACTAATAAACTTGACCCTGGCTATATAAGGTGGCTCAACAATCCTAATAGTGAACCTTAGCCCAAATCTAAACTAGGTATTCAACACAATCTACCTTGACTGAGTTAAACTCAGCCCAACTTTAACTCTAGGAAAGTATTTCATGAGTCTACCTTACTTGAATTGAGATATACTCAGTCCTAACTTCTCCTTCACAACACCAGGGATTTTTTCTGCTGGAGTTGTGAAGTAACTGCAGCTTATAGTTGTTACCTGAGCTGAGAATATCTTAGCTAAACTTCTTCACAGCAGCAAGTATGCTTGTGCTGGAAGCAACTTGCAGAACCCTATTATACCCTTCTCTATTTCCTGGGTTGAGGTGATTCATCCCTAACTATGACTCTAGAGAATGATCCCCTGAGCCTTCTTTCAAATCTCTGCTTCTTCGAGCTTTCTTCTCTTTATAGCTTCAAGACAAATACCTTCCGGTGCTTGAGTTGCTGGAACTGTGAAGAACCTGCAGCAAGGGTTGGCCCTTGGCTGCTACCTTATGCTCAAAGAAAATACTTTAAACTAGCTTGCTGGTGCAGGTGAGAGTAGCACCAGCTATCTACTGTTGAAGATGTTAATTCTAACAGCTATCTTGCTCTCTATCTTGTAGACTTGAGCTTCTTGTTCTTCTGCTCCACCACAATGGAGGAGAGGAAGAACTTCCCTTGATTCTCTTTCCTCAAAGCTGCCTTTCTCTGTAAAGGCCTCTATATTTTATTTTGTCCCAATGGCTCTTGCGCAGTGGGCCCACATCATTAAGGGCCAGCAACAACTTTGCTTTAACACCAACTGTCGTACAGTAGGTCTGCGGCAACATTTGTCGTGTACTGTAGCCATCCCACCACTAATTTGAAATATGTGTACTTATTAACTTGTTGACATCATCATCTATGGACTTAGTCAAAAATCAAACAACATTAGCATAAGCATTGAGTGAGTAAGTAACACTCAACACCAAAACACTTAGACAGATTTACTATCTCTTGGCGTTGAGTGAGTAACCTTCACTCAATGCTAAACTACTTAGAATATAAATCTGATTCTAGGCGTTGAGTGATTCAGCTCCACTCAGCACCAACTTGCTTATCAGCTATCTACTGCTTGGCATTGAGTGTGTGAGCATCACTCAATGCCAAACACTTTAAACAAAATTCTGTCTTCACTAGGCGTCAACATCATTGAGTGAGAACCCTCCAAAAAACTCTTTTTTCCTTAACCATTTTTCTACTTAACTTATCTCAGCGCCTTCTTGTTCTCAGCTGAGACAACACTTGTCTCAGCGGTTGTGTTGAGACCAACACTTGTCTCAGCGGTTATGCTGAGACTAACTCCTGTCTTAGCGGTTTTGCTGAGACCAACATTTCTCTCAGCGCTTTTGTATTGAGCTTCTCAGTTGACTTAGATACTTTTGCCTTCAGCAAAATCCTTCTGCTTCTCTATCGTAGAGAGCGTTGAGTGTGTCTTCATCACTCAACGCTTTTTGCCATAGAAAAAGCTTTCTTCAACTTAGTTCAACTAATTGAATTGAGTTCGACGAATGGCGAGCTTAGCTCGACGAACTCTGAACTCAGTTCAACGAATTTTCTGAACTGAGCTTGACGAACTTAAAGTCTCAAACTCTAAATTTAGCTCGATGAATGGTGAACTCAGCTCGACAAACTTTGAACTCAATTCGACTAATTTTCTGAACTGAGCTTGACAAACTTAGAGTCTCAACCTCTGAACATAGCTCAATGAACGGTGAGCTCAGCTCGACAAACTTTGAACTTAGTTTGACGAATTTCTGAACTGAGTTCTACTCACAGCCTTTTGCTATATGGCGTTGAGTGTATCTTCATCACTCAACGCCTCTGGACTTAGACAGATTTCTATCAGCCCACAACCTAGGTAAGAGTTTACCTGACTTGGCCACATAGGCTACTTCCTGCCTTTTCAGCAAATTCACTATGTGACCACTTGTTACATCACTTAGACCACCTATCTAGACTTGTTCCATGGAACTCCTATACATGATGAGCTTAAATAACATCAAATACAACTATGCACTTAGTATTGATCGAGATGCCTCTTCAAATACAATATAGGGAACATTGTGGGCAATGGACCTAACAATCTCCACCTATTTAAAGAAGGCAGAACACCTAGCAATACTAAGAGGCATTAACATAATAGGCAGAATAAATTCATGCAGCTGTAGATTATAATCTTCTACAATTGCTAGCTTATGCTCTATATACTCAAATTAATTATATTGACTTAATAAGTTAAGTCAATGCATCCTCATACTACTTGAGCAATTGCTCAAGCAATATGAACTCTCCTTTATACTACTTAATACTTAAGTGGAGCACCACTAGATGCATTTCCCCATATATATTGCCACACATATCTCCACCTTTATGTCTTCTTTAATAGGTATATCTATTGAGTGAGTAGAAAATATCATAGGAGAGTTTATCCCTTGATCCTAGACAAAGTCCTATGTTGATACTACTATGGAAATCATCCCAGTGATCAGACTACTAGATTAGGAGTCATACCTTCTGTATTGATACAATGATACAACACTGTAGCACTTTAGCTAGCTGCTAACATAATTCTACTTGTTGATGTTGTATCTACAAAGTCAGCATCCACTTGTGGTGATATCATTAATGCACATCAATGCAGCCCCTAGACTCTTAAGTGAACCCGAGATCCACTTAAGCTGGCTGCTAGCAGTTCTTTTTCTTTAGCAGTCGGACTGTCTTCTCAGCAGCAACATTACTTTTCTGACTCAGAGAATATTATGATTATGTCATACATAATCTCCCCCTTGGTATGTGTATTGTCCTTAAGACAAACTAATCAGCAGTTTTGACAGCTGATTTACTACAGCAGCTGCTTGCTCCTTCTTAGCAGGTACATCCCTATCACTCCCTCTACTTGACACTTGAGTCCATCTAAGTCTTGATACCACTTAATGGTCTTTATGGTCTTGATATCTCATCAAGAACTTATCAACCTGCAGTGGAAGTGAATCCTGCTACACAAGCATGATAAGGAGCAACTAAAGTTATACCAATTTCAACATACCCAATCTCAATCTAGATGGTGTCCAAGCTGGACTTCATCTAGTGGCATGAAAAACATGGCAGCCACATGTTAGTCAGGATAAACTCAAGATTGAGTTCTTCCTTATACTCCCTAACTTATTGAAACTTTAATCTATATATGCAAAGTCCTGCTTTGACAGACAGGATACCTATCAATTTATATTACTCTAGTAGAAAAAAATAAAAAGATTCTACTTATCTGGAGGTTATGGTTATGAAGCCATACAATTTCTGTTAGGCAATTTTGAGTTCAACGAAATATTCAGATTTCGTCGAGCTCCGTTCGACGAAAGCTTCTGATTTCGTCGAGCTCCGTTCAACAAATGAAGATTATTTCATCGAGCTCCATCCATGTTGATGCTTAGCCACTCTATCAAACAATATCTTTTTGCTGAGCCAAATCTTCTCCCCTTCTTTAGGAACATACGTGTATTTGGCTTCAGCTTTCTGATCAATCCCTTCTTGGATTCTGAATAGACAGGGAGGAGCTGGTCTGCTTCTCATCTCCGCCTAGCTGATTGCAGATGATACCTTTGGTGTAGCTGTCAGCTTTCTTTTCTTATGAGGCTGAATTATCTCCTGCAGCTGCTGGACTTCAAGATCACTTTAACATTGAATGATCTTTTTATGAGCCATCCTTTCATTCTGATACTAAGTCTTTCTTTACACTACTATTCCAATAGGAATGTGCGGACTTGTATCACCAATAGCTGGAGCAATCCAGCTGTTCTTGTAAGCTGATTGGCTTGCCATCTTCCACTAGGTGCCATCACTTGGGTAGTTTCCGTCTCAGCTTCTGTAATGTCCATGGGGACCAACTGATCCTCAGCAATAATGTTGATGTGCTGGGGAAACTTTGGGTAAGAATCAAGCTTGTCCAGCAACCTTGCCAGCAGCAGGAGTATCTTAGCTTGATAGTCTCCCCCTCAACATTTGCACAGATACTGTCCATATGACGATCAGTAATTAATTCAGCTGATGATACCACTTGACTGTTTGACCCTTCTGTATAGTAAGTCTGGTCAGCTGAGCACAGTGTGCCTCTTCCTTGCTACTTGTAGAGGAGCTAATTGTGCTCTCCTCAGAGATGAGTATAGACTACTTGTCCTTTCCAAATTTGTTAGTGAGGCAACAAGGCTTTGTCTATTGAGACATTCCTGCTGGCTTGATCCTACTAATTTTAGCCCAATACTTGTGCAATTTATCCTTCTTTAGGAGTGCGCACAACTTCCTTATCCTTAGGGTATGAACCATAGGATAACTTCCATGTTCTAGTCCAAGTTCTTGAACATCTTTTGTCCAAGTTCCACATGGGGCATGGGCACTTAGACTAACCTGCAAAACAAAATTATCTTACCTTAGGACCCCAATAGGTATTGGGTCCTAGGTTCCTGTTAGCCTAAAATCTGACTTTCCTACCTACAGCATTTCTGACAGGTAGGCTAACTCTTGCTCTAGACATAGAAGAATTGTGCCAGAAATTTAGGACAAAATTCCCCACCTTACCACAACACCAACACTCATGGATGTTGTGTCTTCATTTTTGAGCAGGTCTTGCAGTGTGGTTGACTGCTGATTGAACTGAAGGAAGGGGAGCAGCAACTTTCTTCAAGTTCCTTTCAACAATGGTCCACCTGAAGGTTATTCTTTCAATAGGCTTCCTTTGCTTGCCCTGTGTGGTATTTACAGATGTCTTCTTTGCAGAAGACAAGTTGTTTATATCATCAGAGCTAGCCAAGTTAGCCCTACTGGTAGACTAACCCTTTGTCTGAGTCCTTGTTGTATTGTCTTGAGTGAATGCCACTGCCTTCTCCTTGTGAGTTGGGGCTGAGGCACCAAATATAAATGGTTCAGCATGAGCTCTTTGTACTTTTTCATGGGGAGCCTTAAAGGCATTCATTCCCCCACCCTTTCTTCTCCCATTATGAGATACTCTAGTATTCTTACAAGAGGAATTCCCATTATCCTAGTGACCATGCATGCATCCTTGGTCATACCTATGAGAAGAGAGAATTACCTTGTGAAAGGTTTATTGAGGCACAATAGGAGCTTGGACTCTCCTCTAAGATTGGATAACTTTTGTAATCCACTCAGATTCAGATTTTCTCTTGATAGCATCTCTCATAGAGAAATTGGCCACTATCCTCTTCTCCCTTTCAAGTTTCTATTCAAGAACCTTGATCTTAGAGTCCTTATGTTTGATGGACTCAACATGGACATCTACCATGATCTTCAGATGAGCTACTTCCATCTCTTTCAAAGATATCAAGTATGAGGTCTCATCTTGCTGGGAAGCAGCTGATTGGAGGGAGGCAATTTCCTTTGCTTGTTTCTTAACAAGAAACTTGATTTCCTTGAAAGCTTTCAAAAGTGCAGCATGATTCTCAATCAATTGATTGATATCATCTTCAAATAGAGTACTCTCATCACCACTTGATGAGGAAGCATCAGAGTCTGAACTTGACTCATAACCTAAACAATAAGAAGAACTAGACAGAGATTGTACCTGATTTGGACCAGGCAGACCCTAGCTGAATTCTTCTTGTTGTTGTGTAGCAATTAGCCCATAGCATCATCATTCACTTTCCTCAGCTTCATCCACCTCTGAGTCACTATCTGAGAGTGACAGAGGGGCCCTGATCTCCATTCTTGCATCTGCATAGACATCATCATCTACAAGAGCTACCAACAGTCCAATATGGTCCTTGCTCTCACTGCAGACTTGAAACTTCATTGAGCTCCACTCCATATGGTTCTCTTTTGAACCCACCAATGCAATCCTTTTAGCTATCCTTTGAGGTCTACTCAGATTTTTAGATCATTTTTGAGTAACCTCCCTCTGATACCACTTGAAAGTCCTTATTTGAAGGATAACTAAATCACCTAGAGGGGGGGTGAATAGGTTTCTTAGTCCTTAGTGACTATCTTTTAACTTCTTTATTATATCTTGTTGTTTTCTTTTTGCTTTCAACTTAGGGTGATCTAGAGCTTGTTATTAACACCTGCAAGTAAGAAAAGAAAGAACAACCACTGAAAAGCACACAGATATTTATTGTGGTTCCCCAACTGGGTACATCCCCTTTCCCTCCCACCTATCCAACTATCTTATTGGATTTGGTACTTATACAAATCTTGCTCCAAGGAGCTTACACCTCAGATCCCTCAGGATCTCTAAGTCTCCTCCAAGACTTACTTCTCAGCCACAAAGGCCTACAACTTAGTGGTTAGCAAACCACCTACCTCAGGCTATTAAGCCCTATACTCAGGCTGGGAGGACAGCCCTACCTAAGATCCATAAAGGATCCTACCTCAGAGCTCTGCAGTGCCCCTACACTCAGTGACCCTCAAGCCACCTACCTCAGCCTTATCTCTAAGGCCTACAACTCAGGCTTTCCATCCCTACAACTTCAGGCATAAGGCCCTACTCTAGAAGTGCTACAACACTCCTACAGCTGAGTACCCCACAGTACCTTCCTCAGTGCCCTTCCAGGCACCTATAGCTCAGTGACAAGCTTATCACCTACCTCAAGCCAAAAGTCCCTACACTCAGATCCACACTTGGATCCTATAGGATGAATGTGGGTTAGAGCCTTGATTTGACACAGGAGAAATTTCTCTTTGCCAATCTACCTTGTATGAGTTAAACTCAGCCCAACTTTAACTCCATGAAAGTATTTCATGAGTCTACCTTACTTGAACTGAGATATACTCAGTCATAACTTCTCCTTCACAACACCAGGGAGTTTTCTTGTTGGAGGTGTGAAGTAACTGCAGCTTCTAGTTGCTACCTGAACTAAGAATATCTCAGCTCAACTTCTTCATAGCAACATGTATGCTTGTGCTGGAAGAAACTTGTAGAACCCTATTCTTCCCTTCTCCCTTTCCTGGGCTGATGTGATTCAGCCCTAACTCTGACTCGAGAGAATGGTCCCCCGAGCCTTCTTTCAAATCTCTACTTCTTCGGGCTTTCTTGTCTTCATAGCTTCCAGACAAAGACCTTCAGGTGCTTCCGTTGTTGGAACTGTGAAGAACATGCAGCAAGGGTCGGCCCTTGGCTGCTACCTTATGCTTAGATAAAATACTTTGAACTAGCTTGCTGGTGCAGGTGAGAATGGCACCAGCTATCCTGTTATTGAAGATGTTAATTCCAACAGCTATATTACTCTTTGTCTTGTAGACTTGAGCTTCCAATTCTTCAGATCCACAATAATGGCGGAGAGGAAGAACTTCCCTTGATTCTATTTCCTCAAAGTTGCCTTCCTCTGTAAAGGCCTCTATCTTTTATTTGATTTTTTCCCAACGGCTCTTATGCAGTAGGCCCCACATCATTAATGGCCAGCAACAACTTTTCTTTAACGCCAACTATCGTACAGTAGGTCTGCCGCAACATTTGTCGTGTGCTGTAGCCATCCCGCCACTAATTTGAAATATGTTGACTAATTGACTTGCTGACGTCATCAGTTATAGACTTATTAAAAAATCAAACAACATTAGCATAGGCGTTGAGTAAGTAAGCAACACTCAACGCCAAAACACTTAGACATATTTACTGTCTCTTGGCATCAAGTGAGTAACCATCACTCAATGCCAAACTACTTAGAATATAAATCTGATTCTAGGCGTTGAGTGATTCAGCTCCACTCAACACAAACTTACTTTATCATCTATCTACTGCTTGGCTTTGAGTGTGTGAGCATCACGCAACACCAAACACCTTAGACAAAATTCTGTCTTCACTAGGCGTCGATAGCGTTGAGTGAGCAACCTCCACTCGACGCTTTTTGCCTTAACCATTTTTCTACTTAACTTGTCTCATCGCCTTCTTGTTCTCAACTGAGATAAACACTTGTCTCAGCGGTTGTGCTGAGACCAACACTTGTCTCAGTTGTAGTGCTGAGACTAACTCCTGTCTCAGCGGTTTTAGTGAGACCAACATTTCTCTCAGCGCTTTTGTATTGAGATTATCAGCTGTCTTAGCTGATTTTTCCTTAGGCAAAATCCTCCTGCTTCTCTGGCGTAGAGAGCGTTGAGTGTGTCTTCATCACTCAATGCTTTTTGCCTTAGAAAAAGCTTTCTGCAACTCAGTTCAAATAACTGAACTGAGTTCGACGAATGGCGAGCTTAGCTCGACGAACTCTGAACTCAGTTCGACGAATTTTCTTAACTGAGCTCGACGAACTTAAAGTCTTCAACTCTGAATTTTGCTCAACGAATGGTGAGCTAAACTCGATGAACTCTGAACTCAGTTTGATAAATTTTTTGAACTGAGCTCAACGAACTTAGAGTCTCAACCTCAGAACTTAGCTCGACTAATTGTGTGCTCAGCTCGACGAACTCTGAACTTTTTTCGACGAATTTCTGAACTGAGTTCTACTCACAGCCTTTTGTTGTATGGCATTGAGTGTGTCTTCATCACTCAATTCCTGTGGACTTAGACAGAACTCTGTCAGCCCACAACCTAGGTAAGAGTTTACCTGACTTGGCCACATAGGCTATTTCCTACCTTTTTAGCAACTTCACTGTGTGACCACCTGTTATATCACTTAGACCACCTATCTAGACTTGTTCCATGGAACTCCTGCACATGGTGAGCTTAAACAACTTCAAATACAACTATGCTCTTAGTGTTGATGGAGATGCCTCTTTAAATCCAATCTAGGAAACATTGTGGGTAATGGACCCAACAATCTCTACCTTTGATTTTAACTCAGAAAAATTTAAAATTGATTTTAAATTGTTATGTAAAGACCTAATTCATTCTGAGAAGGAAATAAAACTTCTCAGAGATAAATTAGTTGAATTAGAAAAATTTTCTTCTGAAAACATAAAACTTAAAGAAGATTTAAAAACGGTTAATGATCAAATACTTTCTTAAGAAAATAAATAAAAAGAGGCTAAGCTGTTTGAAGAATCCCTTAATGGGAGAGGTATCGAATTGATGGATATCAAGAGCACAATGAATGCTAGATTAAATGGCAAACTGGGCTTGGGAGATTCATCTAGTCAGTCTCATATTTTGTAGAAAAAATTCTATCAACTCTTATAAATTTTATATCTGCTTAAGGAAAAGAAGTATTACAAGTTACAAATAAAGATACTAAAGTTTTTTTAAAGATTAAACCAAAGAAAAATAAAAGTTCTCAAAAAAATTGTGTTCCACAAAATTCGTCGAACCAAGATTTACGAAATCAGTATCATTCGGCGAACGGCGATCGACGAACTCTGAACCCAGAGTTTGGGTACAACTACCTAACTGCGGGTGCTCGACGAAATAAATATGATTCGTCGAACAGAGATCGATGAACATGGAACACAGATAATGAATTATATCATTCTATGAACCGAGTTCGACGAAATCGATACTTTTCTTCGAACAAAGCTCGACGAAATAACCTTAATTTGTCGAACCCAGTATTTCAAAGCAGAAAGTCTAATTATTTTCAAAACAATAATCAATCACAAAAAATTGTTAATCCTTTTACTCAGTGGATTATTCCTCCTAGAATATTTCATCCACTAGGCTATAAGGACCAGCCAGATTATTCCTACATTTCTAGTTATCATTATGTCAGTAAACAAGAACCTAAGGTAACTTGGGTCAAGAACAACTAATTTGTTTTTGTATAGGTAAAGAACTATCCTACCACTGAGGAACAGTGGTACTTGGATAGTGGGTGTTCAAAACACATGATAGGATCAAAAGCAAACCTGAGTGATTTCAAAGAAATGCTTGGACCTAAAGTGATCTTTGGAGACTCCAACTATGGACAGACAGAAGGCTTTGACAATGTCAAAGTTGGAGCAGTTACCTTCAAGAAGGTAGCCTATGTGAATGGTCTCAAGTATAACCTCATCTCCATCAGCCAATTATGTGATGAATGTTATCCGGTAACATTTAATAAGTCTTTATGTTCAATTACTTCTGATAGAAACAAAACTGTTTTAATAGAATTAGACAAGGAAATATTTATCAAGTTAATTTTAACTCAGCAAAATCTGAAATTTGTTTGTTTAATCAGATTAGTAAAACTAGTAAACTGTGGCATAAGAGATTAGGACATGTAAATCTTAGAACTATAGCTAAATTATCTAAGGACAACCTTGTTAGAGGACTACCTTCTAGTTCCTACAAGAAGGGAGGACTTTGTAGGGCTTGTCAATTAGGCAAGTAAACTAAAATTTTTTTTAAATCCATCTCTAAAAGTGATTCACCCAAAATCTTGTACTTGCTTCATATGGATTTGTTTGGACCCATTGTAATACATAGCTATGGAGGGAAGTCATATACCTTAGTTATTGTTGATGATTTCTCTAGATTCACTTATGTTTTCTTTCTGAAAAATAAGTCAGATAACTTTAGAGTTCTTACAGATTTTCTTAAGAGCATCAAGATTGAGTACTCTACTCAGATTGAATTGATCAGAAGTGATCATGGCACTAAGTTTGAATTTATTCTAATGCAAGAATTCTTTGAGAAGGAAGGTATCAGGCATTGTTTTTTTGCTCCTTGAACTCCTTAACAAAATGGGGTAGCTGAAAGGAAAAATAGAACCCTGATTGAATCTGCTGGAACATTACTTGCAGATGCTCACTTGCCCCTATCCTTTTGGGAAAAGGAAGTAAGCACAGCAAATTATGTTCTGAATAGAAGTCTAATTCATAAGCTAAAGGGTAAGACCCCCTATGAATTACTTAAATCTAAGAAACCTAAAGTAAATTATTTTAAAATTTTTGGCTGTAAATGTTACATTCACAACAATGATAAGAAATACTTAAAGAAAATTGAAGCCAAAGCTGCGGAGGGATTTTTTCTTGGATATTCTCAAGTTAGCAAGGCTTATAGGGTTTATAATAAATCATCTCTTAAAATAGAAGAATCTATACATGTTTCATTTGATGAGACTAACATGTTTTGCAAGGAGAGAGACATCTCTACCATAGATAATTTTCAGGTACCAAATTTGTGTGAGAAATTGGATTATTTAATCCTAACACAAGAGGATATATCACATCCTTCTCAATAGATTGCTAATGATGACAGTTGTATAACCCCGTATCCAGCGAGTGGGTCAGCAGGAACCAAAATGGCCAAATTGGGCAGTCTGAGTCCCTGGGCGAGCTCGGTAGGAGGGAGAGCTCGGCAGTCTCCGGCTCACCCAAGGTTACGGATAGGAGGTGAGTACCTGCTCCATCAAACACTCGTCATCCTTACCGAGTAGGGTTTGTTGAGGGTTACTGCCAAGAGATTTATGAGGTGTTTTTACCATTCTGCCCCCATTGGCCTGCCCATAGCCAATTAAACAGTGGAGTTACGCTGTTGGCAGACCCAATTGGGCTGTATATAGCTGTTCAGAACAGCGAAGGTTGGATATTTGCAGGCCATTTTAAGAAATCTATAAATAGGACCCAAGGGGTACCTCAGAAGGCATGCTCACTTGTCTCCCAGTCTTCTAGCGCTTTCTGAGGTACCTTAGTCCGTCATTTGGCTAAGGAGGGAAAGCGCTCAGTGATCTTCCAAGTGTGTGGTGGGTCCTCCTCACCGGGCCCTTGGTCCAGTCCCTTATTATTTTTTCCCTTGTTATTTTTCTTGCAGGAGAGAAGTAGGTGCGCGATCACCTCTTCCCCAAAGGGTGAACTCCATCGAGACCGAATTTTTGGTTTAACCATTTTGGTGTGGTTAGTGTGGAGCATGGTCAGCATAGAAAATATTCAGCAAGCTCAATGACGGGAGAAGGCAAGGATTGGACAGGGGTGACTCGCCACCCCCTCCCCCTCTCGCCACGATGGGGATGTTAGAGGACTTCAGGCAGGAAGTGCTCGGCTTGGTCAGATTCTAACTCGGCGTACATGCCGAGTGCTCGACTCTAGTAGTCCCTGTTCTCATGGCTCCAGCCCTTGGTGAGGATGCTCCGGTTCCAGCCCTTGGAGCACACGCTCTAGTTCCATCCCTTGGCGAGGACACTCCGCCTCCAGCCCTTGGCGCGCAGACCCTTCATCGAGCTGGTTTCTTCTGCTCCGGTTCTAGAGGGGTTCAGGGAGCCCGAGATATCTTATTACATCGGGAAGGGATACCCGGTCCAGCACGTCTAGTAGTTTAAGGACGTGGTCTCGATCCGACAGATGTTAGATGGATTCAAGTGCAGGATCTTCGCCATCACCCTCAAGGAGAAGGCGAGAGAGTGGTTCCACCAGTTGCCAGCCAATTCCATATACTGCTTCGAGGACCTACATCGGTGGTTTATGTTGAGGTTCACCACCTCCAAGAGGAGGAAGAAGGAATCAGAGTCCCTATTACACATCAAGCAGGGGGTGAATGAGACCTTAGAGAGCTATGTCGATCGCTTCCAGGAGGAGGTCACCCAAGTCCAAGACATGTCGGGGTATACCCTGATGATGGCCTTCACCCTGGGGCTGCAGCAGGGTTTCATTTGAATGGAGCTGAAGAGGGTGCCGCCCCTCTCATACGAGGAGTTGATGGAGAGGGAGGCAAGAGAAGTCGACGGGGAGGCGTCGAACCCTGAGTTTTCCCGAAAGTTAGAGAGGTGGTCTACGGAGGAGGAAAGGCCCAAAGGGGTCAGGGGTCCGGAAGAGAGAAGAGCTAAACCCTAGAAGAGGGAGCAGTAGTAGCAGCAGTAGCCCAGGTCGGGGAGTCAGGAGCCGAACCATCGGCTAGGTTGGAGGCTGGAGTGGCAAGATCAAGGGCTGAGGAGAGGTCATCATGGTGGGGATTACCGCTAGGGAGGCCAGGTCCAGTTATATCCTCCAGGTGGGAGGCAAGGCAAGAGGCCACTTCTCCTCAACCAGGAGCAGGCTATGGCAATAGCCATGGGGGAGAGTGGAAGAGATGTATTGAGGAGAAGAAGGGAGGTTAGGGTGGAGCCGCCCTACTGTAAATTCAGTCAGGAGGAAGGGCATGCCACGGCCACGTGCCTGGAGTTCCTCGAGATGAGAGGAAACAGGGACCAACAATAGCAACAAGACAACCAGGGAGTGCGGATCGAGGAGGTCCTGCCTCGGGCGGAGGAGGACAGGTGTGAAGTGTAATACCTCTACCCATCAAGAAGAATATAATAAAGGGTCCGGCCGGGGCCCCACACCATATTCCACAAACAGGCAGAGACGCTACAAAATAATATCAAAACCAACGCATCCTAACACAGAGCATTCTAGCAGAAGCTTCACGGTTGAAAACTTAAACTCAAGAGTTACAAGAACTGTCCACTATAACATAGGAATGTATACAACCAAAGTATCTGGCCTTAAGGCCTTACAAATTTCTCTTAACAAGGTGTGGTTTACAGACATCGGCATGCAGGCCGGTTATACATGAACATGAAGAAACAAAATAAAGCCTTCTAGGGCAGCAACGCAGCTTGGGCTTCACCCTGATAAGTCCTGCTCGGACCAGCACCTCCTGCACCTGCAAGAACCAGTCCACCAAGCAGTGGTAAACAGGGCAACGGTCAGCATTCAGCTGACCCATTACAACGACCTAGCCACTGGCACGGGGCAGCGGAATTCAATCCCTACAAAGCATGTTTAAACAGTATGTATAGCAACCCACGCAAGACGTGCACAACTGCACAGTCAATACATATCACAAACGCTGGCACGACGGCCCGACGCTCCGTACACTCAGGGCACATTCGGGTGTACCGGAAACACCGGATCTCACCAATGAGCATTTAGTCTGGCACGACGTCCCGAGACTCTCATTATGCCGCTGACGAAAGCCCAATGCCTTGGCGCTCTCATGTCTAGCCTACATAACGCAGGTATGGATAAGCCACCGCCCGTTGCTCAAACCGCCTTGCCACTACCAAGTACATAATACCTGAGGCCACAAATAAAGGCGCGGGTCGGTTTCACCATTCCTGTTTGGCACGAAGCCTCATTTTATATAGTTGCAGCCTAACGGCTCAACACCATGTAAAGTGATAACTCACGGTCACAAGAGTTGAACCAACTCTCACAATTTCCTATACTTACTCCAGTACTTCCTGCTGCACCAAGCGACAGGTATGCACCACAAATTGCACACAAACAATCAAATACTCGGAGATTCCTCTGAATGAAAACAAGCATCACCAATCCAGACCAGCACGTCCAGATGGGCTTCACACAGCATGCCTAGATCCGTACTCCAATTCCGGACTCTAACAAGGGGGACTTCGCATATCTACCCCAAGGGACACCACAACCCATCGCACACTCGCGGGGACGGGTTTTCCTTATGCAAATGCAGGAAAGTAGGACTTCACATGTCCAAGACAGAAATCGTTACCCTTGGAAGTTGCCTCGGAGCCATGGAGAGAATTGAGACGGATGAAAGCCTTCACAGCCGCTTTGCCTTCGAAAATCCGAACTCGGCTCTCGATTTGAACCACCGCAGCACCACCGGCGGCCGGATTCCTTTTCTTCTTCATTGCCTTGCTCTCCCCTCTCTCTTAACTTTAGAAAGAGAAAGATGAAACTCAAATGATCTTTCTCTTCTTCAATCCCGGCCTTATCAACCCAGGGAGAGCCCAGACCATTTTATCTTGGTCAAAGAAAATGAACGGCTCTGATCAGCCCTGAATTTGATTTCCTAGGCCGAACATGGGTAGTGACACGCCTGTGTCACAGGCCGTCTTCCTGAAGCGGTGCACAACCGACTGAAAATAAACCAGAACACGAGCATTGACATGCCCGTGTCAAGCCAGACACTCCCGTGTCACCCAGTACACCGCCGTGTACCTGGCCGTGTCACCCCTGTAACACGATCTCCAAAATCACTCGAGCAGGACACGGCTAAGGCACACGCCCGTGTCCCTAGCCGTGTGCCAAGCACGCCCCTATGACACGCCTGTGTCACAGGCCATGTTCCACACTCGACGATCAATTCTCGAGTACTTGTCGAGAATAGGGACATGCCTGTGTCCCAGGCCATGTACACCTGACACGCCCTAAGACATGCCCGTGTCTCAGGCTGTGTCAGCCAACCTGAATCCCACTTTGGCTTTTAAGATTTCTGGGGTGTTACAACCCTCCCCTCCTTAATAAAATTTCGTCCCGAAATTTGGATGCAGTAAGGAGATGCAAGCATGACATAAAAAAATGATACTTTTACATATATGTTGCAACACCATACAGACAAGCAAACAGTTTACACAAATAACTTTGGGAACTAAGCTTGCATGGTCTGCTCCCGCTCCCATGTTAGCTCTTCTTAGCCATAATTTTCCCACCGGACTTTGACCATCCCGATCGTTTTGTTCCGCAACTATTTCTCGGCTCGATCCTCGATCTGAATGGGCCTCACCTTTGTCATTAGCCCATACTCAACTGGCACCCGATCATTCTCAATCACTTGAGCTAGGTCTTTGACTGCTTTTTGTAGTACCAAGATGTGGAACACATCATGCAGTCCACCCAATTCCGATGAAAGAGCTAGCCGATAGGCAGCTTCCCCAACTCGCTCCACCACTTCAAACGGACCAAGGTATCGCGGACTTAGCTTTTTCAACCGCCGAATCCGAGATACGCCTTTGAAGGGTTTAATCTTTAAATAGATCCAGTCACCCACCGCGAACTCCATGTTCTGGTGCTTAGCATTATAATACTTGGCTTGCGGATCCTGGGCTATTAGTAGTCTCTTTCGAATAGAGCGTATTGTTGAATTAGCATCCTTGACTTCCTTTTGTCCCAAAAGTTTGGATTCACCAGTTTCTGCCCAAGCTAACGGTGTACGACACATGCGACCATACAAAGCTTCAAACGGTGCCATACCGATACTCGCTTGGTAGCTATTTTTAGAGGCAAACTCCACCATAACAAGATGATCTTCTCATTTCTTACCGATGTCCAGGGCGCACATACAGAGCATATCCTCCATTGTTCTATTGGTTCGTTCAGTATGGCCATCCGTTTGCGGATGAAAGGCCGTACTGAATGCTAACTTCGTGCTCAACGGCTAATGAATTAGCCTCCAATCTTTCGAAGTAAATCGCCCATCTCGGTCACTTACGATGCTCCGGGGAACACCGTGCAATCGAACAATCTGCTCCACATAGAGCTTTGCCAACATTTCCACAGAATCGTCCCGCTTGTTCGGTAGAAAGTGAGCCACCTTTGTCAACCGGTCTACAATCACCCAGATTGAGTCATTCCCACATTGAGATCTCGACAATCCGTGCACGAAATCCATAGAAATATCCTCAAACTTCCACTGCAGAACCGGCAATGATTTCAGGAAACCACTCGGCCGTTGACATTCTGCCTTTACCAAAGCACAAGTACGACACTTAGCTACATACGCGACTATGTCCTTCTTTAAACCGGGCCACCAGAACAATTTCTTCATGTCCTTGTACATTTTTGTGCTCCCAGGGTGAATTGAGTACTTTGTAAAGTGTGCTTCATATAACAATTCTTCTCGCAATTTACTCGCATAAGGGACGCACAATCGGCCATCCTTCCGTAATAAACCGTCATCCCAGGAGAATTGGTCACTAGACCCCTCCTTTGCATAGCGCTAGAGACTTTCATCAAACTCCGTTGCCCGCCGAACCCTGTCCGCAAGGTCATATTGAACCTCCATCCAGTTCAAGCATGCATCGGCCGAAGAATCCCTTTCCACACAAGATATCTCCAACGCTTCCAACTCCTGGATTAGACGCTTATCATGGATCCGCAACCAACTTGCCCGCACCGGAATCCGACGACTCAAGGCATCAGCGACCACATTTCCCTTTCTGGGAACATAGTGAATGTCGAAGGTATAATCCCCTAGGAATTCAATCCACCTCCTTTGTCGCATATTCAAGTCCTTTTGATCGAGCAGATACTTTAGGATTTTATGATCTGTATAAATATCTACCTTCACGCCATAAAGATAGTGCCGCCACAACTTTAGCGAAAAGATCACCGCCGCCAACTTCAAGTCGTGGATGGGGTAATTACGTTCATGCACTTTCAATTGACGTGAGCCATAAGCGATCACCTTGCCAAACTGCAGGAGAACGCATCCTAAGCCGCTTCCTGACGCATCGCTGTATATCTCAAAACCGTCTGTATCACATGGCAATGTCAAAACAGGCGTCATGGTCAAACGACCTTTTAGCTCCTCAAAAGCTCGCGCGCACTCCGGCGTCCAAACGAACTTCTGATCTTTTCTCGTCAATATAGTCAAAGGCAAAGCAATCCGGGAGAAGTTCGCCACAAATCGTCTATAGTAGCCTGCCAGTCCAAGAAAACTCCTGACTTTGGCCACCGAAGACATCACTGGACAATCACGAATGGCACTTATCTTTGCCGGATCCACCGCTATGCCCTCTCCACTTACCACATGGCCCAGAAAAGCCACCGACGAGAGCCAGAACTCACACTTAGCAAACTTGGCATACAGCTTATTTCTCCGCAAGATATGCAATACAAACTGCAAATGGTTTGCATGATCTTCCTCCGACTGTGAGTACACGAGGATATCATCAATGAACACAATCACAAATAGATCCAAGTATTCGCGGAACGTTCGATGCATGAGATCCATGAATAACGGAGGCGCATTACATAAGCCGAACGACATCACTGTGAACTCATAGTGACCGTAGCGTGTTCCAAACGCTATCTTGGGAATGTCACCTTCCTTAATCCACAATTGGTAATACCCGGATTTCAAATCCAACTTGGAATAGACGGTTTAGCCCGCTAGCTGTTCGAACAAGTCATCGATCCATGGAATCGGATACTGGTTTTTCTCCGTCAGCTTATTCAGTTCGCGATAATCAAAACATAGCCACAAACTACCGTCTTTCTTTTTCACAAAAAGAACAGGCGCGCTCAAAGGTGACATACTTGGGAGTATGTATCCCTGCTCCAACAGCTCTTGCAACTGAACTTTCAGTTCAGCCATCTCTTTTGGCGCTACCCAATATGGCGAACAGAACACAGGTTTCGCACCCGGCACCAGCTCGATAGCGAATTTGATTTCCCTTTGGGGAGGTAACCCCGGAAGGTCCTTTGGAAACACATCAGCATACTCCGACACAATCGGCACATCACTCACACTGGCCTTCGGCGCCACCGCCTCTACGAGTGTGAAGAACAACTCCGCACCCTTCCGAACTGCCTTAACGAAATGGAGAGCAGATAACAACATCCCACTCATCCCTTGTATACCAATGAACTTGGTCTCTTGTTCGGTATTCTGCCCGAGTGTGACCTCTTTTGAAGTGCAATCTATACAGGCACGCTGCTCTTACAGCCAGTCCATATCAAAGATTATATCAAATTCCTTGATCGGCAATACTAATGTTTCCACCTTGAACTCCCGACTCCCTATCTTTACCTCAAGACCGCAAGATTTATCCGCGCACATAAAACATCTGTTAGGTAACAACACCTTTACACTGTCTGTCGTGGTCCGGATAGGTACCCCGACACGAAAGACGAAATCTTCAGACAGAAACGAATGTGAAGCACCTGTGTCAAACAGTGCTCGCGCCGGATACTCTTATATAAGGACAAACCCTAAAACATCACAATCAAAACAAGCACAGTACACTGTTACACATCAAGCAGGGGGTGAATGAGACCCTGGAGAGCAATGTCGATCGCTTCCAGGAGGAGGTCACCCAAGTCCAAGACATGTCGGGGTATACCCTGATGATGGACTTCACCCTGGGGCTACAGCAGGGTTTCATTCGAATGGAGGTGAAGAGGGTGCCGCCCCTCTCATACGAGGAGTTGATGGAGAGGGCGGCAAGAGAAGTCGACGGGGAGGCGTCGAACCCGGAGTTTGCCCGGAAGTTAGAGAGGTGGTCTATAGAGGAGGAAAGGCCCAAAGGGGTCAGGGGTCAGGAAGAGAGAAGAGCTAAACCCTAGTAGAGGGAGCAGTAGTAGCAGCAGCAGCCCAGGTCGGGGCGTCAGGAGCCGAACCATCGGCTAGGTTGGAGGCTGGAGTGGCAAGATCAAGGGATGAGGAGAGGTCATCATGGTGGGGATAACTGCTAGGGAGGCCAGGTCCAGTTATATCCTCCAGGTGGGAGGCAAGGCAAGAGGCCACTTCTCCTCAACCAGGAGCAGGCTATGGCAATAGCCATGGGGGAGAGTGGAAGAGCAGTATTGAGGAGAAGAAGGGAGGTTAGGGTGGAGCTGCCCTACTGTAAATTCAATCAGGAGGAAGGGCATGCCACGGCCACGTGCCTGGAGTTCCTCGAGATGAGAGGAAACAGGGAGCAGTAATAGCAGCAAGACAACCAGGGAGTGCGGATCGAGGAGGTCCTGCCTCGGGCGGAGGAGGACAGGTGTGAAGTGTAACACCTCTACCCATCAAGAAGAATATAATAAAGGGTCCGGCCGGGGCCCCGCACCATATTCCACAAACAGGCGGAGACGCTACAAAATAATATCAAAACCAACGCATCCTAACACAGAGCATTCTAGCGGAAGCTTCACAGTTGAAAACTTAAACTCAAGAGTTACAAGAACTGTCCACTATAACATAGGAATGTATACAACCAAAGTATCTGGCCTTAAGGCCTTACAAATTTCTCTTAACAAGGTATGGTTTACAGACATCGGCACGCAGGCCGGTTACACATGAATAAGAAGGAACAAAATAAAGCCTTCTAGGGCAGCAACGCAGCTTGGGCTTCACCCTGCTAAGTCCCGCTCGGACCAGCACCTCATGTACCTGCAAGAACCAATCCACCAAGCAGTGGTAAACAGGGCAAAGGTCAGCATTCAGCTGACCAATTACAACGACCTAGCCCCTGGCATGGGGCAGCGGAATTCAATCCCTACAAAGTATGTTTAAACAGTATGTATAGCAACCCACGCAAGACGTGCACAACCGCACAGTCAATACATATCACAAACGCTGGCATGACGGCCCGACGCTCCGTGCACTCAGGGCACATTCGGGTGTACCGGAAACACTGGATCTCACCAATGAGCATTTAGTCTGGCACGACGTCCCGAGACTCTTATTATGCCGCTGACGAAAGCCCAATGCCTTGGCGCTCTCATGTCTAGCCTACATAACGCAGGTATGCATAAGCCACCGCCCATTGCTCAAACCGCCTTGCCACTACCAAGTACATCATACCTGAGGCCACAAATAAAGGCGCGGGTCGGTTTCACCATTCCTGTTTGGCACGAAGCCTCATTTTATATAGTTGCAGCCTAACGGCTCAACACCATGTAAAGTGACAACTCACGGTCACAAGAGTTGAACCAACTCTCACAATTTCCTGGACTTACTCTAGTACTTCCTGCTGTACCAAGCGACAGGTATGCACCACTGATTGCACACAAACAATCAAATACTCGGAGATTCTTCCGAATGAAATTAAGCATCACCAATCCAGACCAGCACGTCCAGATGGGCTTCACACAGAATGCCTAGATCCGTACTCCAATTCCGGACTCTAATAAGGGGGACTTCGCATATCTACCCCAAGGGATACCACAACCCACCGCACACTCGCGGGGACGGGTTTTCCCTATGCAAATGCAGGAAAGTAGGACTTCACATGTCCAAGATAGAAATCGTTACCCATGGAAGTCGCCTCAGAGCCATGGAGAGAATTGAGACGGATGAAAGCCTTCGCAGCAGCTTTGCCTTCGTAAATCCGAACTCGGCTCTCGATTTGGACCACCGCAGCACCACCAGCGGCCGGATTCCTTTTCTTCTTCCTTGCCTTGCTCTCCCCTCTCTCTTAACTTTAGAAAGAGAAAGATGAAACTCAAATGATCTTTCTCTTCTTCAATCCCGGCCTTATCAACCCAGGGAAGAGCCCAGACCATTTTATCTTGGTCAAAGAAAATGAACGGCTCTGATCAGCCCTGAATTTGATTTCCTGGGCCGAACAAGGGTAGTGACATGCCCGTGTCACAGGCCGTGTTCCTGAAGCGGTGCACAACCGACTGAAAATAAACCAGAACAGGGGCATTGACACGCCCATGTCAAGCCAGACACGCCCGTGTCACCCAGTACACCGTTGTGTACCTGGCCGTGTCACCCCTGTAACACGATCTTCAAAATCACTCGAGCAGGACACGGCTAAGGCACACGCCCGTGTCCCTAGCCATGTGCCAAACACGCCCCTGTGACACGCCTGTGTCACAGGACGTGTTCCACACTCGACGATCAGTTCTCGAGTACTTGTCGAGAATAGGGACACGCCCGTGTCCTAGGCCGTGTACACCTGACACGGTCTGAGACATGCCCGTGTCTCGGGCCGTGTCAGCCAACCTGAATCCCACTTTGGCTTTTAAGATTTCTGGAGTGTTACAACCCTCCCCTCCTTAATAAAATTTCGTCCCGAAATTTGGATGCAGTAAGGAGATGCAAGCATGACTTAAAAAGTGATACTTTTACATATATGTTGCAACACCATACAGACAAGCAAACAGTTTACACAAATAACTTTGGGAACTAAGCTCGCATGGTCTGCTCTCGCTCCCATGTTAGCTCTTCTTAGCCACAATTTTCCCACCGGACTTTGACCATCCCGATCATTTTGTTCCGCAACTATTTCTCGGCTCGATCCTCGATTTGAATGGGCCTCACCTTTGTCGTTAGCCCATACTCAACCGGCACCCGATCATTCTCAATCACTTGAGCTGGGTCTTTGACTACTTTTCGTTGTACCAAGATGTGGAACACATCATGCAGTCCACCCAATTCCGATGAAAGAGCTAGCCGATAGGCAGCTTCCCCCACTCGCTCCACCACTTCAAACTGACCAAGGTATTGCGGACTTAGCTTTTTCAACCGCCAAATCCGAGATACGCCTTTGAAGGGTTTAATCTTTAAATAGATCCAGTCACCCACCGCGAACTCCATGTTCTGGTGCTTAGCATTGTAATACTTGGCTTGCCGATCCTGGGCTATTAGTAGTCTCTCTCGAATAGAGCGTATTATTGAATTAGCATCCTTGACTTCCTTTTGTCCCAAAAGTTTGGATTCGCCAGTTTCTGCCCAAGCTAACGGTGTACGGCACTTGTGACCATACAAAGCTTCAAACGGTACCATACCGATACTTGCTTGGTAGCTATTATTATAGGAAAACTCCACCATAACAAGATGATCTTCCCATTTCTTACCGATGTCCGGGGCGCACATACGGAGCATATCCTCCATTGTTCTATTGGTTCGTTCAGTTTGGCCATCCGTTTACGGATGAAAGGTCGTACTGAATGCTAACTTCGTGTCCAACAGCTGATGAATTAGCCTCCAATCTATCGAAGTAAATCGCCCATCTCGGTCACTTACGATGCTCCGGGGAACACCGTGCAATCGAACAATCTGCTCCACATAGAGCTTTGCCAACATTTCCACAGAATCGTCCTGCTTGTTCGGTAGAAAGTGAGCAACCTTTGTCAACCGGTCTACAATCACCCAGATTGAGTCATTCCCAAATTGAGATCTCGACAATCCGTGCATGAAATCCATAGAAATATCCTCAAACTTTCAGTGCAGAACCGGCAATGATTTCAGGAAACCACTCGGTCGTTGACATTCTGCCTTTACCAAAGCACAAGTACGACACTTAGCCACATACGCGGCTATGTCCTTCTTTAAACCAGGCCACCAGAACAATTTCTTCATGTCCTTGTACATTTTTGTGCTCCCAGGGTGAATTGAGTACTTTGTAAAGTGTGCTTCATATAACAATTCTTCTCGCAGTTTAGTCGCACAAGGGACGCACAATCGGCCATCCTTCCGTAATAAACTGTCATCCCAGGAGAATTGGTCACCAGACCCCTCCTTTGCATAGCTCTAGAGACTTTCATCAAACTCTGTTGCCCGCCGAACCCTGTCCGCAAGGTCATATTGAACCTCCATCCTGTTCAAGCATGCATCGGCCGAAGAATCCCTTTCCACACAAGATATCTCCAACGCTTCCAACTCCTGGATTAGACACTCATCATGTATCCGCAACCAACTTGCCCGCGCCGGAGTCCGACGACTCAAGGCATCAGCGACCACATTTCCCTTTCTGGGAACATAGTGAATGTCGAAGGTATAATCCACTAGGAATTCAATCCACCTCCTTTGTCGCATATTCAAATCCTTTTGATCGAGCAGATACTTTAGGATTTTATGATCTGTATAAATATCTACCTTCACGCCATAAAGATAGTGCCGCCACAACTTTAGCGAAAAGATCACCGCCGCCAACTCCAAGTCGTGGACGGGATAATTACGTTCATGCACTTTCAATTGACGTGAGCCATAAGCGATCACCTTGCCAAACTGCAGGAGAACGCATCCTAAGCCGCTTCCTGACGCATCGCTGTATATCTCAAAATCGTCTGTACCACATGGCAATGTCAAAACAGGCGTCATGGTCAAACGACCTTTTAGCTCCTCAAAAGCTCGTGCGCACTCCGGTGTCCAAACGAACTTCTGATCTTTTCTCGTCAACATAGTCAAAGGCAAAGCAATCCGGGAGAAGTTCGCCACAAATCGTCTATAGTAGCCTGCCAGCCCAAGAAAACTCCTGACTTCGGCCACCGAAGACATCACTGGACAATCACGAATGGCACTTATCTTTGCCGGATCCACCGCTATGCCCTCTCCACTTACCACATGGCCCAGAAAAGCCACCGCCGAGATCCAGAACTCACACTTAGCGAACTTGGCATACAGCTTATTTCTCCGCAAGGTATGCAATACAAACCGCAAATGGTTTGCATGATCTTCCTCCGACTGTGAGTACACGAGGATATCATCAATGAACACAATCACAAACAGATCCAAGTATTCGCGGAACGTTCGATGCATGAGATCCATGAATAACGAAGGCGCATTACATAAGCTGAATGGCATCACTGTGAACTCATAGTGACTGTAGCGTGTTCCAAACGCTGTCTTGGGAATGTCACCTTCCTTAATCCACAATTGGTAATATCCGGATTTCAAATCCAACTTGGAATAGACGGTTTAGCCTGCTAGCTGATTGAACAAGTCATCGATCCATGGAATCGGATACTTGTTTTTCTCCGTCAGCTTATTCAGTTCGCGATAATCAATACATAGCCACAAACTACCGTCTTTCTTTTTCACAAAAAGAACAGGCGCGCTCAAAGGTGTCATACTTGGGCGTATGTATCCCTGCTCCAACAGCTCTTGCAACTGAACTTTCAGTTCGGCCATCTCTTTTGGCGCTACCCGATACAGCGAACAGGCCACAGGTTTCGCACCCGGCACCAGCTCGATAGCGAAGTCGATTTCCCTTTGGGGAGGTAACCCCGGAAGGTCCTTTGGAAACACATCAGCATACTCCGACACAATCGGCACATCACTCACACTGGCCTTCGGCGCCACCGCCTCTACGAGTGTGAAGAACAACTCCGCACTCTTCTGAACTGCCTTAACGAAATGGAGAGCATATAACAACATCCCACTCATCCCTTGTATACCAATGAACTTGGTCTCTTGTTCGGTATTCTGCCCGAGTGTGACCTCTTTTGAAGTGCAATCTATACAGGTACGCTGCTCTTACAGCCAGTCCATACCAAAGATTATATCAAATTCCTTGATCGGCAATACTAATGTTTCCACCTTGAACTCCCGACTCCCTATCTTGACCTCAAGACCGCAAGATTTATCCCCGCACATCAAACATCTGTTAGGTAACAACATCTTTACACTGTCTGTCGTGGTCTGGATAGGTACCCCGATACGAAAGACGAAATCTTCAGACAGAAACGAATGTGAAGCACCTGTGTCAAATAGTGCTCGCGCCGGATACTCTCGTATAAGGACAAACCCTAAAACATCACAATCAAAACAAGCACAGTACACTGTATAAAATAACCTTAAAAACTGCGCGCACTTGTGACGACATCCTCCTGCTTAATGGCCTCCTGTTGTCCAAGGTTGAAGACCCTGGGCTGCGCGTGCGAGGCAGAATACTCCACCACAGTCTTCCCTTTCTCCGCATAAGATACTCCCGTCTTCTTGGCCACCTCTAAGGACCAACTCGGCAATCACGTGTGAAGTGTCCCAACTTCCCGCACGTAAAACAAGCGCGAGATCCATTCCCAGATGTCTCTGTCACAGTCGCAGAAGGAGCTTGTCCATTAGACTTGGACTTCTTTCCCAATCTCTTGCGGTACCCAAACTTATCCGGACGCGGCGGCTTGAACTCTGGCTTTGTCACAGCCAAGGTCCCTTTTGCCTGCCCTCTTCTCATGTCCGTCTCCAAAGATTGAGCCGTACAGACTAAGGCTTGAAATCCCTGACTCACAGAACTCGAGAGCAAATACCGCAGCTCATCTCGCAGTCCTGCATAAAACGCTCTTCTTCGGCGAAGATTGTACCCGCATATCTTCCCAAACGTGTGAACTCATGCAGATAATCATCCACACTGCGATCTCCTTTGGTTAACCGTTGAAATTCTATTTCAATCGATATCCTTTGCTGCATTGGTAGATGTTTTGCCAAGAACAACCGAGAAAATTCGTCCATCGAGACCTCTGCAAGTTGTCTACCGGCCAAGTGATGCAGTTCAATCTCATCCCACCATAAACGAGCCTCTTCTTCCTGTAGGAAAGTGGAAAACATAACCTTTTGTCCCTCCTCAACTTTGATCGCTCTGATGAACCTCTTGATCCTTGCAAGCCAATCCTCTGCTTGGGCCGGTGACCCTGCCCAAGTTAATTGTGGAGGATTGAAGCTCAAGAATTGCTTCAATTGATGATCTGCTGCCCGCGGATCAACTACAGCTTCTACCGGTTCTTGCCGTACCCCAACATGCGTTGGCACCACTGCAGGACGTGCCTGCCCAGCCTGCTGAGCATTCATCACAGCAAGTACTGTTTCCGTGATGAAACGTACCGTTTCAGCGAATAGAGGAGGTGTGGGCACCTCAGCTGGTGCCTCACTTTCTACAGAATGTTGAGGTTCGGATTGACCCGCAACACTTCTAGTCACCTATATGTGTAAAACACACAATTTAGCGACCAAGTAAAACGGCAAACATATAAAAAGAATACACAGGTTCAACAAACAAGTGTATTTGCATTCCTAAGTGGACATTCTTGAGTTCAAGTTAAGTGTTATAATGACAGCACTGGCACGTGCTCGCCACCCCTCAAAAGAATTCGGCCGCAAATTCGGAAGAGATCGACCAAGAAGCTTATACTAAATTGTAACACCTCTACCCGTCAAGAAGAATATAATAGAGGGTCCGGCCGGGGCCCCACACAATATTAATTCCACAAACAGGCGAAGACGCTACGAAATAATATCAAAACCAACGCATCCTAACACAGAGCATTCTAGCGGAAGCTTCACGGTTGAAAACTTAAACTCAAGAGTTACAAGAACTATCCACTATAACATAGTAATGTATACAACCAAAGTATATGGCCTTAAGGCCTTACAAATATCTCTTAACAAGGTGTGGTTTACATACATCGGCACGCAGGCCGGCAACACATGAACAAGAAGAAACAAAATAAAGCCTTCTAGGGCAGCAACGCAGCTTGGGATTCAGCCCACTAAGTCCCGCTTAGACCAACACCTCCTGCACCTGCAAGAACCAATCCATAAAGCAGTGGTAAACAGGGCAACGGTCAGCATTAAGCTGACCAATTATAACGACCCTGCCCATAGCACGGGGCAGCGGAATTCCATCCCTGCAAAGCATGTTTCAACATTATGTATAGAAACCCACGCAAGACGTGCACGACCGCACAGTCAATACATATCACAAATGTCGGCACGACGGCCCGACGCTCCGTGCACTCAGGGCACATTCGGGTGTACTGGAAACACCAAATCTCACCAATGAGCATTTATTCTGGCACGACGGCCCGAGACTCTCATTATGCCGCTAACGAAAGCCCAAAGCCTTGGCGCTCTCATGTCCAGCCTACATAGCGCAGCTACGGATCAGCTACCCCCCCCCCCCCCCCCCGTTGCTCAAACCGCCTTGCCACTACCAAGTACATCATATCTGAGGCCACAAATAAAGGCGCGGGTCGGTTTCACCTTGCCTGTTCGGCACGAAGCCTCATTTTATATAGTTGCCGCTCAACGGCTCAACACCACGTAAAGTGACAACTCACGGTCACAAGAGTTGAACCAACTCTCACAATTTCATGGACTTCCTCCAGTACTTCCTGCTGCACCAAGCGACAGGTATGCACCACAGATTGCACACAAACAATCAAATACTCGGAGATTCCTCCAAATGCAAACAAGCAACACCAATCCAGACCAGCACGTCCAGATGGGCTTCACACAGCATGCCTAGATCCGTACTCCAATTCCGGACTCTAACAAGGGGGACTTCACATATCTACCCCAAGGGACACCACAACCCACCGCATACTTGTGGGGACGGGTTTTCCCTATGCAAATGCAGGAAAGTAGGACTTCACATGTCCAAGACGGAAATCGTTACCCTTGGAAGTCGCCTCGGAGCCATGGAGAGAATTGAGACGAATGAAAGCCTTCGCAGCAGCTTTGCCTTCGTAAATACAAACTCGGCTCGTAATTTGGACCACCGCAGCACCACCGGCGGCCGGATTCCTTTTCTTCTTCCTTGCCTTACTCTCCCCTCTCTCTTAACTTTAGAAAGAGAAAGATGAAACTCAAATGAGCTTTCTCTTCTTCAATCCCGGCCTTATCAACCCAGGGAAGAGCCCAGACCATTGGATCTTGGTAAAAGAAAATGAACGGCTCTGATCAGCCCTTAATTTGATTTCCTAGGCCGAACACGGGTAGTGACACGCCCGTGTCACAGGCCGTGTTCCTGAAGCGGTGCACAACCGACTGAAAATAAACAAGAACACGGGCATTGACACGCCCGTGTTAAGCCTGACACGCCCGTGTCACCCAGTACACGGCCGTATACCTAGCTGTGTCACCCCTGTAACACGATCTCCAAAATCACCCGAGCAGGACACGGCTAAGGCACACGCCCGTGTCCCTAGCTGTGTGCCAAACACGCCCGTGTGATACGCCCGTGTCATAGGCCGTGTTCCACACTCGACGATCAGTTCTCGAGTACTTGTCTAGAATAGGGACACGCCCTGGGATACGCCTGTTTCCCAGGCCGTGTACACCTAACACGCCCTGAGACACGCCCGTGTCTCAGGCCGTGTCAGCCAACCTGAATCCCACTTTGGCTTTTGAGATTTCTGGGGTGTTACATGAAGACCGGGCAGATATGGGGACCCGGGGAGGGATCGGATTGATCCAAGGGGGGGTGGGGGTCGAGGCTTCCCGAAAGGCAAGTCTCCACACCATGTAGCATAGGAGTGTCGACTCCACATTACATACCCCACCCCCAGAAGAGAGGATCACCTTCTCAATCAAGGATATGTTGGGTCATAAGGATCCCTTTTGTGATGCGCTGGTCATTCAGACAGCAATTGAAAACTTCATCATCGCCTGGATCCTCATTGACAATGGGATCCTGGTCAACGTCATCTTCAAGAAGGCATTTGACGCGATGAAGGTAGAGTCCAAGAGGGTGTTGGCCTCGGACGGACCTCTATTTGGCTTCTCGGGGGAGAGGAAATGGGTCGAAGGAGTGGGACTCCATGTCTCTCTGGCAGGGCATTCCTGCACCTAGAGGTTCGTCATCATTGATGCCCCCAGCAGCTACAACGACATCTTTGGGAAGCCCCTCATCAGCACCTTCCACTACGTCCCCTCATCCTTCAACCAGTGCCTAAAGTTCAACACCGTGGGGGTCCAGATCCGGGTCTGGGGAGATCCCAAGATAGCAAGGGAGTGCTACGTCACGGCGGTGAACTCCATCTCCTGGCAGGAGGGGGCCGAGGAGATTGAACAGAGGATGGAGGAGGCAGAGCAGGAGGCTGACAAGGAGGATATGGAGGTAGAGGAGAGCCGCACCCAGGTGGAGGTGGTGGAAGAAGTTCAGGGGTCGGCCGAGGCAATTGCCGTGAAGGAGGCTGGAGAGGAAGTCCTTGCACTAGGAGGGGGACGTTGAAGAATAGGGGATCAATCCTGCCTGGAAGCAGCAGAGGAGGTGGTGGAGATAGAGGTTCTTACCCTGGGAGGAAGGGTGGAGAAGGTTGGCGTCAGCGGGGGGCTGACCCCGGAGGCCCAGGGAAGGATGCTGGACTGCATCCAGAAGAACATGGACATCTTCGCCTAGAGCTCCACAGAGATGTCAGGGATCGATGCCGACGTGGCCTGACATCGCCTCAACCTGGACCCGTAAGCTCGCCCTGTCCAACAAAATAAGAGATACACGGCGGACAGGTTGGCCGAGCCGATTAGGGAGGAGGTAGCCAAGCTTCACAAGGCTGGCTATGTATCCAAAATCCAATACCCCGGCTGGGTCTCCATTGTAGTAATGGTTAAAAAAGGAGACGGTCGGTTGCGTATGTGTATTGACTTTTCTTTACTTAATAAATCATGTCCCAAGGATTGTTACCCCTTTCCTCGGATCGACGCGCTGGTTGATTCAGCTGTCGGTTTCCCTGTAATGAGTTTTCTAGATGCATTTTCAGGTTATCACCAGATCAGGATGCACCCCCCCCCCCACAATGTCAAAGATGTCTCTTTCATCACGGGGAATGGGTGCTACTACTACAAAATGATGCCCTTTGGGCTGAAGAATGCATGAGCAACCTACCAAAAGATGATGGGCAGGGTCTTCCCAGAGCAAAGGGGGAGGAACTTAAAAGTGTATGTGGATGACCTCATGATCAAGAGCTGGGATGTCGACTCTCACCTCCGGGACTTAGAGGAAACCTACGCCACCCTACGTGAGTATAAGATGAGGCTGAACCCCATGAAGTGCGTCTTCGAGTCGAGCATGGGCAAGTTCCTATGCCACGTCCTCACCCAAGCAGGTGTAGAGCCCAATCCTGATAAGTTCCGAGCAATCATGGAGTTGGGGTCACCTCGAAATGCTAAAGAAGTGCAGAGGCTGACAGGGAAGCTGGCAGGATTGAGCAGGTTCCTCGACCGAGCTAGGGAGAAGTGCTCCCCCTTCTTCAAAACTTTGAGGGGAGGCCAGAAGTTCAAGTGGACCAAGGAGTGCAAGGAGGCATTCCAATCCCGGAAGAAGTAGTTGACTCGGGCACCACTGCTCTAAGGGTCGAAGGAGGGGGAAGATCTATACTTGTATCTTGGGGTCGGAGTGGAAGCCTTGAGCTCCGTCCTGGTTCGAGAAGAGTGGAAGAAGAAACTACCCATATACTATGTAAGCCAGGTATTGAGGAGGGTCGTTCTCCGTTATCCCATCTTGGAAAAGCTGGCCTTTGCTCTGGTCATCTCGGCCCGGAGGCTCCGGCCTTACTTCCAGGCACACTTGATCTGGGTGGTGACTACCAAACCCTCCATAACATCTTTAAGGGGGAGCATTCAGGCAGATTGGCAAAGTGGTTGGTGGAGCTGAGCGAGTTTGACATCACCTTCGTCCCCCATCTCTCGATCAAGGCCCGAGCAATGGCCAACTTCCTGGCTGACTATGTGGTCGAGGTAGCGAAGGAAGAGCTCACTCACCCGGTTATTTGAAGGTTGATGGTAGATGTCACTTCGGGAAAGCATTCCCTGGGAATAGGGGTGGTCTTAGAAAGTCCCCAAGGAATGAGAATCGAGCAAACGGTGGTGGTGCATTTTTCCCATCACCAACAATCAGGCCGAGTATGAGGCGGTGATTGCAGGGCTCCGCCTAGCAAGGGAGCTGGTAGTGCATGATGCAGAGGTCCTCACTTACTCCATGGTTGTGGCCTCCCAGATAAATGGAGAATTCAAGGTAAGGGAGCCTACTCTGCATCTGTACTTGGCAAAGGTGAAGGGGGTCATCGTATGTTCCAGACTTTCTACATCTATCACGTGCCAAGGGAGGAGAACGAGCAGGTAGATCAACTGGCAAAGCATGGTCCCCGGGTGGGGGGTATCATCCTTGACCTGTTCTGCCCTTCCATCGAGGAGGGAGAGCTGATGGAAGTGGAGCAACACCCCTCGTGGATGGACCCATTCATGGCCTTCCTTTCCAAAGGAGAGCATCCGGAGGGGATGGACAAGAAGAAATTCAAATACAAGTCGGCATATTACCTTGTACGAGATGGGTAGCTATACCAAAATCGGGGATGTTGGCGCATTGCGTGGCTGAGAGGGAGGTCCGGAGGATCTTGGAGGAAGTCCACTATGGAGAGTGTTGGAGCTATTCTGGGAGTCAGACCCTGGAAGGAAGAATCGTCAGACATGGGTACTTCTGGCCGACCTTGAGCCATGACTCCGCAGAGTTTGCAAGGAAGTGTAGCAAGTGCAAGTTGTTCACCCCCTCCAACTACAGCCAGCTCAGCGCCTTAGGAGAATCACAGCACCAAGGCCCTTTGCAGTCTAGGGAATGGAACTGGTAGGGACTTTCCCCCAAGACAGCGGGCAAAGGAGATTCTTGTTGGTCATTATTGACTATTTTTCAAAGTGGTTAAAATTAAAGGAGTTGGCCAAGGTGACCTCCCAGGTCATCAGGAACTTTGTATGGGGGGAAATCATCTACTGGCATGGGTTTCCCCAGGCTATTGTCACGGACAATGGGCCCTAGTTCGCTAGCGCCGAATTCATCAGCTTTTGTGGGCAACTAGGGATAGATCTCAGATTTGCTTCGGTTCATCACCCAGGAGCAACAGGCTGGTGGAGGCGGCGAATAAGATCATTGTCAACCTCCTCAAGAATAAGGTGGAGAACTTTAGGGGCAATTGGGTGGCGCAACTCCCTTCAGTCCTCTGGTCTCTTAGGACCACACCCAACACCGCCACAGGAGAGACTCCCTTCAAGCTCTCCCATGGGTGTGAGGCGGTACTCTTAGTATATTTCGAAGTCCGGACGCCTCGGGTGGTCGAGGCAAGGGAAGATAGGGAGGAGTAGAGATCCGAGAATGAGGAGGTGGTGCGGCTCTCCCTTGACATGGTAGAGGAGGTATGCAATCTCTCTGCCATCCGCTAGGAGGAAGTGAATAGAAGAATGGCTAAGTATTTTGACAAGCACGTCAAGGTCAAACAATTCGCAGAAGGGGACTTGGTCCTGAAGAAGGTAAATGTCGAGGGACGGTCAGCCGCCGTGGGAAAGCTTAACCCTAATTGTGAGGGTCCGTACATTATAAAAGAAACATTGAGTTCAAGAGGATATCACCTCCAAAATATGGAGGGCGAGACCCTAAGTCTCACCTGGAGCGGTGATGACTTGAAACGTTTTTTCCCTTAAAACATGTAAGTAGCGTTCCTTTTTTTAACTAAATTTGGAGTGTAAGTGCTCTCGTTGAAATCTATCAGAATGGTTGGTGTTCGTTTGATATACCCCCGAGAAGATCCCACTATAAGGCTCTCACCTAGCTGGCAGGATTGGATGTCACTCGAGGTAGTCTGCCCCAGACCACGAGCAGATCTTGTTGTCAGGCTCTCACCTTACTGGCAGGGATGGATGTCACTCGAGGGAGTCTGCCCTAGACCCCAAGCAGATCCCGTTGTCAGGCTCTCACCTAGCTGATAGGACTGGATGTCACTCGAGGGAGTCTACCCCAGACCCTGAGCATATCCCGTTGGCAGGCTCTCACCTAGCTGGCAGGTCTAGATGTCACTCGAGGGAGTCTGCCCAAGACCCCGAGCAGATCCCGCTATCAGGCTCTCACCTAGCTGGCAGGGCTGGATGTAACTCGAGGGAGTGTGACCCAGACCCCGAACAAATCCCGATATCATGCTCTCACCTAGCTAGCAGGGCTGGATGTCACTCGAGGGAGTCTTCCCCATACCCCCGAGTAGATCCCGCTGTCAGGCTCTCATCTAGCCGGCAGGGCTGGATGTCACTCGAGGGAATCTGCCCCAAACCCCGAGAAAATCCCGCTGTTAGGCTCTCACCTAGGTGGCAGGGCTAGATGTCACTCGAAGGAGTCTGCCCCAGACCCCGCGTAGATCCCACTATCAGGATCTCAGCTAGCTGATAGGGTTGGATGTCACTCGAGGGAGTCTGCCCAAGACCTAGAGAAAATCCCGCTATCAGGCTCTCACCAAGCTGGCAGGGCTGGATTTCACTTGAGGGAGTTTGCCCCAGACCCCGAGCAGATCCTGCTGTCAGGCTCTCACCTAGCTGGCAGTGCTAGATGTCACTTGAGGGAGTCTTCCCCAGACCCCGAGCAGATCCTGCTGTCAGGCTCTCACCTAGCTGGCAGGGCTAGATGTCACTCGAGGGAGTCTACCCCAGACCCCGAGCAGATCCTACTGTTAAGCTCTCACCTAGCTGACAGGGCTGGATATCACTCGAGGGAGTCTGCCCCAGACCCCGAGCAAATCCCGCTAGCAGGCTCTCACCTCGCTAACAGGGCTGGATATCACTCAAGAGAGTACCACTCTCTCCTGGAATTATTTAGGAAGATTACTTTCCTAAGGGTGTAGGGGGAGAAGGTCCTTATAGGCGAGTTTGGAATCGCAGGCCCATCTCGGCAAAGAGAAGATGAGCCCTATCCTAAGCCTCCTATTGAGGAAGGCAAGCTAAAACAAGGCATTTCACCCCCCTTCAGTTTTACTTATGAAATATTTTGACAATTCTGACTCAACATCAGCAAGATAAGGGACAAATCGCACATGAGCTGGGTTGTTATGAACCCAGCTTGACAGGCGGTCCATTCCTGGTTAACCTGGGGAGGGAAAACTATCGGAATCCACTCGCGGGTATGATGGGCTAAAACCCGAACAGGAAAGTATACCTGTCGAATTGTAGTATCAAGGTCGTATTTAAAACTCGGGGATGTCAAGTACTGCTACTCACGCTCGAACTATTATCCTACCGGAAAACTGTTGGTGATTTGAGAATTTTTAAAAGTAAGATAAAAGATAAATTTTTAGACGAAGAACTTATAATAAAAAAGATAGCACCCGATCAGTGAATCACCATGAAATGAAATAAGAGAAATAAAAAGGCATAGTTTTAATTTTGCAAATCATACTCGACCGTGACGGATCCGATATTAGGAAATAATCTCGCTAGAGAATTAAATCCCCTGACTTATAGACGTTCTGACCGAAATCTCTTTCAATTCAAAATGGCCTAAAGTCGCATTACCAAAGTTACCCACACTATTGTATTTGACTCGAATCCGGAGGATTTACATCATCCTATCTCTAGGGTTGCGCGCAACTCCTTCCTTCTTTGAGTGATCTTTCACATTCACGAGCCTCTCGGCTACTTAAATATGAGATCCAAAGCCTACTACCGTATAACGGAAATACAGAGTCGGCATAAAATAAATCAAAGAAGGATTGAGCATGAAATAAAAAAAATAAAACTAAGAAAGAAAATAAACTCTCATCTCACTTCATGGATCCTCACAATTGAATGCTACAAGGAAATTAGCTACGCATATTGGAAAAGAGAATGACAACAATAAGAGAAGACGATTTCAATTTTTTATACTAAAAGGGAAAAAATACACAATGCTTAAAACGAAATGATAATACTAAAACAAAATAAGAATACAACAAGGGAAACTAGAAAATAAAATTACAATAAGAAAACTCTCTTGACTTGTACTCTCCACTTGCTCTCTCTCCAAAAGCCAACCTCCAAAATATGAGACCATGGGCTCCTTTTATAGATGGGGAGGGAAGATTCTAGAATGAAGAGGAGGAGAAGGGACACAAGGGGGGAGGCCACATGATGGGAAGGATTCATGCATGCATTTAATGAAGGGAACAGAAAATGCTCAAAGGGAATGTAAAGTAGAGAGGGGGAGTGAATATGGAATAAAGAAGAGAGAAAGAGAGGGGTGTTCGGCCATGTAGGGGGATGAATGTATGCATGTAATAATGAGGAGAGAGAATGAATATGGAGGGGAAGGTGAGGAAGGTGGCCGGCCACATGTATAGGGGGCTTCTTCATGGGCTTGTTAGTGGGCTCGGGTAGGCTAGGGGCTTCTCCAAGTTGTAGAGGGCCGACCACATGTTGAAGTGGGTTGGCTGCACATGGGCTCGGGCTGCATGCAATGGAGGGGCTGCACCAAAGAAGGGTCGGGCTGCATGCATTGGGCTCGGGTTGGCTTCATGTAGGCTTGGTAGCATGGATGGTTGCTTCATGAGGTGAACCATGGGCTCGGGTAGGTATGTGAGCTGCTCCAAGTGGGCTCTTGAACCTACAAAACATAAATAAAGCATTAGCTCATATTATAATAACATACCATGATATAAAATTTAATTAAAACTAAACATAAAACATAATAATTCATCCTATTAATTAGTTATAAAAAAAATAAAACTAAACAAAATAAACATAACATTAAACATTATAACATGACCTTAGTTGTGTAAAACTAACTATAACAAAGATAATAGTATTTAAAAATAAAACTAAACATAATAATAACATAAACATAACATAAAATAACAACAAAACATAAAATAAAACTATAGATTCTTATATTATAAAAATAACACAACAACATCATAATAAGCATACAAAAACAATAAATTATAATAAAATTTAGGAATTTTGACTACTAAATTACCCCAAAAAAGGATGACTAAAACTAGTCATCAAATTCCCCCATGCTTAGACATTTGCTTGCCCTCAAGCAAATAGAAATAGAAAACTAGGAAAAACAAAAATAGAGCAAAAGATTTTTTTTTTTTTTAGGTTCCATAGTTAAGAAACCCAAAAACATGAAAAATTAAACTATCTTAATTTCCATGTTATCAACTAGTGGGTTGAGAAGTGCACAATAGAAAACTTGAAAGTGGAGGCCTAAAAATCTCATTAAAACATAAGAAATGTTTACACATTTCTAAATCTTAGAACAAGGCATCCAAAATAAATGAGAATAAGGAAAACAAAAGTTGAGGTTCTAAATAAACGGTGCATTAACAAACTACTAGGTTGCTAGATAAAAATTAACCCTAAAACACCTCAAGGTAACCTCCAAAGAAATCCATCAATGATGGTGGTCATAGGCTTGTTCGTTCACACTTTCTCCACTACGCAAATTTACGTTCTAAAGATCAATAGGACTTAAAATAGGCGTTAAGACTTGGCTTAGGTAAATGATTAGGAAATGAAAACAAGGATAAACATGAGGGCTTAAACACTAAACAAAGGTTGAGCTCAAAAATATAAAACATGAAGAGAAATGATAAGTACTTTAAACAACAAAAGGCCATAAATTTTTACTTTAATAATTTGGCCACAAATAAACTTTTTCTCTCTCTTTTTTTTTCTTTTTCTTCTTTTTTTCATTTGATAACATCTTGATACTAACATTTTTTCATAAAGGAGAGCTCCGAAAATAGGCTTTAAATTTTCCTTTTCATTTCAAAAATTATACCCCTTCACAAAAAAAGATTTTTAAGCTCAAAATTTAGTGTGAAAAAAAGAAAAGGCTTTTTGGTTTTGGTGAAAATAGTGAAATGAAAGGTGGAGCTAAAAACAAAGAAAACATGGAAAAGGCCCAAAATTGTTTTGCAATGGTAATTTTTTGGTGGGCAAGAAAAGCTCAAACTAGTCGAAGGGTGGCCTAAATCATTTCTAAAGTACGTAAAAAACGACGCAAATGTTTCGAGTGTAGCTTGGGACAAGTTCTAGACACCAAGAAAGACTACCCCACAAATGAAAAAGAGCTAATATTACCTAGCAACCATTCGTAAGCAACTTAACCGAATAAAAAGACTTAACTACAAATTGCTAACTTATAACGTAAAAAACGGATGCCTATATTTAAGAAAGAGAAACTAGTAAAACTAAGCTATGTTAAACTGATAAATTTAGAAAAACTATTTCAATGAAATCTAAATAGAACTAAGGAACCGTACGGGCCTACACATCACTAGAAGCAACATAAAAATAAAGATAGAAAATAATTTTAGATTTTGTTTTTCAAATAGATTTTAGCACCTTTTTTTTCTAATTTTTTTTTTTGGGGTTTTTTATTTTATAATTTTTTTGTATTTTTTTAAGAAGTTAAAATAAAAAGCAATACTATTAAAATAAAATAAAAAACTTAAGAATAACTATACTAATTTTTGGGAATGTAAAAAATCAAGTGTTTTTTTAAAACACTTTTTTAAAGAAAGGAAAGAAGAAAGAAAGCAACTAAACCCTCCCCCATGCTAATAAGATTTTTCATTGTCCTCAATGAAGGAAAAAAGAGAAGGAGACTGAGAAGGAGAGAAAAAAGAAAATGCAGAAAGTACAGTAAATAAAAAAAAACAGGACTTCCCTGGGTTTGTGAGATGAAGGCAGATGTCGCTCCCCCATGCTTGCTTTGCAGTGCACTTGATCGTCAGCAGGTTTGACTGGATCCATCTTGATATCAGCAGTGTTGGAGCGGCGATCACGAACTTGTACTTGAGCCACCGGGAGTAAGAGCAGAAATAAAACAGAAAATACTTGGGCGGGTTCCCAAGAATGTTTTTTTTTATTATAGTAATTTAAAGTCCGAATAAAAGTTTCAAAATAATAATAATAAAAAGTCCAAAAATAAAATAAAAATGTTCCATAAAAATTTAAGAGTCCAGAATAAGATTCTCCTTTGCAGGAAACACAGAATCATTGGAAAAATATAATTTAAGTCTATGCCCATTTACTTTAAAGTCACCCTTATCCGGGTGCGAGAGTAGCACAGTTCCATCAGAAAAAACGTCCTTGACCGTAAACGGTCCAGACCATCTAGATTTAAGTTTTCATGGAAGAGACGTAAACGCGAATTAAAAAGAAGAACCTGATCGCCTGGGTTAAACATTTTAGGATGGCGCACGTTCTTATCGTGATACAGTTTCGTGCGTTCTTTATAAATTTATTTATTTTCATAGGCGTACGCTTGTCATTCATCGAGTTCATTCAACTGATTTTTTCTATGCTCGCCGACCGAGTGCGGATTGAAATTAAAAAATTTTAACACCCAATACGCACAGTGTTTTACTTCTACCGGAAGATGAAACGATTTTCCATAGACCAATCGGAAAGGAGTACAACCGATGGCGGTCTTGTACGCTGTCTGATAGGCCCAAAGAGCATCGTCTAATTTTAGGGACCAGTCTTTACGAGAAGTAGAAAAAGTTTTTCAAAAATTCTTTTTAATTCTCGATTGACTACCTCAACCTGACCGTTAGTTTGGGGGTGATAAGCAGTTGATAGTTTATGCGTAACGCCATATTTAATTAAAGCTTTTGCGAGTTGAGCGTTGCAAAAATGACTTCCCCTATCACTAACGATCACTCGAGGAAAACCAAAACGAAAAATATTTTTTTAAGAAAAGCAAATACAATGCGAGCATCATTACTTGGTAAGGCTTGGGCCTCTGCCCACCTGGAAATGTAATCTACTGCGACTAAAATATATTTATTTCCTAAACTTGAGGGAAATGGGCTGACAAAGTCGATGCCCCACAAATCAAAAACTTCACATTCCAAAAAATAATTTTGTTCCATTTCATTTTTACTAGAGATGTTTCCAGTCCGCTGGCATTGATCGCATCCACCCACAAAGATTTGTGCATCTTTAAATATGCTTGGCCAATAGAAGCCAGCAATAAGTACTTTGTGTGCAGTGCGGTTTGCTTGAAAGTGCCCGCCAGTCGGACCTTCATGAACATGTTTTAAAATTTGTTGACCCTCTTCCCAGGAAACACATCTTCTTACCACCTGGTCGGCACAAATGCAAAATAAAAATGGATCATCCCAAAAATAATACTTCAACTCCGAAAAGAATTTCTTCTTTTGGTGAGAAGAGTATCCTTTTGGAAGGGCCCGGGCCACAAGATAATTGGCCAGATCGGCAAACTAGGGGGTAGAAGAAGAAATGTTTAAAATTCGCTCATCCGGAAAAGAGTCATTAATAAAATTTTCATTTAAAATATCAAGTGTGGGATTTTCAAGATGAGAAAGATGATCAGCCGCTAGGTTTTCCGCTCCTTTCTTATCCCGAATCTCAAAGTCAAATTCTTGAAGTAAGAGGATCCAGCGAATAAGACGCGGCTTGGCATCCAGTTTAGAAAGGAGGTACTTCAAAGCGGAATGATCCGTGAAAACAATAACTTTAGAAAGAGTAACGTACGGTCGGAAATTATCAAAAGCAAAAATAACAGCTAAGAGTTCTTTCTCCGTCGTGGTGTAATTTTCTTGAGAAGAAGTTAGAGTTTTACTACCAAAGAAAATCGGATGAAAGTTCTTAGCAATTCGTTGTCCTAGAACCGCACCTACCGCATGATTACTCGCATCACAAATTATTTCGAAAGGCAAATCCCAAACTGGGGCAATCATAATCGGAGCATTTGTAAGTTTGGATTTAATTAAGTCGAACGCCGCTAAACAAGAATCGTCAAAAATAAAAGGAGAGTATTTTTCGAGAAGGTGAGTGAGAGGCTTGGTAATTTTTGAAAAGTCTTTAATAAATCTTCGATAAAATCCCGCATGCCCTAAAAAACTTCTAATTGCTTTAATATTTATATGTGGCGGTAACATTTCAATTACTTCAATTTTTGCCTTGTACACTTCAATTCCCCTAGCGGAAATTTTGTGGCCAAGGACTAAGCCTTCACGTACCATAAAGTGGAACTTCTCCCAATTTAAAACTAGATTAGTTTCTTCGCAGCGTTTTAAAACTTTTCCTAAATTCTGTAAACATAATTCAAACGAGTCGCCAAAAACTGAGAAGTCGTCCATAAACACTTACATAATGTTTTCTACATATTTATCGAAGATGGCTAGCATACACCGCTGAAAGGTAGCTGGTGCATTGCAAAGCCCGAAAGGCATCCTACGGTAGGCAAAGGTTCCGAAAGGGCAAGTGAATGTTGTCTTCTCTTGATCCTCGGGTGCGATAGGGATTTGGAAGTATCCCGAAAGACCGTCGAGAAAACAATAAAAAATATGCCCGGATAAGCGTTCTAAAATTTGATCGATAAAGGGAAGGGGGAAGTGATCTTTACGAGTGGCATCATTTAATCTACGGTAATCGATGCACATCCTCCATCCCGTTACCGTCCTAGTTGGAATTAAATCATTGTTGTTATTTGTTACTACCGTGATCCCACCCTTCTTAGGTACAACCTGAACCCGACTTACCCACTGACTATCGGAAATAGGATAAATTATCCCCGCATCTAATAACTTAAGAACCTCGTCCTTCACAACCTCTTTCATATTAGGATTAAGACGATATTGAGGTTGGACTACTCCCTTTGAGTTATTTTCAAAGAATATTTTGTGGGTGCAAAAGGAAGGGCTAATGCCAGGAATATCAGAAATTTGCCACGCTATATCTCGACGATGCTTTTGTAGTAGTTCGATCAATTGATCGTTTTCGGATTGAGAAAGCAAAGCCGAGATTATAACGGGCAATTAAGAATTTTGTTCAAGAAAGGCATATTTGAGATGTTCGGGAAGGGGTTTGAGTTCTAAGTTGGGTGGTTCATCGTAAGAGTTCTTTGAAACTTTTTCATTTTCAAAAACAATATTTTCATAATTTTTTTGTCTAAACACTGGTTCATTTGCAAAGTTGGCTTTTGCGGACACAGCCGTGTCTTCAAAAAAATTTGTAGAAAAATCAGAAAAAGAGGAAGAAAAATCATTGGAAGAAATATTTGAAAGAAAAAGAGAGGAGTCTTCATTTAAAACATCGAGGAAGAAACATGAATCGTCATTTTTTAAAGAATTTTTCATGGATTGGTTTATTGAAAACGTCACCTCGTCATCTCCCATGCAAAGCAAATGTTTTCCGTTACACACATTGATGACCGCACGAGAGGTGGCTAGGAAGGGACGACCAAGGATAAGAGGGACCTCGATGTCCTCTTCAATATCGAGAATGACAAAATCCACCGGGAAGATGAATTTGTCGACCTTCACTAGCACATCCTCAACGATACCTAACGGATACTTAATCGATCGATCGTCTAACTGTACACTCATTCTTGTAGGGCAAAGAGTGCCCAATCCTAGCTTTTTGAATAAAGAAAAGGGCATCAAATTGATGCTCACTCAAAGATCCGCTAACGCATATTTAACAAAAAGGTCGCCAAAAACACAAGGAATTGAGAAACTACCCGGGTCATTTATTTTTTTTGGAAGATTTGAGTTTTTAATGATCGCAGAGCACTCTTCATTTAACGTCACATGAGAGAGATTTTCTAATTTCTTCTTGTTCGTTAATAAATCCTTAAGGTATTTTGCATACTTTGGCATTTGACTAATTGCTTCATGAAATGGCAAATTAATATGAATTTGTTTGAACATTTCAAGGAAGCGTTGGTACTGATCGTCTAGTTTTTCTTTCCTAAGTCGAGCCGGATAAGGAGGTGGCGGAAATTCCTTTATAATAACCGGGGAATCATTTTGAACGTCATCTTTTTCTTTTTCAAAATCTGACAAAATAGAAATATCTTTTCCTTTATCAAAAGTAGATTTTTTCATTCCGTAGGGCTAATTGTTTCCGCAGTAGGAGAGACAGTCACCTTTGGCTCTTCCCTTATGGTGGGCTCATTAACAACCTTACCGCTCCAAAGGTAAATCGCATTTATGTGCTCCCTTGGGTTAGGTTCAGTGTTCGAGGGAAGAGTTCCAGGTGGTCTCTCGGAAAAAGCCTTGGCAAGTTGCCCGACCTGATTTTCTAAATTTTTCATCGACCCTGTTAAGTTTCTAATATTGGCTTCATTCGAACTTATATATTTAGAAAGGATCTCTTCCAAACGGGAAGGTTTTTGAAAGTTTTGGTTTTGTTATGGTGGTGGTGGTGGTGTAAAATCGTGTGGTGGGCGTACGACATTAGCATTATTACTCCAAGAAAAATTAGGATGGTTATGCCATCTAGGGTGATAAGAATTAGAAGACGAATTAAAACAAGGAGGAGAAGAAAAATTCGAAAAAGCAGAAAAATTGTTTGCAGAATTACTTTTAGCTGGCCTGGGTATGTTCCCCAGATAATCCACCTGCTCAGCAGCAGCAGCATTAACATTTCCAAATACCTTAGCAGCGGAGGCAGCAGTCATCTCCGAAATCTTCTTGTTAAGCATTTCCACTTGCAGCGCCAGTTGCGACACTGAATCCACTTCATAGATCCCTGCAGGTTTAGATGGGCGAGACCTAGACGAATTCCACTGATAAGTGTTCATCGCCATGTCATCGTTAAGCTCAAGAGCGGCTTCCGGAGTTTTACGGTCCAAAGAACCAGCGGAAGCGGCATCTATCATTTGCTTAGTTTATTGATTTAGCCCATTGTAAAATGTCTGGACCTGTAACCATACAGGCAGAGCATGATGTGGGCATCTTCTCAAAAATTCTTTGAACCTCTCCCAAGTGTCATAGAGGGTCTCAGAAACAATTTGAGAGTATGAAGTTATATCATTTCTTAGCTTCGTTGTTTTGGCGAGGGGGAAATATCTTGCAAGAAATTTTTCAACTAATATGTTCCAAGTAGTGATTGATCCTCTTGGAAGAGAACTCAACCACTATTTGGCTTTGTTTCTTAAAGAGAAAGGGAAGAGTCTTAGCCTTATTGCATCATCTGAGACACCATTTATTTTAAAGGTATCACAGATTTCAAGAAAACTAGCAATATGTAAGTTCGGATCTTCATCTTGTAATCCGTTGAACTGTACATATTGCTGCACCATTTGTATGATGCTAGGATTAAGCTCGAAGTTATTGTTCGCAATCGCAGGTCGAAAAATACTTGTTTCAGTCCCCTCCAGATTGGGTTGAGCATAATCAGACATGGTCCTTTGCTGAGCCATTTCTGGGTTAGGGTCTCCCATTTCAGAATAAAAATTGCAATCGCCATAGGAATCCTCAACCGCTGTTTAAGAAGTGGAAGCCTCGAATCGTAGTTGTCTCCGAAAGGAGCGTTCGATTTCTAGGTCCAAATCAACAAGTAGCGACGGATTCGCTCAGGTCATGCACTAGAAAAGAAGACAAAGGAGAATGGAAATGAAGACTTGAGAAAAAAAAAAGAGAAGAAAGGATTTTTTTTTTTTGAAAATAAATTTTTTTATAGATTGGCTCTCGAACTTCCCAAGGGCTACCCGGTGAAGGGTTCGCAAGATACTAGGTAAAATGATGACGCTTAAAGCCCCTTACCCTTTTCGAGAGAATTTAGGTTGGGTAGAAATAAGATGATGTGAGTTGATTATAAAAAGAAAATAAATATATATTTTTTTTAATTTTTGCAGAAGTAATAGCGAAAGCATTTTCAAAATATTGACGAAGAAAGTCCCCGACAACGGCGCCAAAAACTTGATGGGCTAAAACCCGAACAGGCAAGTGTACCTGTCGAATCGTAGTATCAAGGTCGTATTTAAAACTCGGGGATGTCAAGTACTGCTACTCACGCTCGAACTATTATCCTACCGGAAAACTGTTGGTGATTTGAGTATTTTTAAAAGTAAGATAAAAGATAAATTTTTAGACGAAGAACTTATAATAAAAAAGATAGCACCCGATCAGTGAATCACCATGAAATGAAATAAGATAAATAAAAAGGCATAGTTTTAATTTTGCAAATCATACTCGACCGTGACGGATCCGATATTAGGAAATAATCTCGCTAGAGAATTAAATCCACTGACTTATAGACGTTCTGACTGAAATCTCTTTCAAGTCAAAATTGCCTAAAGACGCATTACCGAAGTGACCCGCACTATTGGATTTGACTCCAATCCGGAGGATTTACGTCATCCTATCTCTAGGGTTGCGTGCAACTCCTTCCTTCTTTGAGTGATCTTTCACATTCACGAGCCTCTCGGCTACTTAAATATGAGATCCAAAGCCTACTACTGTATACCGGAAATACGAAGTCGGCATAAAATAAATCAAAGAAGGATCGAGCATGAAATAACAAAAATAAAACTAAGAAAGAAAATAAACTCTCATCTCACTTCATGGATCCTCACGATCGAATGCTACAAGGAAATTAGCTATGCATATTGAAAAAGAGAACGACAACAATAAGAGAAGAAGATTTCTTTTTTTTTATACTAAAAGGGAAAAAATACACAATGCTTAAAATGAAATGATAATACTAAAACAAAATGAGAATTCAACAGGGGAAACTAGAAAATAAAATTACAATAAGAAAACTCTCTTGACTTGTACTCTCCACTTGCTCTCTCTCCAAAAGCCAACCTCCAAAATATGAGACCATGGGCTCCTTTTATAGATGGGGAGGGAAGATTCTAGAATGAAGAGGAGGAGAAGGGACACAAGGGGGGCCACATGATGGGAAGGATTCATGCATGCATTTAATGAAGGGAAGAGAAAATGGGAGGATGCATGTATAACATTATGTAGATGCTCAAAGGGAATGTAAAGTAGAGAGGGGGAGTGAATATGGAATACAGAAGAGAGAAAGAGAGGGGGGTTCGGCCATGTAGGGGGATGAATGTATGCATATAATAATGAGAAGAGAGGGAGAGAGAATGAATGTGGAGGGGAAGGTGAGGAAGGTGGCCAGCCACATGTATAGGGGGCTTCTTCATGGGCTTGTTAGTGGGCTCAGGTAGGCTAGGGGCTGCTCCAAGTTGTAGAGGGTAGGCCACATGTTGAAGTGGGCTGGCTGCACATGGGCTCGGGTTGCATGCAATGGAGGGGCTGCACCAAAGAAGGGACGGGTTGCATGCATTAGGCTTGGGTTGGCTTCATGTAGGCTTGGTAGCATGGAGGGCTGCTTCATGAGGTGAACCATGGGCTTGGGTAGGTATGTGAGCTGCTCCAAGTGGGCTCTTGAACCTACAAAGCATAAATAAAGCATTAGCTCATATTATAATAACATACCATGATATAAAATTTAATTAAAACTAAACATAAAACATAATAATTCATCCTATTAATTAGTTATAAAAAACTAAACAAAATAAACATAACATTAAACATTATAACATGACCTTAGTTGTGTAAAACTAACTATAACAAAGATAATAGTATTTAAAAATAAAACTAAACATAACAATAACATAAACATAACATTATATAATAACAAAACATAAAATAAAACTATAGATTCTTATATTATAAAAATAACACAACAACATCATAACAAGCATACAAAAACACAAAATTATAATAAAACTTAGGAATTTTGACTACTAAATTACCACAAAAAAGGATGACTAAAACAAGTCATCAGGGTACGAGTCCTAAACACGCGCTCTAGCGGCAAATTCTATCCTAGCGGGATCAAGTGAAGAGGAGGGCTCGCGGGCGAGTGCATCACAGAAAGAAAGTTTAAAAAAACGAAGATAGAAAAATTTACTTTTCATTCAGTATAAATGGTTACAAAAGGGGAGCTCGCCTAGGCGAGGTTACAAAAAGAGGGGAGAGAGTTATAAGAAAGAAAAAAAAAAGGGCGGGTCAGCTCTCGCCTCCTCCCCTGGATTAGAGATCTCCGCCCGACCCGCCAGAAGGATTGTCCTTGAAGTCCTTCCTGAAGAACATGTCGAGGTTGTCTTCCTTCTCACTGGGCGGCGTGGGCGGGAATAGACTCGGCATGAGGTCTCGGACCGTGACCTCCTCGCAGCCCTCCACCAGCACCTGCAAATCCTTCATAATTTGCAGGGTGCATTCGGCAGATTCGATTAAGTTGACGTAGTCTTTCAATTACCTCAGCCTCGCCAAAGATCCTTGGGCTCTTGTATGGAAAGGGGGCTCGCTGCCACCTGGAGGGAGGAAGGCTTCCGCCTGGAGGGTAATTTCGCCATGAAGCCCCTTGTTTTCCTCGATTAGCTTTGTGTTCCTCCCTTCCAGCTCAGCGGTGCGAGCCTCCAGCTCGGCGGCAAGAGCTTCCAGCTTGGTGGCACGAGTTTCCTGCTCGGCGGAGCGAGCACGGAGCTGATTATTCTCTTCCTCCAACCCGATGGCGTGAGTCCGCAGCTCCCTAGCGGCCTCGGCATCCTAAGGAAAGAACAGGTAGGTAAATCTGAAGCTAAAAATCCTAAGTAACAAGAGAAAGGGATAATCAGTGCTTACCAGTCTGCCCGCGCCCTTGGCGAGAAAGTCCTCGGTAATGCCGAGCCTCCTTTCCAGGTCAACAACCTTGTCCTGGGCCAGGTCACGCTTCTCCTCAGCCTTCTGAAGGAGGTGGCTGAGGTTGAAGCCGCAACGAACCACCATGTGGTGGAGCTCCAGTGCCCGCATATGGGCCTGCAGGCCCTCATGGCCGAGTTGGCGCAGGGTCATGCGCTTGTAGTCTGCGGCGTCCTCGCGCCCATAAAGGCCGAAGACGAGCGCATAGGCTTGACCTGAGGAGGGCTTGTGGTCGGCCCAGGAGGATTGGAGGGTGGAGACGGAGATCCAGTTGGCAGACTCATCCCATTGAACCACAGGCTCGTCGGCCGAGTCTTTCCACCTCCCCCCAAGGCCGAAGAGGGGGTGACTCTTCGGTGGACCCAGCTCGCGGGCCAGGGTCTTCTTGACTACAGGAGCAGAGGGTTCGCCTCCCTCCTACTCATTGCTTGTTGTCCCCTTCAGTGGTCTCCCCGGTTATCCTTCTTGGGTGGTCTCGGGCAAGGTCATGTACTTGGGCTGTTGTTGTTGGTTCTTCGCCCGATAAACCACCACCGCTTTCAGCTTCTTCTGCGGTGGATAGCGGAAAGGCAATCTGAACCCCACGGAATCAGCCTGCTTCTAGCCAGAGGGCTTGGACGACGATGGCTCGTCTCAGTAGGCGGCTGAAGCTGCCTTCTTGCGGGCGAGAGGGTCGAGGAGTAGTCCCGAATCCGCAAAAGGCGGGTTCTCGCAAAACAATCGCTCCCCTGCATAAATAACAGTTAAAATTCCGATGGTTTTGGAGAGATTTGGCAAGGACGAAAGTTGAAAGATATACCTTTGCCGGGAAGGATGGGGAGGAGCGAGTCGAGGCCCCTTCAGAGGAAGTCAACCTTGAAGTCCTTGTGGAGAAAAAACTTGTGGAGCTCGGCATCGTTACCGGAGACGGTGGGGGGTCGGTACACCTCCTCGCCTTTTTCTGCGGCGAGTAAGGGACATTGCCAAGATCTCCCTTGTGGAAGAAGATCTTAGACATCAAGCTGTGGTGTTTGTTCGCGATCTCGCGAACCTTGATAAAGGAGACACCGAAGAAGGCGATGCCGTCGGGAGTCCCCTTGTAGGTGAAGAGTTTCCTGAACACAGTAAGGTTTAACTCGATTCGCTCCCGGCAGAGAAAGCTCGCGAACACCACCATCACGACGATGGAGTTTGGGTTCAGCTACGCGGGCACCGTGTAACGCCCCCGATTTTTCTGCGTTTATTTTTATTCTCGTTTGGCGTTACGATGACGCGTTTCCGTGGCTTGTGCCATTTGTGGAGTGTGGTTTAGCTCCTTAGAACTGAGTGCCCTATTCTGTAGCCTGTTAGCAAGATCTCCCTAGCAAGCCGAGTCGTTTTGGGTGACCCGGTGTGGCCTCTCGGGGGGATGTTGGTGTTTGGCTTTATTTGGGTATAACTCGAGTTCTGTTCGTCGAAAATTAATTTCGACTTCGCCGTTGTGTTTGTAGCGTGGGTATTTAGCTACGGTGCGAATTTCGTCGAATTCCGAGGTAGTTCGGTTTTCGCGTCGATTTGGTGCTTTATGTAATTTTGTAATAAAATATATAATTATATAATTATATATATATATATATATATAGAGAGAATGAAAAGAACGATCATCTTCTCCGATTAAAAGAAACCGCCGCCTGTACGAGAGGAAACGGAGAAACCGCCGAGCCTTGCCTTCCACCGCCAATTCCCGGAGCGTTTGTGGACGGAATTCGATTCCGAGAGTGGATTCGGATTGCTCTCGTCGAGACGTTCATTCCTACGGTAAGAAATTCGATTTTCGTGGAGCTTTAGGGGGATTGGAATTTTTGGTTTTTGAGGTTTCCGCCATTAAAGTTCGGATTTGCTTGTTAGGTGAGTTTGTGGTGCTGCTCTTTCTAGTGCAGCGTGAAGAGGAGGGAAAGCCGACCAAGCTTCTCCAGAAATCGAGGCAAGTGGTGTTCTTGCCCTTGCCAAGTTGTTTTCTTTTGTTTAAAGCCTATTGTTTCTATCGTTTTATCTCCTATTTTTTCCGTCTCGAATGATTAGCCATAGTTTGAATGGTAGTGGCGCGCGTCGTTGGTAGTTTCCTACTGCTACTGTAGTTGCGTGGGTCGTGTGCGCGTTCCGGTGTCGTCCGGGAAATCCCAACGGTACAGGTTACCCGTGCACTGTCATCAACCGTTAGGGCGCACGACCACTGGTCGTGTGCCTCTGTTCGTGCGCGGCTGTCTTTTTATTTTCCAAAGTTCTGTCTCGGCAATCGCACGAGCGCTGACAATAGTGCGCACGACCAGTGGTCGTGCGACACTGATCGTGCGCAGTTGCTAGGTTTTCTGTCAGGTTTCCCTGGTTCACATCGCACAACCATCAACCAATGACCGCGCACGACCACTGATCGTGCGCCACCGATCGTGCGCTTTGAATATTTCCTTTCGCTCCGTATTTAGCTGGCGTCGATACGCGGGTTAGGTGGGCATGAGTGTTTTGTGTAGTGTTAAGGTAGTAAGGTAAGAGTTATTGTTGTGATAGTTCGCCTTGCGTGGCACGTTGAGTGGGTGAAGCTCACTCAATGCGGTGTCGAGAGGACCCAGCGCCACGTCGTGTTGAGTCATTTCAACACTTTCTTTTTCTCTTTCCTCAATTTACGTTCCCGAGTGAATTCCTTGTTTATATTTGTAATTTCCTTGTCGGTCATGTTTCTCTTTCCTAATGGCCGAATCGTGGGTCATGGGTAGTAGTGGTGGTTTGTAGCTCTTTATGGGGGTGGAGTTGTGTAATTTAGCCAAGGCCACTCGTGTTTTTCTTGCTCCAGGTACGGGCTGGGCATGTGTGGGTGGAAGGTCCCTTGTGCTTTCACGTGTAGACCCTCGAGCTTGTTGACTTGGACATGGTGGATGGGGGGACTGAGTTTGCCTCCAATCCGGTTCCTCATTGTTTGATTTTGCTACTACCACCTCCCACAGTTTAGGGTGTTAGAAGTTTCTTCCTTGGTAGTTTGCAGCACTTTGGGCTCTTGGTAGCCTAGTAGGCCCTGCAGGATGTTGTTCCTGGGCTGGGTTGTTGTTGTTTCCTCGCACGTAGTGCTTTTCTTGTTGTCCTATTTTGGGCAGTTGTGACTCTTTCTACTGCATGTTTTACAGGTATTTTCCCCTTTTGGTTGACTCTTTCATGCAGTTTTACTTTGTTTAGCTTGCTGAGGTATTCTGTTTTCTTTTGGAATACCCAAGGTTCTGAGCCGTAGCCAGTTGGGTGGCTAGTTTGTAGTGGTGGTGTTGGTGGTCTCTTGGACCTTGGTGTTCTGTTTGCCGTGTTGGTGAGGTAGTTTTTCAGTACTTTCTTACAGACATACATATATGCCAGTGGGTTCGTGTCAGGTTGTTGGCGCTCACTGGTAGTTTTTTTACCTTTGTACTGGATATATTTACTTATGCTGCTACCATTTTCTGGAGATAGTCTACTTGCTCTGAGAAGGTTTTATGCTAGGTTGCTAGTTATTTTTAAACTATAATTATTATTATAAATAAAGCTCATGATCAGCATGTTTTATAAGACGTATTCACTATTTTCCAAATCACGTATAAAGACCGTTTTCTTATATATTATATAAATTAAATGTACGGTCTTACATAGCATGAGTGGTTCTCTTGGGACCCTTATGTGCTCTTTAGGATGTCAAACCTAAATAAAGTATTTTTCCGCAGCGTATAAATATAGTTTTTCTTTTGTGGACTAGGTGATCCACTGAGCCGAGGGATACGGTCTCTAAAATATAACTGATTTTCTAATCATTAATCACATGATTTTCTTTCATTAAGTTGGTAGTTGGTTTTGCCTGAGCGTCAGCAGTTATCCCCTGCTTGACGTGGCATCATGACGCGTGTTTTCTCTTACTCTGATAATTCTTAATTCGGAGAAAATGCGGGTTGTGACAGTTGGTATCAGATGGAGGTTGCTTGACAAGTTAGTTGAGCAACCTTCCTTTATTTACTTTTTAGTAGTTCAGCATCATGTCATTCACACATCGATATGTCATCAGCACGTCTTGGCAAAAGCACGAACACTACACTCATAGCATAACATGAAGTATACGGGGCATATTATGTAGTATGGGATGCATAATATGTGTTCGTATATGGATCCACCATAGGGGCAATATGTGAGGGTTATGTAGTATGGGATGCATAACCTCACCACATAGCTGCGACTAGCACGTTTTCTTTTTCGTTGCATGAGAATGTTATGTAGTATGGGATGCATAACATTTTCATGTGTACGCCGCTCATAACATGCATTAGGGCCTTTTTTTTAGAATGCATAACACAATCATGCATAACATATCATTGCATAAGCACAACGTGCCAAGCTAAAGATTTGCAGGATGACATATGTACACACATAAGTTTTCAAATTAATATAAAAGTCATGCATTCCCGATCTAGGCACAAGAGTTAGTAAGGTGGTGGTTAACCATCCTAGGTTAGGGCATAACATCTAACTTTTGTTAAAAAGATAAACTCTCAGAGCAAGTTTAGCAGCTTTAAGTCTATATCTATATATGTATTGTTTGTACTTGTATTTGGTTCTAGACGTTGTATTAGGGTCTAATTTGTGTTGTTATGATTTTAGAATGGCAAGGCGTCCTGCGACTCGATCGACTCCCCTGTCTGAGGGTGAGTCATCTGGGGCTCAGAACGATGCGGTGATCGAGAGTCTGCGTCTGAGTAGCGAAGCTATGGGCAGGCAGTTGGAGGAGGTGCAAGCCCAGATTCAGTCTTTGGTGGTTATCGTGGCAGGTCAGACTTAGGGTGTGCAAGTCCCTGCGGGGGGGTTAGCTGTTCCTCCTCCTCCTGCACCCTTGAGACCTCCAGTGGTGGTGCCAGCAGAGATGGCCTTCATCTCGCAGTTTCAGAGGCTGAGTCCTCCCACTTATGATGGGAAGGCAGATTTCATAGTGATAGACGACTGGCTGATCTCCATGGAGGAGATGTTCTCGTACTCAGGGATTGCGGATGATCAGAGGGTGATGATAGCCGCCTATCATCTTAAAGGTTTGGCTAAGAGTTGGTTGCTGAGAGAGAAGGAGAGCTTGGTAGCCGGATGCTCTTGGGAGGTGTTCAAGGAGATGCTGTTGAGGAAGTTCTTACCCTCGGTCGAGCGTGACCGCCTCATGAACGACTTCCTCCATCTGAAGCAAAGGCAACTCACGGTGGGTGAGTATGAGATAGAGTTCAGCAAGTTGAGCCGTTTTGCCCCGGGATTGGTCAGCGTTGAGACTGATCGAGTTAAGCGATTTCTCGGTGGTTTGAGGAGCGAGGTGCAGCAGTTGACCAGTGCTTATGGGTCAGAGACTTATGCAGGTGTAGTAGAGGCTGCTCTAAAGATGGAGGCTATTGAGACCGCGAAGAGCAGAGGCCAGCAAATGAGGTTGGACAAGAGAAAGTCGGTGGAGGAGAAGAAACCCCAGGTACCCGGTGCGGCTCCGGGAAAGAGGGGCAAGGTGGAGTGCAGCTTCTGTGGCCGGTCAGGCCACCCTGCCGAGAAATGTTTCAAGAAGGCAGCAGCTTAGAGGAAGGAGCAGGTTCATGCAATTCAGAGTGCTCCTAGGAGAGATGTCTCCTGTTCCGTTTGCAAGCGATCCGGCCATGATGCGGCCCAGTGTTGGACCAAGGATAAAGTCTGCTTTCAGTGTGGGTAGAAGGGTCACATCAAGTCGAGGTGTCCTCAGTTTCAGCCAGCTCTTCCTGCAGTTCCATTACAGGCTTTACCTCCACCTCAGCGTGTGGACAAGGGAAAGGGGAAGCTGAACGTGATCTCTTCCGAGGAGGCTCAGGCTTCGACCCAGGTCATCTCAGGTTAGTTGTTTGTTGTTTTTTCCAGCCTGGTAGTTCTATTTGCTAGAATGTTTGCAGTATTGTTGTGGTAGTTCCTTAGTCTTCTATGCTCCTATAGGGAAATTTAAGGTAAAGAACCGCTGGGCGCGGGTTCTGTTTGACTCCGGCGCTACCCACTCGTTCGTGGCTAGAGCCTTTGTGGAGCGACATCGGTTGACCTTAGATCGTGTTCGGGATTCCTTCCGTGTCAAGTTTCCCTCTGGTGAATCTGTGTTGTCAGATTTGGGCATTTTGGATTGCCCTGTTTTGTTGGGGAACTTTCTTGCGAAGGCGGACCTGAAGATGATTGATCTAGAGGACTTCGATGTTATTCTGGGCATGGACTGGCTCTCTAGGTATGATGCAGTCATTCAGTGCAAAGGAAAGCGCTTGGACTTCATCAGGGACGACGGTCAGCCCGGCAGCGTGTATGCTGATCCGTGTCAGGATTCTCCTGTCATCTCTGCGGTATGTGCTCAGAGGTTGTTTCTTTCTGGTTGTTGTGCTTGTTTAGTCTCGGCGGTTGAAACCGCTGTTAGTGTACCACGCTTGGAGGAGATTCCTATTGTTTGTGGTTTCGCCGATGTTTTTCCTGATGACCTTCCTGGTCTTCCTCCCGAGCGGGATGTGGAGTTTGTGATCGATTTGGAGCCGGGTACGCGTCCTATTGCTAAGGCGCCGTACCGGATGGCCCCTCGTGAGTTAGAGGAGTTGCGAGGTCAGTTGGATGAGCTGTTGGCTAAAGGTTTTATCAGGCAGAGTTCGTCGCCTTGGGGTGCTCCTGTTTTGTTTGTAAAGAAGAAAGATGGGTCGATGCAGCTTTGCATCGACTATAGAGAATTGAACAAGGTCACTATTAAGAACAGATACCCTCTGCCGAGGATCGATGATTTATTTGACCAGTTGCGCGGTAGCACGGTGTTCTCCAAGATCGATCTTCGTTCTGGTTATCATCAGCTCAGGATCCGTGAGGCGGATTTTCCACGGACTGCGTTTATATCGAGGCATGGACACTTTGAGTTTTTGGTGATGTCGTTTGGTCTGACCAACGCACCATCAGCCTTCATGGATATGATGAACAGGGTGTTCAATGATTTCCTCGACAAGTTCGTTGTGGTCTTCATTGATGACGTGTTAGTTTATTCTCGTAGTGCTGAGGAGCATGAGCAGTATTTGCGTTTGGTCCTTTCAGAGTTGAGGAACCATAAGTTATTCGCCAAGTTGAGCAAGTGCGAATTTTGGTTGCCTCAGGTTTCTTTTCTAGGCCACGTGGTGAGCAAGGAAGGGATCTCGGTCGATCCAGAAAAGATTGCAGCAGTGATGGATTGGAGTAGGCCAAGTACGCCTAAGGAGATCAGGAGTTTCTTAGGGTTGGCTGGATATTACAGAAGATTTGTGGAGGGTTTCGCTTCCCTAGCTGCACCGTTGACCAAGCTGACTCAGAAGAATGTGGCATTTGTTTGGAGCGAAAAGTGCGAGGAGGCTTTTCTGGAGCTAAAGAAGAGATTGTGCACTGCCCCCGTTCTGACCCTGCCTATTGAGGGTGTGGATTATGATGTATATGTGGATGCTTCGCTTATAGGTCTGGGATGCGTATTAATGCAGGTTGGGAAGGTGATTGCCTATGGGTCAAGGCAGCTGAAGACTCATGAAAAGAATTATCCTACGCATGACCTTGAGTTCGCAGCGGTTATTTATGCGTTGAAGCTGTGGAGACACCTACTTTATGGGGCTCAGTGCAAGATCTTCACTGACCACAAGAGCCTGAAGTACGTGTTCACGCAGAAGGAGTTGAATCTCCGCCAGCGGCGGTGGCTAGAGTATGTGGTCGATTATGAGGTAGAGATCCAGTATCATCCGGGCAAGGCCAATGTGGTGGCCGACGCCCTGAGCCGAAAGACGGGAAAGATCTTTAACCTCTCCGCCGATCGGTTAGTTGAGGAGTTCCTCCTTATGGATATTTCAGTGGGATACTGTGGTTTGCAGAGTAGTTTGTCAGTGGCAGAGCCGTCCTGGATTTCTTTGACCAGACTGCATCAGAAGGACGACCCGGATCTGTTGCACTTGTTCATCAGGACAGAGAAGGGAGAGTTGCCAGATTTTGCTATCGATGATGCGAGTACTTTGAAGTACCGCGGCAGGTTTTGCATCCCCGCCGTTGGGTATATTAGAGGTATGATTTGCAGAGAGGCTCATGGATCTAGCGTTGCCTATCATCCAGGATCTACGAAGTTGTACCGTGACTTAAGGCAAATTGCCTGGTGGTATGGCATGAAAGGTGATATAGCCCGATTTGTTGCTGAGTGCCACACTTGCAAGCGCGTGAAGGCCGATCATGGAAGGCCTGGTGGCAAGTTGACCCCATTAGAGATCCCGACTTGGAAGTGGGAGAGTATATCTATGGACTTCATTACGGGCTTACCAAAATCTCCGAGGGGATTTGATTCTGTTTGGGTTATAGTGGATAGATTGACGAAGTGTGCTCACTTCGTGCCTTATAAGATTGATTACCCGATGAAGAAGATAGCGGAGTTGTACTTGAATGAAGTCATCCGACTCCACGGTGTGCCGGTTAGCATCATTTCTGATCGAGACTCCCGATTTACTTCTCGTTTTTGGCAGAGTCTGCAGGAGGGTTTGGGTACGGATCTGAGATATTCTACTGCGTACCACCCACAGACCAATGGGCAGATGGAGCGGGTGAATCAGATTGTTGAGGATATGATCCGATGCTATATTTTAGACCACGGCGGAGCGTGGGATGAGCGGCTACGACTTATGGAATTTGCTTACAACAACAGTTATCAGGAAAGTTTGCAGATGGCTCCGTTCGAAGCCTTGTATGGGAGGCGCTGTAGGACTCCGTTGTTTTAGGCCGAGGCTGGTGAGAGGCCGTTGTTGGGTCCTGATGCGCTGGAGGATATGGAAGTCGCCGTGAAGCTTATTCGGGAGAAGCTTCGTATAGCTCAGGAGAGGTACAAAAAGAACGCCAATCGGCGTAGGTCTGCTTTGGAGTTCTCTGTAGGGGACCTTGTATTTCTTAATGTTTCCCCAATGGTGGGTGTAAAGAGGTTTGGTAAGAATCGGAAATTGGACCCAAGGTATGTGGGCCCGTTCGAGATCTTGGAACGGATTGGCGTGTCAGCTTATAGATTGGGTTTGCCAGCAAACTTCCCAGGAGTTCATAATGTATTTCATGTTAGCCAATTGCGGAAGTGTGTGCGCAGTAGTGGGCAGGTCTTGGACGTTGTGCCCCAGTTGGAGCCCAACCTCTCTTTTGTTGAGGTGCCGGTTCGTATTTTGGATACTCAGGAGCGAGTGCTGCGAAAGAAGTCCATACCGATGGTGAAAGTTCTGTGGAAAAATCAGGATTTGGAGAGCGCGACTTGGGAGCTAGAGTCGGCCATGAGGAGGGCTTACCCTCACCTGTTTCCCTGATTTGATCGGTATGTTTCCCTTCTTGTAACTCCTATTGGTTACTTTTCCTTCTTTAGTAGGAGTGTTGTGCGTAAATTTTCGGGACGAAACTTTCTTTTAGGGGGAGTGACTGTAACGCCCCCGATTTTTCTGCGTTTATTTTTATTCTCGTTTGGCGTTACGATAATGCGTTTCCGTGGCTTGTGCCATTTGTGGAGTGTGGTTTAGCTCCTTAGAACTGAGTGCCCTATTCTGTAGCCTGTTGGCAAGATCTCCCTAGCAAGCCGAGTCATTTTGGGTGACCCGGTGTGGCCTCTCGGGGGGATGTTGGTGTTTGGCTTTATTTGGGTATAACTCGAGTTTTGTTCGTCGAAAATTAATTTCGACTTCGCCGTTGTGTTCGTAGCGTGGGTATTTAGCTACGGTGCGAATTTCGTCGAATTCTGAGGTAGTTCGGTTTTCGCGTCGATTTGGTGCTTTATGTAATTTTGTAATAAAATATATAATTATATAATTATATATATATATATATATATATAATGAAAAGAACGATCATCTTCTCCGATTAAAAGAAACCGCCGCCTGTACGAGAGGAAACGGAGAAACCGCCGAGCCTTGCCTTCCACCGCCAATTCCCGGAGCGTTTGTGGACGGAATTCGATTCCGAGAGTGGATTCGGATTGCTCTCGTCGAGACCTTCATTCCTACGGTAAGAAATTCGATTTTCGTGGAGCTTTAGGGGGATTGGAATTTTTGGTTTTTGAGGTTTCCGCCATTAAAGTTCGGATTTGCTTGTTAGGTGAGTTTGTGGTGCTGCTCTTTCTAGTGCAGCGTGAAGAGGAGGGAAAGCCGACCAAGCTTCGCCTGAAATCAAGGCAAGTGGTGTTCTTGCCCTTGCCAAGTTGTTTTCTTTTGTTTAAAGCCTATTGTTTCTATCGTTTTATCTCCTATTTTTTCCGTCTCGAATGATTAGCCATAGTTTGAATGGTAGTGGCGCGCGTCGTTGGTAGTTTCCTACTGCTATTGTAGTTGCGTGGGTCATGTGCGCGTTCCGGTGTCGTCCGGTAAATCCCAACGGTACAGGTTACCCGCACACGGTCATCAACCGTTAGGGCGCACGACCACTGTTCGTGTGCCTCTGTTCGTGCGCGGCTGTCTTTTTATTTTCCAAAGTTCTGTCTCGGCAATCGCACGAGCGCTGACAACAGTGCGCACGACCAGTGGTCGTGCGACACTGATCGTGCGCAGTTGCTAGGTTTTCTGTCAGGTTTCCCTGATTCACTTCGCACGACCATCAACCAATGACCGCGCACGACCACTGATCGTGCGCCACCGATCGTGCGCTTTGAATATTTCCTTTCGCTCCGTATTTAGCTGGCGTCGATACGCGGGTTAGGTGGGCATGAGTGTTTTGTGTAGTGTTAAGGTAGTAAGGTAAGGGTTATTGTTGTGATAGTTCGCCTTGCGTGGCACGTTGAGTGGGTGAAGCTCACTCAATGCGGTGTCGAGAGGACCCAACGCCACGTCGTGTTGAGTCATTTCAACACTTTCTTTTTCTCTTTCCTCGATTTACGTTCCCGAGTGAATTCCTTGTTTATATTTGTAATTTCCTTGTCGGTCATGTTTCTCTTTCCTAATGGCCGAATCGTGGGTCGTGGGTAGTAGTGGTGGTTTGTAGCTCTTTATGGGGGTGGAGTTGTGTAATTTAGCCAAGGCCACTCGTGTTTTTCTTGCTCCAGGTACGGGCTGGGCATGTGTGGGTGGAAGGTCCCTTGTGCTTTCACGTGTAGACCCTCCAGCTTGTTGACTTGGATATGGTGGATGGGGGGACTGAGTTTGCCTCCAATCCGGTTCCTCGTTGTTTGATTTTGCTACTACCACCTCCCACAGTTTAGGGTGTTAGAAGTTTCTTCCTTGCTAGTTTGCAGCACTTTGGGCTCTTGGTAGCCTAGTAGGCCCTGCAGGATATTGTTCCTGGACTGGGTTGTTGCTGTTTCCTCTCACGTAGTGCTTTTCTTATTGTCCTATTTTGGGCAGTTGTGGCTCTTTCTACTGCATGTTTTACAGGTACTTTTCCCCTTTTGGTTGACTCTTTCATGCAGTTTTACTTTGTTTAGCTTGCTGAGGTATTCTGTTTTCTTTTGGAATACCCCAGGTTCTGAGCCGTAGCCAGTTGGGTGGCTAGTTTGCAGTGGTGGTGTTGGTGGTCTCTTGGACCTTGGTGTTCCGTTTGCCGTGTTGGTGAGGTAGTTTTTCAGTACTTTCTTACAGACATACATATATGTCAGTGGGTTCGTGTCAGGTTGTTGGTGCTCACTGGTAGTTTTTTTACCTTTGTACTGGATATATTTACTTATGCTGCTACCGTTTTCTGGAGATAGTCTACTTGCTCTGAGAAGGTTTTATGCTAGGTTGCTAGTTATTTTTAAACTATAATTATTATTATAAATAAAGCTCATGATCAGCATGTTTAATAAGACGTATTCACTATTTTCCAAATCACGTATAAAGACCGTTTTCTTATATATTATATAAATTAAACGTAGGGTCTTGCATAGCATGAGTGGTTCTCTTGGGACCCTTATGTGCTCTTTAGGATGTCAAACCTAAATAAAGTATTTTTCCGCAGCGTATAAATATAGTTTTTCTTTTGTGGACTAGGTGATCCACTGAGCCGAGGGATACAGTCTCTAAAATATAACTGATTTTCTAATCATTAATCACATGATTTTCTTTCATTAAGTTGGTAGTTGGTTTTGCCTAAGCGTCAGCAGTTATCCCCTGCTTGACGTGGCATCATGACGCGTGTTTTCTCTTACTCTGATAATTCTTAATTCGGAGAAAATGCAGGTTGTGACACACCGCGCCGAAGTACTTGAGGATCTGTAAGATCTCTAGCCAGAGCGAAAAGCACAACCAAACCTCAAAATACGAGATGGTGAAGGCGAGCTCCTCAGGGTAGAAAGTGTTGATGGCCTCTCCTTCCCAGGGCAAACGCACCTAGAAACTAGGGGGATTGAAGTCGCCATTGAACATGGAGAACTACTCCTCCGTCGTGTTCCCCTAAAAGAAATAATAGTCGGTGAAGTGTTGAGCGCACTTGGAGTGACCATCATAATCAGGATTGGTCTTCCCCATGCTCGCGAAAGGTGTAGGGAGCGTGAAAGACTTGATTTCAAGAGCCTAGACACCTAGAGGGGGGTGAATAGGTTCTAATTTTCTTTAAGAATTTTAGGCAATTAGCTAGTTCTAACTTAGCACAGATAATACAATTCTCAGCACAGCAATCACAACACAGCAATCACAGTACACCAATCACAGCATAGTATAGTACACTAGATTTATAGTGGTTCCACAAGGTATGGGTACATCCACTTTCCCCCTTCGCCTATCAAGTAGAGAACTGGATTCAGGCCAACTACCTTCCACTTACTCAGATCCACAGATCTTACAACTCAGAACCAAATTGGTTCCTACAGCTCAGACTTATACAAATTTTACCTCAGATTCTTCCCAAGAATCCTACCTCAGGCCTCAGCCCTACCGTAGCCTTTATCACTAGGCTTATAACTCAGACTTTCATAAGTCCTACACCTCAGGCACTCAGCCCTACCTCAGCCTTTATAATTACAGGCTTACAACTCAGATCTTATAAAAGATCCTACAAGAAAATTGAATGATTTAAAGTACAGAAATTCCACCAGATAGAACTCTCTATTGGTGTGAGCTTCTTGATCAGTTCTTGAATAAACTGATTCTTCAGATCCAACCTGACTTAGCTGTTTCAAAGCTTCTTAATAGAAAAAAATAAGGTTGATCCTCACTTGATGTAGAAGTTATCTTCAGATAGCTCCTTCCTTAGATTCAGAATTAGATTTGAATATTTCTTACAGACTGTTTTGGATCTGCCATCTTAAGGGTTTCCCCTTTTCTTGTTGTCAGATTCTCTTTCTCGTAATTGCTTGATTACATCCATGGTTCCTCTTTTGATTGTCAAGGATCAATCCTTTATATAGAGTTTCCTCATGATTACCGGCTGATCCGGTTTGTAACAACCTTCTGACAGTTATGACAAAGGTGTCAGACCTGTTGGTTATGACAGCTGTCAAGTCACCAATCCTGACAGTTGATTCCTCAAATACTTTACAACTCAGCATGAACCACTCACCAAACTGTCACATGTGTCGACACAAATAGACTATGTGTCAACACAAGTCTTGATGATGTCGACAAAACACTCCATGTGTTGACATAGTCATTCTTCTGCTACTCGACACAGCTTCTGTTTTTATATGTCGACACAAGTCATGTGTGTCGACACAACTGCTCCTGGTCTCGACATAACTGATATTGACAGATTACGTTGAATGTATGTCCAGCTATCGTTGAGTGTGTGTCGAGACGTCGTTGAGTGTGTGTTGACACAAATCCTATGTATCGACATAAGCCTTCAGACTCAGTATAGCTGTTGTTGTTAGATGGCGTTGAGTGTCGTCCAGATGTCGTTGAGTGTGTGTCGACACAAGTCCTGTGTGTCTACACAACTGCTTCTGGTCTTGACATAGCTGATGCAGACAAATGGCATTGAGTGTGTGTCGACACAAGTCCTATGTCGACACAACCCATCTTCAGGTGTCGACACAATTTCTGAGTGTACACAATTCCTGCCTTAGGTGTCGACACAATTCTGGGTGTCGATGCAGCTTCTTCTTCAGGTGTCGATATAATTTCTGGGTGTCGACACAGGCCTTGCTTCTAGTGTCGACACAACTTCTGGGTGTCGAAACAATTCTTCACAAGTGTCGACACTTGTAATTAGAAAATTTTCTTTCAAACCTTACACCTGCACAATGAAACTCAAACATCCATCAAATACAAATTGATGTATATCATTGAGTAAGATGAGGCTTTTCCAAATATGGTATATATATTTAAGTGTACCCAACAATCTCCCCCTATTTGGAGAAGTCATAACCCTTAGTCAAAGATATAAATCACTCATAATAAAGCACATAAAAATATATGTACATACATTTCAGTACAAGATATCATACAAATAATGTAAACAACTAAAATCAATAGTGAAGCTGATTTTATTTATTAATCAGAAAATTCTGGGTTTACATGTTTTTCCTTAGAAAAAAAGCAAAAAGTTGCATTGGTCTATACATAAGCCTATCTATCCTATGATTGACTAGGCTCCATCATTACATTGCTTTTTCCAGATCTAATCTTAGCCTACACAGTAGGTTCTGTATCATTAGCAGGTTTCTTCCCTTTTAGATCCTTCTTCTTCAGTTCTTCAGCCTTTATCCTTTTCCTTTCAAAATTGTGAAAAGGCTTGGGGAAGTACCTACTAGGCTCCAGAGCATTAGCAAGTAACTTCCCAACTTTTGCACTCCTTCTGTACTGAAGAATGTTTTCTTGCCTGGCTTGATATTTGTTCCATTCTTGCTCAGAATACCATTTACCCCTATCATAGGTCTTATCCTTTATAACCTTCCAGGCAGTCAAAATAATATTCCTGGAAGTAGGGCTCCATTGCTCAAAATCTGGCTTCAACTCAGCCTATTCTTTGAACCTTTTCTTGGATATCTATGCTTCCTTGTAAGCCTCCTTGGCAGCCTCTGACATCTCTACTTTTTCAATAATCACATTTGGTGCCTCCTGTAGAGGGATGCACATTGTATGCACTTCTTGTTGAACCTTGTCAAAGTCAGCAAGAGGGTAAATAACCTGTGCAACTTCAGGCTGATCTCCTTCAATATAAGCAGGTTGCACTCCAGACTCAGCAATATTGTCATCATCACACAAAGGAGGAAAGCCAAGTGTACCTCTTATGGTATTAGAGATCCATTTTGCATGATCAGAGTCAGCTTTGATAAATAATTTCTCCCCCTTAATGACTTCTCTAGTTATATGATCCCTCAGATCATTCTTTTGAAACCTTATTTGATCAACTAGATATTTTGTACCTTCTTGATAATAGGCTTTAAATTTAGTTAGGTAATCAGAAATGGTCTTTTGAGAGGCTCCAATAACTGTTTAAACAGCAGCTAGATCTTCTTGTATTTGCTGTGATATTTCAGTTTTCAAATCAGTGGAAATACTTCCCAGTTTTTTGAGAATTTCTTCATGGGAGTCTTTGAGATTTTCATTAGACCTGAATTTATTTTCTAAAATATACCCTTGCTTGGTGGCAATATCCTCAACCTCAGTCTTTAGCAGTTGTTGTTGCTCAGCCAAATATACTATAACATTGCCTCCCTTATGGAAGCAATCTATCATCTCTTTCTTATACAGATTGACTTCAAATCTGATTGATTTAATATCTTGAGCCAGCTGAAATTGCAGTTCTTTATTTGACTAAACCACATATTTCTCTAAAGACTGCCTTTGTTCATCCAATTTTACTTGCAGTTGGACCAGTAATGAACTGAAGTCCATGCTTGGAGCAGGTGGTTGATTGACTGTTTGTAAGGCCTTTTTATAGCATGTGCTCTTTTTCTTGATTGCAACCATCTTCCTCTTCTTAGCCATAGAGGCTTCCTCATCATCAGAGGGTTGTGATGAGCTTTCTATATCAACTATTTCTTTATTAGATGGAGCATTCAGTAGCTCCTCCCCCTCAGTTCCTAGCAGTTCCTTTTCTACCTGTGATTGCTCCCCCTCAGTCCTTGCAGCTGGTAAATAAGGAAATAGCTCTTCCATAGTTACCTCTTGCTGCATTTGTACAGGAGGAACAAGATTAGTTTGGAAAACAAAAGGTTCTCCCTGGAAATCCAGATTTTTGTCTAGGGCCTGCTCTATAAAGGAGATACTTACTTGCACATACTGAGCTGTATCTTTTATCTGCACATCTTGTGCTTCCTTCTCAGCAATTTCTAGTGTTTCTTTGTTTATATCTGATACAATGTCCATCATTGTATCAGCAGCATACTCACTCTCTAGAGTAGCTTCAGTAATATGTCCCCCTTGGGCAGGTAGCTCAGATAATTCAGTGACTTGTACTGCTGGTTCAAGGTGTTCTCCCCCTGGAGTGGAGGCTATCTATTGTTGTGGGTGCTGATTGCTCTCTATTTGATCTTGAGCTTCCTTTTATTGTTGCTCTTCATCTGAACTGAAGACTACCTCCTCCTCAGAATCACTGGAGGATTCTTCTTGGTGAACAATTTCTTTCTTTTTCTTATTTGTCTTGACCTATTTCTGTGGAGTAGAAACCTCTTTGGTCAATACTCTATCTCATCTGGATAGAATCCTTACATCCATTCTCCTCAAATGGTTGATCTTGGATCCTTGTAGTTGGTTTATAACATCTGGTATTGTAGAAGCTAGACATAAGCTTAGGATCCTTCCCAGATTTGGTTTCTTTATTCCTTCTTGTATTTTGTCAAATACTATTGATGCTCAGTCTATTTTTAGCCTGAATATTATTCTTGTCATTAGATTGAACATAGAGGTTGAAATTCTGTCATGTCCACCTGTTTTACACAGAATCGCCTTGCCTACGATTTCAGACAGAAACTTTCCTTGTGAATTCATCCCTTTCCTTGTAATGGATGATCCAACTTTGGTATTAGGGTTTAGCCCGCACCAACTTAATGCATCTTTTGTCATGGATGGACTTATGTCATCATCATCCTTAACCTTAGGAAGTTAGAGTGACTTCCTGATCATCTTCAGTGTAAGTTTCACTCGGGAATCCTGAACTGTGGCTTTGATCTTCTTCCCGTCAGTGTCCACAGTTGCTGATGAATAAAATTCCATTACTTCCTTTTTCCAAATCTTAGTTGTTTCTGAGACCAAGAAATCCAACCCATTTTCCGAAATTAGGGTAATTACTCCTTGGATTTCTTGCGATGTTGTCGTGAATCCACCATGAACTAGCTCATAACCTTCATTCATTTTTTTCATCTTGGTGGGGTGCCATTGACGAGAGGGAGAGAGAGAAGAGAAGAGAAGTGAATATCTAAGTCGACATAAGGTCTAGAGTCGAGAAATCTGAAGGCATAGTCGACCAGATTTTGTCTTCCCCTATTTATAGTCTATTGGTAAAGGGTAGGTCAAAGGATGCACCTTACTTAGTAAAAATACATGTCGACATAGTTGTACATGTGTCGACATAAAAGACTTATGTCACGACAAAACTTAATTTTAGTCGACATGTCTATGTGTCGACATATCTATGTGTCGATATACTTGTGTTAGTGTCGACACGGGCTGGTCATGTCTTGACATAGTTGTGTCGACACCTATTCTTCTATCGACACAGATATTGTTTCTGTGTCGACACTTCCTTTTTCTTTGTCGACACAGCATACTGAATGTGTCGACACAATTTGCTTGTATCAACACAAACTTTGTACTTAGACAAATTTCCTGAGAAATATTGTGCTTACATATTCTACTTAGGAATGCTTGAGCTAACCTATTTTAGGTTCAACATACCTAATTCAATTTTAAAATAATTGAATTTAGTTTCATCCAGAGGTTTTGTAAAAATATCAGCAATTTGATTATTGTGTTTACAAATTCTAGACTAATATCTTCCTTCTCCATATGTTCTCTTATGAAATGAAACTTAATTTCTATATGCTTGGTTCTACTGTGTGATATAGGATTCTTAGCAATAGAAATAGCACTAGTAGAATCACAGAATAGTGGAATTCTACTTACCTTGATGTCATAGTCTTCAAGTTGATGCTTTATCCACATCAACTGTGCACAGCAGCTGCCTGCAGCTATATATTCTGACTCAGCAGTTGAGATAGCTACACTTGTTTGTTTGTTGCTGCACCATGACACTAGCCTTCCACCTAGGAATCGACAAGTTCATGTAGTACTTTTCATGTCTTCTTTGCATCATGCAAAGTCTGCATCTGAGAATCCTGTTAGTAAGAAATCTCTATTCTTAGGGTACCAAAGACCTAGATTAGGTGTGCCCTTAAGATATCTCAAAATTCTCTTAACTGTAGTATAATGAGATTCCTTTAGGCAAGCTTGGTACCTAGAAAATACACATGTAACATACATGATGTCAGGTCTACTAGCAGTCAAGTAGAGTAGGGAGCCCATTATCCCTATATACAAAGACTCATCAACAAGTTTCCCTGTCTCATCTTTGTTTATAGGCATACTTATTCCCATTGGAGTTTTCATGGTGGAGGCTGAGTCCATACCATATTTCTTAATCAACTCCTTGGTGAATTTAGACTGGGATATGGACAATCCATCATCAGTCTGTCTTACTTGAAGTCCCAAGAAGAACTTCAGCTCACCTATACTGCTCATCTCAAACTTCCCTTGCATAAGTTTGGCAAACTTTCTACAAAGCTTGTTTTCAGTAGATCCAAAGATAATGTCATCAACATATATCTTGACTAGGATGATCTTGCCTTTATATTCCCTAAAGAATAGAGTTTTGTCTATCTTTCCTCTATAGAATTTATTCTCAATAATAAAAGCAGACAAGATTTCATACCAAGCCCTAGGGGTTTGTTTCAAACCATATAGAGCTTTCCTAAGCCTATATATATAATTAGGATAATGAGAATCTACAAAACCTGAGTGTTGCTCAACATAGACATCATCTTTTAAGTCACCATTCAGAAATGCTGACTTTACATCCATCTGATATACCTTGAACCCTTGATAGGCAGCATAGGCCAAGAACAACCTTATAGCCGCCAACCTTGCCACTAGGGCAAAGGTTTGATCAAAGTCAATCCCTTCCTCTTGCTTGTAGCCTTTTGCTACCAGTCTGGCCTTGTTCTTGATTATAGTTCCATTCTCATCAAGTTTATTTCTATAGATCCACTTGGTTCCTATAATGTTGGGATTCTTTGGTTTAGGAACCAGTTCCCAGACTTCACATCTTCTGAATTGATTCAGCTCTTCTTGTATAGCATCAATCCAGTTTGTGTCTAGCATGGCTTTTTTAAACTTCCTTGGTTCTATCTGTGATAAGAAACTTGAACATAAAACTGTGTTCATGTTCTTGCTCCTGGTCAGTACACCTTGACTTGCATCACCAATGATTTGATGAGCTGGATGATCCTTTAGGTGTCTTCTTGCTGGAGGAAATCTGTTAATCTCTTGGCCTTCTTCATTTTCCTCAACCTTATGCTCCTCATTGTCTTCTTCATTCAGTGAGTCTTGTTCTCCCCCTAGACAGCATGCATCCTTTTTTTTAATCCAGCCAAGCAGGTGCTTCTTCATTGATAGTTAGCTTGTCCAGCCTATCCTTTAAACTTATAGAACTACTTGAAGAGCTAGACAATTCACTGTTAATCAACTTAGACTCATCAAATACTACATAGACAGATTCTTCTACAACTTGTGTAGTCAAGTTATAGATCATGTATGCCCTACTATTATTACTGTACCCAACAAATATCCTTTCTAGGGATTTGGCAGAAAACTTAGTTTGGTAGTTCTTACCATTAACTAGGACATAACACTTTCTACCAAAGATTCTGAAGTAAGAAATGTTTGGTTTTCTACCTTTCAAAATCTAATAGGGAGTCGTCTTATGTTTCTTATTGATGGAGGCTCTATTGAGTACATGACATGCAGTATTTACTTCCTCTGCCAAGAAGTACTCAGGGAGAGTAGTGTCACTAAGTAGTGTTCTACTTGCCTCAATTAGAGTCCTATTCTTTCTTTCAGCAACTCCATTTTGCTGGGGTGTTCTAGGTGAGGAGAACTCCTGATGGATCCTCAGTTCTTCACAGAACTTTGTCATACATTCAGACTGAAATTCAGTTCCATGGTCACTTCTGATTTTGACCACTAAATTGTTAAATTCATTCTTAATTTGTCTAACAAAGGTCTGGAAAACAGTAGGAGTTTAAGATTTCTGCCTCAATAAAAAAACCCATATAAATCTAAAATAGTCATCCACAATAACTAATGTGTATACTTTCCTACCAAGACTATGAACTGGCATAGGACCAAACAAATCCATATGCAAAAGATATAAACATCTCATTAAATCTTTGGTATCAAGTGCATGGAAAGAGGACTTAGTCTGTTTGCCCTTTTGGCAAGCTGAACACACACCCTCTTTAATGCACTTGACTTGAGGACCATTCCTCACTAACCCCATGCTGAATAGCTATCCTATAGACTTATAGTTTAGATGAGCTAGCCTCTTGTGTCATTTGACACATAGTGAAGCTTTCTCTCCTGCTACTACACAAATGGGTGAGATGTTAAACTCACAATCTAGGTTAAGGCAATATACATTCCCTTTCCTAGTGCCAGTCAAAATGATCTCTTGATTACTTGACCTCCTTATTTGGCACTCCCCTTTGAGGAAAGAGATGTCATAACCTAGAGCACTAAGTTGACTTATGCTAATCAGGTTATGTTTTATACCCTTCACATAAGACACTTTAGTGATAGTAATTGAATCACTAGAAATGTTACCAAATCCTTTGATGATTCCTTTTTCTGATCCACCAAAGATTACTTTGGGTCTATTCTCTATGGGTACATAGTCCCTCAACATTCTTCTTATTCCAGTCATGTGTCTGGAACATCCACTATCCAAGTACCATATAGGGGTATGGCCACTTGGATTCACCTGCATCAAATAAAGAATCACTTATCCTTAGAACCCAAATTATTATTGGGTCCTAGGTCCTTGTTAGTTTGAAATCCTGTAGCTGTTCTGACAGGTAAACTATTCTTGGTTTTAACACTTGTGTTGAACCAGCAATCTATGGCAAAGTGGCCCACCTTGCCACAATACCAACACTCAAATATATTGTACCTTCTTTTTGGTACAACTTTGTTGCCAGCAGTCTTGTTAAGTGTAGGTGCTGGACCAGCAAACCCCAAGAATTCCTTTTGAACCTGATGGGCTTGCCTATAGAGTGACCTATTGGCATTTGCACCCTTGCCCATGAGATCTCCATACTCACAGTGACCATGAGTAATATCATAATCATACCTGTTTGTAGGTTACATCACTTTCCTAAAGAAAATAGGGGGCTTTTAGCTAGTGGCTGAACTGGGGCCTTACCTTTTCTATGAGAATTGGTGGCCCTAGTTATTCCCTTAAAACCTAGACCAGTCTTTTCTTTTTGAGAAATGAAATTGTCTATTAAGGGCTAGACAGATTTTGACTTAGAGAATTTAGCCACTAACTCTCTTTCTTGCTGAAGTTTTGCCTCCAGTTTCTTGATATGATTTCCTTGAAAGAGATTGTGCTCATCTGAATAACAGTAATGTTTTTCAGTTTGGCAACCTCCTTTAGTTTTAAATCTTTCAACATGGCTGAATCTGATGCAGCCTGCTTAAGAGACTCAATTTCCTTGGCCTGCTCCTTGACAAGAACATTGCTCCTCTTTAGAGCTTGCAACAGCCCACCATACTCATTAATGAGTTGATGTGCATCCCCCTCAGAATCAGAACCATCCACTTCTCTTGAAGCTGATGCTACTGATTCTGATAAAGTAAAATAATCAGAAGCTGAGGGAGAATTGTATACCTTGCTTGGACCAGGCTGATCCTGGCACTGATCATTTTCTGACAGAGCCATCATCCCTCTACAGCAATAGTCTTTCACTCCATTTATGGAGTCCAACATTTGTAGGAATTCTAGTTCCCTAGAATCCTCTTCTGTTGAGAATAGCCCAAAATATGCTTCTGCATCATTTTCATTTCCTGATCCTGAAGATGAAGAGTCTATCCAACTCTTCTGCTTTTGAGATTCAGTCCTCTTGTCTGGACAGTCAGCTATGACATGTCCAGGACTGTTGCAATAATTGCAAAAAATATTACAATTAGTTTGTTTACTAGGTTTTGAGGCATACCTGTCCTCCTTGGGAGTCTTATTTTTCTTATAATACTCATCCTTGGAGAAGGATGTAGATGGCATGGTTCTTCATTTCTTCTTTTTCATGAACCTTTGAAATTGCCTTGTAAGGCAGCAAAGTCCTCATCAGAGGTGTGGCTATCTGATGTGTTGTTGTCAGGATTTTCTTCTTCTGCCTCATCACTCCTTTTGGGTGGAGAAGGAGACTTTCTCCTACCCTTTCTTGTGCCTTCGGCCTTGAAGGCTACTGACTTCTCTTTATACTCAGACCTACTGCTTTTCTCCTCCTCTTTTCTAGCAGTGAGCTGCATTTCATAGGATAGCAGCTTTCCAAATAGTATTGGTGGAGGTATATCAACAAGCCTGACCACCTCTCTGATGGCACATATCTTTGTGTCCCAGTCCCTTGTTAGTGATCTGAGAAACTTGTCATTTAGTTCATACGTGCTAAAGACTCTTCCATAGGTCATCAGCTCATTTACTATTCTGAAGAACTTCTTGTAACATTCAGCTATGTTGTCAAACTTGGCTTGTCTAAAGCTCTCATATTCTTGATTTAGCATAAATTTCCTGTCTTCTTTGACTTCTTCAGTTCCCTCCATGTAGACAATCAAGGTGTCCCACATCTCCTTAGAGGTTTTGCAATGCACCAGATTCTGAAATATGGCATCATCTATAGCACTTACAATAATGTTTTGTGCTCTTTTGTCTAATGTTGCCAAGATGATCTCATCCTTGGTCATTTCAGAATAACTTTTTAGGGTTTTAACATTTGCATCCAGAACTGATACCTTCATTGGAATGAAGGGGCCTTCTTGTAATGTTATGTAGATTCTTAGATCAGATGCTTCCATGAACAACCTGACCCTTTCCTTCCATATGCCAAAGCATTCTTTCCTGCAGATAGGCAGTTTCATAGATCCAAATTCCTTCTGATTCTCATTTGAACTCATTCCTGAAATCTGTTAATTGCCTTGGATATTAACTCAGACTGTTAGGTCTATCTTTGAGTAACCTCCCTCTGATACCACTTGAAAGACTTGATTTCAAGAGCCTAGACACCTAGAGGGGGATGAATAGGTTCTAATTTTCTTTAAGAATTTGAGGCAATTAGCTAGTTCTAACTTAGCATAGATAATACAATTCTCAGCACAGCAATCACAACACAGCAATCACAGTACACCAATCACAGCACAGTACAGTACACCAGATTTATAGTGGTTCCCCAAGGTATGGGTACATCCACTTTCCCCCTTCGCCTATCCAGTAGAGAACTGGATTCAGCCCAACTTCCTTCCACTTCCTTAGATCCACAGATCTTACAACTCAGAACCAGATTGGTTCCTACAGCTCAGACTTATACAAGTCTTACCTCAGATTCTTTCCAAGAATCCTACCTCAGGCCACAGCCCTACCTCAGCCTTTATCACTAAGCTTACAACTCAGACTTTCACAAGTCCTACACCTCAGGCACTCAGCCCTACCTCAGCATTTATAATTACAGGCTTACAACTCAGATCTTACAAAAGATCCTACAAGAAAATTGAATGATTTAAAGTACAGAAATTTCACCAGATAGAACTCTCTATTGGTGTGAGCTTCTTGATCAGTTCTTGAATAAACTGAATCTTCAGATCCAACCTAGCTTAGCTGTTTTAAAGCTTCTTGATAGAACAAAATAAGGTTGATCTTCACTTGATGTAGAAGTTGATCTTCAGATAGCTCCTTCCTTAGATTCAGAATTAGATATGAATCTTTCTTACAGCCTGTTCTGGATCTGCCTTCTTTAGGGTTTCCCCCTTTTCTTGTTGTCAGATTCTCTTTCCCATAATTGCTTGATTACTTCCTTGGTTCTTCTTTTGGTTGTCAAGGATCAGTCCCTTATATAGAGTTTCCTCATGATTACCGACAAATCCGGTTTGTAACAACCTTCTGACAGTTATGACAAAGGTGTCAGACCTGTTGGTTATGACAGCTGTCGAGTCACCAGTCATGACAGTTGATTCCTCAAAGACTTTACAACTCATCATGAATTACTCAGCAAACTGCTTCGCATGTGTCGACACAAATAGAGTAAGTGTCGACACAAGTCTTGATGATGCCGACATAACACTCCATGTGTTGACATAGTCATTCTTCTGCTACTTGACACAGCTTCTGTTTGTATGTGTCGACATAAGTCCTGTGTGTCGACACAACTGCTCCTGGTCTCGACATAACTGATGCTGACAGATGGAGTTGAGTGTATGTCCAGCTGTCATTGAGTGTGTGTCAAGACGTCGTTGAGTGTGTGTCGACACAAGTCTTGTGTGTCAACATAAACCTTCAAACTCAGTATAGCTGTTGCAGTTAGATGGAATTTAGTGTCGTCCAGATGTCGTTGAGTGTATGTCGACACAAGTCTTGTGTGTCGACACAACTGCTTCTGGTTTTGACATAGCTGATGCAGACAAATGGCATTGAGTGTGTGTCGACATAAGTCTTGTGTCGACACAACCCTTCTTCAGGTGTCGACACAATTCTTGAGTGTACACAATTCCTGCCTTAGGTGTCGACACAATTCTGGGTGTCGACATAGCTTCTTCTTCAGGTGTTGACACAATGCCTGGGTGTCGATACTGGCCTTGCTTCTAGTGTCAACACAACTTCTGGGTGTCGACACAATTCTTCACAAGTGTCGACACTTGTACTTAGAAAATTTTCTTGCAAACCTTACACCTGCATAATGAAACTCAAACATCCATCAAATACAAATTGATGTATATCATTGAGTAAGATGAGGCTTCTCCAAATATGGTACATATTTTTCAGTGTACCCAACAGAGCGAGTACAGGTAGGAAGGAGACAAGAAGGGGAGGAAAGTACAGAAGAAGTAGAAGACGTAAGTTGGGGTAGGTGGGGGGCCTATTTATAGGAAAAGGGATCAAGGGTCAAGCTGACCGGTCAGTCCAGCTCGCCTAACCCAGCTCGCCAAACCTAGCTCGCTGACTTCCAAAACCTGTCCCATCACGTGCCAAACAAGAATATTATATTCAAATAACAAGCAATAAAATCTAAAAATATTCTAAGTTATTACAGGCCCAAGAGTGGTATTGTTCAGAGAAATCAAATGCAAACAAAGTAGCAATTTTGGCACATGTGCGAGCTGAGGGGGCAAGAGGCGAGTTCCGGTAGGTCCGACAGGGGGGCCGTTCTTTACCTCCCCTAGTCTCGCATCTCCTTCCTCGCAGGTCGGCGTGAATCCCAAAGCTCGCGGATCCGCCTCAAGCATCCCCGGGCTGCCAGAAGGTTCTCGTCCAGCTCCTTCAGCAATTGTGAAATGGACGTCGCCTCGCCCTCCGGGTCCTCCCTCGCCTCGCCTACTAGCCACGCGCACTCCCGCTGCATCACGTCGTTGTCCTCCCGCAACCAGTGGAGCTCGCGTACCATATTTTTGAGGACCTCGACTCCTCGCTTCGTCATCTCGGGGGCCCCCAGCTCGGTATCCAAGAAAAACTCCAAGGTCTTTGGGGAAGGAAGGGGAGAGTAGCGAGCTCGCTCCAGGGATTCGTAGGCCTCCGACTAACTGAAGAAGGCTGCAAGAATATTTGAAAAATAATGTGAAGGGCGAGCACACTAGGGGAACTACAGATGATAACCAATAAAGGACGACTTGCCTGAAGAGCTTGGCACCTCGAAGGAGAGGCGAGGTTGAGGCATCTTCAGATTTTTACCACGGCCCGGAGGATGTATCCGGGGTGGAAGAAGGTTGAAGCCTGGCACTAGGATAGTTTCAGCACCCTCCCTCGAGGTCTCAGCGAGCTGGGAAAAGGGAACGCGGGATGGCGAGTCCGGCCTTTGCGAGCTCAACCCCGGAGTATCGAAGGGCGGGGACAGGTCGCATTGACGAGCCTCCGGAGCCTTAAACCGCGGGTCAGTAAGAAGAATATTGGCTCTCCGAGAGGTGACCTCACCTTCCCCACCCTGGTAATCTAGGTCGGCGCAAAGGTCAATGAAATTCCCCTCCTTCCCAGGGGCAGGAAGGGTAGAGGAGCCGGTCTCAGGCACCAGGGTCTTTTTCAGGTCTTGGAAGATGCGCTCGAATGCTTCTACATCGGGCTTCACCCTCTTGGAATAATTAGACTCGACCGGTTTTCTCCGTGGGATATTAAGGGGAACAGAGGTTAGGCTGGCGACGCGGGCAGAGGATACCTCGCGAGCCTTCGCAAGCCTCTCTTGAAGCTCCTTGGGGAAAGTAATATCGGCAAATTAAGAGAGAAGGGGAGTGACAAAGGTTACCCAGGTACACAGGCGCATATTTATAGCCACTAGTAGACCCCGCCGAAAGATTCCCTGGCTCCTGCCACACTCGCTGAATCTCATGGGGTTGGATGTTTCTTTCCGAGCTTGTCCCAACCTCGCAAAGAGCGGGGATTGTGTACAACCCTGTATCCGGTGAGTGGGTTAGCAGGAGCCAAAATGGCCAAATCGGGCAGTTTGAGTCCCTGGGCAAGCTCGGCAGGAGGGAGAGTTCGGTAGTCTCAGGCTCGCCCAGGCGGGGTGAGATACCTTGGGGAGGCGAGCTCGTACTCGCCAAGCCCAGCTCGTTAAGCCCAGTTCATCGAGCTCTGGGCTCTTCGTCGAGCTCTGGGCTGTTCGCTGAGCTCTGAGCTGTTCGTCGAGCTCTAGGTTGTTCGCTGAGCTCTGAGCAGTTCATCGAGCTTTGAGTCACTCGCCGAGTTCGAACCGTTCAACAAGCCCGTGTCGTGCAAGTAGGGCAGGTCGGGTCCATATTCTCCCAAGGTCGCAGATAGACGGCGAGTGCCTGCTCCATCGAACACTCGCCACCCATGCCAAGTAGGGTTTGTTGAGGGATACTCACCCAGTGATTTATGAGGTGTTTTTCCATTCTTCCACCATTGGCCTGCCCATATCCAGTTAGAGCAGTGGAGTTACGTTGTTCGCAGACCCAGTTGGGCTACACATAGCTGTTCAGAACAGCGGAGGTTGGCTATTTGCAGGCCGTTTTCAGAAATCTATAAATAGGACCCAAGGGGTGCCCTAGAAGGCATGCTTACTTGCCTCCCAGTCTCCTAGCGCTTTCTGAGGTACCTTAGTCCGATATTTGGCTAAGGAGGGGAAGCGCTCAGTGATCTTTCGGGTGTGTGGTGGGTCCTCCTCGCCGGGCCCTTGGTCTAGTCCCTTATTCTTTTTTCCCTTGTTTTTTTCTTGTAGGAGAGAAGTAGGTGCGTGATCACCCCTTCCCCAAGGGTGAACTCCATCGAGACTGAATTTTTGGTTTCAACAACAGTGATGAAGAAATTCAGGAAATTTTATGCTGAAAATATTGTGGCTAATGAAATTCCACCAGAGGAATTAGCACCACAAATGGTTATTGAAGAAACAACTCTACCCACTTACTTTGTCATACTTAGGGATCACCCTAGATCTCAAGGGATTGGAGACATGTCAGCTGGTGTGCAAACAAGGAATCAATTAAATCAAGATCAGATGCATGCTTATTTCATTTCTTAAATTGAATCTCAATCCATCACAGATACAGAACAAGATCACTATATCATTGTTATGCAAGAGGAACTCAATCAGTTTGAGAGATGTAGAGTTTGGTACTTAGTTCCGAGACCCAAAGACCAACCAATCATTGGAACCAAATGGGTCTTAAGGAACAAGTTGGATGCTCAAGGAGTAATTGTTAGGAATAAAGCAAGATTGGTAGCCCAAGGATACTCACTGGAGGAAGGCATAGATTATGACAAGACTTTTGCCCCTGTTGCAAGGTTAGAGGCTATCAGAATATTTCTTGCATTTGTAGCATTCAAGAAATTCACAGTATATCAGATGGATGTCAAGAGTGCTTTTCTAAATGGAGAACTCAAAGAGGAAGTTTATTTTGAACAACCTCCAGGTTTTATCTCTCCAACTCACTCTTCTTATGTATTTAGACTTAACAAAGCTCTTTATGGTCTTAAACAAGCTCTAAGAGCTTGGTATGAGACTCATGTTAGTTTTTTTGTTAGAAAATAAGTTTAGCAGAGGCTTAGTATATAGGACATTATTTGTTAGACATCATAAATCTAAAGTCTTGCTAGTTCAAATATATGTAGATGATATAATATTTGGTTCTACTGATTCCAAACTTTGCAAAAAGTTTTCTGACCTGATGCATTTAAAGTTTGAAATGAGTAGCATGGGTGAACTATCCTAATTCCTTGGTCTCAAAGTGAAGCAGTCCCCTGATGATATTTTCATATACCAATCTAAATATGCTAAGGATCTTATTAAAAGATTTAGGATGTCAGATGTCTCAGCTATGAAAACACCCATGCCCTCAAATGTTGTAGTTGATAATGATGAACAAGGCAAGCCTGTTGATCAGAAAATATATAGAGCCATCATTGGGTCTCTATTATATTTAAAAATAAGTAGGTCAGATATAATGTTTGCTACCTGTATTTGTACTAGATTCCAAATAAATCCAAAAGAATCTCATCTAATTATAGTAAAAAGAATTTTGAGTTATATAAATGGTTGTCCCAATCTAGGACTTTGGTATCCTACAGAGTCAGAATTTGAATTATCTGTATTCTCATATGCTGCTATACTGGATGCAGAGTTGATAGAAAAAGCACATCAAGAACTTGTCAGTTTCTTGGTGATAGGCTTGTATCATGGTTTTGCAAGAAGCAAACATATGTGTCTACTTCAACTGCTAAAGCTGAATATATGGTAGTTGGTAGTTGTTGCTCACAGATTTTATGGATTCAAAATCAGCTTCTAGATTATGGTTTCAACTTAAATAATTCAACTATATTTTGTGATAATACAAGTGCAATTTCTATTGCACAAAATCCAGTTCTATATAGTAGGACTAAACATATAGAAATTAGACATCATTTCCTTAGAGATAATGTAGACAAAAATAAAATTAATCTTGTTTTCATTTCTACTGATTTATAAAGGGCGGAAATTTTCACAAACCCTTAGATGAAAAGAAACATATTTTATTTTTAAATCAGTTAGGCATGATTAATGAAGAATCATTAATTTGATTTTTGTCTGTGCTCGACGAATTGTCCACCTTTCGTCGAGCGGAGATCGACAAACTATGAGCTATTCAGGAAATTTTCGTTGAACGGAGATCGACAAACTTTCTTTGAGAAACTTTTCATCGAACGGAGATCGACGGATTGATTTCAAGTATGTTTCGTCGAACGAAGCTCAACGAAATATATTTCTTACGCAAAACTTTCGTCGAACGAAGATCGACAAAACACATTTCTTTTCAGGTTTTCTCGTCGAACAAGAGTTTAATGTCTTGTTTTTGTCGGACAGAGTTCGTCTTTTATACTTCTATAAACCTATAACTAGGTTTTCATCGAACTCTATCCCGCGCCTTTGAATTTCACCTTACACTTGATCTCTTCTGTTTTTGTAGGGAATGGCAATTTCCCCAGCAACTCTTGCGGCGATGAAGTTTGATGCAGGCTTCGACATTGACATAGACTCATTTCAACTTTCTGATCAAATCTTCCAAGAAATTCTGAAACTATTCGAAGATAAAAATTTGAAGAAGTTTATGACAACAAGACTTAAACTTCCAGTTACTTAAATTAAAGAGTGGGTACACACTACAAAGTTTGATGATCAGACAACAGTCACTAGAATAATCTTTGGCAATCAGGTTTCTCTAACACCTGATAGTTTATCTGAAGTTTTTGGATTTATTAATGGTGAAGATGACTTGGAAATTTCTAGCACTGAGTTTGTAACACCCCAAATTGTTGTAGGAGCGACGGGGATCGAATTTGGCCAAGACAAGTTTTTGGTGTAGGTGACACGGGCCCCGACACGGGCGTGTCGGAGGCCGTGTCGGGCGTGTCGAGCTCGGGCCGTGTAGTCGACCAGTTCAGGTCGACGATGGTCGTGTGGTGGAACACGGCCTAGGACACGGGCGTGTCCCAGGCCATGTCACACCTGGGCTGTGCGGTTGGGTACACGGGTAATGACACGGGCACGAACACGGGCGTGTCTAGTTGGATACGGGCGTGTCTGATGCCGTGTCACCAAGCCGTGTACCTCTCTGACTACGAAGTGTTGATAAATTACACATGAGGGGCGTGACACGGGTCCCGACACGGGCGTGTTGCAGGCGACACGGGCGTGTCGGAGGCCGTGTCACATGCCGTGTTGCTGGTTTTCAATTTTGGTCGAGACGGCGAATGAGCTACACGGCCAGGCACACGGCCGTGTGTGAACCCGTGTTCGGCCCAGTTTTTGGGATTTCAGATCTAATCCTGGCCGTTCGTTTCCTTGGCTTTGGATCCGACGGTGGGGGGCTGCTCCTGGGTGGTTTTAGCCAGGAATAGGGTTTTAAAACCCTTATTTCACTTGGGCACTCTCTCTCTCTCTAAAACCTAGAGAGAAGGGAGAGCTTGGAGGAGGAAGAAGGAGGTCAACTCCGGCGGCCGGTGGAGATTCGGAGCTCCGTTTCGCGAGCGGAGTTCAGATCCGCGAAGGTGGGAGCGTTGCGGTGGTTTTCAACCGAGCAAATCTTCTCCAAGGCTAGAAAGAGGGGACGGAAGGTAACGACGCTTCTCCTCTCGGTTTTTAGGATTTAGGATACATGAATAGCATCCCCTTCCTTTCGTATTTTGAGCACCGAATCTCTCAAATGAGAGGGATTCATGTAGCCTAGGTTCAAGAGGACCTCCGGGTTGAGTATGCTCATCCCGGCATGTTTTGCATTAGAGATCCGCTCCGTTAGCGGATTAGGCATTGTGGGTGAAGCCGTGGTCGCGATTGTTGGTCCGACCCGGTGATGTTGCATAGCGAGTTTTGGGGTTTCGATAGAAATCCGCAGCGGCAATACGTCGTTGTATGTATGCGTTTTCCCCCTCATATTTGAGTGAGTACTCATAGTCGGAACCGGACGAGGTTAGCTCCGCTTTGTGCGGTAGATGGTTTCCTTGGAGCACGGGAAAGACACGGTGCGAGTGGCGATTGGGGTGGGGAAACCTTTGTTTGTGTTGTGCTAAGGCGCGGCTATGTCTCTGTGGTCGGCTGGCTACCCCGTGGCGCGCAAGTCATGTGGGGGAAGTGTCCCGGCGAGACTAGCCCCTTCTGTGGACTGATGAGAATGTCGAGCGGAGGACAAGCCCGGGCAATGTGGCCATGAGCGGGTGGGGTCCAGCAAGGCTTCTTAGAATCGGTCAGTGTGAGACGGAACCCTGACGTGCGAAGTCAGAATGTGCGGGCAAGCCCCGGGGTATATGACCCTTGTGCGGGTGGGGCCTTTGCAAGGTTCCGTGTGACGGCGTGTGTGCCATTAGGGACATGGTGGTTCCCTTGTGTTTGCTGCTTTAAGCCAATGGGGAAACGGAAGTACCCAGTGTTTGATGTTGTGCTAGATGCATACGAACTAGGGTGCCTTGGGTGAAACCCGGGTTGCATTCATGCTGCATAGTAGGCCCTTTCACCTCGTACAAAACATAGAGAACATGTATGTTGTATGAGACATCCAAGCCTGTTTTACTGCTTTAAAATATATTTGCTCTTTTGGTATACGAAGTGCTAACTTGCAGGTGGAGTGGTACCCCGGGGTCCGTTAGGGATGGTCGGGAGGAGATGTGTTTGTTACACAGTAGAGGTCAGCCTTTGCTGACCCACGTTACTTCAAATCCTTACAGGGAAAGGATCGCATGCAGGAGCTAGCGCGCCGGGCGAAAATCCCTAAGCCTCATGAAGTGTTGCCGTGCTTGGTTTCTCCTTTTATGTTCGCTACTTTTGTTATGTTTATGTCCGGCTTGCATGCCGAGGTAGCCTAGGGGTGCTTGGCACATTGATATGTTTTGGACTATTATTGTGTAAGGCCTTAAGGCCATTTGATACTCTATCATTAGTGGATAACTTCTGTCGGTTTGTTCTGTTTCCGCTGTGTTTGTCTGGAGTTTTGAGATTGGGTAGTTTTCATATCATCTTTTAATACTAAAGCTGTGGCGTCCGTATGTTGTGGGGCCCCGGCCAGACCCATATTATATGGTCTTTACAGGGGAGGTGTTACAATTTGGTATCAGAGCCAGGTTAGCGTTCCAACGAGAAGTTTTGCGGTCGAAAGTATAAGTCGATTCGCGTATAAGAAGTTATCCACATAGGAGTATCGCAGGACCATGAGTGTCCTGGTGTTCGATTCTTGCGATTAGAGACTGATTTGTGTTTTCTTGCTTGTGTTTAGAGTGCAAGCAACGAGGCTGGGACCTCGAGGATAAGAGAAGAGCTCTCGGCAAGTAGTGCGACTGCGCAAGGTCCGCTAGGGATGGGGGTCACACCGGCCGACTTCTGTCGTATGCTTGTAGAAGCGATGGTGGCGGCCCAAGCTGCAGCGACAGCACAGGTAGCAGCTCCCGTTGCTCAGGTGGCAACTCCTGCTAACCCGGACACGGCGGCGACCGTGCAGGTTGAGGAAGCCAGGCGGGCAGAGCCGCAGGCCGAGAGAGTGGTTGTCGGGCCTGGGGACCGGCAAATGAAGTACTTTCTGAGTTTCCACCCTCCCACCTTCAAGGGAACCGGCACACCCACAGATGCAGAGGATTGGTGGGCTAAAATTCAGGAGCTTCTGAGGGCGGCAGAGGTGCCAGATGAGAAAAAGGCAGAGTTCGCAGCCTTTATGTTGGAGGGAGATGCCAAGTTATGGTGGGTGAGCCACAGTGGAGGGCAATTTCTAGGACGCACGCCGTCCATCGAGGAGTTTGGGAATGCCTTCCTGAAGAAGTACATACCCGCCTCAACGAGGTTAGCCCTCCAGAGGCAGTTCCTACATCTGGTGCAGCGAGACAAGTCAGTGGATGAGTATGTTCAGGAATTTACTCGCTTGGGTCGCTATGCGGGAACGACCATGGCAGACGATGAAGAGAGGGACAATCTCTTCTACCATGGATTGAGGGAGAACCTAATACAACCCCTCATATCGATGAAATGTGCGGGTTTCAACGAATTGGTGGAGGCAGCCCGAATTTTGGAGAGTGACATGGAGCGATCCCAGCGTCGCAAGGGTTTCACACCCAAGCAGGGAGAGGAGAAGAAGCCTGCCCAGTCACATGGAAAGACGAAAGGGAGTCGATGGAAGAAGAAGCCTTCCCCATATAAGTCGGGCGAGAAAAGTAATTGGACGTCCGGAGGGTCACGCTCTAAGGGCCCTCAGACGTGCTATTGTTGTGACAAGCCGGGCCACATAGCAAGATTTTGTACCCAAGGGGACACTGAGCAAGAGCCAAGGCAGGAGCAAACTGTGCGCTCCGGCCCTAGTGCCGCAGAGAAAGGGAAGATGGCGGAGTCGAGTGCTTCTCGGTTTCAACCAGTGCAGCCAAGGGCCTACAACCTTGGGCAACAAGAAGCAATCCGTCAACCTGATGTGGTGATAGGTACGAGAGTTCAACCTGCACCTTAGATTCCTGTCTTTCAAGCCTTTATGTTTGTTGCATGTGTGTAGGCTTTGTAATGGTATCTGGGTACCCCGCTAGGGTACTCTTTGATACGGGAGCGTCGCACTCCTTCCTTGCGGAAGGCTTTATCCGGAGGATCGGAGTGGAGTCTTTCTCGACGGACTACGAGTTGAAGGTGCGCATGCCCAATGGGTCATCTATGACTACCAGGGCTAGAGGCCGGATTTGTTGGAGTCTTGAGGGAGTCGACTTCGTATTGGTAGCGGCGATCTTGCCGTTGTCCGAGTTCGATGTGATTTTGGGGATGGATTGGCTAGCGGAGCAGCGTGCCAGTATCGACTGTTTGTCCAAGGTGGTAACCCTGAGGGGCGTGGGGCAAGCAGAAGTCAAGTTTGAAGGTCTACATGGAGTGGCCTGCTCCCTAGTTTCGGCACTTCATTTAGTGCGAGTTGTTAACCAGGGAGGTGTAGCTCTAGTAGCGTTGTTGGAGGTTAGCCTCTCCAAGCTGTCTCTAGGAGAAGTGCCCGTGGTGGCGGAGTTTGGAGATGTTTTTCCCGAGGAGTTACCGGGAGCACCTCCTCGGCGGGAGATTTATTTCTCCATCGAGTTGGTGCCCGAGGCTAGACCAGTGTCGCATCCACCCTTCAGGATGGCACCAAAGGAGTTGGCCGAGCTCAAGGTTCAGTTGCAGGAGATTTTGGAGCAAGGGTATATCAGGCCCAGCTCTTCACCGTGGAGTGCGCCGGTGTTATTCGTAAAGAAGAAGGACGGTAGCATGCGTCTGTGCATAGACTACCGAGAGTTGAATAAATTGACTGTCAAGAATAAGTATCTGATCCCTCGGATAGACGATCTCTTCGACCAGTTGGTGGGGTCGGTGGTGTACTCCAAGTTGGACCTGAAGTCCGGATATTATCAGTTGCTGATTCGTGACGAGGACATATCCAAGACCACGTTTGGTACGAGGTATGGTCATTTTGAGTTCTCGGTGATGCCGTTCGGGCTAACGAACGCGCCGTCTGTGTTCATGGACTTGATGAACCGAGTGTTTCGCGAATATTTGGACTGGTTCATAGTCGTCTTTATCGATGACATTTTGTTGTATTCCAAGTCGGAAGCGAAGCACGAGTCGCACTTGCGGACAGTGTTGCAAGTATTGAGAGAGAACCAGCTTTATGCGAAGTTCTCCAAGTGCGAGTTCTGGTTGGAGAAAGTGGCATTTCTAGGCCATGTGATTAGTGGGGATGGGGTGGCGGTGGATCCAACGAATGTAGAAGCCATTAGAGAATGGCTAGTTTTGAGGACCGTGACGGAAGTCCGAAGTTTTCTCGGACTAGCCGGGTACTACCGAAGGTTTGTGGAAAACTTTTCGCGGATAGCTCTACCCCTCACTTCACTAACTCGCAAGGATCAGAAATTTGTATGGACTCAAGAGTGCAACGAGGCGTTTGAAACCCTGAAGGAAAGGCTAATGACAGCGCCGATCCTAAGTCTGCCAAAGGGGACCGAAGGGTTCCAGATTTTCAGCGACGCATCCGGATGCCGTTTAGGGTGCGTATTGGTGCAGCATGGTAGTGTGATAGCTTTTGGGTCGAGGCAGCTGAAGCCTCATGAGAGAAATTACCCCGTCCATGATTTGGAGTTGGCGGCGGTAATTTTTGCGTTGAAGTTGTGGAGGCACTACGTTTATGGTGCAAAGGTGGAGATCTTCACGGACCACAAGAGTCTGAAGTATCTCCTAGATCAGAAGGACCTAAATATGCGGCAGCGTAGGTGGGTCGAGTTCCTGGGGGACTACGAGGTGGCGATTCAGTACACACCAGGGAAAGTCAATGTGGTGGCAGATGCTTTGAGTAGGAAATACTCGGGGCAAGGAAATTGGATTGAAGCTCACGATGAGTGGTTAAGGCGGGGCTGGGAGTCCCTTGGTTTGGAATGTGTGACAAGAGGCGAGTCTAGCGTGGCTCGACTAAATTGGATTGAGATGCAGAGTGACTTATGCGATCGTATTCGGGAAGCGACCCGTGTAGATGCGGAGTTCCAACCTTTCGTGGAGGAAGCTCTAAAGGGCGAGGGTAGCGCCTGGGAGATGGGTGATGGGATTCTGAGGAAGGGCGGAAGGATTTGTGTACCGCAGTTCGGCAAGCTCCACGAGGAGTTGATGTTTGAGGCCCACTTCACTAAGTACTCCATTCACCCGGGTAGTACAAAGATGTACTTGGACTTGAAGAAGTCCTATTGGTGGCCTGGGATGAAGCGGGACGTGGCTTTGTGTGTGAGTCGGTGTCAAACATGTGCCTTGGTGAAGGCCGAATGTCAGAAGCCGGGCGGGTTCTTGAAGCCTCTTCCAATCCCCGAATGGAAATTTGATGACATCTCCATGGATTTTGTGCATGGGTTGCCTAGATCGCAGCAGGGTAATGATGCCATTTGGGTGATTGTGGACCGCTTGACCAAAGTGGCACATTTCATCCCAAACCGGAAGGAGGACGGTGTGGAAATGTTGGTAGAGTTGTACGTCCGCAATATTGTACGACTCCATGGGATTCCGAAGAGTATAGTCAGCGACCGGGATGGACGTTTCACGTCTAAGGATTGACGGTTGGTGCAGAAGAGCTTGGGCACAAAACTCAAGTTCAGTACGGCTTTTCATCCTCAAACCGATGGGCAAACTGAGAGAACGAACCGTACTTTGAAGATATGCTAAGGATGTGTACTCTCGACTTCGGCAAGAAGTGGGAGGATCACCTCTTCATGGTGGAGTTTGCGTATAACAATAGTTACCAAGCTAGTATCAAGATGGCGCCATACGAAGCTCTGTATGGGAGGCGGTGTCGAACACCGATGTCTTGGACAGAGGTGGGAGACACCAAGCTTTTGGGGAAAGAAGTGGTAGCTGACGTGAGTGAGTTGGTGCGGACCATCCAAGAGCGCATGAAGGTAGCTCAAGATCGGCAGTCGAAGTATTTCAATGCTCGCCACAGGCATGTGGAATTCGCTGTGGGCCACTGGGTGTATCTTAAGATCAAGCAGTTCAAAGGCATTTCGCGAATTCACCGACTCAAGAAGCTGAGTCTGAGATTTTTGGGACCATTCAAGGTCATCGAGCGAGTGGGAGAGGCAGCGTACAGGTTGGCGTTGTCCACAGAGCTAAGTGGATTGCATGACGTTTTTCACGTCTCCGTCCTGAGGAAAGCGTTGTTAGAAGCCAGCGTGGTGATTGAGCCGACGGCGGTGTCGGTAGAGGAAGACTTGGGGACGCGAGTTCGTCTAGTCGAGATAGAAGACTCAGAGGTTCGGCAATTGCGAAACAAGGAGGTCAGACTCGTAAAGGTCCGTTGGGACAACTATGGTTGCGAGGAGCTCTCATGGGAGCGAGAGCAGGCCATGCTAGAGGAGTACCCCGAGCTTTTCTCCTCAGGTACTGTTTAGTTTTGTTTACCTTCCATGTTTTAAATTTCGGGACGAAATTCTTTTAAGGGGGAGAGAATTGTAACACCCCAAATTGTTGTAGGAGCGACGGGGATCGAATTTGGCCAAGACAGGTTTTTGGTGCAGGTGACACGGGCCCCGACACGGGCGTGTCGGAGGCCGTGTCGGGCGTGTCGAGCTCGGGCCGTGTAGTCGACCAGTTCAGGTCGACGATGGTCGTGTGGTGGAACACGGCCTAGGACACGGGCGTGTCCCAGGCCGTGTCACACCTGGGCTGTGCGGTTGGGTACACGGGTAATGATACGGGCACGAACACGGGCGTGTCTAGTTGGACACGGGCGTGTCTGATGCTGTAACACCCCAAAATTGTCGTAGGAGCGACGGGGATCGATTTTGGCCAAATCGGGTTTTTGGTGTAGGTGACACGGGCCCCGATACGGGCGTGTCGGAGGCCGTATCGGGCGTGTCGAGCTCGAGTCGTCGAACTGGTCGTGTAGTCGACCAGTGTAGGTCGACGATGGTCGTGTGGAGGGACACGGCCTAGGACACGGGCGTGTCCCAGGCCATGTCACTCAAGGGAATCGTCGAAGTGGTACACGGGCCCTGACACGGGCACAGACACGGGCGTGTCTAGTTTGACACGGGCGTGTCCCATGCCGTGTCACCAAGCCGTGTACCCCTCTGACTGCAAAGTGGTGATTTATTGCACACGGGGGGCGTGACACGGGTCCCGACACGGGCGTGTCGCAAGCGACACGGGCGTGTCGCAAGCGACACGGGCGTGTCGCAGGCCGTGTCACATGCCGTGTGCTGGTTTTCAATTTGGGTCGAGACGGCGAATGAGCTACACGGCCAGGCACACGGCCGTGTGCCAACCCGTGTTCGGCCCAGATTTTATGATTTTGGATTTAATCCGGGCCGTTAGTTTCCTTGGCTTTGGATCCGACGGTAGAGGGCTGCTCCTGGGTGGTTATGGCCGGGAAATAGGGTTTAGAAACCCATTTTTCTTTGGCCCATCTCTCTCTAAAAGCTAGAGAGAGGAGAGAGCAAGGAGGAGGAAGAAGGGCTAGATCCGGCCGCCGGAGGAGCTTCGGAGTTCCGAATCGCGATCCGAGTCCAGATCCGCGGAGGCGACGTCGTTGCGGTGCTTTCCAACCGTATAGTTTTCAATGGCGCCGCGGAAGAATGCAAGGGTAACGATTTCTCATCCTTGGGCATGTGAAGCCCTCTTTTCCTTTGCATAGGAAGCCCTCTCTCGCGAGTGAGCGAAGAGTTGGAGCGTTCCTTGGGGTAGATATGTGAAGTCCCCCTTGTGTAGAGTCCGTATGCATAAACGGACATAGGCATTGTGTGTGAAGCCTATCCGGATAAGTAGAGCTGGATCGGTGATGTTGCATTGCATATGAACCGGGGAAGACTCCAGGTGTTTGGGTGTTTTCGGGTTTTCTACGTGGTAGATTGCATCAGGGAGCCTTGGAGTTTAACTCCAAGGTGCACCCGGAAAACTGGGCAAAAGCGGGTTTTGCCAACACGGTGGCCAGGGAGCCAACGTGAACATAACCGGGTTATGTGATTGTTGTGGCGGAAACGGGACTCGGTGAGTCTTGACCTGCGCATATGGCTTAAATTGTCGTTGTGATATGAGCACGGGTCAGGCGGAACCATACCCGGTCTATGTCGTTCGGTAGGACCGTTGGCATGGATGAGGGTCTTCGGCGGTCTATGGCTTAAATTGCCGTGATCAAGGCTAGGAAGGCAAAATGCTCATATGGACGACCGTCCAAGAGGCGGTGGTGGATTGGGAACGTCTATGGCTTGAATTGACGTGACGTTGGCCGATTCGCCAAGAATGTGCCCTGAGTGCATGGGGGTGTGGCCGTGCGAGCCTACGCCTGTGTTGATGTGTGTTCACATTAATATATTGTCTATACTAATGAAGTGCAGGGAAAGAGCATCGCCGCCCCGATTTTGGGGGCGGGATCGTTATAATTTGGTCAGCATTGCTGACCGTTGCTATTGTTTGCCACCGGGCGGTGGTTTGTGGCTTGCAGGTGCTGCGGAGCAGAGCGGGAAATAGCGGGCTAAAGCCCTTGTTGCGGTGCTGGCCCTCGAAGGCCTAACCCTTTTTATGCTTTTCGCTTATTTCATGTATGGCCGGCCTGCGAGCCGAAGTATGAAAACACTATTTTTGTTAAGTGAACAATGTAAGGCCTTAAGGCCAGTTCTCTTTTGTGTATGATTACATTCCTGAGTTGGTAGTGGACATTCATGCTTTGTAGCAGGGTTCTTATTTTTTTTGCAACTTAATAATTTGCTTCTGCTAGGTGTTGTGTAGGACGACATGATTGGTTGAATGGTTTCAACACGTAACCAACCGGTCTGTCCGTAGTATATGGCGTCGGGCCCTGGCCGGACCTACTGCTATATGCTATGTGACGGATAGGGGTGTTATAGATGCCGTGTCACCAAGCCATGTACCTCTCTGACTGCGAAGTGTTGATAAATTGCACACGGGGGGCGTGACACGGGTCCCGACACGGGCGTGTCGTAGGCGACACGGGCGTGTCGCAGGCCGTGTCATATGCCGTGTTGCTAGTTTTCAATTTTGGTCGAGACGGCGAATGAGCTACATGGCCAGGCACACGGCCGTGTGTGAACCCGTGTTCGGCCCAGTTTTTGGGATTTCAGATCTAATCCTAGCCGTTCGTTTCCTTGGCTTTGGATCCGACGGTGGGGGGCTGCTCCTGGGTGGTTTTAGCCGGGAATAGGGTTTTGAAACACTTATTTCACTTGGGCACTCTCTCTCTCTCTAAAACCTAGAGAGAAGGGAGAGCTTGGAGGAGGAAGAAGGAGGTCAACTCCGGCGGCCGGTGGAGATTCGGAGCTCCGTTTCGCGAGCGGAGTTCAGATCCGCGAAGGTGGGAGCGTTGCGGTGGTTTTCAACCGAGCAAATCTTCTCCATGGCTAGGAAGAGGGGACGGAAGGTATCGACGCTTCTCCTCTTGGTTTTTAGGATTTAGGATGCATGAATAGCATCCCCTTCCTTTCGTATTTTGAGCACCGAATCTCTCAAATGAGAGGGATTCGTGTAGCCTAGGTTCAAGAGGACCTCCGGGTTGAGTATGCTCATCCCGGCATGCTTTGCATTAGAGATCCGCTCCGTTAGCGGATTAGGCATTGTGGGTGAAGCCGTGGTCGCGATTGTTGGTCCGACCCGGTGATGTTGCATAGCGAGTTTTGGGGTTTCGATAGAAATCCGCAGCGGCAATACGCCGTTGTATGTATGTGTTTTCCCCCTCATATTTGAGTGAGTACTCGTAGTCGGAACCGGACGAGGTTAGCTCCGCTTTGTGCGGTAGATGGTTTCCTTGGAGCACGGGAAAGACACGGTGCGAGTGGCGATAAGGGTGGGGAAACCTTTGTTTTTGCTGTGCTAAGGCGCGGCTATGTCTCCGTGGTCGGCTGGCTACCCCGTGGCGCGCAAGTCATGTGGGGGAAGTGTCCCGGCGAGACTAGCCCCTTCTGTGGACTAACGAGAATGTCGAGCGGAGGACAAGCCCGGGCAATGTGGCCATGAGCGGGTGGGGTCCAGCAAGGCTTCTTAGAATCGGTCAGTGTGAGACGGAACCCTGACGTGCGAAGTCAGAATGTGCGGGCAAGCCCCGGGGTATATGACCCTTGTGCGGGTGGGGCCTTTGCAAGGTTCCGTGTGACGGCGTGTGTGTCGTTAGGGACATGGTGGTTCCCTTGTGTTTGCGGCTTTAAGCCAATGGGGAAACGGAAGTACCCAGTGTTTGATGTTGTGTTAGATGCATACGAACTAGGGTGCCTTGGGTGAAACCCGGGTTGCATTCATGCTGCATAGTAGGCCCTTTCACCTCGTACAAAACATAGAGAACATGTATGCTGTATGAGACATCCAAGCCTGTTTTACCGCTTTAAAATATATTTGCTCTTTTGGTATACGAAGTGCTAACTTGCAGGTGGAGTGGTACCCTGGGGTCCGTTAGGGACGGCCGGGAGGAGATGTGTTTGTTACACAGTAGAGGTCAGCCTTTGCTGACCCACATTACTTCAAATCCTTACAGGGCAAGGATCGCATGCAGGAGCTAGCGCGCCGGGCGAAAAGCCCTAAGCCTCATGAAGTGTTGCCGTGCTTGGTTTCTCCTTTTATGTTCGCTACTTTTGTTATGTTTATGTCCGGCTTGCATGTCGAGGTAGCCTAGGGGTGCTTGGCACATTGATATGTTTTGGACTATTATTGTGTAAGGCCTTAAGGCCATTTGATACTCTATCGTTAGTGGATAACTTCTGTCGGTTTGTTCTGTTTCCGCTGTGATTGTCTGGAGTTTTGAGATTGGGTAGTTTTCATATCATCTTTTAATACTAAAGCTGTGGCGTCCGTATGTTGTGGGGCCCCGGCCGGACCCATATTATATGGTCTTTACAGGGGAGGTGTTACAGAGTTTACTGAAATGCTAGATAGAATGGGTCATAATCAAGGAAACCCTAATAATCTTTTAAAGAAAAATCTCTCTATAGAATATAAATTTTTAGTTGTTATTGTTGGAAAAGTCATATATGGCAAACACTCTGCCCATGACTATGTAACTAGGCACCAGTTCTGGGTGATGTGTGCCTTAGTTAATCAGAAATCTGTTAATTTGGAATTGATTTTGTTTGAATCATTTAAGAAGAAAAATAACAAGAAGGATGTTGGTTTTGGAAGGGTTCTGGGCATCTTCCTGCAAGCCAAGTTCCATGAACTCCTGGTCTCCCAGACCATCACATAAATGCATCCAAGAGGCTGACATATACCTTATTTGGAAGATGGGAGGGGGTCATCCCTAAGCCTTCCAAGGCTACTTCTTCCAGAATAGCTTCTGAAGGCACCAGGGCTGCTCCAACCACTCACCAAACTCTGGAAAAAGTTTCTGCTCCACCTCTTTCTTCTCCTCCTCCATCTCTCCATAGTTCTCCTAGGCAGTCATCACCTTCTCAACAACAAATTCTCACTGAAGATGCTCCTTCCACATCTTTCCACACTGTCTCCCCAATTCATCATTCTCCTTAGCCATCATCTCGACCACCTGTAATATCTGTAGATATTCCATCCACCTCATTTCTTATTGACTGTCCCACTCATCAGTTACCCACATCTCCACCTCTCACTTATCCACCTCACTTCTCTTTGTTATACTCATCTCCACCTCCTCAAACTGCTGCATCTCCATCTCATTCTCTCATCCAGGAAATTATTCCTGAAATCATCCCTAATAGCATTCCCTCTGTCATCCCTCCACAATCCACACCTTCTATTCCTCAAGCCTTTACCATCTGTCTAACCTACTCCACACCATCTTCTTCTACTACTAATCCAATGTACACATTCGCTAATCCTAATGATTATATGTATGTAGATTTTTCTTCTATCTCTGCCAACATTCTTGAATTCATCACTCCTATACTCAAAAAGCTGATAGTTGATGGTGTGGCTCCTCTTGTTGCTACCATCAATACTCTTTCTTCACAGCTTGCCTCCTCCTCTTTTGTCCCTTCTTCTAGGGGCCTAGATTCAGGTCTTCATGGATCTAGGTAGGCGAGATGTCTAATGAAGAAGCTCCTCAAGTAGCAGCCTCAGTTTCTGCAGCAGTAGTTGTTGATAATAAATATTCAGACATGCTTGAAATTTCAGTTGTAGAAAAGTTGATAGAAGTTCCAGCTCTAGAAATCATTCTGGTTGGTGATGTTTTCATTAATCCCACAGTTGATTTATTTTCTCTTTTATCAAATTTTGATACTCTGCACAGTTGTTATCCAGTTTATGAGAATGAACTTGCTAAAGCTATAATATGTTATACTGCTCCAGTAGATTTTTCAGTTTTAGAAGAGATTAGATTTAGTTTCAGTAATATTCCTACTAGTATCTCTTCAGTCTCTGAGAGTATAACAGTTGATAATATAATAAATGTTATAGAGCAAGGTTTTTCCCCTCCCACTTATGTGCTGGATGAAACTCCAATGCCAAATATGGATGACATTATGTTTGCTGATATGCCAGAAGATGATAATATACAAACTCAAGTTGTTACAGAGATTATGAATATATAGCCAGAAGTGCGAGTAAAGGATAATGCTGATTAAATTAAACAATTAGATGACTTATATGATTATCATGAGGAATAATCTGATGAAAATGATGTTGAATCAGATGATTCAGAAGACTTTGGTTCAAAGAAAAATAAAGCCAAGAAAAAGGCTTCTGTTTAGGTTGCTCCTCAACCTTCTTCAAAGGCTGATATTCCTTACTATATTTAGCATAATATACCCCTCACTCCAGATATTCCCCACTGGATGAGGTATTCCAAAGATGAGCTAAAGGACAGGAAAAAGATGAATAGATACAATTCTCCACCTCAGAAGAATTGGAAAGGACCTCCTCCTCCTCCTCCAGCAGTAAGAGAAGAAGGAAGTGTTTCTCAGTCTCACAGGTCTACCTCTGACTCTCATCATCATTCGAGACCATCTCAGAGCAGCATCCAACAGCATTCAGGTCAAAGAAGATAGAAATAACAACAAAGAAATCAAAGCAGCCAACAACAGACATCTCAAAGTAATCAGCTGGATAAATAAAGCCCAGAGAGGCCTCCTTATCCAACTTATGATCCAGAGTTGGATCCCAACTTCAGAATGACAAGGTTTAATGAGCTTATTGCTCTACCACAAATTAAGAAAGCCAAGGCAAAAGGGAAGGACTCATCTCAATTTTCAACTATATCATCCTACAGAAAAAAAGAGCTAGACAAGTACCAGGTAAAGAACCTATTTACTTCCACCCACCTTGGATAGAAAACGACTAAGACCTGCCAGCCTTCCTGTCAACCTTTGGACTTCCATGGAATTTTTTGGGGATGCCATCTCCAGAATGGCTTTTACTTTGTTAGGATTAAGTTCTACCCACCCCCCCCCCCACACACACACACACAGGGTAAGGAGGTGACTTAAGAACTTTATTCCCCTTGCTCTGAACACACACTTTGCCAGATTAAGCCGCATCTTAAACTTCTAAAACATTGTGAAGGTATTCACCATATCCTTTCTATGTTCTATTGTTCTCCTGCTTTTGACCAGGAGATCATCTACTTACACTTCCAGGTTTCACCCATTTTGCTCTCTGAATACCTAGTTCATCATCCTTTGATATGGCGCGTCTGCGTTCCTTAGCCTGAAGGGCATCATCTTGTAGTTATAACAGTCATCGTTGGTGATGAAGAAGACATCGCGTCTGCGTTCCTTAGCCTTAAGGGCATCATCACGGCAGTTAAGGAGATGCATCCAGATCTGGTGATACCATGAGAAGGCATCAAGGATCTCTTACGATGGCTTGCCGCTGTGATGGCTTACCTCGCTAACGAGCCCTTCTCTCTGTCGGCTATGGCTCTCCAACAAGATCTCACAAGCTTATCGTCGAGCCTAGTGTGCTTGAGCTTATCTTGTAACATCCCATTTCCGGCTAGACCCCTAGGAGTCGGTTGGTTGTGGTAGAACCCTAGGGAGCCCAAAAATTGAAATAAATCGACCAAGATTTCGGGTCACGGGTTGGTCACGCCCGTGACCGACCCGTCACGCCCGTGACCTAGGGCATGACTCATTCGACGATCGTCGATCTCAGGGAGATGATCGTCGGGCGCAGAATTTTCCACCCGGCCCTGTCACGCCCGTGACCCAGGTGTCACGCCCGTGACCTGGGGCGTGACTCCTTCGACGATCGTCGATCTCAGGTAGACGATCGTCGGGCGCGGAATTTGCCTCATGGCCTGTCACGCCCGTGACCCACAGAGTCACGCCCGTGACATAGGGCGTGACCACGTTCGACGATCGTTGATTTCAGTTCGACGGTCGTCGGCCCAGAATTAGTCACCAGGCATGTCACGCCCGTGACCCGCAATGTCCCGCCCATGACATAGGGCGTGACCACGCTTGACAATCGTCGATTTCAGTTCGACGGTCGTCGACCCAGAATTGGCCACACGGGCCAGTCACGCCCGTGACCCAGGTGTCACGCCCGTGACCACCCTTCGACGATCATCGATCTCAGTTCAACGATCGTCGAACCCAGAATTGGCTAACCGGGCCTGTCACGCCCGTGACCTATGTGTCACGCCCGTGACCAAGGTCGAAACGTCAGCCAGACTGGAAATTTCAGTAACCGACGCCATGATAAATTCTGACTATGGGAATGAAAACCAAGAGTATTTATGGGCCGTTTCCTACTTTAATTATGTAAATAATTAAGGAAATGTTGGTCCAATAGGAAATCGCCACCTGGCAAACACCTCTTCATCTCCAGCGTTTTAACTGCCTTAGCTATAACCGAAACGTCATTAAGGGAAATATTAATTGCCATGAACATTTCATCCTTCCCCTCCCCACTTGCTGATCTATAAAAGACTCCTAAGAGCAAGGGGAAAAGGTTACACTCTCCATCAAACTATTTCAGATTTCCCCCTTGCTGTTGAAGAATTTCCGGCGACGCCACCACCGCGCCAATGGCTTCCCGACGCTCTGCACGCCTCCAGCCCGCGAACAAGGTCCTCCCCTCCCTCTTCTTCTGTGGATAGATCTTAGAAATCGTTAGGAGAGATATAGGGCTCAAAAGAGCCAGATCGGGTGAGCATTTTCCATGCTTTTCCGAAAATTTCATGGTGGCGGGTTCGCCGGAAACCGCCTCTCCGGCGGCCGTGCCGCCGCCCGACGATAGCCCTCACCTCAACAGAGGTGGTGGTGGTGGTGGCCGGCCAGGGAGATGACTGGATGGCCGGAAAATAGCTTGGAAAAGCTACAGGAAATTAAGTTTCAGGACTCTGGTTTCGGGCTGTAGAAGAAGATGAACAGTGCCGTTAAATTAGATTTTATTTTTAAAACAATTTCTGAATGAAATATCTGTCATTTTAGATAATTTAGGAAAAATACCTAGAGGCTCCTACAGGAAAAGTGGTCAACATAGAAAATGTAGCCCTTGAAGTCTAGTTTAATTTAAAATTAATTTCACTCAATTTGGAGTCCTGGTTAGACCACAGCACCCTTTTTGGTGAGGTCTATCCATAGGGCTGTCCTGACCTTAGAAAAATTTCCCACTCCAAACCAGTCATCAAAATGACTTGAAATTTGGGGTGTGGCTTAATCTTATTTATATCTAGATGCTGCCCAAAAATTATGATTTTTGGGAAATATTTTTCTATAGTTTTTAGAAAAAATTCAATAATCCTAGCTTAATTTAATTAGATGGTTAAATAATTTCCAAATCCTCCCAAATTGTGGTGAGTGGTACCTGGGTTCACCATAAGGTTCTGTATAATTTTTAATCTCATTTGGAGATGGTTTGGAATAGAAATGATCAAACCTAAGTTTTGCCCTAATAAGGGGTCTCAGGTTAAAGGTGCACTTTGGAGATTTGAGTGGTCAGATCACCTCAACAGAGGCTGAGATTTTTACCACTGGCTAGTAATATTCTCTAGCACCCCCTCATAGAGTTTGAGGTGGATCGGGGTAAGTTGGCCCTAAAAACCAAGGCCAAACCCTAAGGATGGATCTTGGTGGCTTGTGAAGGTCATGGGGTCAAATGACCTTGAATTGACTCAAAATTTAGTGAAGAGGACCATAGGGCCATTATAGTCCTCTGGATGAAATCTTAGTAGATTTGGAGACTGTTGGGATACCTAATAATCTAACCCTAGTTTAGGGTGCAAAACTTGTAGATATAGGAAATGATACTAAATCATATTAATAAGTGATGAAAATTGGGTAGAGTGAATTATAGGGATGGTACAAGCTCTGGATATTTTTCTATGAATTTTAAGATCATTATTTTGGATACTTCACTAACGATTTAGAAGCTTGAATGATTTGCTTAGAAAATTTATTATGGAATACACACTTCCTGGAAATTGATGAAATTTAAGCAGAGAACGTTTATTATGATTTTAAATCTCTGTGAATTTTTATGGGATTTTTGAAAGTCTAATTCTAAGGCTTGCTTCATTAAGTATGTTTTACCTTGAATATTTGATTAAATCTTTAGTGGTGTTTAGCAAGCTGGTAAAATTATGATTCTTTGCACAAAGATCTTTTCTATATCATACTACTGACTAGTAATTTTTTTATAATTTTCTGATGAATAATTTCAGTACTTCCTTCTTTACGTAGGATTAACGTGTTTATACTGGATAAATTATTTAGAGGCTAAATACTTTCTGTAAAATTCTGAAAACTTGTATTTGAGGTTATCTTGCTGTTATTTAATGATCATGATTTTTGGGTAGCCATTACTTAGGAGGATCATGTAGTTCATGTTTAAAATGACCCATGGCCCATCCTTTGAGAAAATTAAATAAATATCAGAATAATTAGGAAAATTATAAGTTTCTGGATTTAGACAAATTATGTTATGGTAGACCTCCAGTAAATATTATAGGAGATTTTGAAGACAATTTGGAGTACCTCCCCTTGTGTACCTCATATAGCTTAGGATGGTCTGCATATAGTAAAGCCACGGAATTCTGGTAGTTGATGGTTGGTAGGGCAAGTTAAGATTGAGTTCATCATTGGAAGTCAGGATAAGTAGAGTGTGAGACTGGTTAAAGATAAGGGAGTACGGGAACGACAAAAGATCGTCCATCCCGGGAAGAAGAGGAAAAGTCTTAATACTCTAGGGTTAGAACTAAAGTAACTAAAAGAGGATCGGTTAAGGGAGATCAACCAATAATAATAAGTGCCTTGCGAAAGGGAACTTCGGGCCGTAATGCCGCCGTCTTGGTTCCTAGTGCCCCTTGAGAGCCCTTCACGGGGTATGTCGGGGGCAGTCCTGGGCTAACGTAAACCATAGGAATAATAAATTAAAAAGAGCAACTAGTATAACTAGGGTTGCACATACACACTCCCCGATAGCTAGGAAAGTAGAATTATAGGATTGGTTGCCATTCAGATAGTAGCTCTGAAGGTAGATGCACGGACGGGACTGTCCGGGGGCTGAGGGCTCGAGGGTTGGAGTACAGAATAAAGGTGGTGGGTCTTCGGTATCTGATTGTCGTTCACACCGACATCGGTACGCTGACTCGGCGGTGTGGGACACTTAGCCAAAGAAAGTCTGGTGGGTACAGCCAGCAGTAGTACGCGGATACTCTAGGTTGTGTTCTTCTAGGGGCGTACGGAAGGGCTAGGCCTGGTAGTGTGGATACCCGCCTAGGAGTGGGGGGCCCGACCCACTGTCTCCGTTTGCCACTACGGAGGTTCCTGGGAGTGAAGCTAGCTGCCCGAACAGGGGGAACTAAAGGTCTGTGCGCATAGAGTCGTGTGCGTGAGTTGCACTTGCATGAATCATGGCATAGCATATCACTACACTCATAATTGCATACAACCGACACTCCAATGTATAAATCAGTATGGGACTTTTTATACGATGGGAGCCTTGCAGAAGACCCCTTAACTTATAAGTTTGTATGGACATTCATATAAGTTAAGGTTACATACTTATTTACTTGCTTGTTTACTTACTGTTCTCTAGCTGTCTTTTTATACAAATTGCTACTTATTAATGGCTCTCCTTATTACTTACTGCCGTAGGATTGTTAGACCTATTTCATTCTAATTAACTACTAGATTAGCTTCCCTGTCACCTGCTTGGTTATTCTCCACTTTTGTAGCTTCTCTTTCCTCCTCTCCGCCCGATGCTTAGGAGTCGTGGTGGGAGGGGTAGGGGATGATAGGGCTTAGTCTTTATGACTAATGGTTTTCGAACCACACATTACAGGAGCTCCGGATGGGAGACAGGGACCAGCAGTCCAGGGACCAGCACCAGCGGAGTACGGTGCGCATGGAGGTGGGACAGTCTAGCACCGGTGCACCTGCGACCAGCTCCGTGAGTGATTAGTTTTTTCTTAGCTTCCGCGATGAGCGACTTGTAGTGAGGACTCTGATGTACTGGGCTCGAGCCCATTTATCTATTTTCCTGTTATTATCTTTTGATGGACTGGATATGATTTCACTTTTATCTACATGTTTCTGTGGACACGTTTACATTTTTTTGTATAAATACTTCTCTCTCTTGTGATCGAAAAGGGCTGGCAGAATTGGCGTTTTGTAGTGGTTGCCTTCCCGTGAGTCGGTGCCACCGCAAAGCGGCAAATCTGGGCTAAGACCCCGGTGGTTGAAAAAGGAAAAAAAAGGGGGTCTTACATATCTCATCAATGAGCTTTTCACACATCCATCCATGGTTCGCCATTGAGCACAACAACAAGGACACGACATATGGGGATCTCTCCAAAGATGACCCCAAACAGCTCGTCAGGTGCTAGGTGCCCAGTATCTCAAGAGGCAGAATGGTTATTCGCAATCCAGGTACCACCTGGATTACCTATAAATAGGACCCCCTTGGCACAATGTAAAGGCATATTGACCCCCCCTCCCCAATTTCCTAAAAACCTCTTTGTGCATCTCTTATGTCGAGCTCAACTTTGATTTAGGAGGAAAAGTTCATAAATACTTTTAAGAAGGTGGTGGGACTTCTTCAATTCAGCTCGCGAGATTTTTTTCTACAGGCAATCACGAGATATCTCTTGCTCTCCGCCACCTTCTAGTTCAAATTCACATGAAGGGACAACCAGAAAAGAATTTTTGGTCTATCTCGACCCGAACATTTAGAAGAATGGCCGCAAATGTGGGAGAAATTTTTGGGTCCGAGCACCGTCTCTCGATTTGGAGACGGGCCACTGCGATGGCACCACGAGTCAAAGCATTTTATTAATACCGCGCTATCTGGGCAATAAAAAATATTCGTGCGATTCTTTTTACTTTCTCTCTCAGTTCTTTTTACTTTCCCGCTCAGCTCCATTCCCAATTCTTGCCGAAACATACCATTTGTGCTTCTTTGATCATCCCCATCACTGATCTTTCAAGCCACCAATCGTTGGTGATGCACGTCGCCGATTTGCTGCTCATTGAAGCCTTTCAATGTTGAAGTTGTTACTCTGAGCCGAAGTCGCTCCTGGACGAAGCCGCTTTTGGTCGAAGGCGTTTATATACATCGTCCTTTGTTGTCTTCAAACTATATTGAAGCTCCCACGATTCCAACCATCATTTTTGTTGAAACGTTGAATCCTAGTTCTGTTCTCTAACTGCAGAAAGTGTTCCAAACCAGGAGGAGAAGATATACCATGATACAGTTATAGTTCTTTTTAACGTATTTTCCCTCGAAAAATTGGTATTGACTGTAAATGAGGAAGAAGACAATCTTTGTGCGAGCATTTTAAAGGATGTGATTTAATCGCAAGATACTATTATATAACGTAATATTTTTGCATTCATCTTTGATTGTAGAGATATCATATATGATATCCTTGCATTTATTTTTCCGTAGTATGAATATCATAAATGATATCGAGCCAACTAATTTATGATATCCAGGCTACCAAATTTATCCTAAAATACAAAACCATTACATTAGATATTTATTATTCCTAATCATTTTGTGTTTGCATCAACATGACAATCATCATGTTTTACGGTGCAAATTGGATATAACAGGTAATGTTATTTTACAAAATGCAGACACAAATCATCTAATTCAAAACATGTGTTCCGCTTGTTTTGAATATCTCAATCTCTATAGAATAACATAATAATTGCATGTTAATCAAATTAATTGCAAGATAATAAAATCATTCAAATTTTAATTTAAATTAATCATATTGCAATGATTTTGTAAAATGTTCACAAACTGATATAATAATCAAAAATAATTGCAAGATAATTAAAAACAGTAGTATTTTAATTAAACTGCTCGCAAGATGATAAATGGAGTCGCGCAAATATCTTTTTTGTTGCCCAGGTAGCGCAGCATTAATAAAAAGCTTTGGCACATGGTGTCATCACAGCGGCCCCGTCTCCAAATCGGGAGAAAGGACTCGGACCCAAAAAATTCTCCAAATGTGGGCATTCTCCTGCAAAGACTGCAATAGATGACACTAGTAGCTCCTCTGTGCCCGAGACATGCCTGAGCTTGGTCCAGGCCAGGTAGCAGCCATGCAACAAAGGAAATTGTGGACTGTAGGTCCCCAGGCTCGGCCTAGGCCTTTCCAGGCCCATCCAAAAATTTATCCAGGCCTGGCCCAAGCGGTCTTTCCAGGCCAAGGCCTTTTGAATATGATTAATTTGACCCATGAGCTTCAATGATGTTCCTGCTACTTTGTGGTAGCATGTGAGAACTATCTCACCAAACGAGCCCAAATAACATTATAAAACTATATTTTCACAATCAAACTACCGATAAAAGTAAAACTGTCATTTGCGAAATATTTAGTACAAACGCTTGCATTTGTAAATTTTAATTTTTAAACTTATTTTATTTTATTTATTTTATAAATTAATTGAAAGAATTTGAATGATATAGTAATAGCTAATAGATAGATATACTCAAATTATTCAAAATAAGAAATTAAACGAAAACAGATCATGGGAGATTTTGGGCTCCCTTTCTATACATCTCGGCAAGTCGGTGTTCTGCTTTCATTCGGATCCAGGTCTAGGGTTCTCTACATCTCTTCATCTCTAATTGATCTTGGCGATTCCGACCATCTTCGGAGCACCGTTCAGCCGCTCAAGTAGTTCTTCACCTCCTGCCGTATTATCTCCTGCATCGCTCCGAGGAACTCCAAGCTAAAAGGGAAGGTCGTCAATGCAGCCGCCGGAGGTGGGGGCGGAGGTAACTGCTCCCCCTGTTTTTCCATCATTCTACCGCTATCGCTGAAGGCCATGCTCTCAGAAGATTCGAACTTATCCCGTGACGATCCAGGGAGGGACAAGGTTAGGGACGTGACGGGATCACTTGGGTTGTACTCGCTATTGCTAGAGGTGGATGCGTTCGCTTGGGCAAGCGGCAATGTTGACGGATGAGGATAGCTGCGTTTTCTTGATCCATTGTCATCAGATCCCGAGGAGCTACCCGGGCTGAAACTTCGGCCGGAGCTATTCATCCGCTTTAACAGCCTCGGATCTTCCAGATCACCAATACCGCCTTCTTCCCCCGCCGCACCGCCTCCTTTTTTGCGCTTGAGGGTCGAGTTCCAGTGATTCTTGATGGCGTTGTCAGTGCGACCGGAAAGGAGGCGGGCTATGGTGGCCCACTTGTTCCCGAAGCGGTGATGCGCCATGACGATAATCTCGTCCTCCTCCGGGGTGAAGGGACGATGCTCCACCTGCGGTGAAAGCTGGTTGCACCATCGCAGCCGGCATGACTTTCCGGATCTACCGGAGATCGACTTGCTTATCAAAGACCAGTTCCTCGGCCCATGCTTTTCGACGAGTATCTGCAGTACCTGATCCTCCTCGGGACTCCAAGGACCCGTGATCCGATCTTCCTCCTTGCTCCCCACCATTACAGAAGCCACCATGCTCAATCGAATTCAGTACAACAGAAACGGAAGCCCTTAACTGGAACTGGGGACGGGAGGAGACAGGGAGGAGTGGAAGAATATAACGAGGGCGTTATGTGATAACAGCCGGTTGGTTGGGGAATGTGAATGGCGAGTTGTACCGGCTACTTCCAGTGAGGCGGTTGTAACAGCTGTCATTAGCACACGCGTCACACGTTTTCCTGACTGATACATTTCATACCTGGTATAATTGTTTTGTCCGGATTTCTTGCATGATATATGGAGCCCAAGACTTATTGAATTATCTTATTAATATTTATTTTCTCCAAATTTAATAAACATTTTCACGTGATTGATATATATGCACACACAGTTTTAAATTTGAAAAACATAAATAAAAACCTTACCTCATTTTAGGGTTTGGGAATGTTTTTTTTATGCTTTTCCATTTTCTGGAAAATGACACAGTGTACCTAAAAAATTAATTATTAAGATTGTCTATCGCTGGAAAAACTATCACCAAAACTTCATTTTCTTCACTTTTTGAAAAGTTACTTGTCTCCTACTTTTAAACATTTTTAAAAAGAACTTTCTCGTCCTGATACAATGTTGCGCGCATTTTTTTGCTCGGGCATGCTTTGCCACCGGGGCGCGCATTTTTCAATCGAGCGAGCATTTTTCGCTCGGACGCATATTTTTCGCCTGACCGCTCAATTTTACGCCCAAGCACGCAGTTTCCGCTCGGGCGCGCACTTTCCGCCCGGGCCCGCACTTTCCGCCCAGGAGTGGACTTTCCGCCCGCGCGCGTAGTTCCCACCTGTGCGCGCATTTTCCGCCAAGGTAGCACATTTTTTGTTTGAGGCGCGCATTGTAACACCCACATTCGTAACAAAGAATATAATAGAAAGTCCGGTCGGGGCCCCACGCCATATTCCACGGACAGTCAGTGGGGTTACGCATTTAAACCAAATATTAACGCATCATAACTCAGAGTTACATTCTAGCGGAAGCTTTTAATTAAGAAGAACCACAACTAGGAATGTCCACTCTATAAGCCAACATGAATGATAGTTATACCTAAAGTCTAGTCTTAAGACCTTACAACATATGAATTGTTTAAGACCAAAGTGTTTTACATACTTTGGCATGCAGGCTGACAACACATGAAAATAAGTAAACGCCTCGCTTGGCCTTCCAAGGCCGGCATAGTACAAAGGGATTCAGCCCCCTACTTCCCGCTCGGCTCTCCTGCATATACATTAGGACAATCCACCAAAACGCGGCAAACAAGCCAACAGTTAGCTTGAGCTGACCAATTTATAACACAAGTACGCGACATGCATATAAAATGACATAAAATGTACAATTTAAGCACCATTCATCACATATATTGGTGCGTATTGCCACACCTCCTGTACACTTAGGACATATTATCGGTGTACTGGATTCTCAGCCCAACGACCATCCACAGTCCCATACTTGATGGTTCAACTTTGAGTTTTTACCGTCAAGTACAACATGCCTTACGGACACTCCCAAAATCAGATGGTGCACCAAGGGGCTACCTCTTCACCAATCAGTAAGGGACGAGTTCGGATCAGCGTTGCATGTGCACAAATCGTCGGAATCATACTGTCAGGACATGGGTATGACTTCACCTCAACCCATTAATTTGATAACAAACGTCATCTTAAACGGTCGGCTATCATGGACAAAAAGCTCGGCTCTTCAGGTCTCTTACGCTTCTTGATTCCACGAACCCAGTCCCAAGGACTTAGGCTTCACACTTTCTACAATTAGGTCCCTGGGATCTACCGCCAGCGATATGTAAGACCCCATTTTTTTCCTTTTTAAACCACCGGGGTCTTATGCCTAAAATTACCGCCTTGCGGTGGTACCGACACTCGGGAAGGCCACCACCACAAAATGCCAATTCTATCGGCCTTTTCGATCACAAAAGAGAGAGAGAGAAGTAAGTATAAACTGAATATAATCAAGTCCACAGAATTACATGTAAATGAAAATCACAACAAGTCCACAAAAATAAAGAAAGCAGAGTACTACAAAAGATCAGTACAAATAAAATATAAACGGGCTCAAGCACGGTACATCAGAGTCCTCACTACAAGTCACTCATCGCGGAAGCTATAAGAAAGACTGATCACTCACGGAGTTGGTCGCAGGTGCTGAAGAACTAGACTGGCCCACCTCCATGCGCACCGTACTCCGCTCGTGCTGGTCCCTGGGCTTCTGGTCCCTGTCTCCCATCCGGAGCTCCTGTAATGTTATGGTTCGAAAACCATTAGTCATAAAGACTAAGTCCTATCATCCCCTACCCCTCCCCCCACGGCTCCTAAGCACCGAGCGGAGAGGAGGAAGGGGAAGCTACAATGGTGGAGAATAAGCAAGGCGGGTGACAACGGAACTAGTCTAGCAGTATATATATTGTATAAGCAGCTAAGTATGAAAGGTACATCTAGCAGTTCTACAATAATGAACAGTAAAGTAAATATGTAGTAAATCAATATATATATGAAAGGACAAGTAGAAATTAAATATGTAACCTTAACTTATATGAATGCTCATACAAACTTATAAGTTAAGGGGTCTTCTGCAAGACTCCCATCGTATAAAAAGTCTCATACCGATTTATACGTTGGGGTGTCGGTGTATGCAAATATGAGTGTAGTGATATGCTATGCCATGATTCATGCAAGTGCAACTCACGCACATGACTCTATATGCACAGACCTTTAGTTCCCACTGTTTGGGCAGCTAGCTTCACTTCCAGGAACCTCTGTAGTGGCAAACGGAGACAGTGGATCGGGCCCCCACTCCTAGGCGGGTATCCACACTACCGGGCCTAGCTCTTCCGTACGCCCCTAGAAGAACACAACCTAGAGTATCCACGTACTAGTGAGGGCTATATCCACAAGACTTTCTTTGGCTAAGTGTCCCACACCGCCGATTCAACGTACCGACGCCGGTATGAACGACTGTCAAATATCGAAGACCCACCACCTTATTCTGTATTCAAACCCTCGAGCCCCCAGCTCCCCGGACTGTCTCGTACGTGCATCTACCTTTCGAAGCTCGTCTGGATGGCAATTGAAAGTGTTAATGTTGTCTACCTAAATCACCTAGAGGAGGGTGAATAGGTGAATTGTGTGTCTATTTATGGAATAAAAAATTTAACGAACTTGCACAAAAACAATCAAGCAATCACAGACGATACAAAGATTTATAGTGGTTCCCCTACCTTGGGTACGCCCACTTTCCCTCACCGATCTAGTAAATCACTAGACTCGGCTACTCCACTCTCTCGGATTGAAAACCAATCCTACGTCTCGGAACCAAGTTCGTACAATCTTGATCCAAAGGGATCTACACTCGGAAGATGAAAACTTCCTACAACTCAGAGAACAACGCTCCTATACTCGGAGAATAATCTCCTACAAAATTACAAAGAGATTTAAAATACAAACAAAGATTTGTCTCAGATCTGGAAAAATTTAACTCTATGTCTTCTTCTGAACTTTGCGGCTTTTTCAGAAATGTTGAAGAAGACTCTCTGTAGATCTGACCTGAGAAACTTAGGACCTACTCGATCAAGGAGAAGATGAAGATTCCTTGAATAAAAAGTCGTTCTTTATCGAAAACAGTCGTGTGGATCTTCAAACTGAGCGGCGGCAGCAGCTTCTGTAAGTTTGTTCTTGGAGAGAGATGGCCAATCAGAAATTTAGAAAGTGTATGGTTCACCGCTTAGGGTTAGTCTTGATGAAAAGACATTATATAGGATTTCCCCTAACGGTTAGAATTGACATTAATGATGACACGTGGACCAATCACGTCAAGTCATTTGAAAATCCCGTCGATCTGGACTTAAGTAAATTTTCTGAAAAAGGAACTACAGTTCTCGAGAAGTATGAATGAGTTCTCAAGAACAAGTCTGATTTATCGAGAGCTATGCTTTCTGGACTTAAGTTAGTACTCTAGAGATAAGTGTGGAGTTTACTCAAGAACTAAACTGAGCTTCTCGAGAACTCAAAGAATATTACTCAAGAGTTAAAACTTGTACTCGAAAACTAAGCTGACTTCTCGAGGACTAAAAGCTGTGAATTCTCGAGAACTTAGACTAAGCTTCTCGAGAACTATACTGATGTTTCTCGAGAACTAGCCTAGGCTTTTCGAGAACTAAGTGAACTTCTCGAATACTGCTAACTCTACTTCTCGAGAATTATAGTAGACTTCTCGAGAAGTAGACTTAGAGAAATTTTAGAACTTAGAAACTTTTTCTCTTCAAGAATCCAATCTTCATTCCATGGTCTAAGTGCTTGAATATGAAGTGTATCCCAATAGAGAGGCTACACATGAGTCAACACCTTGGATCACACAGTGAAGGATTACACTGTATGGTCCTGTGTTCATGACCCACTGTAGATTGACATTGGTCTACACTTAGCAATGATGGTCTGTGATAGAATTTATTTCAAGATAACCCAAACATCTAGAGTGGGGGGGGGGGTGAATAGGTTCTTTTTTTATTACTTAAGGCAAAATAATTATTCAGATCTTATATAGAATCTAACTATTTTATAGCAATCACATCACAGAATCCACAATCACACATACATTACAGATTGCACACAGGTTTATAGTGGTTCCCCAAGGTCTGGGTACATCCACTTTCCCCCTTCACCTATCTAGCAGTGTGTTAGATTCGACCTAACTTCTTCCTTCTTCTCAGATCCACAGATCTTAAACTCAGAACCCTGAAAGGTTCCTACAACTCAGAACCCTATAAGGTTCCTACAACTCAGAGTGTAACCACACTCCTACAACTCAGGCTAACATCCCTACCTCAACCTTCCCACAAGGCCTACAACTCAGAGAACAATTTCCCCTACACTCAGGCTCAAAAGCCATACCACTCAGAGATCTATATCTCCTACACTCAGCCTTTATAATATAGGCTTACAACTCAGATCTATGAAAAGATCCTACAAAATTTGATAAGTGTTTAGATTGACTCTTACTCTTGTTGAGAGAGAAGGGATAAGAGGTTTCTTAATCAACTTCTTGATAAGACTGATGGCTGAAATCAACCTGTTCTTAGCTTTCTTCAAAGCTTCTTGAATCCGAACTCAGTAGGGTTGATCTCCTTTGAAGTTGACTGTCTGCCAGCTTCCTTCTTAGAATCCAGAAATAGATCTGAATCCTTCTTAGCAGATTAGTTCAAGATCTGCTTCTTAAGAGACTTGTAAATGTCTCCTTCTTTACTTCAACAGCTGAAGATTTCTCTCACTCTTCAGAACTTCTGAAGTTTCTTCAGAATTCTTGCTTGAATTCTCCTTAGATCTTCTCACGAAGATCTTCTTCAGTGTGACGTGCACTTTCTTGATCTATGATCAATACTGCAATAGTTGTGCCTGTTGTTGTTATTGTTGTTCACCTTTTTCCTTCACATTGTTCTTGTTGATTTGACAGAATCCATCTATATATAGACTTCATCCATGGTAACCGGCTTATCCGGTTTCTAACCAACTTCTGACAAGTCTGATAGCTTCAGCAAACTTGTTGAAATACACAGCTGTCAAGTCTCCAGTCAGTTCTTGAACCTTTGTCTTTGTCAGCAAAGCGTCGAGACTGATTGTCATTATGTGTCGACACAAGTAGATTAAGTGTCGACACAAGCTTTGGTGATGTCGACATAATTCCTTTGATATCGACACAGCTTCTTGACACTGCATCTGCAGAATGTGTCGACACTGCCTCTTTGTGTCGACATAGACACTTCTTCACTTCACAGCAATCAACATTGTTGAAACTCTGCTGAGTGTCGACACAAGTCCTGTGTGTCGACACAGTTGATATAGTCTCAGAATTTGTGTGTCGACACTGCCTCCAGGTGTCGACACAGTTGATGTCGACTAATACTTCTGTGTGTCGACACTGCCTCCCGGTGTCGACACAGTCGATGTCAACTAGTATTTCTGTGTGTCGACACTGCCTCCCGGTGTCGACACAGTTGATGTCGACAAATAAATTCTGTGTGTCAATACAGTTACTTCAGGCGTCGACACAGATTTTCCAAGTATCAACTAAGACTTCCTTAAGTGTCGACACATGGACTTAGAAACTTTTTCCGCATTTTAGCAAATACTCAACCTGCACATATAAACTCAAAATAACATCAAATACACCTTGATGTATATCATTGAGCTAAGTGAGACTTCTTCAAATCAGGTACACATTTTCCAATGTACCCAACAGTCTGCAAACACACAACTAAACAAAGATATTAAATACAACTTAATTAATCTTAGTTCAAGGGTGACTTCATGCAAATCTAGCTTATTGTGGATGCAATACCCAACAATCTCTCTCTATTTGTACAAGTCAGAACCCTCTACACTAAGGTGAATTATACCAATAAAGAAAGAACTGTATATGAAGAATAGATTCAAATGCAAGAAAGAAAAATTAAACATAGAATTAGCAAAACAAGAAATTATATATATAATGTTTTAGATTTCCAATCAACATCCATTTCATCCATAATCTCAAAACAGTTATCAACAGAAAGTCAGTCCTAGCTCTGATGTTGTCTGTCATGTTTCTCTTATTGTCTTCTCTGGTTGCTGAAAGGCTTTGGGTAGTATTTTGGAGGTTTTGGAGGAGCCTTAGGATTGTTCTTGCCATACTCTCTGTCATAGATTCTCCTTTTAGTCATGGACTTCTCATTGAGTTCCCACTCAGAGGACCTGTTGTAACACCTCCCCTGTAAAGACCATATAATATGGGTCCGGTCGGGGCCCCATAACATACGGACGCCACAGCTTTAGTATTAAAAGATGATATAAAACTACCCAATCTCAAAACTCCAGACAAACACAGTGGAAACAAAACACTAACAGATAGAAGTTATCCACTAACAGAAGAGTATCATGTTGGGTATTGCATCCACAATGTACCTGATTTGAAGAAGCCCCTGTGCAAGCCAAGGTAAATAGACAATGTATTTGATGAAATATTTCTAGTTGTACTTGCAGATATTCCATGCTAAGTACACACCAATGTCAGGGTACAGTGGGTCAATATACACGGGTCTGTGCAACGTAATCCCTCGTTGAGCAGATCAATGTGTTGGCCTACGTGTACTCTCTCTATTGGGGTGTACTTAATTTCAAGTACAGGGCTATGATAAAGCAAGAGCAGACAAGGAGCAAGGATGGGCCAAAGACCAGCTCAAGGGGAGAAAGAGGAGAAACAGCCTAAGTACAAATCGACGAGAATCACTAAGTGATTCTCGCCGATTCGGCGAGAATCACTAGTGATTCTCGCTGAGTCGTCGAGAATCACTAGCTGATTCTCGCCGGTTGAAGCCGGCAGCTTCGTCACAGACAGGGAAATTTTCTAAGGCAGAATCGTCGAGAATTACTTATGATTCTCGCCGATTCGTCGAGAATGACCTTGCATTCTCGACGATTCGGTGAGAATCAAAAGTGACTCCCGCCGATTCTCCCCGGCTTCTGTATCTGTGCAGTCAGATTTCGGCTAAGTAGAAGTCGGCGAGAATCATAAGTGATTCTCGCCGATTCGGCGAGAATCACCTATGATTCTCGCCGAATTTGACTTGGCAATTTTTCTGAAAGTTCTGGACCGGTCCAAGTTACCTGCAGCTGTTTGAACCGGACTTTGGTCCTTACCTTGGTGGGACCCACAACGGTCATCTTCTTGACCTAGGGTATAAATACGATACATTGTGAACAGTAAAAGAGACGGATATACGGTATTTCAAAAAGAACGAGCGGCCGACGACATACCCTAATCTCGCGATCTTGCTCCGCCGGTCATCTCCGTCGCTCGCACGGTTGTCGCCGCTGCTGATCTCAGGGTCTTCCAGATCTCCGGCGACAGAAGCTTAGGCTAGCATAGCGTCTCACGCGTCTAACGAGAGATCCCTTGTCTCTTGATTCGTTGATCGGGAAAATCTTTCCCCTTCCGAATCGATCGAGACGATCGATCCTTGTGTGACCGTTGGTAGATCTTGCTCCCTTTGCTACGAAGTCTGAATCAAGTTGGCACTGCTGCTGCTCTTCGTCGCCGCTGCTGATTCCGAGAACGTTGCCGCCGCCTCAAGCCGCCGCCGGTCTCGGGAAAGATTCACTCCAAGTGAGATCTAGGGTTGTGCACTCTTCGTTGACTTCAAGAGCACGTCGTCAAACGAAGAGGGTCACCTTCTCTCCAAACGTTGTTTGTATTTCTTACAAGCTAGTTTTTAATTTCTTTGTAACGGACCGATTGGTCCCTAGTTGTAAGGGTTGGGTGCAACCCGGACTGTGGGAGTGTTGACTCCTACGTGTGGAAGGGTTCCTTCCATGAGTGCAAGGATTGGATTTCAATCCTGTTGGTGAAGTGACTGAGTCGTCCCGTGTTGGGAGATAGGTCGAAGGGGGAAAGTGGACGTACCCAAATCGAGGAACCACTATAAATTGTCTGTGTATTTTCTGTGCTTGGTTGTTTTGTTTTCTTGTGCAGGTAAAATCATAATTCCGCAAATACGCGACAGAGACACCTATTCCCCCCCCCATAGGTGAAGATAGTTAACACTAGGTGAACTTTCAAGTGGTATCAGAGGGAGGTTGCTCATCAAAAAGGTTCACACCTTGAGTAGAATCCTGCCCCCAGTGTCAAGAAGCAGACATATATCCTCCATGGACGGACTCAAGCACTCCGGCAAAATCCCAGTATGCACCAGACTGAACTTTCCTATCTGGAAGGAAAGAATCAGATTCTACATGGAAGCGGTCGACCCTCGGCTCTTCATGATAGTGGAGGAGGGACCTTACATTCCCACTAAGGCCTCCACCATTGATCCTACCAGGAAAGTACCCAAGCAACTTTCGGAAATGGACAAGGACGAAATGGTGCTGTTCGGACTCGACAAGAAAGCTCAGAACATCCTGGTGAGCGCAGTTGATGACTCTATGATGCAGAACTTCAGTAATTGCAGGACAGCCAAGGATCTCTGGAGCTGTCTGATTGTCTTAATGGAGGGCACAGATGAAGTGAGGGACGATCGGAGATCCCTCCTCAATCAGAAATATGAGGCCTTCAGACAAGGGCCGAAGGAGGAGATCGGAGTCACCTTCGAAAACTTCCTCAAGATCGTCAATGCACTCAAAGGATATGGAAGAGTGTTCACTGACGGTGAACTCAATGATAAATTCCTTAGGTCCCTCACTAAGGAATGGGACACAAAGATCTGCGCCATCCGCGAGTTTGGCAGACTTGCGGAAACCGACCCTCAGATTCTGTTCAGGAAGCTCATGTCCTATGAGCTTCAGTTGAACACAAGGAAGGCTGAAGAGGAAGCAGAGAAAGCCGCGGCCAAGGAAAAGACGGTGGCCCTGAAAGCCATTCACTCCAGAAAGGGTAAGGGTGTCGCCTCCTCCCGGGCATGGAAGAGGGATGAAGAGGAAGACTCTGAGCCAAGCTCCTCCGGATCAGAGTTATCTGAGGAAGATTTATCCCTTATCACAAGGGAATTCAAGAAGTTCCTCAAGCTGAGGAATCAGAGAAAGAGAACCGGCTCCTCCTCAAGGGATCAGAAGAAGAACTATTCCTCTGACAGGTATGTTTCCAAACCGAATAAACACCGCTCTTCTGACATTATATGTTTTGGTTGCAACAAGCCAGGACACGTCGTGGCCGACTGCCATCAAGGCAAGAGGGAAAAGGGAAAGGGAGAGGAGCACAGGTCCTCAAGAGACAGGAAGAAGGAGAGGAGTTACATCGCAAAGAAGCCAAAGACGCTGAGTGAATCTGACACGTCAGACACCAGCGATGATGAGGAGGCCTACTTTGGGCTAATGGGTCGCTCTGACTCAGAAGGAGATTGCCCCCCCCATTTACGGGGAAGGTAAAATATCACACCCCTCTCTCCAACTCTGACTCTGATCCTGAGTCTCAAGATGATGATGCTGAGGATAGCTCTTCTGCCCGTGAAGCTGAGCTTCTCGATAAGTATGAGCTTCTGCTCAATACTTTTCTGGAATGTCGAAAGAGAATGAAGGCTGCGAAGAAGGAAGTAAAATCCCTTAAAAGTGAAAGTGTATCCCTGAGGGAAGAGATCACCAGTTTGATCTCTCTCCGACAGGAGCACTTGGAACTAACTTCAAAGCATTCAGAGTCTCTTAAGCTCCTTGATCTCAAGCAGGAAGAAGTCGACAAGTTGGAAGAACTACTTGCGGTAGAAAGGAAGATCGTCAAGAGCTTCTCTATGCCAAAAACTGTTCTCCCATTAGTTGATACCTTCTCTGCTCAGGCCAAAGGAGCTGGCTTGGGGCATGTAGGTGTGTCCAGTTCCTCGTCCAGGAGAAACAGGAACAGGAGAAAGAATAAGGCTGCCAAGAAAGCCTCTGCTGATGAGAAAGGAAAGGCCCCACTCAGTCCTGTTGAGTTCAGAAAGCCTAGCTTTCCCTGTAACCAACATGACTTTGAGTCAACATATGGGCATCACTTCAGGCCCTCGGTTGCAAAGCCGAAGAGCCGATATGATGGGTGGACCTTTCCCCGTAACTTCAGTGAGAGTGTCTTCAAGGCACCCTATGAGGAAATCCACTTGGGAAATTATGGTCAATTCTCTAGCGGCCATAATAGGAAGCTGGCACCTAAGGCCAAACATGTTACACTGAAAAGCCAAGAGGTGAAGAAGTCATGTGACTGTGGTCATCATGTTGCCTCCACCTCCAGGTCTTCGGCCCCAGTTGGACCCCACGTTTCAAGGGTAAAGCAGGCGTCCAAGAGGAAGTATAACAGGTTTGACTGCTGGTGCTGTGGCAAAATTGGTCACTTTGCCATGGATTGTTGGTTTAATCCAAGGTATAACGAGACTCCTTATGTTAGCAATGCGAGGCCGACCACTCGTAGAGTTAACCAATCGAGGGGGAGTATGCTAACAAGGAATCTAAGACCCAAGTTTGATTGGGTTCCTAAGGCAAATTAATTCTGTTTTGCAGGGATGTCCAAAGGCCAACAAAACTCCTATTTGGTATTTGGACAGTGGATGCTCCCGTCATATGACTGGGACAAGAAGCCTGCTGCGGGAGTACACCCCAGTCGAGAATGGACCCAAAGTCATCTTTGGGGGATCTGATCGGGGAGTCACCAGAGGTTACGGTATGATTTCCAACGGTATACTCTCTATCTCTGACGTAGCTTATGTTGAAGGGTTAAATCATAACCTGATCAGCGTAAGCCAGTTATGTGATAAAGGGTATGACGTTAAGTTCTGCAAGGATAAATGCCTGATAATATCATGTGACTCTTCGGAGACCGTATTAACAGGCATTAGGAGCAAAAATATTTTCTGTTTAGACTTTCTTAGTTTAGACTCTTCTACCCCTGTATGCCTAGTAGCAAAAGGCAGTGCATCTCTTTGCGAACAATGGCACAAGAGATTGGCACACATTAATTACAAGATAATTAATATGCTATTTTCAAAAGACTTAGTAAGGGATGCTCCCATTATTAAGTGCATTAGAGATAGTCCATGTCCTGCATGTCAAATGGGCAAGCAGACTCGGGCTACCTTTAAGAGCATCCCAGACAAAGATTCCTCCAGATGTCTTTACCTTCTGCACATGGACCTGTTTGGTCCTATGCAAGTTCATAGCTTAGGAGGGAAGTCATACACGCTAGTGATTGTAGATGATCACTCTCGGTTTACGTGGGTGTTCTTCTTAAAACGCAAGTCGGATACGTTTGACATCTTCACTAATTTTGTCAAGCAGATACAGAACGAACTTACCTGCTCGGTGGTCAAAATCAGAAGTGACCACGGAACAGAGTTTGAGTCTGGGGCTATGACAGAGTTCTGTGAAGAACTTGGTATCTTTCATGAATTCTCCTCCCCTCGCACTCCTTAACAGAACGGAGTGGCGGAGAGGAGAAATAGAACACTCATTGAGGCAAGCACGACAATGTTGAATGACGCTTCTCTCCCAGAATACTTCTGGGCCGAGGCTGTCAATACGGCTTGTCATATACAAAACCGGGCATTGATTAACAAAAGCCATCGTAAGACTCCCTATGAGCTACTGAAAGGCAAGAAACCAACCATGTCCTACCTGAGGATCTTTGGCTGCAAATGTTATGTACTGAATAATGGGAAGTACCCGCGTACTAAGTTCGGTGAAAAATGCTTCGAAGGCATATTTATGGGTTATAGTAGCCGCAGCCGGGCTTATAGAGTTTTCAACAAGAAAACCCTAGTGGTAGAGGAGTCAATCAATGTTGTATTTGATGAAGGAAGTTTGCTTAATGGCAAGACTTCTAGTCTTCTTCCTGAAGATGCAGGTGACAGACTCGAAAGGTTGCAACTGGATGAGCCCGAGAAAGATGCACCTCCAACATACGTCAAGGTATCCACTTCTACGCAGATCGGAGAAGCTGAAAATCAAAATGGAGCAACTCCTTTAGAAGAAGGCGATGTCCAAGAAGTAGTCGACGCTCCTGACGCCAGACTTCTACAGCTCAGACACATGCGGGATCATCCCAGAGATCAGATCATCAGAGATCCTCGTGACGGAGTCAGAACTCGCCGAGGTACTATTAACGAGATTCTGCATCTTAGTTTCCTGTCACAGGTTGAGCCAAAGAAGTTCGACGAGGCAAACAAAGATGCTGCATGGATTTTGGCCATGCAAGATGAATTGCATCAGTTCGAAAGATGCAACGTTTGGACGCTTGTGCCCAGACCTCACAAGCAAAATGTGATTGGCACCAAGTGGATCTTCAGGAACAAACTGAATGAACATGGTGTCATCATAAAGAACAAGGCCAGGCTAGTGGCTCAAGGTTACCGTCAGGAAGAGGGGATTGATTTTGACCAGACGTTTGCACCAGTAGCACGGCTCGAAGCTATCCGGCTATTCCTAGCTTATGCCTCCCACAAAGGATTCACAGTTTATCAGATGGACGTGAAATCAGCTTTCTTGAATGGAGAGTTGAAAGAGGAAGTATACGTCGCTCAACCTCCAGGTTTTGTCAATCCTACTTATCCTAGTCATGTATATTTTCTTAATAAAGCACTATATGGCTTAAAACAAGCTCCTCGAGCTTGGTATGAGACATTGTCTAGTTTTCTCCTTGAGAACAAATTCTCTCGAGGAAAAATAGACAAGACATTGTTTCTCAGGGAAGTCAAAGGCAAGATTTTGCTAGTGCAAATCTATGTTGACGACATTATATTTGGCTCCACGGACAACAATCTTTGCAAAAAGTTTTCCAAACTCATGCAAGGAAAGTTTGAAATGAGCAGTATGGGGGAGCTGAAGTACTTCTTGGGACTTCAAGTGAAACAGTCTGAGGATGGAATCTTCATCTCTCAGACAAAGTTCACAAATGAACTCCTCAAGAAATTCGGAATGGAGAATGCAAACTCTATGAGGACTCCAATGGGATCCACTATGTCTCTGGATAAGGATGAGAAAGGTAAACCTTTCGATGAAACCAAATACAGAAGCATCATTGGATCCCTGCTCTACCTTACTGCCAGTAGACCAGATATCATGTTCTCCACATGTGTTTGTGCCAGATATCAGGTGAACACTAAGGAATCTCACTATGTCACTGCAAAGCGAATTCTTAGATACCTTAAAGGTACTCCAAATCTTGGCTTGTGGTACCCGAGAAACAATGATGTCGAGCTAATAGGTTTTTCAGATGCTGATTTTGCAGGGAGTAAGGATGACAGAAAAAGCACTTCCGGGACGTGCCAATTCCTCGGAAGAAGGCTTATCTCCTAGAACAGCAAGAAGCAAAATTGTGTCGCAACCTCCACAGCAGAGTCAGAATACATCTCGGCAGGGAGCTGTTGCGCACAACTCCTATGGATAAGGAACCAGTTAGCAGACTATGATCTTCAGTTCAAGGAAGTACCCATGTACTGCGACTCCTCAAGTGCAATTGCCATCGCAAACAATCCAGTATCGTATAGCAGAACAAAGCATATTGAAGTGCGCTACCACTTCATTCGGGAGCACGTGGAGAACAAGGACATCTCTCTCTGCTATGTCCCCACGGACAAGCAGATTGCAGATATTTTCACAAAGCCCTTAGACGAGGCCAAGTTCAGTCTCTTCAAAACTGAATTGGGGATGCTCAACTATGAAGAATAAAGCCTCCAGACGCTCCTGGCTCGTGCCTCTAGGGGGAGCATCTGCCAGCTTTTCAAGTGACAACATAAGTGCACGAACTGAGGGGGAGCATGGTGTCCGGTGCACCAGACCCAAATTTGCAGAAGCCGAAAAGGGGGAGATTACCCTCTCGGCTAAGGCTAAGGTAGCTCAATGCTCTCGTTTGCTCTCAAGTAACGGGTAATGTTTATCCCTATCACCTCATTTTTAAGCTTCGGTTTTTCATTCCTATATGCTCTATTCACCTTAGCTTGTAGGGTTTAGGCTTCTTCAAATAGGGGGAGATTGTTGGGTATTGCATCCACAATGTACCTGATTTGAAGAAGCCCCTGTGCAAGCCAAGGTAAATAGACAATGTATTTGATGAAATATTTCTAGTTGTACTTGCAGATATTCCATGCTAAGTACACACCAATGTCAGGGTACAGTGGGTCAATATACACGGGTCTGTGCAACGTAATCCCTCGTTGAGCAGATCAGTGTGTTGGCCTACGTGTACTCTCTCTATTGGGGTGTACTTAATTTCAAGTACAGGGCTATGATAAAGCAAGAGCAGACAAGGAGCAAGGATGGGCCAAAGACCAGCTCAAGGGGAGAAAGAGGAGAAACAGCCTAAGTACAAATCGACGAGAATCACTAAGTGATTCTCGCCGATTCGGCGAGAATCACTAGTGATTCTCGCCGAGTCGTCGAGAATCACTAGCTGATTCTCGCCGGTTGAAGCCGGCAGCTTCGTCACAGACAGGGAAATTTTCTAAGGCAGAATCGTCGAGAATTACTTATGATTCTCGCCGATTCGTCGAGAATGACCTTGCATTCTCGACGATTCGGTGAGAATCAAAAGTGACTCCCGCCGATTCTCCCCGGCTTCTGTATCTGTGCAGTCAGATTTCGGCTAAGTAGAAGTCGGCGAGAATCATAAGTGATTCTCGCCGATTCGGCGAGAATCACCTATGATTCTCGCCGAATTTGACTTGGCAATTTTTCTGAAAGCTCTGGACCGGTCCAAGTTACCTGCAGCTGTTTGAACCGGACTTTGGTCCTTACCTTGGTGGGACCCACAACGGTCATCTTCTTGACCTAGGGTATAAATACGATACATTGTGAACAGTAAAAGAGACGGATATACGGTATTTCAAAAAGAACGAGCGGCCGACGACATACCCTAATCTCGCGATCTTGCTCCGCCGGTCATCTCCGCCGCTCGCACGGTTGTCGCCGCTGCTGATCTCAGGGTCTTCCAGATCTCCGGCAACAGAAGCTTAGGCTAGCATAGCGTCTCACGCGTCTAACGAGAGATCCCTTGTCTCTTGATTCGTTGATCGGGAAAATCTTTCCCCTTCCGAATCGATCGAGACGATCGATCCTTGTGTGACCGTTGGTAGATCTTGCTCCCTTTGCTACGAAGTCTGAATCAAGTTGGCACTGCTGCTGCTCTTCGTCGCCGCTGCTGATTCCGAGAACGTTGCCGCCGCCTCAAGCCGCCGCCGGTCTCGGGAAAGATTCACTCCAAGTGAGATCTAGGGCTGTGCACTCTTCGTTGACTTCAAGAGCACGTCGTCAAACGAAGAGGGTCACCTTCTCTCCAAACGTTGTTTGTATTTCTTACAAGCTAGTTTTTAATTTCTTTGTAACGGACCGATTGGTCCCTAGTTGTAAGGGTTGGGTGCAACCCGGACTGTGGGAGTGTTGACTCCTACGTGTGGAAGGGTTCCTTCCGTGAGTGCAAGGATTGGATTTCAATCCTGTTGGTGAAGTGACTGAGTCGTCCCGTGTTGGGAGATAGGTCGAAGGGGGAAAGTGGACGTACCCAAATCGGGGAACCACTATAAATTGTCTGTGTATTTTCTGTGCTTGGTTGTTTTGTTTTCTTGTGCAGGTAAAATCATAATTCCGCAAATACGCGACAGAGACACCTATTCCCCCCCCCATAGGTGAAGATAGTTAACACTAGGTGAACTTTCATATCAAATGACCTTAAGGCCTTACACAATATAAGTCCAAATATAAAAAGTGCCAAGCACCCCTAGGCTACCTCGGCATGCAAGCCGGACATAGTCAAACAACAACATCAAAACAAGGAAGAGAAAATAGTCAAGCACAGCAACACTTCATGAGGCTTAGGGCTTTTCGCCCAGCGCGCTAGCTCCTGCATGCGATCCTTGCCCTGTAAGGATTTGAAGTAACGTGGGTCAGCAAAGGCTGACCTCTACTGTGTAACAAACACATCTCCTCCCGGCCGTCCCTAACGGACCCCGGGGTACCACTCCACCTGCAAGTTAGCACTTCGTATACCAAAAGAGTATATATAATAAAGCGGTAAAACAGGCTTGGATGTCCCATACAGCATGCATGTTCTCTATGTTTTGTACAAAGTGAAAGGGGCCTACTATGCAACATGGATACTACCCGGGTTTCACCCAAGGCACCCTAGCTCGTATGCATCTAGCACAATATCAAACACTGGGTACTTCCGTTTCCCCATTGGCTTAAAGCCGCAAACACAAGGGAACCACCATGTCCCTAACGACACACACGCCGTCACACGGAACCTCGTAAAGGCCCCACCCGCACAAGGGTCATATACCCCGGGCTTGCCCGCACATTCTGACTTCGCACGTCAGGGTTCCGTCTCACACTGACCGATTCTAAGAAGCCTTGCTGGACCCCACCCGCTCATAGCAACATTGCCCGGGCTTGCCCTCCGCTCGACATTCTCGTCAGTCTCACACAAGGGACTAGTCTCGCCGGGACACTTTCCCCACATGACTTGCGCGTCACGGGATAGCCAGCCGACCACGGAGACATAGCCGCGCCTTTGCAAAGCACAAACAAAGGTTTCCCCACCCCAATCACCATTCGCACCGTATCTTTCCCGTGCTCCAAGGAAACCATCTACCGCAAGAAGCAGAGCTAACCTTGTCCGGTTCCGACTACGAGTACTCACTCAATTAAAAGGGGGAAAACTCATACACACAACGGCGTATTGCCGCAACGGATTTCTACCGAATCCTCACATCTCGCTGTGCAACATCACCTGGTCGGAGTAACGGTCGCGACCACGGCTTCACCCACAATGCCTAATCCGCTAACGGAGCAGATCTCTAATGCAAAGCATGCCGGGATGAACATACTCAACCCGGAGGTTCCTCTTGAACCTAGGATACACGAATCCCTCTCATTTGAGAGATTCGGTGCTCAAAATACAAAAGGAAGGGGATGTTATTCATGCATCCTAAATCCTAAAAAAACCGAGAGGAGAAGTGTCGTTACCTTCCGTCCCCTCTTCCTAGCCATGAAGAAGATTTGCTCGGTTGAAAACCACCGCAATGCTCCCACCTTCGCGGATCTGAACTCCGCTCGCGAAACGGACCTCCGAAGCTTCGCCGATGGCCGGATCTTGGCCTTCTTCCTCCTCCTTGCTCTCCCTTCTCTCTAGAATCAAGAGAGATAAAGATAGGAGAAAAGTGAGGGTTTCAAACCCTATTCCCGAGTTTAATCCCTCAGATCTAGCCCCCAGCCGTTGGATCTCATATCAAAGAAACAGACGGCCACGATTCGGCCTAAAATCACAAAATCTGGGACGAACACGGGTTGCAACATGGCCGTGTGCATGGCCGTGTTAGCCATTCGCCGTCTCGACCGATTCGAAAACCAGCACACGGCCTTTGACATGACTTCTGACATGGCCGTGTCGCCGTTGACACGCCCGTGTCGAGGCCCGTGTCACTCCCCCTACCGACCAACATTCCCAGTCAGAGAAGGACACGGCCACAGACACGGCTAAAGACACGGCCTTCGACATGCCCGTATCAGCCCCGACACGGCCGTGTCGTGACCCATGTCACGCCTAGCAGAATATATCCTGCAAACAGCCCGAGAAGGACACGGCCAGGGACACGCCCGTGTCCAAGGCCGTGTGCCTTCTCGCCGATTGTCGATCAACACGGCTCGATGACCCAGGCGCAACACGGCTCGACGACCCAGGCGCAACACAGCTTGTGACACGGCCGTGTGCCTACCCCCAAAACCCAAACTTGGCCAAAACGACGCCGTCGATTCCTCTTCCAAGTTTTGGGGTGTTACAATTCTCCCCCCCCCCCTTCAAAGAATTTCGTCCCGAAATTTAAAACATGGAAAGTACACAAATTCTAAACGGTACCTAAGGAGAAAAGCTCGGGGTACTCCTCCAGCATGGCCTGCTCTCGCTCCCATAAGAGTTCCTCGCAGCCACAGTTGTCCCAACGGACCTTTACGAGTATGACTTCCTTGTTCCGCAATTGCCGAACCTCTGAATCTTCTATCCTGATTGGACGAACTCGCGTCCTCAAGTCTTCCTCTACCGGCACCGCCGTCGGCTCAATCACCACGCTGGCTTCTAACAAAGCTTTCCTCAAAACGGAGACGTGAAAAACGTCATGCAATCCACTTAGCTCTGTGGACAACGCCAACCGGTACGCTACCTCTCCCACTCGCTCGATGACCTTGAATGGTCCCAAAAATCTCGGACTCAGCTTCTTGAGTCGGCGAATTCGCGAAACGCCTTTGAACAACTTGATCTTAAGATACACCCAGTCACCCACAACGAATTCCACATGCCTGTGGCGAGCATTGAAATACTTCGACTGCCGATCTTGAGCTACCTTCATGCGCTCTTGGATGGTCTGCACTAGCTCACTAGCATCGGCTACCACTTCTTTCCCCAAAAGCTTGGTGTCTCCCGCCTCTGTCCAAGACATCGGTGTTCGACACCGCCTCCCATACAGAGCTTCGTATGGCGCCATCTTGATACTAGCTTGGTAACTATTGTTATAAGCAAACTCCACCATGAAGAGGTGATCCTCCCACTTCTTGTCGAAGTCGAGAGTACACATCCTTAGCATATCTTCCAAAATACGGTTCGTTCTCTCAGTTTGCCCATCGGTTTGAGGATGAAAGGCCATACTGAACTTGAGTTTTGTGCCCAAGCTCTTCTGCACCAACCGCCAATCCTTAGACGTGAAACGTCCATCCCGGTCGCTGACTATACTCTTCGGAATCCCATGAAGTCGTACAATATTGCGGACGTACAACTCCACCAACTTTTCCACACCATCCTCCTTCCGGTTTGGGATGAAATGTGCCACTTTGGTCAAGCGGTCCACAATCACCCAAATGGCATCATTACCCTGCTGCGATCTAGGCAACCCATGCACAAAATCCATGGAGATGTCATCAAATTTCCATTCGGGGATTGGAAGAGGCTTCAAGAACCTGCCCGGCTTCTGACACTCGGCCTTCACCAAGGCACATGTTTGGCACCGACTCACACACAAAGCTACGTCCCGCTTCATCCCAGGCCACCAATAGGACTTCTTCAAATCCAAGTACATCTTTGTACTACCCGGGTGAATGGAGTACTTAGTGAAGTGGGCCTCAAACATCAACTCCTCGCGGAGCTTGCCGAACTGCGGTACACAAATCCTTCCGCCCTTCCTCAGAATCCCATCAACCATCTCCCAGGCGGTACCCTCGCCCTTTAGAGCTTCCTCCACGAAAGGTTGGAACTCCGCATCGACACGGGTCGCTTCCCGAATACGATCGCATAAGTCACTCTGCATCTCAATCCAATTTAGTTGAGCCACGCTAGACTCGCCTCTTGCCACACATTCCAAACCAAGGGACTCCCAGTCCCGCCTTAACCGCTCATCATGAGCTTCAATCCAATTTCCTTGCCCCGAGTATTTCCTACTCAAAGCATCTGCCACCACATTGGATTTCCCTGGCGTATACTGAATCGCCACCTCGTAGTCCCCAAGGAACTCGACCCACCTGCGCTGCCGCATATTTAGGTCCTTCTGATCTAGGAGATACTTCAGACTCTTGTGGTCCGTGAAGATCTCCACCTTTGCACCATAAACGTAGTGCCTCCACAACTTCAAAGCGAAAATTACCGCCGCCAACTCCAAATCATGGACGGGGTAATTTCTTTCATGAGGCTTCAGCTGCCTCGACCCAAAAGCTATCACGCTACCATGTTGCACCAACACGCACCCTAAACCGCATCCGGATGCGTCGCTGAAAATCTGGAACCCTTCGGTCCCCTTTGGTAGACTTAGGATCGACGCCGTCATTAGCCTCTCCTTCAGGGTTTCAAATGCCTGATTGCACTCTTGAGTCCATACAAACTTCTGATCTTTGCAAGTTAGTGAAGTGAGGGGTAGAGCTATCCGCGAAAAGTTTTCCACAAACCTTCGGTAGTACCCGGCTAGTCCAAGAAAACTCCGGACTTCCGCCACGGTCCTCAAAACTGGCCACTCCCTGATGGCTTCTACTTTCGTTGGATCCACTGCCACCCTGTCCCCACTGATTACATGGCCCAAAAACGCCACCTTCTCCAACCAAAACTCGCATTTCGAGAACTTCGCATAGAGCTGGTTCTCTCTCAACACTTGTAATACTATCCGCAAGTGCGACTCGTGCTCCGCTTCCGACTTGGAATACACCAATATGTCATCGATAAAGACGACTACGAACCAGTCCAAATATTCGCGAAACACTCGGTTCATCAATTCCATGAACACGGACGGCGCGTTCGTCAGCCCGAACGGCATCACCGAGAACTCAAAATGACCATACCTCGTACCAAACACGGTCTTGGGTATGTCTTCGTCACGAATCCGCAACTGATAATATCCAGACTTCAAGTCCAACTTGGAGTACACCACCGACCCCACCAACTGGTCGAAGAGATCGTCTATCCGAGGAATCAGATACTTATTCTTGACAATCAATTTGTTCAACTCTCGGTAGTCTATGTACAGACGCATACTACCGTCCTTCTTCTTTACAAATAACACCGGCGCACTCCACGGTGAAGAGCTGGGTCTGATATACCCTTGCTCCAAAAGCTCCTGCAACTGAACCTTGAGCTCGGCCAACTCCTTTGGTGCCATCCTAAAGGGTGGACATGACACCGGTCTAGCCTCGGGCACTAGCTCGATGGAGAAATCAATCTCCCGCCGAGGAGGTGCTCCCGGTAGCTCCTCAGGAAAAACATCTCCAAACTCCGCCACCACGGGCACTTCTCCAAGAGACAGCCCGGAAAGGCTAACCTCCAACAACGCTACTAGAGCTACACCCCCTGGTTATCAACTCGCACTAGTTGAAGTTCCGAAACTAGGGAACAGGCCACTCCATGTAGGCCCTCAAACTTGACTTTCGCTTGCCCCACGCCCCTCAGGGTTACCACCTTGGACAAACAGTCGATACTGGCACGCTGCTCCGCTAGGCAATCCATCCCCAAAATCACATCGAACTCGGACAACGGCAAGATCGCCGCTACCAATATGAAGTCAACTCCCTCAAGACTCCAACAAATCCGCCCTTTAGCCCTGGTTGTCATAGACGACCCATTGGGCATGCGCACTTTCAACTCTGAGTCCGTTGCGAAGGACTCAACTCCAATCCTCCGGGTGAAACTTTCTGCAAGGAAGGAGTGCGACGCTGTAACGCCCCCGATTTTTCTGCGTTTATTTTTATTCTCATTTGGCGTTACGATGACGTGTTTCCGTGGCTTGTGCCATTTGTGGAGTGTGGTTTAGCTCCTTAGAACTGAGTGCCCTATTCTGTAGCCTGTTGACAAGATCTCCCTAGCAAGCCGAGTCGTTTTGGGTGACCCGGTGTGGCCTCTCGGGGGGATGTTGGTGTCTGGCTTTATTTGGGTATAACGCGAGTTCTGTTCGTTGAAAGTTAAATTCGACTTCGCCGTTGTGTTCGTAGCGTGGGTATTTAGCTACGGTGCGAATTTCGTCGAATTCCGAGGTAGTTCGGTTTTCGCGTCGTTTTGGTGCTTTATGTAATTTTGTAATAAAATATATTATTATATAGTTATATATATCTATATATAGAATAGAAAAAGGCCCGATCATCATCTTCTTCATGTTAATAACCGCCGCCCTGTACGAGAGGAAACGGAGAAACCGCCGAGCCTTGCCTTCCACCGCCGATTCCCGGAGCATTTGTGGACGGAATTCGATTCCGAGAGTGGATTCGGATTGCTCTCGTCGAGACCTTCATTCCTACGGTAAGAAATTCGATTTTCGTGGAGCTTTAGGGGGATTGGAATTTTTGGTTTTTGAGGTTTCCGCCATTAAAGTTCGGATTTGCTTGTTAGGTGAGTTTTTGGTGCTGCTCTTTCTAGTGCAGCGTGAAGAGGAGGGAAAGCCGACCAAGCTTCGCCGGAAATCGAGGCAAGTGGTGTTCTTGCCCTTGCCAAGTTGTTTTCTTTTGTTTAAAGCCTATTGTTTCTATCGTTTTATCTCCTATTTTTTCTGTCTCGAATGATTAGCCATAGTTTGAATGGTAGTGGCGCGCGTCGTTGGTAGTTTCCTACTGCTACTGTAGTTGCGTGGGTCGTGTGCGCGTTCCGGTGTCATCCGGGAAATCCCAACGGTACAGGTTACCCGCGCACGGTCATCAACCGTTAGGGCGCACGACCACTGGTCGTGTGCCTCTGTTCGTGCGCGGCTGTCTTTTTATTTTCCAAAGTTCTGTCTCGGCAATCGCACGAGCGCTGACAACAGTGCGCACGACAAGTGGTCGTGCGACACTGATCGTGCGCAGTTGCTAGGTTTTCTGTCAGGTTTCCCTGGTTCACTTCGCACGACCATCAACCAATGACCGTGCACGACCACTGATCGTGCGCCACCGATCGTGCGCTTTGAATATTTCCTTTCGCTCCGTATTTAGCTGGCGTCGATACGCGGGATAGGTGGGCATGAGTGTTTTGTGTAGTGTTAAGGTAGTAAGGTAAGAGTTATTGTTGTGATAGTTCGCCTTGCGTGGCACGTTGAGTGGGTGAAGCTCACTCAATGCGGTGTCGAGAGGACCCAGCGCCACGTCGTGTTGAGTCATTTCAACACTTTCTTTTTCTCTTTCCTCGATTTACGTTCCCGAGTGAATTCCTTGTTTATATTTGTAATTTCCTTGTCGGTCATGTTTCTCTTTCCTAATGGCCGAATCGTGGGTCGTGGGTAGTAGTGGTGGTTTGTAGCTCTTTATGGGGGTGGAGTTGTGTAATTTAGCCAAGGCCACTCGTGTTTTTCTTGCTCCAGGTACGGGCTGGGCATGTGTGGGTGGAAGGTCCCTTGTGCTTTCACGTGTAGACCCTCGAGCTTGTTGACTTGGACATGGTGGATGGGGGGACTGAGTTTGCCTCCAATCCGGTTCCTCGTTGTTTGATTTTTCTACTACCACCTCCCACAGTTTAGGGTGTTAGAAGTTTCTTCCTTGGTAGTTTGCAGCACTTTGGGCTCTTGGTAGCCTAGTAGGCCCTGCATGATGTTGTTCCTGGGCTGGGTTGTTGTTGTTTCCTCGCACGTAGTGCTTTTCTTGTTGTCCTGTTTTGGGCAGTTGTGACTCTTTCTACTGCATGTTTTACAGGTACTTTTCCCTTTTGGTTGACTCTTTCATGCAGTTTTACTTTGTTTAGCTTGCTGAGGTATTCTGTTTTCTTTTGGAATACCCCAGGTTCTGAGCCGTAGCCAGTTGGGTGGCTAGTTTGCAGTGGTGGTGTTGGTGGTCTCTTGGACCTTGGTGTTCCGTTTGTCGTGTTGGTGAGGTAGTTTTTCAGTACTTTCTTATAGACATACATATATGCCAATGGGTTCGTGTCAGGTTGTTGGCGCTCACTGGTAGTTTTTTACCTTTGTACTGGATATATTTACTTATGCTGCTACCGTTTTCTGGAGATAGTCTACTTGCTCTGAGAATGTTTTATGCTAGGTTGCTAGTTATTTTTAAACTATAATTATTATTATAAATAAAGCTCATGATCAGCATGTTTTATAAGACGTATTCACTATTTTCCAAATCACGTATAAAGACCGTTTTCTTATATATTATATAAATTAAATGTAGGGTCTTGCCTAGCATGAGTGGTTCTCTTGGGACCCTTATGTGCTCTTTAGGATGTCAAACCTAAATAAAGTATTTTTCCGCAGCGTATAAATATAGTTTTTCTTTTGTGGACTAGGTGATCCACTGAGCCGAGGGATACAGTCTCTAAAATATAACTGATTTTCTAATCATTAATCACATGATTTTCTTTCATTAAGTTGGTAGTTGGTTTTGCCTGAGCGTCAGCAGTTATACCCTGCTTGACGTGGCATCATGACGCGTGTTTTCTCTTACTCTGATAATTCTTAATTCGGAGAAAATGCGGGTTGTGATAGTTGGTATCAGAGGGAGGTTGCTTGACAAGTTAGTTGAGCAACCTTCCTTTGTTTGCTTTTTAGTAGTTCAGCATCATGTCATTCACACATCGATATGTCATCAGCACGTCTTGGCAAAAGCACGAACACTACACTCATAGCATAACATGAAGTATACGGGGCATATTATGTAGTATGGGATGCATAATATGTGTTCGTATATGGATCCACCATAGGGGCAATATGTGAGGGTTATGTAGTATGGGATGCATAACCTCACCACATAGCTGCGACTAGCACGTTTTCTTTTTCGTTGCATGAGAATGTTATGTAGTATGGGATGCATAACATTTTCATGTGTACGCCGCTCATAACATGCGTTAGGGCCTTTTTTTAGAATGCATAACACAATCATGCATAACATATCATTGCATAAGCACAACGTGTCAAGCTAAAGATTTGCAGGATGACATATGTACACACATAAGTTTTCAAATTAATATAAAAGTCATGCATTCCCGAGTGGTTAACCATCCTAGGTTAGGGCATAACATCTAACTTTTGTTAAAAAGATAAACTCTCAGAGCAAGTTTAGCAGCTTTAAGTCTATATCTATATATGTATTGTCTGTACTTGTATTTGGTTCTAGACGTTGTATTAGGGTCTAATTTGTGTTGTTATGATTTTAGAATGGCTAGGCGTCCTGCGACTCGATCGACTCCCCTGTCTGAGGGTGAGTCATCTGGGGCTCAGAACGATGCGGTGATCGAGAGTCTGCGTCTGAGTAGCGAAGCTATGGGCAGGCAGTTGGAGGAGGTACAAGCCCAGATTCAGTCTTTGGTGGCTGTCGTGGCAGGTCAGACTCAGGGTGTGCAAGTCCCTGCGGGGGGGTTAGCTGTTCCTCCTCCTCCTGCACCCTTGAGACCTCCAGTGGTGGTGCCAGCAGAGATGGCCTTCATCTCGTAGTTTCAGAGGCTGAGTCCTCCCACTTATGATGGGAAGGCAGATTTCATGGTGATAGATGACTGGCTGATCTCCATGGAGGAGATGTTCTCGTACTCAGGGATTGCGGATGATCAGAGGGTGATGATAGCCGCCTATCAGCTTAAAGGTTTGGCTAAGAGTTGGTGGCTGAGAGAGAAGGAGAGCTTGGTAGCCGGATGCTCTTGGGAGGTGTTCAAGGAGATGCTGTTGAGGAAGTTCTTACCCTCGGTCGAGCGTGACCGCCTCATGAACGACTTCCTCCATCTGAAGCAAAGGCAACTCACGGTGGGTGAGTATGAGATAGAGTTCAGCAAGTTGAGCCGTTTTGCCCCGGGATTGGTCAGCGTTGAGACTGATCGAGTTAAGCGATTTCTCGGTGGTTTGAGGAGCGAGGTGCAGCAGTTGACCAGTGCTTATGGGTCAGAGACTTATGCAGGTGTAGTAGAGACTGCTTTGAAGGTGGAGGCTATTGAGACTGCGAAGAGCAGAGGCCAGCAAATGAGGTTGGACAAGAGAAAGTCGGTGGAGGAGAAGAAACCCCAGGTACCCGGTACGGCTCCGGGAAAGAGGGGCAAGGTGGAGTGCAGCTTCTGTGGCCGGTCAGGCCACCCTGCCGAGAAACGTTTCAAGAAGGCAGCAGCTCAGAGGAAGGAGCAGGTTCATGCGATTCAGGGTGCTCCTAGGAGAGATGTCTCCTGTTCCGTTTGCAAGCGATCCGGCCATGATGCGGCCCAGTGTTGGACCAAGGATAAAGTCTGCTTTCAGTGTGGGCAGAAGGGTCACATCAAGTCGAGGTGTCCTTAGTTTCAGCCAGCTCTTCCTGCAGTTCCGTTACAGGCTTTACCTCCACCTCAGCGTGTGGACAAGGGAAAGGGGAAGCTGAACGTGATCTCTTCCGAGGAGGCTCAGGCTTCGACCCAGGTCATCTCAGGTTAGTTGTTTGTTGTTTTTCCAACCTGGTAGTTCTATTTGCTAGAATGTTTGCAGTATTGTTGTGGTAGTTCCTTAGTCTTCTATGCTCCTATAGGGAAATTTAAGGTAAAGAACCGCTGGGCGCGGGTTCTGTTTGACTCCGACGCTACCCACTCGTTCGTGGCTAGAGCCTTTGTGGAGCGACATCGGTTGACCTTAGATCGTGTTCGGGATTCCTTCCGTGTCAAGTTTCCCTCTAGTGAATCTGTGTTGTCAGATTTGGGCATTTTGGATTGCCATGTTTTGTTGGGGAACTTTCTTGCGAAGGCGGACCTGAAGATGATTGATCTGGAGGACTTCGATGTTATTCTGGGCATGGACTGGCTCTCTAGGTATGATGCAGTCATTCAGTGCAAAGGAAAGCGCTTGGACTTCATCAGGGACGACGGTCAGCCCGGCAGCGTGTATGTTGATCCGTGTCAGGATTCTCCTGTCATCTCTGCGGTATGTGCTCAGAGGTTGTTTCTTTCTGGTTGTTGTGCTTGTTTAGTCTCGGCGGTTGAAACCGCTGTTAGCGTACCACGCTTGGAGGAGATTCCTATTGTTTGTGGTTTCGCCGATGTTTTTCCTGATGACCTTCCTGGTCTTCCTCCCGAGCGGGATGTGGAGTTTGTGATCAATTTGGAGCCGGGTACGCGTCCTATTGCTAAGGCGCCGTACCGGATGGCCCCTCGTGAGTTAGAGGAGTTGCGAGGTCAGTTGGATGAGCTGTTGGCTAAAGGTTTTATCAGGCAGAGTTCGTTGCCTTGGGGTGCTCCTGTTTTGTTTGTAAAGAAGAAAGATGGGTCGATGCGGCTTTGCATCGACTATAGAGAATTGAACAAGGTCACTATTAAGAACAGATACCCTCTGCCGAGGATCGATGATTTATTTGACCAGCTGCGCGGTAGCACGGTGTTCTCCAAGATTGATCTTCGTTCTGGTTATCATCAGCTCAGGATCCGTGAGGCGGATATTCCACGGACTGCGTTTAGATCGAGGCATGGACACTTTGAGTTTTTGGTGATGTCGTTTGGTCTGACCAACGCACCATCAGCCTTCATGGATATGATGAACAGGGTGTTCAAGGATTTCCTCGACAAGTTCGTTGTGATCTTCATTGATGACGTGTTAGTTTATTCTCGTAGTGCTGAGAAGCATGAGCAGCATTTGCGTTTGGTCCTTTCAGAGTTGAGGAACCATAAGTTATTCGCCAAGTTGAGCAAGTGCGAATTTTGGTTGCCTCAGGTTTCTTTTCTAGGCCACGTGGTGAGCAAGGAAGGGATCTCGGTCGATCCAGAAAAGATTGCAGTAGTGATGGATTAGAGTAGGCCAAGTACGCCTAAGGAGATCAGGAGTTTCTTAGGGTTGGCTGGATATTACAGAAGATTTGTGGAGGGTTTCTCTTCCCTAGCTGCACCGTTGACCAAGCTGACTCAGAAGAATGTGGCATTTGTTTGGAGCGAAAAGTGCGAGGAGGCTTTTCTGGAGCTAAAGAAGAGATTGTGCACTGCCCCCGTTCTGACCCTGCCTATTGAGGGTGTGGATTATGATGTATATGTGGATGCTTCGCTTGTAGGTCTGGGATGCGTATTAATGCAGGTTGGGAAGGTGATTGCCTATGGGTCAAGACAGCTGAAGACTCATGAAAAGAATTATCCTACGCATGACCTTGAGTTCGCAGCGGTTATTTATGCGTTGAAGCTGTGGAGACACCTACTTTATGGGGCTCAGTGCAAGATCTTCACTGACCACAAGAGCCTGAAGTACGTGTTCACGTAGAAGGAGTTGAATCTGCGCCAGCGGCGGTGGCTAGAGTATGTGGCCGATTATGAGGTAGAGATCCAGTATCATCCGGGCAAGGCCAATGTGGTGGCCGACGCCCTGAGCCGAAATACGGGAAAGATCTTTAACCTCTCCGCCGATCGGTTAGTTGAGGAGTTCCTCCTTATGGATATTTAAGTGGGATGCTGTGGTTTGTAGAGTAGTTTGTCAGTGGCAGAGCCGTCCTGGATTTCTTTGACCAGACTGCACCAGAAGGACGACCCGGATCTGTTGCACTTGTTCATCAGGACAGAGAAGGGAGAGTTGCCAGATTTTGCTATCGATGATGCGGGTACTTTGAAGTACCGTGGCAGGTTTTGCATCCCCGCCGTTGGGGATATTAGAGGTATGATTTGCAGAGAGGCTCATGGATCTAGCGTTGCCTATCATCAAGGATCTACGAAGATGTACCGTGACTTAAGGCAAATTGCCTGGTGGTATGGCATGAAAGGTGATATAGCCCGATTTGTTGCTGAGTGCCACACTTGCAAGCGCATGAAGGCCAATCATGGAAGGCCTGGTGGCAAGTTGACCCCGTTAGAGATCCCGACTTGGAAGTGGGAGAGTATATCTATGGACTTCATTACGGGCTTACCAAAATCTCCGAGGGGATTTGATTTTGTTTGGGTTATAGTGGATAGATTGACGAAGTGTGCTCATTTCGTGCCTTATAAGATTGATTACCCGATGAAGAAGATAGCGGAGTTGTACTTGAATGAAGTCATCCGACTCCACGGTGTGCCGGTTAGCATCATTTCTGATCGAGACTCCCGATTTACTTCTCGTTTTTGGCAGAGTCTGCAGGAGGGTTTGGGTACGGATCTGAGATATTCTACTGCGTACCACCCACAGACCAATGGGCAGACGGAGCGGGTGAATCGGATTGTTGAGGATATGATCCGATGCTATATTTTAGACCACGGCGGAGCGTGGGATGAGCGGCTGTGACTTATGGAATTTGCTTACAACAACAGTTATCAGGAAAGTTTGCAGATGGCTCCGTTCGAAGCCTTGTATGGGAGGCGCTGTAGGACTCCGTTGTTTTGGGCCGAGGCTGGTGAGAGGCCGTTGTTGGGTCCTGATGCGCTGGAGGATATGGAAGTCGCCGTGAAGCTTATTCGGGAGAAGCTTCGTATAGCTCAGGAGAGGTACGAAAAGAACGCCAATCGGTGTAGGTCTGCTTTGGAGTTCTCTGTAGGGGACCTTGTATTTCTTAAGGTTTCCCCAATGGTGGGTGTAAAGAGGTTTGGTAAGAATCGGAAATTGGACCCAAGGTATGTGGGCCCGTTCGAGATCTTGGAACGGATTGACGTGTCAGCTTATAGATTGGGTTTGCCAGCAAACTTCCCAGGAGTTCATAATGTATTTCATGTTAGCCAATTGCGGAAGTGTGTGCGCAGTAGTGGGCAGGTCTTGGACGTTGTGCCCTAGTTGGAGCCCAACCTCTCTTTTGTTGAGGTGCCGGTTCGTATTTTGGATACTCAGGAGCGAGTGCTGCGAATGAAGTCCATACCGATGGTGAAAGTTCTGTGGAAAAATCAGGATTTGGAGAGCGTGACTTGGGAGCTAGAGTCGGCCATGAGGAGGGCTTACCCTCACCTGTTTCCCTGATTTGATCGGTATGTTTCCCTTCTTGTAACTCCTATTGGTTACTTTTCCTTCTTTAGTAGGAGTGTTGTGCGTAAAGTTTCGGGACGAAACTTTCTTTTAGAGGGAGTGACTGTAACGCCCCCGATTTTTCTGCGTTTATTTTTATTCTTGTTTGGCATTACGATGACGCGTTTCCGTGGCTTGTGCCATTTGTGGAGTGTGGTTTAGCTCCTTAGAACTGAGTGCCTTATTCTGTAGCCTGTTGGCAAGATCTCCCTAGCAAGCCGAGTCGTTTTGGGTGACCCGGTGTGGCCTCTCGGGGGGATGTTGGTGTCTGGTTTTATTTGGGTATAACACGAGTTCTGTTCGTCGAAAATTAATTTCGACTTCGCCTTTGTGTTCATAGCGTGGGTATTTAGCTACGGTGCGAATTTCGTCGAATTCCGAGGTAGTTTGGTTTTCGCGTCGTTTTGGTGCTTTATGTAATTTTGTAATAAAATATATTATTATATAATTATATATATCTATATATAGAATAGAAAAAGGCCCGATCATCATCTTCTTCACGTTAATAACCGACGCCCCTGTACGAGAGGAAACAGAGAAACCGCCGAGCCTTGCCTTCCACCGCCGATTCCCGGAGCATTTGTGGATGGAATTCGATTCCGAGAGTGGATTCGGATTGCTCTCGTCGAGACCTTCATTCCTACGGTAAGAAATTCGATTTTCGTGGAGCTTTAGGGGGATTGGAATTTTTGGTTTTTGAGGTTTCCGCCATTAAAGTTCGGATTTGCTTGTTAGGTGAGTTTTTGGTGCTGCTCTTTCTAGTGCAGCGTGAAGAGGAGGGAAAGCCGACCAAGCTTCGCCGGAAATCGAGGCAAGTGGTGTTCTTGCCCTTGCCAAGTTGTTTTCTTTTGTTTAAAGCCTATTGTTTCTATCGTTTTATCTCCTATTTTTTCCGTCTCGAATGATTAGCCATAGTTTGAATGGTAGTGGCGCGCGTCGTTGGTAGTTTCCTACTGCTACTGTAGTTGCGTGGGTCGTGTGCGCGTTCCGGTGTCGTACGGGAAATCCCAACGGTACAGGTTACCCACGCACGGTCATTAACCGTTAGGGCGCACGACCACTAGTCGTGTGCCTCTGTTCGTGCGCGGCTGTCTTTTTATTTTCCAAAGTTCTGTCTCGGCAATCGCACGAGCGCTGACAACAGTGCGCACGACCAGTGGTCGTGCGACTCTGATCGTGCGCAGTTGCTAGGTTTTCTGTCAGGTTTCCCTGGTTCACTTCGCAAGACCATCAACCAATGACCGCGCACGACCACTGATCGTGCGCCACCGATCGTGCGCTTTGAATATTTCCTTTCGCTCCGTATTTAGCTGGCGTCGATACGCGGGATAGGTGGGCATGAGTGTTTTGTATAGTGTTAAGGTAGTAAGGTAAGAGTTATTGTTGTGATAGTTCGCCTTGCGTGGCACGTTGAGTGGGTGAAGCTCACTCAATGCGGTGTCGAGAGGACCCAGCGCCACGTCGTGTTGAGTCATTTCAACACTTTCTTTTTCTCTTTCCTCGATTTACGTTCCCGAGTGAATTCCTTGTTTATATTTGTAATTTCCTTGTCGGTCATGTTTCTCTTTCCTAATGGCCGAATCGTGGGTCGTGGGTAGTAGTGGTGGTTTGTAGCTCTTTATGGGGGTGGAGTTGTGTAATTTAGCCAAGGCCACTCGTGTTTTTCTTGCTCCAGGTACGGGCTGGGCATGTGTGGGTGGAAGGTCCCTTGTGCTTTCACGTGTAGACCCTCGAGCTTGTTGACTTGGACATGGTGGATGGGGGGACTGAGTTTGCCTCCAATCCGGTTCCTTATTGTTTGATTTTGCTACTACCACCTCCCACAGTTTAGGGTGTTAGAAGTTTCTTCCTTGGTAGTTTGCAGCACTTTGGGCTCTTGGTAGCCTAGTAGGCCCTGCAGGATATTGTTCCTGGGCTGGGTTGTTGCTGTTTCCTCGCACGTAGTGCTTTTCTTGTTGTCCTGTTTTGGGCAGTTGTGACTCTTTCTACTGCATGTTTTACAGGTACTTTTCCCTTTTGGTTGACTCTTTCATGCAGTTTTACTTTGTTTAGCTTGCTGAGGTATTCTGTTTTCTTTTGGAATACCCCAGGTTCTGAGCCGTAGCCAGTTGGGTGGCTAGTTTGCAGTGGTGGTGTTGGTGGTCTCTTGGACCTTGGTGTTCCGTTTGCCGTGTTGGTGAGGTAGTTTTTCAGTACTTTCTTACAGACATACATATATGCCAGTGGGTTCGTGTCAGGTTGTTGGCGCTCACTGGTAGTTTTTTTCCTTTGTACTGGATATATTTACTTATGCTGCTACCGTTTTCTGGAGATAGTCTACTTGCTCTGAGAAGGTTTTATGCTAGGTTGCTAGTTATTTTTAAACTATAATTATTATTATAAATAAAGCTCATGATCAGCATGTTTTATAAGACGTATTCACTATTTTCCAAATCACGTATAAAGACCGTTTTCTTATATATTATATAAATTAAATGTAGGGTCTTGCATATCCTGAGTGGTTCTCTTGGGACCCTTATGTGCTCTTTAGGATGTCAAACCTAAATAAAGTACTTTTCCGCAGCGTATAAATATAGTTTTTCTTTTGTGGACTAGGTGATCCACTGAGCCGAGGGATACGGTCTCTAAAATATAACTGATTTTCTAATCATTAATCACATGATTTTCTTTCATTAAGTTGGTAGTTGGTTTTGCCTGAGTGTCAGCAGTTATCCCCTGCTTGACGTGGCATCATGACGCGTGTTTTCTCTTACTCTGATAATTCTTAATTCGGAGAAAATGCGGGTTGTGACAGACGCTCCCGTATCGAAAAGTACTCTAGCTGGGTACCCAGATACCACTACAAAGCCTACACACATGCAACAGACATAAAAAGGCTTGAAAGGAAGAAATCTACGGTGCAGGTTGAACTCTCATACCTATCACCACATCGATTTGGCGGATTGCTTCCTACTGCCCAAGGTTGTAGGCCCTTGGCTGCACTGGTTGAAACCGAGAAGCACTCGACTCCGCCATCTTCCCTTTCTCTGCGGCACTGGGGCCGGAGCGCACAGTTTGCTCCTGCCTTGGCTCTTGCTCAGTGCCCCCTTAGGTACAAAATCTTGCTATGTGGCCCGGCTTGCCACAACTATAGCACGTCTGAGGGCCCTTAGACCGTGACCCTCCGGATGTCCAATTACTTTTCTCGCCCGACTTATATGGGGAAGGCTTCTTCTTCCATCGGCTCCCTTCCGCCTTTCCATGGGACTGAGCAGGCTTCTTCTCCTCCCCCTGTTTGGGTGTGAAACCCTTGCGACGCTGGGATCGCTCCATGTCACTCTCCAAAATTCGGGCCGCCTCCACCAATTCGTTGAAACCCGCACGTTTCATCGATATGAGGGGTTGTCTTAGATTCTCCCTTAATCCATGATAAAAGAGATTGTCCCTCTCTTCATCGTCTGCCATGGTCGTCCCCGCATAACGACCCAAGCGAGTAAATTCCTGAACATACTCATCCACTGACTTGTCTCGCTGCACCAGATGTAGAAACTGCCTCTGGAGGGCTAACCTCGTTGAGGCGGGAATGTACTTCTTCAGGAAGGCATTCCCAAACTCCTCGATGGACAGTGTGCGTCCTAGAAACTGTCGGCCACTGTGGCTCACCCACCATAACTTGGCATCTCCCTCCAACATAAAGGCTGCGAACTCTGCCTTTTTCTCATCTGGCACCTCTGCCTCCCTGAGAAGCTCCTGAAGTCTAGCCCACCAATCCTCTGCATCTGTGGGCGTGCCTATTCCCTTGAAGGTTGGAGGGTGGAAACTCAGAAAGTAATTCATTTGGCGGTCCCCATGCCCGACAACCACTCTCTCGGCCTGCGGCTCTGCCCGCCTGGCTTCCTCAACCGGCCCGTGTCCGGGGTAGCAGGAGTTGCTACTTGAGCAACGGGAGCTGCTACCTGTGCTGTCGCTGCAGCTTGGGCCGCCACCATCGCTTCTGCAAGTATACGGCAGAAGTCGGCCGGTGTGACCCCCATCCCTAGCGGACCTTGCACAGTCGCACTACTTGCCGAGAGCTCTTCTCTTGGCCTCGAGGTCCTAGCCTCGTTGCTTGCACTCTAAACACAAGCAAGAAAACGCAAATCAGTCTCTAATCCCAAGACTTTAACACCAGGACACTCATGGTCCCGCGATACTCCTATGTGGATAACTTCTTATACGCGACTCGACTTATACTTTCGACCGCGAAACTTCTCGTTGGAACGCGAACCTCTCTCTGATACCAAATTGTAACACCTCCCCTGTAAAGACCATATAATATGGGTCCGGTCGGGGCCCCACAACATACGGACGCCACAACTTTAGTATTAAAAGATGATATAAAACTACCCAATCTCAAAACTCCAGACAAACACAGCGGAAACAAAACACTAACAAACAGAAGTTATCCACTAACAGAAGAGTATCAAATGGCCTTAAGGCCTTACACAATATAAGTCCAAATATAAAAAGTGCCAAGCACCCCTAAGCTACCTCGGCATGCAAGCCGGACATAGTCAAACAACAGCTGCAAAACAAGGAAGAGAAAATAGTCAAGCACAGCAACACTTCATGAGGCTTAGGGCTTTTCGCCCGGCGCGCTAGCTCCTGCATGCGATCCTTGCCCTGTAAGGATTTGAAGTAACATGGGTCAGCAAAGGCTGACCTCTACTGTGTAACAAACACATCTCCTCCCGGCCGTCCCTAACCGACCCCGGGGTACCACTCCACCTGCAAGTTAGCACTTCGTATACCAAAATAGTATATATAATAAAGCGGTAAAACAGGCTTGGATGTCCCATACAGTATACATGTTCTCTATGTTTTGTACAAAGTGAAAGGGGCCTACTATGCAACATGAATGCAACCCGGGTTTCACCCAAGGCACCCTAGCTCGTATGCATCTAGCACAATATCAAACACTGGGTACTTCCGTTTCCCCATTGGCTTAAAGCCGCAAACACAAGGGAACCACCATGTCCCTAACGACACACACGCCGTCACACGGAACCTCACAAAGGCCCCACCCTCACAAGGGTCATATACCCCGGGCTTGCCCGCACATTCAGACTTCGCACGTCAGGGTTCCGTCTCACACTGACCGATTCTAAGAAGCCTTGCTGGACCCCACCCGCTCATAGCCATATTGCCCGGGCTTGCCCTCCGCTCGGCATTCTCGTCAGTCTCACACAAGGGACTAGTCTCGCCGGGACACTTTCCCCACATGACTTGCGCATCACGGGATAGCCAGCCGACCACGGAGACATAGCCGCCCCTTTGCAAAGCACAAACAAAGGTTTCCCCACCCCAATCACCATTCACACCGTATCTTTCCCGTGCTCCAAGGAAACCATCTACCGCAAGAAGCGGAGCTAACCTTGTCCGGTTCCGACTACGAGTACTCACTCAATTAAAAGGGGGAAAACTCATACACATAACGGCGTATTGCCGCAACGGATTTCTACCGAATCCTCACATCTCGCTGTGCAACATCACCTGGTCGGACTAACGGTCGCGACTACGGCTTCACCCACAATGCCTAATCTGCTAACGGAGCGGATCTCTAATGTAAAGCATGCCGGGATGAACATACTCAACCCGGAGGTTCCTCTTGAACCTAGGCTACACGAATCCCTCTCATTTGAGAGATTCGGTGCTCAAAATATGAAAGGAAGGGGATGCTATTCATGCATCCTAAATCCTAAAAAAACCGAGAGGAGAAGTGTCGTTACCTTCCGTCCCCTCTTCGTAGCCATGAAGAAGATTTGCTCAGTTGAAAACCACCGCAATGCTCCCACTTTCGCGGATCTGAACTCCGCTCGCGAAACGGACCTCCGAAGCTTCGCCGGCGGCCGGATCTTGGCCTTCTTCCTCCTCCTTACTCTCCCTTCTCTCTAGAATCAAGAGAGATAAAGATAGGAGAAAAGTGAGGGTTTCAAACCCTATTCCCGAGTTTAATCCCTCAGATCTAGCCCCCAGCCGTTGGATCTCATATCAAAGAAACGGACGGCCACGATTCGGCCTAAAATCACAAAAACTTGGCCGAACACGGGTTGCAACACGGCCGTGTGCATGGCCGTGTTAGCCATTCGCCGTCTCGACCGATTCGAAAACCAGCACACGGCCTTTGACACGGCCTTTGACACGGCTTCCGATACGGCCGTGTCACCGTTGACATGCCCGTGTCGAGGCCCGTGTCACTCCCCCTACCGACCAACATTCCCAGTCAGAGAAGGACACGACCACAGACACGGCTAAAGACACGGCCTTCGACACGCCCGTGTCAGCCCCGACACGGCCGTGTCGTGACCCGTGTCACGCCTAGCAGAATAAATCCTGCAAACAACCCAAGAAGGACACGGCCAGGGACACGGCCGTGTCCAAGGCCGTGTGCCTTCTCGCCGATCGTCGATCAACACGGCTCGACGACCCAGGCGCAACACGACTCGACGACCCAGGCGCAACACGGCTTGTGACACGGCCGTGTCACAGGCCGTGTGCCTACCCCCAAAACCCAAACTTGGCCAAAATGATGCCGTCGATTCCTCTTCCAAGTTTTGGGGTGTTACACCTGTAACGGAGATTCCTGTTTTCATTATAGTCCATTACTAATTTGAGAGTATCAAGAATTAAGGCTTTAGAGGTAGGACTCAAGACTTCAGCAAATTCCTGTGTTTTTCTTTTCTCTGTGTCTGGCTTAGGAATACTTTTGTTAGCAGAGGGGCCTTCCCCATACTTCCTCTTCTTAGAAGTGTTGATTTCAGGTAAACCTTGAGGAATAATATCATCCTATACTTGGTCATAAGAAGTAGGAGGAGGATTTTGATTTTCTGGCCTTGGAGAGAAGCATGTCATCTGAGGTTGCATCTGAGCTGGCATCTGACTTGATTGACCTTCAGCAAGAGGGTTCAGGTTATGAGGAATGACATTAGAATCAACCTGAAATTCAGGGAATATCTGGTTATGCATCCAGGCTGAGGTGTCATAGGTATGAAATTTCACAGACTGAATCTGTTCTAAAACATTCTTATTAATTTTAGATATCTTGTCAGACCAAACTGTGTTTGAAGCAACTATAAACTTGTCCACAAGCTTTTTCACATGTTCTTTCACCAAGCCCTCCCCCTTTCTGAATTCTACAGATAGTGTAGCTATAACATCCTCTTTGAAGGTACCAACCTCTTCACAGATTTTCATGAGGTTTTCCTGGGCTTTCTTTTCCAAAAAGATTCGATTGTTAGCAAGAGTTATTATTTGATCCATGACCTGACCAACACTAGTTATAGTGTGGTCTATAGCCTTACCACCAATCTAAAACAGCTCTTTTAGAGAGTCAGTATTGTGCTGAATTTCTTCAAATCCTCCGCTCATCTCTTTATCTAGAGCAGTGACTTTGTCTTGGACTACTTTGAGGGATTCATCAAAATATTTCCTTTGCTCAGTCAACATAGCTTCAATCTTACTTAGTATATCTGAATTTATAGGGGCAGCTGAAATACTTTGTTTGAAGAGCCTAAACACCTAAGTGGGGGGGGGGGAGGGGGTTAATAGGTTCTAATCTTTTAAGGTCCTTTTTTGGCAAACAGATAAATAATTATTCAACATAGATTATGAAGGATCAAGCGCATACCCAACTGCACCAAAAGCCCGGACTGTTGGAGAGGGCGCTACTTATTTTTTATATATAAGTAGCAGAGCGCCACGGGTCAAGTGAAGGAATGCTGGACCCAACAATCCCCCCCGGCGTCCAGCACAACCAGTCGGCTCAGAGGTGGGGCTACCATATGGCCCACATGGCTCAGAGGTGGGATTACCACATGTCCACGGTTGCCTGACCCACCAGACCCATACAGGTAGAAGGGAAAAATCAGGATTTAATAGCACCCCCCGGTCTTGAACCCGTAACCTCCCTCTGATACCAATTAAAGGATCAAGCGCATACCCAACTACACCAAAAGCCCGGATTGTTGGAGAGGGCGCTACTTAATTTTTTATATAAGTAGCAGAGCGCCACGGGTCAAGTGAAGGAACGCTGGACGCAACAGATTAATCAAATCACAGAACATAAACACATCACAACAAACACCAGATCTATAGTGGTTCCCCAAGATATGGGTACATCCACTTTCCCCCTTCGCCTATCCAGTAGATAACTGGATTCAGCCTAACTTCCTTCCATTGGCTCAGATCCTTAGATCTTACAATCTTAGAACCAAAATGGTTCCTACAACTCAGACATAACAAGTCCTACCTCAGATTCTTCCCCAGAATCCTACCTCAGGCCTCAGCCCTACCTCAACCTTTATAACTAGGCTTACAACTAAGACTTTCTACAAGTCCTACCTCAGATTCTTCCCAGAATCATACCTCAGGCCTCAGCCCTACTTCAGCCTTTAAAACTTGGCTTACAACTCAGATCTGATAATAGATCTTATAAGAAATAAAATGCAATAAGAAACAAATAAATTCACCAGCTAGATTCCTCTATTTGTGTAGCCTTCTTGATCAGTTCTTGACTGAACTGATCCTTCTGATCCAGCCTGACTTAGCTTCTCAAAGCTTCTTGATAGAACAAAATAAGGTTGATCTTCTTGCTGTTGAAGTTGATCTTTAGTCAGCTTCTTCCTTAAATTCAGATTGGAATCTGAATCTTTCTAGCAGAACAACTCTGAGTCTGTTTCTCTTTTTCCTTTTTTCACCACACCCTGAAGTTTCCGATCTGTCTCTTATATAGAGTTCGTTTCATGGTTACCGGCTGATCCAGTTTCTGACAAACTACTGACAGATCTGTCAGAGGTGTCAGATCGGTTGGATATGACAGCTGTCAAGTCACCAGACATGTTAGTAGATACGTTAGAGTCATTCCAACTCAATACAAATCACTCAGCAGGCTGCTTCATATGTGCCGACACATATTGGCCAAGTGTCGACACAAGTCTTCATGGTATCGACACAATACTCCAAGTGTCGACACATACATACTTTTGCTTCTCGACATATCTTTTGTTGAATGTGTCAACACAAGTCCTGTGTGTCGACACAAATGCTTCCGGTGTCGATACAACTATTACTGGCAAATGGCATTGAGTATGTGTCAACACAAGTCCTGTGTGTCGACACAGCTGCTTCTGGTCTCAACATATCTATTGTCGACAGACGGCATTGAATGAATGTCGATAGTGTTGAAAGTATCCAGACGGCATTGAGTGTGTGTCGACACAAGTCCTGTGTGTCGACACAATTACTTCTGGTGTCAACATAACTCCTGGCTCAGGTGTCGACACAATTTGAGTGTCGACACAGCTTCTTCAGAATTATCGACTTAGTTTGAGTGTCGACACAACTTCTTCATAAGAGTCGACACAACTTGAGTGTTAGGTACATTGGAAAATGTGTACCTGATTTGAAGAAGCCTAACTTAGCTCAATGATATACATCAAGGTGTATTTGATGTTATTTTGAGTTGACATGTGCAGGTTAAGAAGGTACTAAAATACAGGAAAAATATTCTAAGTCCATATGTCGACACCAGAAGAAGAAGTGTCGACACTTCATAATAATTGTGTCGACACTTGAAGAAGGCTGTGTCGACACAGAGAAAAAGAGTCGACAACATTTGTGTCGACACCGGGAAGTAGTGTCGACTCACAGAAGTTTAGTCGACATCAACTGTGTCGACACTGAGAGGCTGTGTCGACACACAGAATTGCTAGTCGACAACATTTATGTCAACACCAGAAGACTGAGTCGACACACAGAGGCAGAGTCGACAACATCTGTGTCGACACATTGTCAAAATACAGTGTCAAGAAGCTAATTCGACATCAAGACAGCTTTGTCGACATCACCAGAGGCAGTTTCGACACTTAAGTCACTTGTGTCGACACATCTTGACAGATGGTCTTGAAACTTTCTAACAGATAGTCTCGACGCTTTGCTGACAAAGACAAAGGCACAAGATCTGTTTGAAGACTTGACAGCTGTGGGTTATAATCGGTTTACTGAAGCTGTCAAACTTGTCAGAAGTTAGTTAGAAACCAGATTAGCCGGTTACCAAGGAGGAAGTCTATATATATAGACAGATTCAGAGAATTGAGACACACAATACGACACACATTAATCATATATTGAGAAACAAGATCTCTGATCAAGAAAGTGCAAGGCATAGAAGAAGATCTTCGTGAGAAGATCTAAGAAGACATTCTGACATATACAACCACTCAGGTTCAATCTAAGTAGAATTCTTTCAAGAATTCTGAAGTATCATCAAAGGTGTGGATAGAGAGAGATCCAGCCATTTTGAAGACAAGAAGGAAGCTATCACAGGTTTCTTAAGTTCAGATTCAAGAAGCTTTGAAGAAAGCTAAGATCCAGTTGATTTCATCCATCAGGTTTTTCTAGAAGCTGATCAAGAACAGTCTTGTCCCTTCTCTCTCAACAGGGGAAAGATATTATATAACTTCAATTTCAATTTCTATAGGATCTATTTGTATAGATCTGAGTTGTAAGCCTAGATTATAAAGGCTGAGTGTAGGAGAGGTATTCTCTGAGTGGTAGGGCTGTTTATACCTGAGTGTAGGAGAAGGTATTTCTCTAAGTTGTAGGCCTTGTGGCAAGGCTGAGATAGGGATGGTTAGCCGAGCTGTAGGAACCTTATAGGGTTCTGAGTTGTAGGAATCTTTCAGGGTTCTGAGGTGTAGGATCTGAGGATCTGAGATAAAGAAGGAAGTTAGGCCGAATCTAGCTCACTGCTAGATAGGTAAAGGGGGAAAGTGGATGTACCCAGATCTTGGGGAACCACTATAAATCTGTGTGTAATCTGTGATGTGTGCATATTTGTGATTGCTGTGTTGTGTTTGCTGCAGTGTTGCTGAATTCTCTTATAGTCAGTAATTATATTCGGCCTTAAGTTAAAACAAGCATTAGAACCTATTCACCCCCCCTCTAGGTGTTTAGGTTTTCTTGAAAGTATAATTATCAAGTGGTATCAGAGGGAGGTTCCTCAAAGAAGGACTTAACAGTCTGAGTTAGATCCCTAAGGCAGAATCAAGAATCAAGAAAATGGGTTCTGGAGAGAATCACAAGGAATTAGGGTCAATGAAATTACCCATCTGCAGGAAAGAGATTTTTGGAATCTAGAAAGTAAGGGTAACGCTGTTTATGGAGGCTTCCGATCCAAGGATATATATCACAGTACAGGAAGGCCCCTTCATTCCAATGAAGGTACTAGTTCTTGATGCAAATATTTAAACTCCAAAGAGTTATTCTGAAATGACCAAGGATGAGATCATCCTGGCAACACTAGATAAAAGAGCACAGAACATTATTGTAAGTGTTATAGATGATGCCACATTTCAAAATCTGATTCACTGCAAAACCTCCAAGGAAATGTGGGATAATTTGATTGTCTACATGGAGGGTTCTGAAGAAGTTAGACAAGATAGAAAGTCTATGCTCAACCAAGAATAAGAGAGTTTCAGACAAGGGAAGTCTGATAGCATAACTGAATGCTACAAGAAATTCTACAGGATAGTGAATGAACTAATGTCCTATAGAAGGGTCTTCAGTACCTATGAACTGAATGACAAATTCCTAAGATCCTTGACAAAGGATTGGGACACCAAGATTTGTGCCATAAGAGAAGTGGCCAAACTGGCAGACATTTCTCCTCCAACCTTGTTTGGAAAGTTGCTATCATATGAAATGCAACTAATGGATAGGAAGGAGGAAGAAAAGAATTCAAAAGGATAACATAGAGAAAGGTCTGTGGCCTTCAAGGATGAAGCCACTAGAAAGAATAGGAGGATATTTCCATCACCTCCTAAGGAAGTTGCTGAAGTTAACTCAGAAAATTCAGACAATAAGAACTCAGAAAGCAGTGATTCAGATGCAGATTTTGCTGCCTTTACAAGGCAATTTCAGAGGTTCTTGAAGAAGAAGCAGTGGAAGTCAAGGCCCTCCACATCACAGCCAGTTGATGATTACTATCAGAAGAGGAGCAGAACCAAGCCCAGCAAAGCTACTACATCAAAGATTGTTTGCTATTGCTGCAATAGGCCTGGACATGTGGTACCTAAGTGTCCAGATAAGAGGAAGGAGTCAAAAGACAGAAAGAAGACTCAACAAAAGGGCAAGAAGGAGAAATCCTTTGTTGCTAAGAAGGAGAAGAGTCTTACAGATCAATCCTCCTCAGAGTCAGAATCTGAAGCTGAAGCATACATTGGACTGTATGCAACTAATAAAGAAGATGAGTTTATGCAATTGCTAAACTCCATTTATGAACAAGAAGATTATCAATGTATAGGACTGATGGCTGGATCAGAAGAAGATATGTGCAAGAATCAGTCTGGTCCAAGGAAGGTACATTGTCCTTCTATGAAATCAGTTTGTAGTACTAGTGCAGAATCAACTACATCTGCATCAAGTGATGTAGATGGATCTGAATCTGAAGGAGATGTTCATCAGTTAATAGATAAGTATGGTGACTTATTGCAGGATCTTAAGAGAAGCAAGAACCTAGTCAAAACTCAGGCTCAGGAAATTGCTGATCTTAAGGTGGCTGCATCTGAGTTTTAAAAGTTAACTGAGATTGCCAAACTGAAAAATATAACTATTATTCAGATGGGCACAATCAAATATAACAATGTTCAAGTTAAAAGTCTGGAGGCCAGACTGAGAATAGAGAAAGAGTTAGTGGCTAGTTACTCTAAACCAAGATCTATCTTACCTATAATAGATGAGTTTGTGGCTCAAAAGGGTAAGGCAGGATTAGGCTTCAAAGGTAACACCAGGGCTGCCCAATTCAAGAGAAAAGGCAAAGCTCCTGTCTAGCCACTAAACCTTAAAGTCCCCGTTATGTTTAGAAAGGTACAAGTGCCTTCTAACAAATATGATCCTGAAAATATTTATGGTCATATTAAGACTGATGTTCTGAAAAACAAGGTTGTTAATGCCAATAGGTCTGCCCATGTTCATAAACCCAATGGCTGCAGCAGCACCAGCACTGGACATAAATTTTTCTGCCAAGGGTATATCTAGACCTAGATATAATAAATATGAATGTTGGTGCTGTGGCAAGAGAGGCCATTTTGCCTTAGACTGCTGGCATAACACAAGTGTAAGGAAGAACAATAGTCTACCAGTTAGAAGAGCTGCTGGTAGTTTTGATGTGAATGGTGCTAACCTGAACCAAGGACCCAAGACTTACTTGGGTTCTAAGGGAAAGTAATTCTGTATTGCAGGAAAGTCCAAGTTGTCATGCCCCTATATGGTACTTGGATAGTGGTTGTTCCATGCACATGACTGGAACAAAGGGGCTGCTGAAGGATTACACTTCTATCAAAGATGGGCCTAAAGTTATCTTTGGTGGATCTGAAAGACGGATCATCAAAGGGTTTGGTAACATTTCCTCAAACCAAATTACCATCACTCAAGTGGCTTATGTAAAAGGTTTGAAACATAATCTGATAAGTATAAGTCAGCTGAGTGATCTTGGATATGACATTTCATTTGTTAAGGATGGATGTCATATCAAAAAGGTCAAGTGATCAAAAGGTCATACTGACTGGGTATAGAAAGAGAAATGTTTATTGTCTTGATTTTGTATGTGAGAACAAGGTTTCTCCTATCTGTCTTGTAGCTGATGATAATGCATCTCACTGTGTCAAATGGCACAAGAGGCTGGCCCATCTTAACTACAAGACAATTGGCCAACTCTTTAGCAAAGAGTTAGTGAGGAATGGTCCTCAAGTTAAGTGTATAAAGGAAGGGATATGCTCATGTTGGGTACATTGGAAAATGTGTACCTGATTTGAAGAAGCCTAACTTAGCTCAATGATATAGATCAAGGTGTATTTGATGTTATTTTGCGTTGACATGTGCAGGTTAAGAAGGTACTAAAATACAGAAAAAATATTCTAAGTTCATATATCGACACCAGAAGAAGCTCTGTCGACACTTCAGAATAATTGTGTCGACACTTGAAGAAGGCTGTGTCGACACAGAGAAAAAGAGTCGACAACATTTGTGTCGACACCGGGAAGCAGTGTCGACTCACAGAAGTTTAGTCGACATCAACTATGTCGACACTGAGAGGCTGTGTCGACACACAGAATTGCTAGTCGACAACATTTGTGTCGACACCAGAAGACTGAGTCGACACACAGAGGCAGAGTCGACAACATCTGTGTGATAGTTTAACTTTCAAGACAGCCTAAACACCTAGAGGGGGCGGGGGTGAATAGGTTCTACTTATTTATAAAAACTTCTAGGCAGAATTCAATTTAATGGCTAACACAATAATCACAGCAATCACAGAAAATAAAACATCACAGATTGCACAATGTTTTATAGTGGTTCCCCAAGGTCTGGGTACATCCACTTTCCCCCTTCACCTATCTAGCAGTATGCTAGATTCGGCCAAACTTCCACTAATCTCAGATCAACAGATCCTACAACTCAGAACCCAACTGGTTCCTACAACTCAGGCACAACAGCCCTACCTCAGCCTTGCCCCAAGGCCTACAACTAAGAGAAGACCCTTCTCCTACACTCAGGCAAACAGTCCTACCACTCAGAGTTCAACACTCCTACACTCAGCCTTTATAACACAGGCTTACAACTCAGATCTGTGTAAATAGATCCTACAGAAATATAGAAAAGATTATTTAACTGTCTTGCCTGAATTGAGAGAGAAAAGGCCAAGACAATTCTTGATCAGCTGATGAAATCAACTGTATCTGAGCTTTCTTCAAAGCTTCTTGAATATGAACTTAGCTGAGTTGATTTCCAAACAGCTTCTTGAGAATCCACTGGTGGTTTCTTTCTTCTTCTTCAAATTCTGGCTTGATCTCTCTCTATCCAGCACTTTTGAATGATTCTTCTGAATTCTGATTAGAACTCTTCTTTGATCTATCCTTAGATAGTCTTCTTAGATCTTCCGGAGGAGATCTTCTTAAGTGCCAAGCACTTTCTTGAAATGAATTGGATTGTAATCCTTCTCAACTTTTTGATTCTTATCAATGTTTTCAAAAATTACTTTCTCCTTCTGAATCTGTCTATTTATAGACTTTCTTCATGGTAACCGGCTGATCCGGTTTCTAACCGTTTTCTGACAAGTCTGACAGCTTCAGTTAACCGGTGGCAACCCACAGCTGTCAAGTCTTCAAACAAGTCCTGTGCCTTAGTCTTGAACCACAAGTTGTCGAGACAGTCTGTCAGAAAGTGTCGAGACAGTCTGTCAGAAAGTGTCGAGACCATCTGACCATCTGTGTCGACACAATTGACTTTGGTGTCGACACAGTCTTTAGTGATGTCGACTAAGTTGCCTTTGAGTCGACACAGCTTCTTCTGAAAATAACTTGGTCTTGACTCTTCAGTGTGTCGACACAAGTCCTGTGTGTCGACACAGTTGTTGTAGAATCATAACTTAGTAAGTGTCGACTTAGCCTTCTGGTGTCGACACAGTCTTCTTCTAACTCTGCTATAATGTGTCGACTCAATCACAATGTGTCGACACATTCTGCTGGTGTAGACAAACTTGAGGTCGACTATATTCTTCTGTGTCGACACATTTTCCCAATGTTGAGGTCGACGCTTTTCTTCTGTGTCGACACAAATTCCCAGTGTTGTGTCGACTTACTTCTTCTGTGTCGACACACTTTCCCAGTATTTGTTGTAGACTAACTGCTATATGTCGACATACTTCCTCTGTGTCGACACTTTTTCCCAGTGTAGTTGTAGACTAACTGCTATGTGTCGACACTGCTTCCCAGTGTTGTGTCGACTAATTTCTTCTATGTGTCGACACATCCTTCTCTGTGTCGACACTTGGACTTAGAATTTTTCTGCATACTTTATTAATTCTTCACCTGCACATGTCAACTCAAAACAACATCAAATACACCTTGATGTATATCATTGAGCTAGGTTGGGCTTCTTCAAATCAGGTACACATTTTCCAATGTACCCAACAATCTCCCCCTATTTGGAGAAGTCATAACCCTTATAGCCAATGATATACACCATTTATAAACAGTACTAAATGATGATATATGACAAAAAACACAGGGATACTTAATTATAAACAAAATAATAAAAACATCATAGATAAAACAATCTATCATAGACTTAAACAATATTTTGTCTATTACTGGGTAATGTTTGATTACATTGTTTTACATTTAATGATCACATTACAACATTACAAAACATTATGAAGGATCTAAAACACAATCAGGATTGATCAGGCTCTTTAATGATAATCCCTTTGCCAGATTGAATTTTAGCTGTCACAGGAGCTTCTGATTCTTCAGCTATCTTCTTTCCTTTTAGATCAGCTTTCTTCTTAGCTTCTTCCTTGAGCCTTTGCCTTTCAAAATAGTGAAAAGGCTTTGGGAAGTACTTGCTTGGCTCCTTAGTATCTGGTGACAACCTCCCCAGCTTAGCTTTCCTTCTGAATTGTACTATTGCTTCCTGTCTTGCCTCATACTTCTGCCATTCTATCTCATTGTACCACTTTCCTCTTTCATGAACTTTGTCCTGTACAGCCTTCCATGCAGTGAGTATTATGTTCCTTGAAGTAGGACTCCACTGCTCATAATCTGGTTTAAGTGCAGCCTGCTCTCTAAATCTCTTCTTTGCTAATAGAGCATCTTGCTGTTCTTTCAGGAAGGCCTCTGGCATCTCAACTTTCTCAATCACAACATTATGCACATCCTTTGGAGGACTATACATATCCTACACTTGCTTATCCAGAATTTCAAAATCAGAAGGGGGGTAAATAACTTGGGCAACCTCAGGTTGGTTGCCTTCAAGTAGTCCTGCTTGAATGCCTGATTCAGCCATCATATCATCATCACACAAGGGTGGACATCCCAAGGTGGCTCTTATACTATTTGTCACCCATTTAGAGTGCTCTTGGCCTGCATGAATCAATAACCTCTCCCCCTTTATGACTTCTCTTGTCATATGATCTCTAAGATCATCCTTCTGAAACCTTATCTGTCCATCTAGATAATTTATACCTTCTTTGAAAAATGGTTTCAATTTTTGCAGCTTGGTTGATATTTCCTGTTGGCAGGTGGAGATAGCAGTTTGTACTGAGGCAATGGCATCTTGAAATTGCTTATTAAACTCTTCCTTTTCTTTTGTTTTATCTGCAGGCAGGCCTGGAACAATCTTTTTCACTTCCTCTCTTATCTCATGATGAGATTCAGTTAAATTATCATTCATTCTTAACTGATTTTCCAATACATAGCTTTGCTTCAGGACAACATCATCTACCTTTTTAGTAATAGCCTCCTGTTGTTGAGCAAGATAAACCACAGCATGGCCTCCCTTTTGAAAGCAATCTGTCATTTCTGTCTTATGCATGTTGACTTGAAACTGGATGGACTTTATATCCTGAGCTAAGTCAAACTGCATAGACTTGCTATTTTCATCAACATACTTTTCCAGAGCCATTCTTTGTTCATCCAATTTCACCTGTAGATCTATCATAAACTTGTTATGATCAAAGGCAGGAGATGCCTGTTGAGGTGTTGTCTGTAAAGCCTGCTTATAATTCTTGCTTCTTCTCTTAAAGACAACAAGTTTTCTTTTTTTGGCCAGCCTGGCTTCTTCAGTTTCAGTATCAGATGAAGTATCTAGGTGAATTCTTTCTTGAGGAGGATGAAGTGTATCTGTCCCAGTGACCTGTTGCTCAGTCTCAACATTCACTGGCTCCCCTTCAACCTGTGGCTCAACTTCAGCTTCCTGATCAATTTCCATACCTATGGACTTCTCAAATTCTTGTCCTCCTCCTTCTTTATCTGTAGTAGTATCAGCATCAGGGAATAACTCCTCCAGAGTAAATTCCAGCAGTTAAATCTTGAGATAAGTCTAACTGTGCTTCCTCTTGCACTTGTACTGACAACAGCTCCGCCTGAACCTGTGCAGTAATAAGAATATGAGCAATGTCTTTTATAGTAAAATACATTAGCTCCCCCTACACTTGTACCTGATCAGGAGTAGATACATTTTGAGCTGGAGAGTGAACTGGCTCCCCCTGTATCTGTGCAGGTGTTGACACTTGCTGTAGTATAGTTGAGTCAGGCTGTTCTTCAACCTGTGTCCTGAGTGGGTCTTCTTGTTGTTGTTCAGTTTCTTGAGTTTGAGAAGGGGATTTCACAGGGGTGTCTGGCCTGCTCTCTTCAGGCACATCCTTGGACAACACCCTATCCCACCTAGAGAACAGTCTCATATCCATCCTTCTCATATGATTGATCTTAGTCCCTGGCAGTTGCTGCATCACTTCAGGGATCACTCCAATGAGATATAAGCTCATGATTCTAGCCATGTTGGGCTTCTTGATTCCTTCTTTGATCTTGTCAAAGAGTACTCCTGACCAATCAGTAGGAATTGTAAAAACAATCCTGGTCATAAGGCTGAACATATAGGCAAAAATCCTATCATGTCCACCTGTCTTGCAGAGGATCACTTTCCCAACAATTTCAGACAAGAACTTTCCTTGCTGATTCATACCCTTCCTGTTGAATGCAGCTCCAATCTTCATGCTTGAGTCCAGTCCACACCATTGAAGGGCTTCCCTTGTCTTAGAACTAGGAACTTCCTCTTCATTCTCAACTACTTGTAATTGAAAGATCTTTCTTAAATTTCTTGGAGTAATCTTCACCTAAGTCCCTTGAATATTGGACTTAATCTTGAGGCCTTTTGAGTGGACTGATGCAGAGATAAAGAACTCGTGCACCTCCTTCTTCCAGATTTTAGTCGGCTCTGAGATTAGAAATTCTAACCCTGACTCGGAGAGTAGGGTGATAACCCCTTGAACATCTGGCGGCGCATCTGCAAAGGCCTGGCGCACCAACTCATACCCCTCATTGACGTTATCTTCCATCCTTGGCGCCATCGATTCGTCGAGAAAGCTTGAGAGAAGAGAGAAAGATAGACTGTCGACACAGGGTTTTAGTCTCGAAAACCTTGGAAGCGTGTCGACAGAAAGCGTTTTTCACCTATTTATACCTTCTGTTGAAAGAAGTTCAAAAGGCGCCAAACACAGACTAAATGTGTCGACACAGACGGAATGTGTCGACACAAACTTCTATTGTCTCGACATTACTTCAGCCTACTATGTGTCGACACCAATTTGTGGTTATGTCGACACCTTGGATACATAGTAGATAGACAGAAGTTCTGTGTCGACTCAAAGGATAAGTGTCGACACATATTCTGTAAGTGTCGACACCATTTTCCTGGTTGAGTCGACATTACATTTCTGATTAAGTCGACAATATAACTCTTAAGTGTCGACACATATTCTCTGTGTCGACACAATATTTCTGACTTGTCGACATTATTTCTCTGAGTCGACACATAATTACTGAATGTGTCGACACATTCTTACTTAGCCAATTTCTGTTGGTTCAACACCACTTGTAAGTGTTACTTCAATGTGTCCTTTTTTAACACTTAATTATGTTGTTATTACTTTAACTTACTAAAATACCACTTCAATTGCATTGTTAATGATTTTGTTAATGCATTAATCAATGGTTAACATACCTAATTCAATTTTGAATTTATTGAATTTGGTTTCATCTAAAGGCTTAGTAAATACATCTGCTATTTGATAATCTGTTTTTACAAATTCCAATAAGATGTCTCCTTTTTCTACATGTTCTCTAAGAAAATGGTATTTGATTTCTATATGCTTAGTTCTACTATGAGAAACTGGATTATTAGCAATAGAAATAGCACTCTTAGAATCACATAGAAGGGGTGTTCTACTTACCTGAATACCATAATCCTTAAGCTGATGCTGCATCCACAATAGCTGTGCACAACAACTTCCAGCAGCAACATACTCTGACTCAGCTGTGGAAATTGCCATACTGGTCTGCTTCTTACTACTCCATAATATTAGTCTTCCTCCCAGGAATTGACAAGTACCTGTAGTACTTTTCCTGTCCTCTCTACATCCTGCAAAATCTGCATCTGAATAGCCTGTTAGTAGAAAATCTCTATTCCTAGGGTACCAAAGGCCTAGATTAGGAGTGCCCTTTAGATATCTCAGAATCCTTTTGAATGCAGTATAATGAGATTCTTTAGGGCAGGCTTGGTACCTAGCACAGACACATGTTGCATACATAATGTCTGGTCTACTAGCAGTAAGATATAGTAGAGACCCAACTATTCCTCTATACAATGACTCATCAACAGGTTTACCTGCCTCATCTTTGCATATAGGGATGCTTGTTCCCATAGGAGTTCTCATGGTGGAGGATGACTCCATACCATATTTCTTAATTAATTCTTTGGTGAACTTAGACTGGGATATGGACAATCCATCATCAGTCTGTCTTACTTGGAGTCCCAAGAAGAACTTAAGTTCTCCCATACTGCTCATCTCAAACTTCCCTTGCATAAGTTTGGCAAACTTTTTACAAAGGTTGTTTTCAGTAGATCCAAAGATTATGTCATCAACATAGATCTGAACTAAGATGATCTTACCTTTGGATTCCCTAAGGAATAGAGTTTTGTCTATCTTTCCTCTTGAGAATTTATTCTCAATGAGGAAGGTAGACAGGGTTTCATACCAAGCCCTTGGAGCTTGTTTTAACCCATACAAAGCTTTCCTAAGCTTATACACAGAATCAGGTTTAAGAGGATCTACAAAACCTGATGGCTGCTCTACATATACTTCTTCTTTAAGATCACCATTCAGAAATGCTGACTTCACATCCATCTGGTATACTTTGAAGTCTTGGTAGGCTGCATAGGCAAGGAATATTCTGATAGCCTCCAGCCTTGCTACTGAAGCAAAGGTTTGATCAAAGTCAATCCCTTCTTCCTGCCTGTATCCTTTTGCAACCAATCTTGCTTTATTCTTCACTATTATCCCACTTTCATCTAGCTTGTTTCTATAGATCCACTTAGTGCCAATTATGTTGTGGCCTCTTGGTTTAGGAACAAGCTCCCAGACTTTGCACCTTCTGAATTGATTCAGCTCCTCTTGCATAGCATCAATCCAGTGCTGGTCTTGGATAGCTTCTTCAAACTTCTTAGGTTCCATCTGAGACAAGAAACTTGAATGCAAAACTGTGCTTTGATTTCTGCTTTTAGTTTGCACTCCTTGTCTTGGATCACCTATTATCTGATCAGCAGGATGATCTCTTAGATATCTTATAGCTGGAGGAAGATTCCCTTCAGGTTGAGCATCTCCAGCTTATTCATTCTGCTGAACCTCTTGGTTTTCATCAGCTTCCATTATCTCTTGTACTCCCCCTGGACAGCAGCCTTCATTTTCCAATGCTCCAACTTCCTTTGAAGCTTCAGCAATGGAGAGCTTGTCCATCCTCGTGCTTATACCTGTTGAGTCATTTGATCTACAAGACAACTCACAATTGATTAATCTTGTTTCATCAAATACAACATGCACAGATTCCTCAACAACTTGAGTAGTTAAGTTGAAGACTCTATAGGCCTTACTATTTGTGCTGTACCCAACAAATATCCCATCCTGGGATTTGGCAGCAAACATAGTCAAATATGACTTGCCATTGTTAAGTATATAGCACTTGCAACCAAAGATCCTAAAATAGGATAGATTTGGTTTTCTGCCTTTCACAATCTCATAGGGAGTCTTTCTGTGGCTTTTGGTGATAGAAGCCCTATTGATGACATGACAAGCAGTGTTAACTGCCTCAGCCCAAAAATATTCTGGGAGAGAGGTGTCACTCAATAGAGTTCTACCAGCTTCAATTAATGTTCTATTCTTTCTTTCAGCAATTCCATTTTGCTGAGTGTTCTAGGTGAGGAGAATTCTTGGAAAATCCCAAAGTCTTTACACAAGTTTGTTATGCTTTCAGATTGAAACTCAGTACCATGGTCACTTCTGATTTTGACCACTGTACTATTCAGTTCATTCTGAATTTGCTTTACAAAATTAAGTAATACACTTGGGGTTTCAGATTTTTGTCTCAGAAAGAACACCCATGTAAATCTAGAATAGTCATCTACAACCACAAAAGTGTAAACCATCCTACCTAGACTATGAACTGGCATAGGACCAAAAAGATCCATATGCAAGAGGTATAAGCACCTCACAGAATCCTTATTTTCAAGGCTTTGAAAGGAGGATTTTGTCTGCTTTCCCTTTTGACAAGCTGAGCATATCCCTTCCTTCATATACTTAATTTGAGATCCATTCCTCACTAGCTCTTTGCTAAAGAGTTGGCCAATTGTCTTGTAGTTTAGATGAGCCAATCTCTTGTGCCACTTAACACAATGAGAAGCATTGTCATCAGCTACAAGACAGATGGGAGAAGCCTTATTCTCACATTCAAAATTAAGACAATATACATTTCTCTTCCTATACCCAGTCAATATGATCTTTTGATCACTTGACCTCTTGATATGACATCCATCTTTAACAAATGAAATGTCATATCCTAAATCACTTAGCTGACTTATGCTTATTAGATTATGTTTCAAACCTTTTACATAAGCCACTTGAGTGATAGTAATTAGGTTAGAAGAAATGTTACCAAACCCTTTGATGACTCCTTTTTCAGATCCACCAAAGATCACTTTAGGTCCATCTTTGACAGATGAATACTCCTTCAGCAACCCCTTTGTTCCAGTCATGTGCCTGGAACAACCACTATCCAAGTACCATATAGGGGCATGGTTACTTGGATTCACCTGCAATACAAAATTACTTTCCCTTAGAACCCAAGTAAGTCTTGGGTCCTTGGTTCAGGTTAGCATTAATAAAGCTATCATAACCTCTTCTAACAGGTAGACTCTTATTCTTTATAACACTTGTGTTATACCAGCAGTCTAATGCAAAATGGCCTCTTTTGCCACAGCACCAACATTCAAACTTATTGTATCTAGATCTAGATACATCCTTGTCAGAAGAATTTCTGTTTATTGCTGGTGCTGTTGCAACTTCACCTATTGATTTCTTAAAACCATTGGGTTTATGACCATAGGTAGGCCTGCTTGCATTTACACCCTTATTCTTCAGAACATTAGTCTTAATATGACCTTGAATGTCTTCATGATCATATCTGTTAGAAGGCACTTTCACCTTACTAAACTTTATGGGGACTGAAAGGTTTAGTAGCTGAACAGGAGCTTTGCCTTTCCTCTTGAATCTGCCAGCCCTGGAGTTACCTTTAAATCCTAATCCAGCCTTACCCTTTTGAGTGACAAATTCATCTATCAAGGGTAAGACAGATTTTGGCTTAGAGTAACTAGCCACTAAATCCCTTTCAATTCTAAGTCTGGCCTCCAGACTCTTCACTTGATCATTAGTATAATTAATTGTGCCCATTTGAATAATAGTTATATTCTTCAGCTTGGCAATTTCATTTAATTTTTGATCAAGGACTTTTTCTAACTCAGTTGTTGCAACCCTTAGTTCAGCAATTTCCTGAGCCTGAGATTTAACCAGGTTCTTGCTTTTCTTAAGGGCCTGCAACAAGTCCCCATACTTATCTATCAATTGATAGACATCTCCTTCAGATTCAGATGCATCTTCATCACTTGATGCAGATGTAGCTGATTCTTCACTTGTACTACAAACAGATGTACTGGAAGGACATTTTACCTCATTAGGACCAGACTGATTCTGGCATATGTCCTCTTCTGATCTTGTCATTAACCCCATGCATTGATGTTCATTGATGGAGTCTAGCAATTGCATAAACTCCTCTTCCTCAGATGCAGCATATAGTCCAATATATGCTTCAGCTTCAGATCCTGATTCTGAAGTTGACTGGTCTGACAGACTCTTATCTTTCTTTGCTACAAAGGATTTCTCCTTCTTGCCTTTCTGATAAGTCTTCTTCTTTTCTGAAGATTCCTTTCTCTTGTCAGGACAATCAGCCACTACATGTCCAGGCCTATTGCAACAATAACAGACAATCTTTGAAGTAGTGGCTTTGCTGGGTTTTGATCTGCTCTTCTCTTTCCTTGATGACCTTTTCTTTTTATAATAGTCATCAACTTGCTGTGATGGGGAAGGCCTAGACTTCCACTGCTTCTTCTTCAAGAACCTCTGGAATTGTCTTGTGAATGCAGCAAAATCTGCATCTGAATCACAGCTTTCAGATCCCTTGTTTGAACTTTCAGAACTATCTTCTGTAACTTCCTTAGGAGGAGATGGTGATTTCCTCCTATTCTTTCTAGTGGCTTCTGCATTGAATGCCACAGCCTTTTCTCTATGCTCTCCTCTTGAATTCTTTTCCTCCTCCTTCCTCACCATAAGTTGCATTTCATAGGATAGTAACTTTCCAAACAGGGTTGGAGGAGATATCTCTGCTAATTTAGCCACTTCTCTTATGGCACAGATCTTTGTATCCCAATCCTTTGATAAGGATCTTAAGAATTTGTCATTCAGTTCATAGGTACTGAAGACTCTTCCATAGGATATTAGCTCATTCACAACTCTATAGAATTTCTTATAGCACTCAGTTATGCTATCAGATTTTCCTTGTCTAAAGCTTTCATACTCCTGATTTAGCATAGACTTCCTGTCCAGCCTTACTTCTTCAGATCCCTCCATGTAGACAATCAATGTGTCCCACATCTCCTTGGAGGTCTTACAGTGAATCAGATTCTGAAATGTTGAATCATCTATGGCACTAACAATAATGTTCTGAGCTCTTTTATCCATGGTTGCCAAGATGATTTCATCCTTGGTCATTTCTGAATAACTCTTTGGAGTTTGGATATTTGCATCAAGAACTGATACCTTCATTGGAATGAAGGGGCCTTCCTGTACTGTGATGTAAATTCTTGGGTCAGATGCTTCCATAAACAGTCTGACTCTTTCTTTCCAAATTCCAAAAATTTCTTTCTTGCATATGGGTAATTTCATAGACCCTAGCTCCTTATGATTCTCTCCAGAACCCATCTTCTTGAATCTTGAATCTGCCTTTTAGATCTACCTCAGACTGTTAAGTCCTTTTTGAGGAACCTCCCTCTGATACCACTTGATAGTTTAACTTTCAAGACAGCCTAAACACCTAGAGGGGGGGTGAATAGGTTCTACTTATTTATAAAAACTTCTAGGCAGAATTCAATTTAATGGCTAACACAATAATCACAGCAATCACAGAAAATAAAACATCACAAATTGCACAATGTTTTATAGTGGTTCCCCAAGGTCTGGGTACATCCACTTTCCCTCTTCACCTATCTAGCAGTATGCTAGATTCGGCCAAACTTCCACTAATCTCAGATCAACAGATCCTACAACTCAGAACCCAACTGGTTCCTACAACTCAGGCACAACAGCCCTACCTCAGCCTTGCCCCAAGGCCTACAACTCAGAGAAGACCCTTCTCCTACACTCAGGCAAACAGCCCTACCACTCAGAGTTCAACACTCCTACACTCAGCCTTTATAACACAGGCTTACAACTCAGATCTGTGTAAACAGATCCTACAGAAATATAGAAAAGATTATTTAACTGTCTTGCCTGAATTGAGAGAGAAAAGGCCAAGACAATTCTTGATCAGCTGATGAAATCAACTGTATCTGAGCTTTCTTCAAGGCTTCTTGAATATAAACTTAGCTGAGTTGATTTCCAAACAGCTTCTTGAGAATCCACTGGTGGTTTCTTTCTTCTTCTTCAAATTCTGGCTTGATCTCTCTCTATCCAGCACTTTTGAATGATTCTTCTGAATTCTGATTAGAACTCTTCTTTGATCTATCCTTAGATAGTCTTCTTAGATCTTCCGGAGGAGATCTTCTTAAGTGCCAAGAACTTTCTTGAAATGAATTGGATTGTAATCCTTCTCAACTTTTTGATTCTTATCAATGTTTTCAAAAGTTACTTTCTCCTTCTGAATCTGTCTATTTATAGACTTTCTTCATGGTAACCGGCTGATCCGGTTTCTAACCGTTTTCTGACAAGTCTGACAGCTTCAGTTAACCGGTGGCAACCCACAGCTGTCAAGTCTTCAAACAAGTCCTGTGCCTTAGTCTTGAACCATAAGTTGTCGAGACAGTCTGTCAGAAAGTGTCGAGACCATCTGACCATCTATGTCGACACAATTGACTTTGGTGTCGACACAGTCTTTAGTGATGTCGACTAAGTTGCCTTTGAGTCGACACAGCTTCTTCTGAAAATAACTTGGTCTTGACTCTTCAGTGTGTCGACACAAGTCCTGTGTGTCGACACAGTTGTTGTAGAATCATAACTTAGTAAGTGTCGACTTAGCCTTCTGGTGTCGACACAGTCTTCTTCTAACTCTGCTATAATGTGTCGACTCAATCACAATGTGTCGACACATTCTGCTGGTGTAGACAAACTTGAGGTCGACTATATTCTTCTGTGTCGACACATTTTCCCAATGTTGAGGTCGACGCTTTTCTTCTGTGTCGACACAAATTCCCAGTGTTGTGTCGACTTACTTCTTCTGTGTCGACACACTTTCCCAGTATTTGTTGTAGACTAACTGCTATGTGTCGACATACTTCCTCTGTGTCGACACTTTTTCCTAGTGTAGTTGTAGACTAACTGCTATGTGTCGACACTGCTTCCCAGTGTTGTGTCGACTAATTTCTTCTATGAGTCGACACATCCTTCTCTGTGTCGACACTTGGACTTAGAATTTTTCTGCATACTTTATTAATTCTTCACCTGCACATGTCAACTCAAAACAACATCAAATACACCTTGATGTATATCATTGAGCTAGGTTGGGCTTCTTCAAATCAGGTACACATTTTCCAATGTACCCAACACTGTGTCGATACATTCTCAAAATACAGTGTCAAGAAGCTAAGTCGACATCAAGACAGGTTTGTCGACATCACTAGAGGCAGTGTCGACACTTAAGTCACTTGTGTCGACACATCTTGACAGATGGTCTCGACACTTTCTAACAGATAGTCTCAACGCTTTGCTGACAAAGACAAAGGCACAAGATCTGTTTGAAGACTTGACAGCTGTGGGTTACAACCAGTTTATTGAAGCTGTCAGACTTGTCAGAAGTTAGTTAGAAACCGGATTAGCCGGTTACCAAGGAGGAAGTCTATATATATATAGACAAATTCAGAGAATTGATACACACAATACGACACACATTAATCATCTATTGGGAAACAAGATCTCTGATCAAGAAAGTGCAAGGCACTGAAGAAGATCTTCGTGAGAAGATCTAAGAAGACATTCTGACGTGTACAACCACTCAGGATCAGTCTAAGTAGAATTCTTTCAAGAATTCTGAAGTATCATCAAAGGTGTTGGATAGAGAGGGATCCAGCCATTTTGAAGACAAGAAGGAAGCTATCACAGGTTTCTTAAGTTCAGATTCAAGAAGCTTTGAAGAAAGCTAAGATCCAGTTTATTTCATCCATCAGGTTTTTCAAGAAGCTGATCAAGAACAGTCTTGTCCCTTCTCTCTAAACAGGGGCAAGATATTTTATAACTTCAATTTCAATTTCTGTAGGATCTATTTGTATAGATCTGAGTTGTAAGCCTAGATTATAAAGGCTGAGTGTAGGAGAGGTATTCTCTGAGTGGTAGGGCTGTTTATGCCTGAGTGTAGGAGAAGGTATTTCTCTGAGTTGTAGTCCTTGTGGCAAGGCTGAGGTAGGGCTTATTAGCCTGAGCTGTAGGAACCTTTCAAGGTTCTGAGCTGTAGGATCTGAGGATCTGAGATAAAGAAGGAAGTTAGGCCGAATCTAGCACACTGCTAGATAGGTGAAGGGGGAAAGTGCATGTACCCAGACCTTGGGGAACAACTATAAATCTGTGTGCAATCTGTGGTGTGTGCATATTTGTGATTACTGTGTTGTGTTTGCTGCAGTGTTTGCTGAATTCTCTTATAGTCAGTAATTATATTCTGCCTTAAATTAAAACAAGCATTATGACCTATTCACCCTCCCCTCTAGGTGTTTAGGTGGTCTTGAAAGTATAACTATCAAGTGGTATCAGAGGGAGGTTACTCAAAGAAGGACTTAACAATCTGAGTTAGATCCCTAAGGCAGAGTCAAGAATCAAGAAAATGGGTTCTGGAGAGAATCACAAGGAACTAGGGTCAATGAAATTACCCATCTGCAGGAAAGAGATTTTTGGAATCTGGAAAGAAAGGGTAAGATTGTTTATGGAGGCTTCTGATCCAAGGATATATATCACAGTACAGGAAGGCCACTTCATTCCAATGAAGGTATCTGTTCTTGATGTAAATATTCAAACTCCAAAGAGTTATTCTGAAATGACCAAGGATGAGATCATCCTGGCAACACTAGACAAAAGAGCACAAAACATTATTATAAGTGCTATAGATGATGCCACATTTCAAAATCTGATTCACTGCAAAACCTCCAAGGAAATGTGGGACACTTTGATTGTCTACATGGAGGGTTCTGAAGAAGTTAGACAAGATAGAAAGTCTATGCTCAACCAAGAATATGAGAGTTTCAGACAAGGGAAGTCTGATAGCATAACTGAATGCTACAAGAAATTCTACAGGATAGTGAATGAACTAATGTCCTATGGAAGGGTCTTCAGTACCTATGAACTGAATGACAAATTCCTAAGATCCTTGACAAAGGATTGGGACACCAAGATTTGTGACATAAGAGAAGTGGCCAAACTGGCAGACATTTCTCCTCCAACCTTGTTTGGAAAGTTGCTATCATATGAAATGCAACTAATGGCTAGGAAGGAAGAAGAAATGAATTCAAAAGGAGAACATAGAGAAAGTTCTGTGGCCTTCAAGGATGAAGCCACTAGAAAGAATAGGACATCTCCATCACCTCCTAAGGAAGTTGCTGAAGTTATCTCAGAAAATTCAGACAATAAGAACTCAGAAAGCAGCGATTCAGATGCAGATTTTGCTGCCTTTACAAGGCAGTTTCAGAGGTTCTTGAAAAAGAAGCAGTGGAAGTTAAGGCCCTCCACATCACAGCCAGTTGATGATTAGTATCAGAAGAGAAAATCATCAAGAAAGGAGATGAGCAGAACTAAGCCCAGCAAAGCTACTACATCAAAGATTGTTTGCTATTACTGCAATAGGCCTGGACATGTGGTGGCTGAGTGTCCAGAAAAGAGAAAGGAGTCAACAGACAGAAAGAAGACTCATCAAAAGGGCAAGAAGGAGAAATCCTTTGTTGCTAAGAAGGAGAAGAGTCTTACAGATTAATCCTCCTCAGAGTCAGAATCTGAAGCTAAAGCATACATTGGACTGTATGAAGCTAATGAAGAAGATGAGTTTATGCAATTGCTAAACTCCATCCATGATCAAGAAGACTAAGAATGCATGGTTCTGATGGGTGAGTACGAAGATAACCAATGCCAGGATCAGCCTAGTCCTAGTAAGGTACAAAATGATTCTAGCACTTCTGATATTAGTACTGGTTCAGAGTCAGATTCATCTACATCAAGTGATGTGAATGGGTCTGAATCTGAAGGTGATATTCATCAATTGATGGATGAATATAGGGTCTTATTGGAGGCTCTTAAGAAAAGCAAAAACCTGACCAAAACTCAGGTTCAGGAAATTGCTGATCTTAAGTTGGTTGTATCAAACTTGAAAAAAGAATTGGATCAAAAGTTGAATGAGGTTGCCAAACTGAAAATAATAACTGTGATTCAGATGGGCACAATCACATACAAATCTGATCAAATTAAAAGTCTGAAAGCCAAACTTCAAGTTGAGAGAAACTTAGTGGCTAGTTACTCTAAGCCAAAATCTGTCCTACCCTTGATAGATGAGTTTGTAGCTCAAAAGGGTAAGGCAGGCTTGGGCTTTAAAGGTAACACTAGAGCTGACCAATTCAAAAGAAAGGGCAAAGCTCCAGTTCAACCACAAAACTCCAAAGTCCCTATGATGTTTAGAAAAGTGCAAGTGCCTTCTAATAAATATGATCTTGAAAATATTCATGGTCATATTAAGACTGATGTTCTGAAAAACAAGGATGTTAATGCCATTAGGTCTGCCCATGCTCATAAACCTAATGGTTATAAGAAATCAGTGGGTGAAGCTGCAGCAGCACCAGCACTGGACAAAAATTTTTCTGCCAAGGGTATATCTAGACCTAGATACAACAAATATGAATGTTGGTGCTGTAGCAAGAGAGGCCATTTTGCCTTAGACTGCTGGCATAACACAAGTGTAAGGAAGAACAATAGTCTACCAGTTAGAAGAGCTGCTGGTAGTTTTGATGTGAATGGTGCTAACCTGAACCAAGGACCCAAGACTTACTTGGGTTCTAAGGGAAAGTAATTATGTATTGCAGGAAAGTCCAAGTTGCCATGCCCCTATATGGTACTTGGACAGTGGTTGTTCCAGGCACATGACTAGAACAAAGGGGCTGCTGAAGGAGTGCACATCTGTCAAAGATGGGCCTAAAGTTATCTTTGGTGGATCTGAAAGAGGGATCATCAAAGAGTTTGGTAACATTTCCTCAAACCAAATTACCATCACTCTAGTGGCTTATGTAAAAGGTTTGAAACATAATCTGATAAGCATAAGTCAGCTGAGTGATCTTGGATATGACATTTCATTTGTTAAGGATGGATGTCATATCAAAAGGTCAAGTGATCAAAAGGTCATATTGACTGGGTATAGAAAGAGAAATGTTTATTGTCTTGATTTTGTATGTGATAACAAGGTTTCTCCTATCTGTCTTGTAGCTGATGATAATGCATCTCATTGTGTCAAATGGCACAAGAGGCTGGCCCATCTTAACTACAAGACAATTGACCAACTCTTTAGCAAAGAGTTAGTGAGGAATGGTCCTCAAGTTAAGTGTATAAAAGAAGGGATATGCTCAGCTTGTCAAAAGGGCAAGCAGACAAAATCCTCCTCTCATAGCCTTGAAAACAAGGATTCAGTGAGGTGTTTATACCTCTTACATATGGATCTTTTTGGTCCTATGCCAGTTCATAGTCTAGGTAGCAAGGTCTACACTTTTGTGGTTGTAGATGACTATTCTAGATATACATGGGTGTTCTTTCTGAGATAAAAATCAGAAACCCCAAGTGTCTTACTTTGTTTTGTGAAACAAATTCAGAATGAACTGAACAGTACAATGGTCAAAATCAGAAGTGACCATGGCACTGAATTTCAATCTAAAAGTATGACAAAATTATGTGAAGACTTTGGGATTTTCCAAGAATTCTCCTCACCAAGAACACCACAGCAAAATGGTATTGCTGAAATAAAGAATAGGACATTGATTGAAGATGGTAGAACTCTATTGAGTGACACTTCTCTTCCAGAATATTTCTAGGCTGAGGCAGTAAACACTGCATGTCATGTGATCAACAAGGCTTCTATCACCAAGAGCCACAAAAAGACTCCCTATGAAATTATGAAAGGTAGAAAACCAAATCTATCCTACTTTAGGATCTTTGGTTGCAAGTGCTATATACTTAACAATGGCAAGTCTTATCTAACTAAGTTTGCTGCCAAATCCCAAGATGGGATATTTGTTGGGTACAGCATCAATAGTAAGGCTTATAGGGTCTACAACTTGACTACTCAAGTTGTAGAAGAATCTGTACATGTTGTATTTGTTGAAACAAGTTTAATCAATAGTGAGTTGCCTTGTAGATCAAATAATCCAACAGGTATAAGCAAAAGGATGGACAAGCTTTCCATTGCAGAAGCATCAAATGCAGATGAAGTATTAGAAAATGAAGGCTACTGTCCAGGGGGAGTACAAGACTCAATAAAAGCTGATGACAACCAAGAGGTTCAGCATAATGAAGGAGCTGGAGATGTTCAACCTATAGGAATTCTACCTCCAGCTACAAGACATCTAAAAGACCATCCAGCAAATCAAATTATAGGTGATCCAAGACAAGGAGTGCAGACTAGAAGCAGAAATCTGAGCACAGTCTTGCATTCAAGTTTTCTATCTCAACTGGAGCCTAAGAAATTTGAAGAAGCCATCCAAGACCAACAATGGATTAATGCTATGCAAGAGGAGCTTAATTAATTCAGAAGGTGCAAAGTCTGGGAGTTAGTTCCTAAACCAAGAGACCACAACATCATTGGTACAAAGTGGATCTTTAGGAACAAGTTGGATGAGAGTGGAGTAATTGTGAAGAACAAAGCAAGATTGGTTGCTAAAAGATACAGGCAAGAAGAAGGGATTGACTTTGATAAAACATTTGCCCCAGTAGCAAGACTTGAGGCAATCAGAATGTTCCTTGCCTATGCAGCATATCAAGGATTCAAAGTATACCAAATGGATGTGAAATCAGCATTCCCGAATGGTGATCTAAAAGAAGAAGTCTATGTAGAGCAGCCATCAGTTTTGTAGATTCTCTTAAACCTGGTTATATCTATAGACTTAGGAAAGCATTATATGGGTTAAAGCAAGCCCCAAGGGCTTGGTATGAAACCCTGTTACTTTCCTTATTGAGAACAAATTCTCAAGAGGTAAAATAGACAAAACACTATTCCTAAGGGAATCAAAAGGTAAGATAATCTTAGTCCAGATCTATGTAGATGACATAATTTTTGGGTCTACAGAGAACAACCTTTGTAAAAAGTTTGCCAAACTTATGCAAGGGAAGTTTGAAATGAGCAGTATGGGGGAACTTAAGTTCTTCTTGGGACTCCAAGTAAGATAGACTGAAGATGGCTTGTCCATATCCCAATCTAAGTTCACCAAGGAATTAATTAAGAAGTATGGTATGGAATCATCCTCCACCATGAGAACTCCTATGGGAACAAATATTTCAATATGCAAAGATGATGCAGGTAAGCCTGTAGATGAGTCTTTGTATAGAGGAATAATTGGCTCTCTATTATATCTCACTGCTTGTAGACCAGACATTATGTATGCTACATGTGTCTGTGCTAGGTACCAAGCTTGCCCTAAAGAATCACGTTATATTGCAGTCAAAAGGATCTTGAGATATCTTAAGGGCACACCTAATCTAGGCCTTTGGTACCCTCGGAATGGAGATGTTCTACTAACAGGTTATTCAGATGCAGATTTTGCAGGCTGTAGAGAAGATAGAAAGAGTACTACAGGTACATGTCAATTCTTTGGAGGAAGGTTGATATCCTGGAGCAGTAAGAAGCAGATTAGTGTGGCAATATCCACTGCATAGTCTGAATATGTGGCTTTAGGAAGTTACTGTGCACAACTATTGTGGGTTCAACATCAGTTAAAGGACTATGGTATTCAAGTAAGTAGAACACCTTTATTCAGTGATTCTAAGAGTGTTATTTCTATTGCAAACAATCCTGTTTCACATAGTAGATCTAAGCATATAAAAATAAAATACCATTTTCTTAGAGAACATGTAGAAAAAGAAGACATCTCATTGGAATTTATTAAAACAGATTATCAAATTGCAGATGTATTTACTAAGCCACTGGATGAAACTAAATTCAATAAATTTAAAATTGAATTAGGAATGCTGGACATAGGTTAATTTACCATAAAATTGGCTAAGTAAAATGGTGTCGTCACATTCAGTGATAAAGTGTCGATACAGAAAAGTCATGTCGACTTGTCAGGGAAATTGTGTCGACACATGAGAAAATGTGTCGACACCTAGGGGTCAAGAGTCGACTCATCCAGAAATGTAGTGTCGACACATCCAATATAATGATGTCAACACTTACAGATTTTGTGTCAACTATTATACTAAGAGTCGACACATAATTTCTGATGCACTACTTAGTATCTCCCGTGTCGACATATCATCAATTGGTGTCGACACAAAGTAGTCAACATTAATGTCGAGACAATAGATGTTTGTGTCAACACATTCCGACTGTGTCGACACATTTAGACTGTTTTTGCCCGACTTTTGACCTTCTTTCATTAGAGAGTATAAATAGGTCGAGAACGTATTCTGTCGACACGCTTACAAGGTTTTCGAGACTAAAACCCTATATCGACAATCTCTCTTCTCTTCTCTCAAGCTTTCTCATCTTTCCAATGGTGCCAAAGGTTGAAGACAACATCAATGAGGGATATGAGTTGGTTAGGGCTGCATTCGACAATGCCGCGCCAGAAATCAAACAGGTGATTTCTCTTCTTGCTGACAATGGATTGGAATACCTTTTTTCTGAACCTTCAAAGAATTGGAAGAAAGAAGTTGTCGAGTTCTATACTGCTGCAACGTTGGATTCCACTAGTCTCAAGATAAAATCTACAGTTCATGGGACTAAGGTTAAAATTACTCTCAAAAGTATACGAAAGATTCTTCGTCTACCTAGCATTAAAGATGAAGAAGAGGTCCCAGCCTCAAAAACAAGGGAGGCTCTCCATTGGTGTGGATTGGATCCAACCATAAAGATTGGAGCAGCCATCAATCGAGTGGGAATGAATCAACAGGGAAAGTTCCTATCTGAGATAGTAGGAAAAGTAATTTTTTGTAAACCAGGATGCCATAATATGATATCTTCCATGATGTTCACTCTCATGTCAAGGATACTCTACAAGATTAACACAGACTGGTCTGCAGTTGTGTTTGATAAAATCAAAGAAGGAATGAAGAAGCCAAATTTGGCTAGAATTATGAGTCTATACCTAGATGGACTCATTCCAGAGGTCATGCAACAAATTCCTGGGTCCAAAATCAATCACATGAGGAAAATGGACATGAGATTATTCTCCAGGTGGGATAGGGTTCTGTCCAAGGAGATGCCTGATGTGGACAGGTAGGACACTATTGAGATATCACCAGGACATGTTCTTGGCACTGAACAACTTCAAGGAGAACAAGTTAGAGAACAGGTTGAGGACCAGACTGGGTCTACTCAAGTCCAGAAAGAAACATTACCTGCATAGGTGCAGGGGAATCCAGTTCATTCTCCTGCCCAAAACATTTCTAATCCTAAACAGTTGTAGGGGGAGTCAATTTCTGAACAAGTATAAGTGGAAGAGACACTAAACTTATCAAAAGATTTGAACACTACTGATATTGATATATCATCACCTGCACTAGCACAAAAGGAATACACTCTAGAAGAGTTATTTCATGACATTGGACAGGCAGCTGATAAGGATGACACCCTAAGGGTTGAGGAGGAGAAAGGTGCTGTTGAGGGGGAGCAAGTGAATGTTGAGGAAGAACAACAAGACACTAAGAAAGAAATTCCTCCATCTCCTCAAGAAAGAGTTCAGATTGACAGTTCTTCAGAATCTGAGGCAGAAGAAGCCAGGGAGGCTAAGAAAAGGAAGCTCATGGTCTTCAAGAGAAGAATTCAAAGCTATAAGCAAGCTATCCAGACTGCAAGTCATCAATCTCCTACTAAGTTTGATTACAACAAGTTCTTGGTAGATTTACAAATGAAGATGGATGAGCAAAGAAGAGCCTTGTAAAAATATGTAGATGAAAGTAATAAGTCACTTCAGTTTGATCTTGGCCAAGACATCAAGTCAATCAGATTTGAGGTAAATCTGAATAAAAAGGAGATGACAGATTGCTTCCACAAGGGAGGTAATGCTGTGGTTTTTCTAGCTCAACAACACCAAACTATCCTTGGTAAGGTGGATGACATTGCATTGAAACAAGGATATGTTCTAGAAAATCAGCTGAGAATGAATGACAATCTGACTGAATCTCACAATGAAATTCTCACTGAGTTTAAAGATACTGCAACAAAGCTGACTGTTGCAAGGACTAAAGATATGGAAGACTTTGATCAAAAGCTCAAAGACGCCCTGGATTCAGTTCAAACTGCAATAACCACCTCACAGAAAGAAATATCTGACAAGCTTCTCAAATTAAAATCATTCTTTAAAGAGGGTGTGAATTTTCTTGATGGACAAATAAGGTTTCAGAAGGATGATCTTAGGGATCATTCTGCCAGAGAAGTCCTAAAGGGGGAGAGGGTACTTATCCATATTGGCTCAGAACATGCCAAGTTGGTTACCAACAGTGTCAAAGCCACATTAGGATATCCACCATTGTGTGATGATGATGCAGTTGCTGAGTCAGGAATACAACAAGGTCTACTTGAAGGCAATCAACCTGAGGTTGCCCAAGTTATATACCCCCATGCTGATTTTGAAATGATTCATCAGCAAGTACAGGCAATGTACAGTCCTCCATAGGAGGTTACAATTGTAATTATTGAAAAAGTAGATCAGCCAGGAGCAAATTTGAAAGATCAACAAGATGCTAAATTATCCAAGAAGAGATTTAGAGAGCAAGCTGAACAAAGACCTGATTTTGAGCAGTGGAGCCCCACCTCAAGGAACATTATACTAACTGCCTGGAAGGCTGTGAAGGATCAAATGCATGAAAGAGGAAAGTGGTATAATGAAATTGAATGACAAAAGTATGAGGCCAGGCAGGAGGCCATAGTACAGTTCAGATGAAAGGCTAAGATGGGGAGGCTACCACCTGATGCTCAGGAGCCGAGCAAGTATTTTCCCAAGCCCTTTCATTACTTTGAAAGGCAAAGGCTCAAGGAGGAAGCTCAAAAGAAAGCTGAAATGAAAGGCAAAAAGCCTGCTGATGTTGTTGAAACTACTGTGAAGGCTCAGATTCAATCAGGAAAAGGAATTGTCATCCAGGAGCCTGATCAGTCTTAGTTTAAGTTTATCAGTTCTTTCAAATGTTTTGTAATGATCTGTTTGTTAATCCAATCAATGTAACCAAGCTGTAACAAACATTTCTAAATGAATAAACAAAACCTTGTTCTGTAATCATTTCTTCATATTCATCTTTATTCTGTGATGAATATATGGTTAATGTTTTGTTTATTAAAGATTCTTATTGTATTATGCTCTTGTACATCATCATATTAAATTTTCATAAATGGTGTATATCATTAGCTAAAAGGGTTATGACTTCTCCAAATAGGGGGAGATTGTTGGGTACATTGGAAAATGTGTACCTGATTTGAAGAAGCCTAACTTAGCTCAATGATATACATCAAGGTGTATTTGATGTTATTTTGAGCTGACATGTGTAGGTTAAGAAGGTACTAAAATACAGGAAAAATATTCTAAGTCCATATGTCGACACCAGAAGATGTTGTGTCGACACTTCAGAATAATTGTGTCGACACTTGAAGAAGGCTGTGTCGACACAGAGAAAAAGAGTCGACAACATTTGTGTCGACACCGGGAAGCAGTGTCGACTAACAGAAGTTTAGTCGACATCAACTATATCGACACTGAGAGGCTGTGTTGACACACAGAATTGCTAGTCGACAACATTTGTGTCGACACCAGAAGATTGAGTCGACACACAAAGGCAGAGTCGACAACATCTGTGTCGATATATTCTCAAAATACAGTGTCAAGAAGCTAAGTCGACATCATGACAGCTTTGTCGACATCAGCAGAGGTAGTGTCGACACTTAAGTCACTTGTGTCGACACATCTTGACAGATGGTCTCGACACTTTCTAACAGATAGTCTCGATGCTTTGCTGACAAAGACAAAGGCACAAGATCTGTTTGAAGACTTGATAGCTGTGGGTTACAACCGGTTTACTGAAGCTGTCAGACTTGACAGAAGTTAGTTAGAAACCGGATTAGCCGGTTACCAAGGAGGAAGTCTATATATATAGACAGATTCAGAGAATTGATACACACAATACGACACACATTAATCATCTATTGGGAGACAAGATCTCTGATCAAGAAATTGCAAGGCACTGAAGAAGATCTTCGTGAGAAGATCTAAGAAGACATTCTGATGTGTACAACCACTCAGGATCAGTCTAAGTAGAATTCTTTCAAGAATTCTGAAGTATCATCAAAGGTGTTGGATAGAGAGGGATCCAGCCATTTTGAAGACAAGAAGGAAGCTATCATAGGTTTCTTAAGTTCAGATTCAAGAAGCTTTGAAGAAAGCTAAGATCCAGTTGATTTCATCCATCAGGTTTTTCAAGAAGTTGATCAAGAGCAGTCTTGTCCCTTCTCTCTCAACAGGGGCAAGATATTTTATAACTTCAATTTCAATTTCTATAGGATCTATTTGTATAGATCTGAGTTGTAAGCCTAGATTATAAAGGCTGAGTGTAGGAGAGGTATTCTCTGAGTGGTAGGGCTGTTTATGCCTGAGTGTAGGAGAAGGTATTTCTCCGAGTTGTAGGCCTTATGGCAAGGCTGAGGTAGGGCTTATTAGCCTGAGCTGTAGGAACCTTTCAAGGTTCTGAGCTGTAGGATCTGAGGATCTGAGATAAAGAAGGAAGTTAGGCCGAATCTAGCATACTGCTAGATAGGTGAAGGCGGAAAGTGGATGTACCCAGACCTTTGGGAACCACTATAAATCTGTGTGCAATATATGGTGTGTGCATATTTGTGATTGCTGTGTTGTGTTGCTGCAGTGTTTGCTGAATTCTCTTATAGTCAGTAATTATATTCTGCCTTAAGTTAAAACAAGCATTAGAACCTATTCACCCCCCCTCTAGGTGTTTAGGTGGTCTTGAAAGTATAACTATCAGCTCAGCTTGTCAAAAGGGCAAGCAGACAAAATCCTCCTTTCATAGCCTTGAAAACAAGGATTCAGTGAGGTGTTTATACCTCTTACATATGGATCTTTTTGGTCCTATGCCAGTTCATAGTCTAGGTAGGAAGATCTACACTTTTGTGGTTGTAGATGACTATTCTAGATATACATGGGTGTTTTTTCTGAGACAAAAATCAGAAACCCCAAGTGTCTTACTTTGTTTTGTAAAACAAATTCAGAATGAACTGAACAGTACAGTGGTCAAAATCAGAAGTGACCATGGCACTGAATTTCAATCTGAAAGTACGACAAAATTATGTGAAGACTTTGGGATTTTCCAAGAATTCTCCTCACCTAGAACACCACAGCAAAATGGTATTGCTGAAAGAAAGAATAGGACATTGATTGAAGCTGGTAGAACTCTATTGAGTGACACTTATCTTCCAGAATATTTCTGGGCTGAGGCAGTAAACACTGCATGTCATGTGATCAATAGGGCTTCTATCACCAAGAGCCACAAAAAGACTCCCTATGAAATTATGAACGGTAGAAAACCAAATCTATCCTACTTTCGGATCTTTGGTTGCAAGTGCTATATACTTAACAATGACAAGTCTTATCTAACTAAGTTTGCTGCCAAATCCCAAGATGGGATATTTGTTGGGTACAATATCAATAGTAAGGCTTATAGAGTCTACAACTTGACTACTCAAGTTGTATAAGAATCTGTACATGTTGTATTTGATGAAACAAGATAATCAACAGTGAATTGCCTTGTAGATCAAATAATCCAATAGGTATAAGCAAAAGGATGGACAAGCTTTCCATTACAGAAGCATCAAATGCAGATGAAGTATTGGAAAATGAAGGATACTGTCCAGGGGGAGTACAAGACTCAATAGAAGCTGATGATAACCAAGAGGTGCAGCATAATGAAGGAGCTGGAGATGTTCAACCTGAAAGAAATCTACCTATAGCTACAAGATATCTAAAAGATCATCCAACAAATCAAATTATAGGTGATCCAAGACAAGGAGTGCAGACTAGAAGCAGAAATCTGAGCACAGTTATGCACTCAAGTTTTCTATCTCAACTAGAGCCTAAGAAATTTGAAGAAGCCATCCAAGACCAACACTGGATTAATGCTATGCAAGAGGAGCTTAATCAATTCAGAAGGTGCAAAGTTCTGGAGTTAGTTCCTAAACCAAGAGACCACAACATCGTTGGCACAAAGTGGATCTTTAGGAATAAGTTGGATGAGAGTGGAGTAATTATGAAGAACAAAGCAAGATTGGTTGCTAAAGGATACAGGCAGGAAGAAGGGATTGACTTTGATCTAACATTTGCCCCAGTAGCAAGACTGGAGGCAATCAAAATGTTCCTTGCCTATGCAACATATCAAGGATTCAAAGTATACCAAATGGATGTGAAATCAGCATTCCTAAAAGGTGATCTAAAAGAAGAGGTCTATGTAGAGCAACCATTAGGTTTTTTAGAGTCTCTTAAACCTGGTTATGTCTATAGACTTAGGAAAGCATTGTATGGGTTAAATCAAGCCCCAAGGGCTTGGTATGAAACCCTATCTACTTTCCTTATTGAGAACAAATTCTCAAGAGGTAAAATAGACAAAACTTTATTCCTAAGGGAATCAAAAGGTAAGATAATCTTAGTCCAGATCTATGTAGATGACATAATTTTTGGGTCTACAGAGAACAACATTTGCAAAAAGTTTGCCAAACTTATGCAAGGGAGGTTTGAAATGAGCAGTATGGGGGAACTTAAGTTCTTCTTGGGACTCCAAGTAAGACAGACTGATGATGGCTTGTCCATATCCCAGTCTAAGTTCACCAAGGAATTAATTAAGAAGTATGGTATGGAATCATCCTCCACCATGAGAACTCCTATGGGAACAAATATTTCAATATGCAAATATGATGCAGGTAAGCCTGTAGATGAGTCTTTGTATAGAGGAATAATTGGCTCTCTATTATATCTCACTGCTAGTAGACTAGACATTATGTATGCTACATGTGTCTGTGCTAGGTACCAAGCTTGCCCTAAAGAATCACATTATACTACAGTCAAAAGGATCTTGAGATATCTTAAGGGCACACCTAATCTAGGCCTTTGGTACCCTAGGAATGGAGATTTTCTACTAACAGGTTATTCAGATACAGATTTTGCAGGCTGTAGAGAAGATAGAAAGAGTACTACAGGTACATGTCAATTCTTGGGAGGAAGGTTGATATCCTGGAGCAGTAAGAAGCAGACAAGTGTGGCAATATCCACTACTGAGTCTGAATATGTGGCTGCAGGAAGCTGCTGTGCACAACTATTGTGGATTCAGCATCAGTTAAAGGACTATGGTATTCAAGTAAGTAGAACACCTTTATTCTGTGATTCTAAGAGTGCTATTTCTATTGCAAACAATCCTGTTTCACATAGTAGAACTAAGCATATAGAAATAAAATACCATTTTCTTAGAGAACATGTAGAAAAAGAAGACATCTCATTGGAATTTGTTAAAATAGATTATCAAATTGCAGATGTATTTACTAAGCCACTGGATGAAACTAAATTCAATAAATTTAAAATTGAATTAGGAATGCTGTCCATAGGGTAATTTACCATAAAATAGGCTAAGTAAAATGGTGTCGACACATTTAGTGATAAAGTGTCAACACAGAGGAGTCATGACGACCAATCAGGAAAATTGTGTCGATACATGAGAAAACGTATCGACACCTAGGGGTTAAGAGTCGACTCATCCATAAATGTAGTGTCAACACATCCAGTATAATGATGTCGACACTTACAGATTTTGTGTCGACTCTTACACTAAGAGTCGACACATAATTTCTGATGCACTACTTAGTATCCCCGTGTCGACATATCATCAATAGGTGTCTACACAAAGTAGTCAACATTAATGCCGAGACAATAGAAGTTTGTGTCGACACATTCCAACTGTGTCGACACATTTAGACTGTTTTTGCCCTCCTTTTGACCTTCTTTGATTAGAAGAGTATAAATAGGTCAAGAGCATATTCTGTCGATACGCTCACCAAGGTTTTCGAGACTAAAACCATGTGTCGACAATCTCTCTTCTCTTCTCTCAAGCTTTCTCATCTTTCCAATGGCGCCAAAGGTTGAAGACAACATCAATGAGGGATATGAGTTGGTTAGGGCTGCATTCGACAATGCCGCGCCAGAAATCAAACAGGTGATTTCTTTTCTTGCTGACAATGGATTGGAATACCTTGTTTCTGAACCTTCAAAGATTTGGAAGAAAGAAGTTGTCGAGTTTTATACTGCTGCAACTTTGGATTCCACTGGTCTCAAGATAAAATCTACGGTTCATGGGACTAAGATTAAAATTACTTTAAAAAGTATAAGAAAGATTCTTCAACTACCTAGCATCCAAGATGAAGAAGAGGTCCCAGCCTCAAAGATAAACGAGGATCTCCAGTGGTGTGGATTGGATCCAACCATAAAGATTGGGGCAGCCATCAATCGAAAGGGAATGAATCAACAGGGAAAGTTCCTATCTGAGATAGTAGGAAAAGTAATTTTGTGTAAACCAGGAGGCCATGATAGGATATCTGCCATGATGTTCACTCTCATGACAAGGATACTCTACAAGATTAACACAGACTGGTCTGCAGTTGTGTTTGATAAAATCAAACAAGGAATGAAGAAGCCAAATTTGGCTAGAATTATCAGTCTATACCTGGATGGACTCATTCCAGAGGTCATGCAACAAATTCCTGGGTCCAAAATCAATCACATGAGGAAAATGGACATGAAATTATTCTCCAGGTGGGATAGGGTTCAGTCCAAAGAGATGCCTGAGGTGGACAGGCAGGACACTACTGAGACATCACCAAGACATGTTCTTGGCACTGAATAAATTCAAGGAGAACAAGTTAGAGAACAGGCTGAGGATAAGACTGGGTCTACTCAAGTCCAGGAAGAACCAATACCTGCACAGGTGCAGGGGGAGCCAGCTCACACTCCTGCCCAGAACATTTCTAATCCTGACCAGTTGCAGGGGGAGCCCAATTTTAGCCAAGTACATGTGGAAGAGACACTAAACTTATCAGAAGATTTGAACACTGCTGATATTGATATATCATCACCTGCACCAGCACAAAAGGAATACACTCTAGTAGAGTTGTTTCATGACATTGGACAGGCAGCTGATAAGGATGACACCCTAAGGGTTGAGGAGGAGAAAGGTGCCGTTGAGAGGGAGCAAGTGAATATTGAGGAAGAACAACAAGACACTGAGAAAGAAATTCCTCCATCTCCTCAAGAAAGAGTTCAGATTGACAGTTCTTCAGAATCCGAGGCAGAAGAAGCCAGGGAGGCTAAGAAAAGGAAGCTCATGGTCTTCAAGAGAAGAAGTCAAAGCTATAAGCAAGCTATCCAGACTGCAAGTCATTAATCTCCTACTGAGTTTGATTACAATAAGTTCATGGTGAATTTGCAGGAAAAGATGGATGAGCAAAGAAGAGCCTTGGAAAAATATGTAGATGAAAGTAATAAGTCACTTCAGTTTGATCTTGCCCAAGACATCAAGTCAATCAGATTTGAGGTAAATCTGAATAAAAAGGAGATGACAGATTGCTTCCACAAGGGAGGTAATGCTGTGGTATATCTAGCTCAACAGCACCAAACTATCCTTGGTAAGGTGGATGACATTGCATTGAAACAAGGATATGTTCTAGAAAATTAGCTGAGAATGAATGATAATCTGACTGAATCTCACAATGAAATTCTCACTGAGTTAAAAGATACTGCAACAAAGCTGACTGCTGCAAAGACTAAAGATATGGAGGAATTTGATCAAAAGCTCAAAGATGTCCTGGATTCAGTTCAAACTGCAATATCCACCTCACAGAAAGAACTATCTGACAAGCTTCTAAAATTAAAATCATTCTTTAAAGAGGGTGTGAATTTTCTTGATGGACAAATAAGATTTCAGAAGGATGATCTTAGGGATCATATTGCCAGAGAAGTCCTAAAGGGGGAGAGGGTACTTATCCATACTGGCTCAGAACATGCCAAGCGGGTTACCAACAGTGTCAGAGCCACATTGGGATATCCACCATTGTGTGATGATGATGTAGTTGCTGAGTCAGGAATACAACAAGGTCTACTTGAAGGCAATCAACCTGAGGTTGCCCAAGTTATATACCCCCCTGCTGATTTTGAAATGATTCATCAACAAGTGTAGGCAATGTACAGTCCTTTACAGAAGGTTACAAATGTAATTATTGAAAAAGTAGATCAGCAAGGAGCCAATTTGAAAGATCAACAAGATGCTAAATTATCCAAGAAGAGATTTAGAGAGCAAGCTGAACAAAGACCTGATTTTGAGCAGTGGAGCCCCACCTCAAGGAACATTATACTAACTGCCTGGAAGGCTACGAATGATCAAATGCATGAAAGAGGAAAGTGGTATAATGAAATTGAATGGCAAAAGTATGAGGCCAGGCAGGAGGCCATAGTACAGTTCAGAAGAAAGGCTAAGATGGGGAGGCTACCACCTGATGCTCAGGAGCCGAGCAAGTATTTTCCCAAGCCCTTTCATTACTTTGAAAGGCAAAGGCTCAAGGAGGAAGCTCAAAAGAAAGTTGAACTGAAAGGCAAAAAGCCTGCTGATGTTGCTGAAACTACTGTGAAGGCTCAGATTCAATCAGGAAAAGGAATTGTCATCCAGGAGCCTGATCAGTCTTAGTTTAAGTTTATCAGTTCTTTCAAATGTTTTGTAATGATCTGTTTGTTAATCCAATCAATATAACCAAGCTGTAACAAACATTTCTAAATGAATAAACAAAACCTTGTTATGTAATCATTCCTTCATGTTCATCTTTATTCTGTGATGAATCTGTGGTTAATGTTTTGTTTATAAAAGATTCCTGTTGTATTATGCTCTTGTACATCATCATATTAAATTTTCATAAATGGTGTATATCATTAGCTAAAAGGGTTATGACTTCTCCAAATAGGGGGAGATTGTTGGGTACATTGGAAAATGTGTACCTGATTTGAAGAAGCCTAACTTAGCTCAATGATATACATCAAGGTGTATTTGATGTTATTTTGAGTTGACATGTGCAGGTTAAGAAGGTACTAAAATACAGGAAAAATATTCTAAGTCCATATGTCGACACCAGAAGAAGAAGTGTCGACACTTCAGAATAATTGTGTCGACACTTGAAGAAGGCTGTGTCGACACAGAGAAAAAGAGTCGACAACATTTGTGTCGACACTGGGAAGCAGTGTCGACTCACAGAAGTTTAGTCGACATCAACTGTGTCGACACTGAGAGGCTGTGTCGACACACAGAATTGCTAGTCGACAACATTTGTGTCGACACCAGAAGACTGAGTCGACACACAGAGGCAGAGTCGACAACATCTGTGTCGACACATTCTCAAAATACAGTGTCAAGAAGCTAAGTCGACATCAAGACAGCTTTGTCGACATCACCAGAGGTAGTGTCGACACTTAAGTCACTTGTGTCGACACATCTTGACAGATGGTCTCGACACTTTCTAACAGATAGTCTCGACGCTTTGCTGACAAAGACAAAGGGACAAGATCTGTTTGAAGACTTGACAGCTGTGGGTTAGAACCGATTTACTGAAGTTGTCAGACTTGTCAGAAGTTAGTTAGAAACCGGATTAGCCGGTTACCAAGGAGGAAGTCTATATATATAGACAGATTCAGAGAATTGAGACACACAATATGACACACATTAATCATCTTTTGAGAGACAAGATCTCTGATCAAGAAAGTGCAAGGCACAAAAGAAGATCTTTTTGAGAAGATCTAAGAAGACATTCTGACGTGTACAACCACTCAGGTTCAGTCTAAGTAGAATTCTTTAAAGAATTTTGAAGTATCATCAAAGGTGTGGATAGAGAGAGATCCAGCCATTTTGAAGACAAGAAGGAAGCTATCACAGGTTTCTTAAGTTCAGATTCAAGAAGCTTTGAAGAAAGCTAAGATCCAGTTGATTTCATCCATCAGGTTTTTCTAGAAGCTAATCAAGAATAGTCTTGTCCCTTCTCTCTCAACAGGGGCAAGATATTATATAACTTCAATTTCAATTTCTGTAGGATCTATTTGTATAGATCTGAGTTGTAAGCCTAGATTATAAAGGCTGAGTGTAGGAGAGGTATTCTCTGAGTGGTAGGGCTGTTTATGCCTGAGTGTAGGAGAAGGTATTTCTTTGAGTTGTAGGCCTTGTGGCAAGGCTGAGGTAGGGCTGGTTAGCCGAGCTGTAGGAACCTTATAGGGTTCTGAGTTGTAGGAATCTCTCAGGGTTCTGAGGTGTAGTATTTGAGGATCTAAGATAAAGAAGGAAGTTAGGCCGAATCTAGCACACTACTAGATAGGTGAAGGGGGAAAGTGGATGTACCCAGATCTTGGGGAACCACTATAAATCTGTGTGCAATCTGTGATGTGTGCATATTTCTGATTGCTGTGTTGTGTTTGCTGAATTCTCTTATAGTCAGTAATTATATTCTGCCTTAAGTTAAAACAAGCATTAGAACCTATTCACCCCCCCTCTAGGTGTTTAGGTGGTCTTGAAAGTATAACTATCATTTAGTGTCGACACAACACCTTTAGAAGTGTCGACATAACTTCAGAGTATCGACACAAGTTCTTCATAAGTATCGACATATCTTCTGGGTGTCGATATAGTTTTCTTCACAAATGTCGACACTTGTACTTAGAAAATTTCCTTCAAATGCTTAATACTGCACAATGTAACTTAAACATCTATTAAATACAAATTGATGCATATCATTGACTAAGATGAGGCTTCTCCAAATCTGGTACACATTTTCTAATGTACCCAACAATCTCCCCTGATAGTTTTAACTTGAAGACAACCTAAACACCTAGAGGGGGGGGGGGGTGAATAGGTTATTTTCCTTATTTTAACTTAAGACAGAATTTAACTTCAGTTCTTTAATATAAATCAGATATCTCTACAGTTAACACAACACATGCAATCACAGAATCTAAAATAACACAAGCATCACAGATTACACAGAGATTTATAGTGGTTTCCCAAGGTCTGGGTACATCCACTTTCCCCCTTCACCAATCTAGCAGTGTGCTAGATTCGGCCTAACTTCTTCCTTCTTCTCAGATCCACAGATCTTACAGCTCAGAACCCTGAAAGGTCTCTACAACTCAGAACCCTATAAGGTTCCTACAACTCAGGCTTACAGCCCTACCTCAACCTTGCCACAAGGCCTACAACTCAGAGAACCAATTCTCCCACACTCAGGCTCAATCAGCCTTACCTCAGCCTTGCCACAAGGCCTGTAACTCAGAGATCAAAATCTCCTACACTTAGCCTTTATAACATAGGCTTACAACTCAGATCTTTGAAAAGATCCTATAGAATTTGATGAGTAATTTGATGGTCTCTTACCCTTGTTGAGAGAGAAAGGATAAGAGAATTCTTGATCAACTTCTTGATGAAACAAGAGACTGAAATCAACCTATGCTTAGCTTTCTTCAAAGCTTCTTGAATCTGAACTTAGTTGGGTTGATCTCCTTTGAAGTTGTCTAACTGCAAGCTTCCTTCTTGGATTCCAGATATGGATCTAGATCTTATTAGTAGATTAGTTCTTGATCTATTTGTTAGGAGACTTGTGATTGTCTCTTTCTTGACCTCAAAATAGCTGGAGCTCTCTCTCCCAAAATCTTCTGAATTTTCTTTTGAATTCTGGAATGAATTCTCCTTAGACAAAATTTGAGTCGATGAACACTACAGAATGTCTTCTTAGAACTTCTCACGAAGATCTTCTTCTATGACTTGCACTTTCTTGATCAGAGATCAATCTCACAATAGTTGTGTTAGTTGTATGTATGATCAACATTTTTCTTCTTCTGAATCCATCTATATATAGACTTCATCCAAGGTAACCGGCTGATCCGATTTCTAACTAACTTTTGACAAGTCTGATAGCTTCAGTAAACCTATTGTAACTCACAGCTGTAGAGTCAACAAACAGTTCTTGAGCCTTTATCTCTGTCAGCAAAGCGTCGAGACTGACTGTCTTAAAGTGTCGAGACAATCTATCAATATGTGTCGACACAAGTGACTTAAGTGTCGACACGGACTTTGGTGATGTCGATATAGCTGCCTTGATGTCGATACAACTTCTTGACACTGCATCTTGAGAATGTGTCGACACTGATTATTTGTGTCGACACAATCACTTCTTCACTCTGCAGTAATCAACTATGTTGAAACTCTGCTGTGTGTCGACACAAGTCCTGTGTGTTGACACAGTTGTTGTAGACTAAGAATTCTGTGTGTCGACACTGCCTCCAGGTATCGATACATTTGATGTCAACTCTGCTTCTGTGTGTCGACACTGCCTCCCGGTGTCGACACAGTTGATGTCGACTAAGCTTCTGTGTGTCGACACAGCCATTTCCAAGTGTTGACACAAACTTGCTGAAGTGTCGACATAGCTTCCTCTAGTGTCGACACATGGACTTAGAAACTTTTTCCTGCATTTTAGCTAATACTTAACCTGCACATATAGACTCAAAATAACATCAAATACACCTTGAAGTATATCATTGAGCTAAGTGAGGCTTCTCCAAATCAGGTACATATTTTCCAATGTACCCAACAATCTCCCCCTATTTGGAGAAGTCATAACCCTTTTGTCAATGATATACACCACTTATGATAAATAAACATGATGATGTGTATAAGCATTTTTAACAGGGTAACTTATAAACAAAACAAATAATAAACTATCATCACAGAATAAGGACTCAAATTAAATGAACATGAAACATTGTTTTGTTTATTATCTCAAAAAGTTTCTTAACAATGATTACATAGATTTCTTAAAACTAAGAATTACATAGTTCTAGAAACATCTAATAAAACTAAACTAATGCTGGGATGGCTCCTTGATGACTATTCCTTTTCCTGATTTAATCTGAGCCTGCACAGAAGGTCGTGTATCTTCAATGAGCTTCTTTCCTTTCAAATCAGCCTTCTTTTATGCTTCAGCCTTAATTCTTTGCCTTTCAAAGTAATGAAAAGGCTTAGGAAAATACTTGCTAGGCTCCTGTGCATCAGGAGGTAGCTTCCCAATCTTGGCCTTCCTTCTGTATTGAACCATGACTTCTTGCCTAGCCTCATACTTCTTCCACTCCTGCTCATTATACCATTTACCCCTTTCATGAACTTGGTCTTTGACAGCTTTCCAGGCAGTTAAGATGATATTTCTATAAGTGGGGCTCCATTGCTCAAAATCAGGTTTTAACTCTGCCTGCTCTCTAAATCTTTTCTTTGATAATTAAGCATCTTGCTGAGCTTTCAGACAAGCTTCTAGCATATCTACCATTTCAATAATAACATTAGTATTTGGTTGAGGAGGGCTGTACATAGACTGAACTTGTTGATGTATCATCTCAAGATTTGCAGGTGGGTAAATAACTTGGGCAACCTCAGGTTGATCACCTTCATGTTGAGCTGGTTGTACACCTAACTCAACCATATTATCATCATCACATAAGGGTGGATATCCCAGAGTGGCTCTAATGCTGTTGGTTACCCATTTGGCATGATCAGAGCCTACATAAACTAACACCCTCTCCCCCTTTATGACTTCTCTGGCCACATGTTCTCTCAAATCATCTTTCTGAAATCTGATTTGCCCATCCAGGTAATTGATACCATCTTTAAAGAATGGCTTTAACTTTTGAAACTGATCATAAATTATTTGCTGTGAAGTAGTAATAGCTGTCTTAAAGGAATCCAATGCTTCCTGTAGCTTCTTATCAAATTATTCTTTCTCCTTATTTCTTGCCTCAGTCTTTGCAATAACTGTTTTCCTTACTTCAGTGACTATCTCATTGTGAGATTCAGTCAGATTGTCATTCATTCTTATTTGATTTTCAAGGACATGGCCTTATTTGATAGCAATATCATCCACTTGTTTCTTGATTTCAGCTTGTTTCTTTACTAGAAATACCACAGCATTGCCCCCCTTCTGGAAGCAATCTGTCATATCTTTCTTATTTTGATTGACCTCAAATCTGATTGACTTTATATCTTGGGATAGATCAAATTGAAGAGCCTTATGACTTTCATCCACATATTTTTCAAGAGCTAATCTCTGCTCATCAAATTTCACTTGTAAATCAACCAAGTATTTGCTGTAATCAATCTCAAGGGCTGGTTGTGAAGTAGTTGCTTGCAAAGCCTTCTTATAGTTCTGGCTTCTCCTCTTAAAAACCATCAGTTTTCTTTTCTTTAGACTTGCTATCTCCTCATCCCCAGAATCAGAGGAACTGTCAATATTTACTCTTTCTTTGAGACTAGGAGGCATTTCCTTTTCACTCCTAAGCTCCACCTTCTCAGGGTTAACTTGCTCCCCCTCAACTGCTGCTCCCTCTATGTCAGGAAACAACTCTTCCAGAGTGAACTCTTGTTGATTGTGAACTGGTGATACAGCTGTCTCAAGAGCATCAGCAACTATAAATGTATCCTCCATGATCACATCTAGTGCTGAACTGTTGACATGAGGAGACAGAAGAATAGATTGTTAATCTAGTTCACTTGACAAGTGAATTCTCTCTTCCCCTTGAACTTGTGCAGTAACTTACTCCCCCTGCACTTGTGCACTCTCAGCATTGTCCTGTACTTGTACACTTTCTAGCTCCCACTGCACTTGTGCACTAACTGTGTCCTTCTGCACTTGATCAAGATCAGTACTGTCATGGACTGGTGATTTAGCTGCAGTCTCTTGGGTATCCAAGTCAGGTGTGTCCTTGGAGAGCACCCAATCCCATCTAGATATGATCCTGATGTCCATCCTTCTCATATGATTTATCTTAGATCATGGAAGCTGATGCATTACCTCTGGAATTGCTCTAGCTAGGTATAAACTCATTAATCTAGCCAAATTGGACTTCTTGATACCTTCTTTTATCTTCTCAAATAGAACTGCAGACCAATCTGTGTTAATCTTGTAGATTATCCTTGTCATCAAACTGAACATATAGGCAGAGAGCCTATCATGTCATCCTGGTTTACACAAAATAACCTTCCCTACCACTTCAGATAGAAATTTTCCTTGTTGATTCATTCCTTTTTTGTTGATGGCTGCTCCAATCTTTATGGTTGGATCCAATCCACACCACTTAAGAGCCTTTCTTTTCTTTGAGGCTGGGACCTCTTCTTCATCCTGAATTCTTGGTAGGTGAAGAATCTTTCTTAAAATCTTCAGAGTAAGTTTGACTTTATTACCATGAATTGTCGATTTAATCTTTAGTCCAAGGGAATCCACTGTTATAGCTGCATAGAATTCAAATACTTCTTTCTTCCAGATCTTTGTAGGTTCAGAAACAAGAAACTCTAACCCAGAATCAGTAACTAGGGTAATGAACCCTTTAATCTCTGTCGCCGTATCATCAAAAGCATTGCGCACCAGCTCGTAGCCTTCGTTAATGTTATCTTCAATCTTTGGCGTCATTGGAAAGGAGAGAAATCTTGAATTGAGAGAAGAGAGTTTGTTGACACAAGGGTTAAGTCTCGAAAATCTAGTGAGCATGTCGACAGAATACTTTCTCGACCTATTTATACCTTTTTAAACAAAGAAGGTCAAAAGGCGGGCAAAAACTGTCTAAATGTGTCGACACTGTTGGAAAGTGTCGACACATACTTATATTGTCTCGATCACGGCGCTGACTACTATGTGTCGACACCAATTGATGATATGTCGACACAAGATATACTTAGTAGACCATCAGAAATTCTGTGTTGACTCTTATTGCAAGTGTCGACACAATTTCTGGAGGTGTTGACACCATTACTCTGGTTGTGTCGACACTACTAATCTGGATGTGTCGACACTTTGTCCCTAAGGTGTCGACACTACGATACTGTGTCGACATAATTTCCCTGAATTGTCGACACAACTCCTCTGTGTCGACACATTATTACTGAATGAGTCGACACAATTTTACTTAGCCAAATATGTTAATCTAACATATGGTCAACATTCCTAATTCAATTTTAAATCTATTGAATTTAGTTTCATCTAGAGGCTTAGTAAATACATCTGCAATTTGATAATCTATCTTAACAAATTCTAGTGAGATGTCCTCTTTCTCTACATGTTCTCTAAGAAAATGGTATCTTATTTCTATATGCTTGGTCCTACTATATGAAATAGGATTATTAGCAATAGAAATATCACTAGTAGAATCACAAAATAAAGGTGTTCTACTTACCTGAATACCATAGTTTTCTAGCTGGTGTTGAATCCACAACAGCTATACACAGCAACTTACTGCTGCCACATATTCAGACTCAGCTGTGGAAATTGCCACACTAGTCTGCTTCTTACTGCTCCAAGATATCAATCTTCCTCCTAGAAATTGACATGTACCTGTAGTACTTTTTCTATCTTCTTTGCAACCTGCAAAGACTGCATCTGAATATCCTGTTAGTAGAAAATCTCCATTCCTAGGGTGCCAAAGCCCTAGATTAGGTGTGCCATTTAGATATCTCAAAATTCTCTTTACTGCAGTGTAATGAGATTCTTTAGGGCATGTTTGGTACCTAGCATAGACACATGTTGCATACATAATGTCTGGTCTACTTGCAGTGAGATATAGTAGAGAGCCAATTATTCCTCTATACAAAGACTCATCTACAGGCTTACCTGCATCATCTTTGTATAAAGACATACTTGTTCCCATAGGAGTTCTCATGGTGGAGGATGATTCCATACCATACTTCTTAATTAACTCCTTGGTGAACTTAGACTGGGATATGGACAAGCCATCATAAGTCTGTCTTACTTGGAGTCCCAAGAAGTACTTAAGTTCCCCCTTACTGCTTATTTCAAACTTCCCTTGCATAAGTTTAGCAAACTTCTTGCAAAGGTTGTTTTCTATAGACCCAAATATTATTTCATCTACATAAATCTGGACTAAGATTATATTACCTTTGGATTCCCTTAGGAATAGAGTTTTGTCTATTTTCCCTCTTGAGAATTTGTTCTCAATAAGGAAAGTAGACAGGGTTTCACACCAAGCCCTTGGGGCTTACTTTAACCCATACAAAGCTTTCCTAAGTCTATAAACATAATCTGGTTTAAGAGAATCTACAAAACCTGTAGGCTGCTCTACATAGACTTCTTCTTTTAGATTTCCATTCAGGAATGCTGATTTTACATCCATTTGGAATACTTTGAATCCTTGATATGCTGCATAGGCAAGAAACATTCTGATTGCTTCCAGTCTTGCTACTGGGGCAAAGGTTTGATCAAAGTCAGTACCCTCTTCCTGCCTGTATCCTTTTGCAACAAGTCTTGCTTTTTTCTTCACAATGATTCCATTCTCAACCATTTTATTCCTAAAGATCCACTTTGTTCCAATGATGTTGTAGTCTTTTGGTTTAGGAACTAACTCCCAGACCTTTCACCTTCTGAACTGAATCAGCTCCTCTTGCATGACATCAATCCAATGTGGGTCTAGAATAGTTTCTTCAAATTTCTTTAGCTCTAGTTGAGATAAGAAGCTTGAGTAAAGCACTGTGTTCAAGTTCCTGCTTCTGGTTTGCACTCCACGTCTTAGATAACCAATTATCTAATTTGCTGGATGATCCTTTAAGTGTCGAAATGCTGGAGGTAGTCTCTCTTCAGGCTGAATACCTTCTGTTTCTTCAATGTGTTCCATCTCTTGGTTTTCTTCAGCTTCTAGAGAATCCTGTACTCCCCCTGGACAGCATCCACCATTTTCCATTTGTTGATCTGCAGTTGAATCTTCTGTAATGGAAAGCTTGTCCATTCTCTCTTTTATACCTGTTGGGCTGCATGAACTACATGAAAACTCACTGTTGATCAATCTTGTTTCATCAAATACAATATGTACAGATTCTTCTACAACTTGAGTAATCAAGTTGTAGACTCTATAAGCCTTACTATTGTTGTTGTACCCAACAAATATCCCATCTTGGGATTTGGCAGCAAACTTAGTTAAATAAGACTTGCCATTGTTAAGGATATAGCACTTGCAACCAAAGATCCTATAATAGGATAAATTTGGTTTTCTACCTTTCATATCTCATAGGGAGTCTTTTTGTGGAACTTAGTGATAGAAGCCCTGTTGAGCACATGAAATGCAATGTTTACTGCCTCAACCCAGAAATATTCTGGGAGAGAAGTGTCACTCAATAGTGTTCTACCAGCCTCAATCAATGTTCTATTCTTCCTTTCAGCAATAAAATTTTGCTGTGGTGTTCTTGGTGAGGAAAATTTTTGGAAAATCCCAAATTCTTCACACAGTCTTGTCATACTTTCAGATTGAAATTCAGTGTCATGGTCACTTCTAATTTTTACCACTGTACTATCCTGTTCATTCTGAATTTGTTTGACAAAACTATGTAAAACACTTGGGGTTTCTGATTTATGTCTCAGAAAGAACACCCAGGAATATCTAGAATAATCATCTACCACCACAATAGTGTAGACCTTCCTACCAAGACTATGAACTGGCATAGGACCAAAAAGATCCATATGTAAGAGGTATAAATACCTCACTGAATCCTTGTTTTCAAGGCTATGAAAGGAGGATTTTGTTTGCTTGCCTTTTTGACAAGCTGAGCATATCCCATCCTTTATACACTTAACTTGAGGACCATTCCTCACTAACTCTTTGCTAAAGAGTTGACCAATTATTTTGTAGTTAAGATGGGCCAGCCTCTTGTACAATTTGACACAATGAGAGGCTCTCTCATCAGCTACAAGACAAATAGGAGAACCTTTGTTCTCATACTCAAAATTGAGACAGTACACTTTCCTCTTTCTATATCCTGTCAAAATGATCTTTTGATCACTTGACCTCTTGATATGACATCCATTCTTAACAAATAAAATGTCATATCCTAAATCACTCAGCTGACTTATGCTTATAAGGTTGTATTTCAAACCCTTCATATAGGCCACTTGAGTGATAGTAATCTGGTTATTAGAAATGTTATCAAATCCTTTAATGATGCCTTTTTCAGAGCCACCAAAGATTACTTTAGGCCTATTTAAGATAGGCAAGTACTCCTTCAGCAATCCCTTTGTTCCAGTCATGTGCATGGAACATCCACTGTCCAAGTACCATATAGGGGTATGGTGACTCTGACTCACCTGCAACAAAGAATTACTTTCCCTTAGAACCCAAGTAAGTCTTGGGTCCTTGGTTCAGGTTAGCTTCATGCTTACCAAATCTACCTGCAGCACTTCTAACAGGTAGACTGTTGTTCTTCCTGATACTAGTGTTGTGCCAGCAATCTATGGCATAATGACCTGTCTTGCCCCAACACCAGCATTCATACTTGTTGTATCTATTTTTAGATACATCAACTCTTTTGTATTGTGCTGGTACTACTGCAGCAACAGCCACTATTTTATTAAAAACATGGGGTTTATGAACATGGGCTGCCTTATTGACATAACCACCCTTGTCATTTAGAACTTCAGTGTTACTATGACCTTGAGTATTCTCAAAGTCATACTTGTTAGAAGGCTCATGCACCTTTCTAAAAACTACAGGGACTTTAAAATTCAGTGGCTGGACTGAGGCTTTTCCTTTTCTCTTGAATTGGACAGCCCTGGTGTTACCCTTAAAGCCTATTCTAGCCTTACCCTTTTGAGCCACAAACTCATCTATTAAAGGTAAAACTGATTTTGGCTTGGAATAACTAGCCACCAAATCTTTCTCCTTTTGAATTCTGACTTCCAGACTTTTAATTAGATCATTTTTGTATGTGATTGTGCCCATCTGAATAACAGTTATAGTTTTCAGCTTGGCAATATCATTCAATTTTTTATCCAACTCTTTCTCTAAACCAGATGCAGCAAACTTAAGATCTGCAATTTCCTTAGCCTGAGTTTTTGCCAGGTTCTTGCTTTTCTTTAGTGCTTGCAACAAGTCCCCATATTCATCTATCAGCTGATGAATATCTCCTTCAGATTCAGACCCATCCACATCACTTGATGCAGTTGTAGCTGACTCTGTACCAGTGCTACAATCAGAATTTCTAGAAATACATTGTACCTTACTAGGACCAGGCTGATCCTGGCACTTGTCTTCTTATGATACAGCCATCAGTACAATACACTGATGGTCTTCTTGTTCATAGATGAAGTCCAGCAGTTGCATAAACTAATCTTCTTCATAAGCTGCATAAAGACCAATATATGCCTCAGCTTCAGATTCAGACTCTAAAGTTGATTGGTCTATCAAGCTTTTCTCCTTCTTAGCAAAAAAGGATTTCTCCTTCTTGCTCTTTTGTTGAGTCTTTCTTTTATCAGCAGACTCATTTCTTTTGTCAGTATACTCAGCTACCACATGTCCAGGCTTATTACAGCAGTAGCAAACAATCTTTGATGTTGCAGATTTGCTTGGCTTAGACCTCCTCCTGTCCTTTATTGATGACTTTCTCTTTTGATAATAGTCATCAACTTGTTGTGATGTTGAGAGCCTAGATTTCCACTGCTTCTTCTTCAAGAATCTCTGAAACTGCCTTGTAAAGGCAGCAAAACCTGCATCTGAATCACTGCTATCTAAATTTTGGTTGTCTGAATTATTTGAGGTAATTTCAGCAACTTCCCTAGGAGGTGATGGAGACATCCTCCTATTCTTTCTAGTGGCTTCAACCTTGAAGGCCACGGACTTTTCTCTATACTCCCCTTTAGCATTTCTTTCTTCCTATTTTCTAGTCATTAGTTGCATTTCATAAGACAGCAACTTTCCAAATAAAGTTGGAGGAGAAATATCTGCAAGTTTTGCCACTTCCCTAATGGCACAAATCTTGGTGTCCCAATACTTTATCAAGGGTCTTAGGAATTTATCATTCAGTTCATATGTATTGAAGACTCTTCAATAAGACATCAGTTCATTTACAATTCTGTAGAACTTCTTATAGCACTCAGATATGCTATCTGACTTCCCTTGTCTGAAGCTTTCATATTCCTGATTTAGCATAGACTTTCTATCTTGTCTAACTTCTTCAGAACCCTCCATGTAGACTATCATAGTGTCTCACATTTCCTTGGAGGTCTTGCAGTGAATCAAATTCTGAAAGGTTTAATCATCTATGACACTTACTATGATATGCTGAGCTCTTTTATCTATAGTTGCCAGTATAATCTCATCCTTAGTCATCTAAGAAAAATCCTTGGGAGTTCTCTGGTTTACATCTAGAATAGATACCTTCATTGGAACATAAGGACCTTCTTTTACTGTAATATAGATCCTTGGGTCAGAAGCCTCCATAAACAACCTAACCCTTTCTTTCCATATTCCAAATATCTCCTTCTTGTAGATGGGTAATTTCATAGAACCTAGTTCCTTGTGATTTTCTCCAGAACCCATTTTCTTGATTCTTGATTCTGCCTTAGGGATCTAACTCAGACTGTTAAGTCCTTCTTTAAGTAACCTCGCTCTGATACCACTTGATAGATTTAACTTCAAGACAACCTAGATACGTAGAGGGGGGGGGGGTGAATAGGTTCTTTTCCTTGTTTTAACTTAAGGTAGAATTTAACTTCAGTTCTTTAATATAAATCAGATATCTCTACAGTTAACACAGCACATGCAATCACAGAATCTAAAATAACACAAGCATCACGGATTGTACAGAGATTTATAGTGGTTCCCCAAGGTCTGGGTACATCCACTTTCCCCCTTCACCTATCTAGCAGTGTGCTAAATTCGGCCTTACTTCTTCCTTCTTCTCAGATCCACAGATCTTACAGCTCAGAACCCTGAAAGGTTCCTACAACTCAGAACCCTATAAGGTTCCTACAACTCAGGCTCACAGCCCTACCTCAGCCTTGCCACAAGGCCTACAACTCAGAGAACCAATTCTCCTACACTCAGGCTCAATCAGCCTTACCTCAGCCTTGCCACAAAGCCTACAACTCAGAGATCAAAATCTCCTACACTCAGCCTTTATAATATAGGCTTATAACTAGGATCATTGAAAAGATCCTACAGAATTTGATGAGTAATTTGACGGTCTCTTACCCTTGTTGAGAGAGAAAGGATAAGAGAATTCTTGATCAGCTTCTTGATGAAACTGAAGACTGAAATCAACCTATGTTTAGCTTTCTTCAAAGCTTCTTGAATCTTAACTTAGTTGGGTTGATCTCCTTTGAAATTGTCTGACTGCCAGCTTCCTTCTTGGATTCCATATATGGATCTGGATCTTCTTAGTAGATTAGTTCTGGATCTACTTCTTAGGAGACTTATGATTGTCTCCTTCTTGACCTCAAAATAGCTGGATCTCTCTCTCCCCAAATCTTCCGAAGTTTCTTCTGAATTCTAGAATGAATTCTCCTTAGACAAAATCTGAGTCGATGAACACTACAGAATGTCTTCTTAGATCTTCTCACGAAGATATTCTTCTATGACTTGCACTTTCTTGATCAGAGATCAATCTAACAATAGTTGTGTTAGTTGTATGTATGATCAACATTTTTCTTCTTCTGAATCCATCTATATATAGACTTCATCCAAGTTAACCGGCTGATCCGGTTTCTAACTAACTTCTGACAAGTCTGACAGCTTCAGTAAACCTGTTGTAACTCACATCTGTCAAGTACACAAACAGTTCTTGAGCCTTTGTCTCTGTCAGCAAAGCATCGAGACTGACTGTCTTAAAGTGTCGAGACAATCTGTCAATATGTGTCGACACAAGTGACTTAAGTGTCGACATAGACTTTGGTGATGTAGACATAGCTGTCTTGATGTCGACACAGCTTCTTGACACTGCATCTTGAGAATGTGTCGACACTGATTATTTGCATCGACACAATCACTTCTTCACTCTACAACAATCAACTATGTTGAAATTCTGCTGTGTGTCGACATAAGTCCTGTGTGTCGACACAGTTGTTGTAGACTAAGAATTCTGTGTGTCAACACTGCCTCCAGGTGTCGACACATTTGATGTCGACTCTGCTTCTGTATGTCGACACTGCCTCCCGGTGTCGACACAGTTGATGTCGACTAAGCTTCTGTGTGTCGACACAGCCTTTTCCAAGTGTCGACACAAACTTGCTGAAGTGTCGACATAGCTTTCTCTGGTGTCGACACATGGACTTAGAAACTTTTTCCTGCATTTTAGCCAATACTTAACCTACACATATAGACTCAAAATAACATCAAATACACCTTGATGTATATCCTTGAGCTAAGTGAGGTTTCTCCAAATCAGGTACACATTTTCCAATGTACCCAACATCCCCTTATTTGGAGAAGTCATAACCCTTAGTCAAAGACATACATCTCTCATAATAATACAAAAATAGAAATAGATGAACATTCAATTTTCAGCAGGTAAACACATAATCATTGTAAACAACAAAGAAATTAAAACTGAACTGATTTCATTCAACAATGTCAAGTTTACAAGGATTTCTTTCAAGATCAAAACACAAAATGTTACATTGTTCTAACACATAAGCCTATCTATCCTATTATTGACTAGGCTCCTTAATGACAATTCCTTTGCCAGCCTTGATCTTTGCTTGTACAGAAGGTTCAGAATCTTCAGCAGGCTTCTTCCCTTTAAGGGCCTTCTTCTTTAGTTCTTCAGCCTTAATTTTCTGCCTTTCAAAATAGTGGAATGGCTTTGGGAAGTACTTGCTTGGCTCTTGAGCATTAGTAGGTAGTGTCCCAGCCTTAGCTCTTCTTCTATGTTGAAGAATGGCTTCTTATCCAGCTTGGTATTTATTCCATTCCTGTTCTGAATACCATTTACCCCTATCATGGGTTTTATCCTTTACAGCTTTCCAGGCAGTAAGTATAATGTTTTTAGAAGTTGGGCTCCACTGCTCAAAGTCTGGCTTCAGCTCAGCCTACTCTCTAAATCTCTTCTTGGATAGTTGAGCTTACTTTTGAGCTTCTAAGGCAGCTTATAACATCTCTACTTTTTCCAGAATTACATTTTGAGCCTCTTGTGGAGGACTATACATTTTCTGCACTTCTTCTTGAACTATTTCAAAGTCTGCTGGGGGTAGATCACCTGAGCAACTTCAGGCTGATCTCCTTCAAGATAGGCAGGTTGTATCCCAGATTCTGCTACATTATCATCATCACAAAGAGGATGATATCCAAGAGTGGCTCTGATGCTATTAGAAATCCATTTAGCATGGTCAGAGCTAGCTTTGACTAGCAATCTCTCCCCCTTTATGATTTCTCTTTCAATATGACTTCTCAAATCATCCTTTTGAAACCTGACCTGATTAACAACATGGTCAGTTCCTTTCTTAAAGTAATCTATGAATTTTATAAAGAAATCAGATATATTCTTTTGAGAAGCCTGAAAGGTGGCCTGAACCGCAGCTATATCTTCCTTGATTTGCTCTGAAACTTCATCTTTCACAGCAGTTAATAAATCATTTATCTTTGTCAGTATAACAAAGTGTGAATCTTTAAGATTATCATTCATTCTTATCTGATTTTCAAGTACATATCCTTGTTTTACTTCAAGTTCATCCACCTTATGTTTGATATCTTATTGTTGCTCGGCCAGGAACACCACAACATTACCTCCTTTATGGAAGCAATCTACCATCTCCTTCTTATTTTGATTCACCTCAAATCTAATAGATTTGATGTCCTGGGCCAATTGAAACTGTTACTCTTTATGAGTTTCATCCATATATTTTTCTAGAGATTGTCTTTGTTCATCCAATTTAATCTCCATCTGGACCAGTAAAGAACTGAAGTCCAAGCTTGGTGTAGATGGTGCTATGCTCATTTGCAATGCCTTTTTATATCCAGAACTCTTATTCTTCAAAGCAGCTAGTTTCCTTTTCTTAGCCATTGTGGCTTCTCATCTTCAGAAGATTCAGTTGTAATTTCAATATCAACTGTATTCTTTTCAGCTGGGGCATCCTTAGACAAATCCCCCTCAGTCCTTGGAATATCTTTTTCTTGTGCAATCAGCTCCCCCTCTGTCCTTGCAGGGAGAAGATCAGAAAATAGGTCATCCATGGTGAATTCCTGCTGAATTGGCTCATTTTGAGCTTCTGTCTCAACAGATCCTTGAGCTACAATGTTGATTTCAGATGCTATTTTCATGACAGTATCTGCAGCCAAGTCACATTCTAAGGCTGCATCATCAATGCCTCTCCCTTGCGCAGGCAACTCAGTTGCTTGTACTATGTGTTCTCCCCCTTGAGTTGTGTCAATTTGTTGTTCTTGGGGCACACTGCCCTGCACTTGTTCTTGTGCATCCTTTTGTTGTTGGTCTTCATCAGAACTGAAGACCACTTCCTCCTCAGAATCACTGGAGGATCCAGCCTGTGGAACCACTTTCTTCCTTTTCTTATCTTTCTTAGTTTGCTCCTGAGGAGCAGGGACTTCCTTTGTCAGAACTCTATCCCACCTTGATAGAATTCTTACATCCATCCTCTTCATGTGATTTATTTTTGATCCAGCCACTTGTTTCAGTACATCTGGTATTACAGCAGATAAGCATAAACTCAGAATTCTTCCCATGTTTGGTTTCTTAGTTTCTTCACGAACTTTATCAAACACTACTGCTGCCTAGTCAGTGTTTATCTTGAATATGATCCTTACCATAAGATTGAACATGTGGACAGAGATTCTATCATGTACACCAGTTTTGCAAAGAATCACTTTGCCAACTACTTTAGATAGGAATTTTCCTTGGGAATTCATCCCTTTTCTATTAATAGATGATCCAATGTTTATATTGGGGCTCAGCCCACACCAGCTTAAAGCTTCTGTAATCTGGGAAGGGGTTATGTCATCTGTATCCTTGACTGATGGAAGCTGAAGTGATTTCCTGATAGTTTTTAGTGTGAGTTTCACTAGTGAATTTTAAACAGTCCCTTTAATTTTCTTGCCTGCAGAATCCACTGTAGCAGTTGAATAAAAATCCAAAACTTCTTTCTTCCATATCTTTGTTGGTTCAGAAACCAAGTACTCCAATCCATTTTCTGAAATTAGGGCAATAACACCCTGAATTTCATCTGAAGCTATTGTGAAACCTTCACGAACCAGTTCATAGCCTTCATTTACTTTGTCTTCTTGACGAGGCGCCATTGACGTAAGAGTTGGAAGAGAAGAGAAAAGAAAACTTGTGTCGACAGAAGGTGGGAAGTCAAGAATACTGAAAGCATAGTCGACAAGAGTTTGGTTTCACCTATTTATAGTATAAGTGTAAGGGCAGGTCAAGAGACGTGCCAGAGTCGACAAGTATTCATACGTGTCGATAGAAATGACCTAGGTCTCGATAATACGTGATTTAAGTCGACACGACTATGTGTCGACAAACTAATGTCAGAGTCGACAACTTATGTTAAGTCGACACATTTATGTGTCGACAAACTTGTGTCTGTGTCGACACTTACTACTTAAGTTTCGACTGACTTGTGTCGACACATGCTTTTGTGTGTCGACACATGAATCCTCTCGACAAAGTTGTGTTGACAATAATTCTTCTGTCGACATAGATAATGTTTCTGTGTCGACACTTCCTTTTATTTAGTCGACAAAACATATTGAGTGTGTCGACAAAGCTTGTTTGTGTCGACACAAATATTGTACTTAGACAAATTTTTAGAGAAATTTGATGCTTACTTATTCACCTTAGGGATACTTATGCTATCTTATTCTAGGTTCAACATTCCTAATTCAATTTTAAAATAATTGAATTTAGTTTCATCCAGAGGTTTTGTAAAAATATCAGCTATTTGATTATCCATTTTCACAAATTCTAGGTTAATATTTTCCTTCTCTACATGTTCTCGTATGAAATGAAACTTAATTTCTATATGCTTGGTCCTACTATGTGATACATGATTCTTAGCAATAGAAATAACACTTGTAGAATCACAAAATAGAGGAATTCTACTTACCTGGATGTCATAATCTTCTAGTTGATGTATTATCCACATCAATTGTGCACAACAGCTACCTGCAGCTATATACTCTGATTCAGCTATTGATATTGCTACACTAGTTTTCTTCTTGCTGCTCCATGACACCAGCCTCCCACCAAGGAATTTAAAAGTTCCTGTGGTACTCTTCCTGTCTTCTTTGCATCCAACAAAGTCTGCATCTAAGAAACTAGTTAGTAGGAAATATCTGTTCTTAGGATACCAAAGGCCTAGATTAGGTGTACCCTTAAGATATCTCAGAATTCTCTTAACTGTAGTATAATGAGATTCCTTAGGGCAAGCTTGATACCTAGCACAGACACATGTTGAATAAATGATGTTAGGTCTACTGGCAGTCAAATAGAGTAGAGAGCCAATTATCCCTCTATATAAAGCCTCATAAATAGGTTTCCCTGCCTCATCTTTTCCTATAGGCATACTTATTCCCATTGAAGTTTTCATGGTAGAAGCTGAGTCAAAACCATACTTCTTAATTAACTCCTTGGTGAACTTAGACTGGGATATAGACAATCCATTCTCAGTCTGTCTAACTTGAAGTCCCAAGAAGAACTTCAGCTCACCAATACTGCTCATCTCAAACTTCCCTTGCATAAGTTTGGCAAACTTCCTACAAAGGTTGTTTTCAGTAGAACCAAAGATAATGTCATCCATATATATCTGGACTAGTATTATCTTGCCTTTTGATTCCCTATTGAATAGAGTTTTATCTATCTTTCCTCTAGAGAATTTATTCTCAATAAGGAAGGCAGAAAAAGTTTCATACCAAGCCCTTGGAGCTTGTTTCAAACCATATAGAGCTTTCCTAAGCCTATATACATAATCAGGAAAATGAGGGTCTACAAAACCTGAGGGTTGTTCAACATAGACTTCTTGTTTTAAATCACCATTCAGAAATGCTGATTTCACATCCATCTGGTATACCTTGAACCCTTGATAGGAAGTATAGGAAAGAAAAGCCTTATAGCCTCCAGCCTTGCCATTGGAGAAAAGGTTTGATCAAAATCAATACCTTCCTCTTGCCTGTAGCCTTTTGCTACCAGTCTAGCCTTGTTCTTAACTATGGTGCCATTCTCATCAAGCTTGTTCCTGTAGATCCATTTCGTTCCTATTATGTTGTGATCCTTAGGTTTTGGCACCAGTTCCCAGACTTTACACCTTTTTAACTGATTGAGCTCTTCTTGCATTGCATCAATCCAGTTGGTGTCTTGCATTGCTTCTTCAATCTTCCTGGGTTCTATTTGAGATAGGAAGCTAGAACATAGAACTATGTTCATGCTCCTGCTCCTTGTTAGAACACCTTCACTTACATCACCAATGATTTGGTGAACTGGATGATCCTTCAAGTGTCTCCTTACTGGAGGAAATCTGTCAGTATTATGGCCTTCTCCAGTTTTCTCAACTTGATGCTCCACACTTTCTTCTTCATCCAGAGAGACTTGTTCTCCCCCTTGAGAACTCACATATTTATCTTCATCCAACCTAGTAGGAACATCTTCATTGATGGTCAGCTTGTCCAGCCTATATATAAGACTTATAGAGCTAACAGTAGAAGTGGACAATTCATTGTTAATAAATTTTGACTCATCAAATACAACATGCACAGATTCTTCTACAACTTGGGTAGTCAAGTTGTAGATTCTATATGCTCTACTATGGTTGTTGTACCCAACAAGTATCCCTTCTAGGGATTTGGCAGCAAACTTAGTTTGGTAGTGCTTACCATTGACTAGTACAAAACACTTGCTACCAAAGATTCTGAAGTAAGCTATGTTTGGTTTTCTTCCTTTCAAAATTTGGTAGGGAGTCATCTTGTGTTTCTTGTTGATGGAGGCTCTTTAGAACATAACATGTAGTATTAAATGTCTCATCCAAGAAGTATTCAGGGAGAGTAGTATCATTTTGTAGAGTTCTACTAACCTCAATTAGAGTCCTATTCTTTCTTTCAGCAACACTATTTTGCTGAGGAGTTCTAGGTGAAGAGAATTCATGATGAATCCCAAGTTCTTCACAGAATCTTGTCATACATTCAGACTAAAATTCAGTTCAATGGTCACTTCTGATTTTGACCACTGAACTGTTGTATTCATTCTGTATTTGTCTAACAAAAGTCTGAAAAACAAATGGGGTTTCAGATTTCTGCCTCAAGAAGAAAACCCATGTATATCTAGAGTAGTCATCCACAACAACAAGTGTGTATACTTTCCTACCAAGACTGTGAACTTACATAGTACCAAACAAATCCATATGAATGAGATACAAACATCTCATTGAATCTTTGATGTCAAGTGCTTGGAAAGAGGACTTAGTCTGCTTGTCTTTTTGGCAAGCTGAACACACACCCTCTTTGATGCACTTAATTTGAGGACCATTCCTCACTAATCCCATGCTGAACAGTAGTCCTATAGACTTATAGTTCAGATGAGCTAGTCTCTTGTGTCATTTAACACAGAGAGAAGCTTTCTCTCATACAACCAGACAAATTGGTGAGTTGTTGAACTCACACTCTAGGTTAAGACAATACACATTTCCTTTCCTAGTGCCATTCAAAATAATCTCTTAATCACTTGACCTTCTTATCTGGCACTCCCCTTGGAGAAAAGAAATGACATAACCTAGATCACTAAGTTGTCTTATGCTAATAAGGTTATGTTTTAAACCCTTCACATAAGCAACTTCGGTGATAATAATTGAATCACTAGTAATGTTACCAAATCCTTTGATGATACCATTTTCTGATCCACCAAAGATAACTTTGGGTTCATTCTCTATGGGCACATAGTCCCTCAACATTCTCCTTGTTCCTGTCATATGTCTAGAACAGCCACTATCCAAGTACCATATAGGGGTATGGTCACTTGGATTCACCTGCAACATATAAAGAATTACTTACCCTTAGAACCTAACTTGCTAGTAGATCCTAGGTCCTTGTTAGTTTGAAATCCTGCAACTGTTCTAATAGAAAAACTGCTCTTGGTTTTAACACTGGTGTTAAACCAGCAATCAATGGCAAAGTGCCCCATCTTGCCACAACAGAAACACTTAAACCTATTATACCTTTTCTTAGGTAAAGACTTTACTGCTTTGTTGTCAGCAGTCTTGTTGAATGTTTGTGATGGAGCATCACTCTTCAAGAAATCCTCTTGAACCTGATGAGTATGCCTATAGTGTGGTCTATAAGCATTTGCACCCTTGCCCATGTGATTTCCATGCTCACAGTGACCATGTGTAGTGTCATGACCATACCTGTTAGTAGGATTCACCACCTTCCTAAAGAAAATAGGGGGTTCAGCAACTAAAGGCTGAACTAGGCCCTTACCTTTTCTATGTGAATTGAAAGCCCTAGTTCTTCCCTTAAAGCCTATACAAGTCTTCCCTTTTTGTGAATTAAAATTGTCTATTAGGGGTAAGACAGATTTTGGCTTGGAGAATTTAGCCATTAGCTTTATCTCTTGCTGAAGTTTTGCCTCAAGTTTCTTGATATGATTCTCTTTGAAAGAGATTGTGCCCATTTGAATAATTATAATGTTCTTCAATTTGGCAACCTCATTCAGTTTTAGATCCAACATCTTAGTTGAATCTGCTGCAGCCAGCTTAAGAGACTCAATCTCTTTGGCCTGCACTTTAACAAGAAACTTGCTCTTCTTCAGAGCTTGCAACAACCCACCATACTCATCAATGAGTTGGTGTACATCCCCTTCAGACTCAGATCCATCCACTTTTATTGAAGCAGATGCTTCTGATTCTGATACAGTAAAGTAATCTGAAACTAAGGGAGAATAGTTTACCTTACTTGGTCCAGGATGATTGTAACATCCCATTTCCAGCTAGACCCCTAGGAGTGGTTTTTCATGAATAGGTCATGACAAAACCCTAAGAAGCCCAAGAAGACCAAGTGAGCTTAGGCATGAAGGTGGAGATCACAATGATCTGCAAATAGTAGAAGTCTAAACACTAGTTTAGGAAGACCATAGAGCTTAAACATGACTCCATGACCCCACCACAATATCCCTAAACCATTGGAAGGTCCATTAGAGCCCTAAGGGTCCATTGGAATCAACCCAAAGTGGCCAAGTTGACATAGGACCATCCTAGGCCTAAATAGAGGAAGGTGCCCTAACTAAGGGCAATGTGCCTCTAATAAGCCCAACCAACCCTACTCAACCCTGCCAATACCTTTGGGGAGGCTAATGGGTCACCAAGGACCCATTGTGGTCAACCCAAATTGTCAATTTGACCAAGGTCAACTCAATCCTTGAAATAGGTCAAATTAGCCCAAATGGGCTAACCCAAGCTCAAACCCATTTCCCCCACTTGGGCTAACCTCATTATTATTATTCATATGGGTTATGGGCTGCCAATAAGCTAGGGAGATGAGCAAATTCGTTCATGATGAGTAGGAGAGAGAAAATCCCAAATTGGAGGAGAGAAAAGGTGGTGTTCATTGCCATTAAGGGGATACACCCCTTGGAATCCCCCATTGATGAATCCTTTCATCTCCCCTGATGAATTGGAGGGAATTCCAGGAGTTTTTCTGGGGGAATTGAAGGCACGGGGGAGGTATATGTTTGCCAGCAATGGGGGCGAGGAGGGGTCACTTGGTGACCTCTTAATGGAGCCCTCCTCCCATTATATTAAGCCCTCCATTAGCTTTAGAAGGCCTTAAGCAATCGAAACCCCCATTTTTACCGTCCTTCTGAAGCTCTCAGAGGAGGAGATACCATGGCACCTAAAGCTCAAAGGAGGAATAATGGCGGTTGGCAAATGGAGCATCGAATCGCACCAAATGAGGTCCAATCCTCCTTCCCTATGCTTGTGCTTAGATCTAGGATCAATTTTAGTGAAAATCGGGATCAAAATGAGCCCAATCGGGAGACGTTTTGCTCCTAGTTTTTCGTCAAAAGGCCATGCTCGGGACGGTCATAAAAGCCACCTCTGGAGGCCGTGCCACCGCCAATCGGTGGCCACCACCTCGACGGAGGTGGTGGCGGTGGTTGCCGGCCAGAGAAGTGGCCGGGTGGCCGGCTGATGCGCCTGGAAGTTGTTCCAGGCGCGACAGATCGTGGCCGTTGGCCCAAGGTTGAAGATAACCTTTGGGCCGCAGATCTGCTTTAAGATCTGTGTTCAGATCTTTTTATTTAGTTATTTTATTAGGTATTTTCTGCATTATTAGTAGCTATAGTTTGCTTTAATTCTTAAAAATACTTAGAGCCCTCTCTTGAAAAAGTTTCCAACACCAATATTGTAGCCCTATGAGTCTAGAAAATTTTAAAATTGATTTAATGAGATTTGGACCCTGGATTGACCTCAGCACTCATTTTGGTGAGGTCTATCCATAGGGCTGTCCAGACTTTAAAAAAATTCCCCGCTTCAAACCAGTCATCAAAATGACTTGAAATTTGGGTCATGGGCTAATCTCACCTATATCTAGGTCCTGTCTAAAAATTAGAATTTTTGGAAAAAATTTTCTAAAGTTTTTAGAAAAATTTAATAAACCAAGAATATTTTAATTAGGTGTCCTAAACACCTCAAAATCCCACCAAATTTGGGTGGGTGGTCTTAGAGTGAATATTAGAACTCTGGTAAAAATTTCACCTCATTTGGAGGTGTTTTGATTAAGTTCTTACTCAACCCTAGTTTGGCCCTTATAGGGTTAATTAGGTCAATTCATCCCCTTTTGGATTTGAGTGGTCTAATTACCTCAACAGAGGCTGATATTTTGTTCACTGACTTTTTAGGACATGACACAACCTCCAATGGAATTTGGGGTGGTTTAGGGTAGGGTTGCCCTAGAACCCTAGGGTAGGTCCCTTAATGGGGATTTTTAGGGTTTGAAGGTCATGGGGTAAAATGACCTTGGAATGACTTGAAAATTGGTGGAGAGGACCATAGGGGCATTATAGTCCTCTGAATAAAATTTTAGGGGATTTGGAGACCTTTAGCCCACTCAAAACCCTAACCCTAGTTTTGGGGCACTAAACTTGTTTTTGAATATTAGGCTAGCAAATGAATTTAAAATCAGATGAAATTTGGGCAGGGTAGTTCTCTGGTAAAGAGGGCCCTAAAATAAATTTGGTAGAACTTTTGGGTTATTATAAATAGTACTTTATTCACAACCTAAAATGTGCCCTAAAAGCTTATTTTGATGATTATGAAGTTTCTGTTCCCTAGAATATTATGAGATTATGGAATAGAGTATTTTATAGCATGACAGATTCTCTGTAATTTTTTGAAAATTTAAACTGGATATTTCAAGTACTTACTTCATATATTCACTATTTGTGATTTTAATTACAAAATAAAAACAGTGCCCCATTATTACTTGGAAAATTATGAAATTAGGTAAGTGGGTGTTTCCGACCATGTTTGTTATTCAGAAATTTTCTCTGGATTTTTAGATGAGTAAAAACAGTACCTTCTTTATTAAGATAGGAAATTGGAAGCTTACATTAAATTAGATTCAGAGTACCTCTTGGAGGAGAAAAATTTTAAAACTTGGTGTTTGATTGTTTTAAATCATTATTAAGCTTCTGTAATTTTCTTATAATTTTTGCATGCATAATTACAGTACTTGTTTCATTAATACATGGCTAGTAGATTTTTGATCATAAATTAAATTAGGGGTTTTTATTCTCTGGAAAACTTGGTAGAACACTTTTAGGGTGTTTTTAGGCCATGCTACACTTACTGGAATCTTGCTATAATTTTTAGAGTATTATTTATGGCCTTTGCTTCATTAAATAGTGTTGATGACCTTAACTTGTAAAATATGGAAGACAACCCTAAATACCTCTGGAAATTCTCAAACCTTGGAATTGTAGTTTAAATGTCTCATAAAATTTATCATAATTTTATGGTGATTTATTGCTTATTTAATAGTTCAATTCATGTTAAGAATAGGGCATTTGGAGTCATATTTAAATAAATTAAATGCCCCGATAAATAGAAAAAATTTGGAAACCTTGGAGTTAATCATATTAGGTCATGGTAGACTCCCAGCACTAATTCTTGGACATTTGGATGAGGAAATAGAATACCCCCAAATGGGAGCACTATGTAGCTTAGTATGGTCTGCATATAGTGATAGGATTGGAGTAGGCTAGCTCGGAAGTTAAATTCACTTCAGAATAGTGCTACTGAATTTAAAGAGAGTTTGGTAAAGGGTAGAAATCAATAACATTAAGTGCCTTGGAAAGGGAACTTTGAGATTCACCCCATCGTAATTCCTAGTACCGCTGCGAGCCCTTCACCGATTAGACCTCGGGCAGTCCAAGGTTAACCTTAAATCTTGGGAATAAAATGAATAAGAGTAACCCTAATATTAACTGCACCTTACACTCACGATTGTGGACATAGGAAGAGGAATTGATATTGAATGGATAGAGTATGTCCGGGGTTCGAGGGCCTACTAGTAAAAAAGTCAATGAATAGGGTTTTTTGAGAGCTGGGCGGCTAGGTCATGAACGCGAAGTCTAGGGAGCTGGATGCTCGGGGACTTGGTATAAACTTGGAAGTCCGGGGAGCTGGATGCTCGGGGACTTGGAGAAATGTGACTTGGTAGTCTAGAGAGCTGGAAACTCGGTGTTATGTAGATAAATATAACTATCATGATTGCATGTGCATAAAAGTGGTGGGTCATCGTTACTGGACGATCGATCACACCATCGTTAGTACGTTGACTCGGTGCAGACTAGCTGGTTTGCTAGGAATATTACGGAAACGTACAAAAGGGGCTAGGCTGGGTAGTGTGATTACCACTCTAGGAGGGGAAGGCCCACCCCATTGTCTCCATCCGGCCACGTCGGAGGCTCCTGTGGAGTTTAGCTCACTCCAGAAGAGGGGAACTAAAGGTCTGTGTGCATAGAGTCGTGTGGGTGAGTTACACTTGCATGTGCATTTCATAGCATATTTGCATGTCATAGCATAAACATTGCATATAACCCCTGCCACCTATCGTATAAAATATTATGAGACATTTTATACGATAGGCCCTGCGAAACGACCCCTAGGTCTATAGGGGTAATCCCAATAAATCAATGGTTAATTTTCTTGATTTCCTTTCTTATTGTCTTTACTTACCTCCTACACTTTACTATTACTTCTGCTATACTCTCATTTACTCATGCATAGTTAAATTATAACCTTGCCAGCATTATTACCGTACATTCCTTAGGATAGTTGTCACCTGCTTGTTTCCACCCTGCTTTTGGTCCTCCTCATCACTCCTCTCCGCCCGGTGCCTAGGAGACACGAGTATAGGGGTGGAGGATTGTTTGACTTTGTCTAGTTTGACTGACGGTCATTTGACCACCACATTTTAGGTGCTCCGGATTGGAGAGACATGGGTTTTGCAGATTCTGACAGAGTTGACCCCACGGCCATGCTACCATTATCACCAGCCGGGGCATACACGGGTCAAATTCCCCATGATGGGTGGGCTCCCACCAGCTCAGTGGCCAGGAGGCCGAAGACATAGACGCAGACGTGGATTGCGAGACGACGACTGCAAGCTGAAAAGGAAGAAGCACCCAGAGATGCAGCACCAACAGAGTACGGAGTCGGCTAAGATGGGCCAGTCTAGCTTGGGTGCTCTTGGTTCAGTGACAGTTACGGTGATGCTTAGTTTATGTTTTGCTTTCGCGAGTGACTTGTAGTGAGGATTACATGTACTGGGCATAAGACCGCTTTTCCTATTTTACCTTACCATTTACTTTAGACTGTTATGTTGGGACTATATGATGTTGTGATTTCCTATTTATTTGATATTGTGGACTTGGACACTTATATCATTCTTACTACTTCTTCAGCCGATGGTGATTGAGATGGTCGGTAGAATCAGTGTTTTGTGGTGTCGACCATCCCGGAGGATGGTGTCACCGCAAAATGGCGGATCTGGGCCTAAGACCCTGGTGCTTTAAAAAGAAAAAAAATGGGGTCTTACAAGTGGTATCAGAGGCATACCTCGATCCGAAGAGAATAAGTCCACAAACCATGGGCCACACCACGCGAGCTTAGTTTGAGGACAAACTAGCAGCGAAAGCAGTGGTGGGCCCATGAGGGGAATCACATGCTAATGTTCACTCATAACAAACCTAGGTAGACCGCCTACTGCTGGAGTTTGACTCAACTCAATTAGGAAAAATAGCTTACCTGTACAATCCCAATAGTAGCCTAGTCAATAGTAGACCTTAGGTAGGATTAAGGTATGCAGATATACGAAGTGATTAGGGGCAGATCCTAGTGCGAGATCATTTTGGATCAGGTCATATGTTGACCTTGAGGAAATTGTCACAACCGGTGAATTTAAGAGTTAAGTATGGAGAATGTCGACAAGTCTCAAGATGGAATCCAAGTCTAGGTTGATATTCCCTAAGGATTGTGGAAATACCTAGGGTGGATATAATATATGGAGATACATTGCCCGGAGTTGGTAGGGGCTTATCTTATTTGTCTATTAAGGGCTTGAATCTTGGTGGAGTATATACCGACTTAGGGCCCCTTGGACCTAGGTAGCTATTATAGTATCACAAACATGGTGATGTTGAAATTTACTATGTTCGAGGTTATTCGGACTTAGACGAGATCGTGATAAAAATGTGTTTGGATTGATGACCTATAATGTTATCAGGACTAGGGTTAAACGTCATTGATTGAACAAATGCTCGAGGACATTGGAAGTATATTAACCCTGGAAATTGTAAATTTGGTATAATGATAAGTTAAAAAGTGTCAATCTAAGTAATGATTCTTCAATTATTATCTTGATTATATCAAGTATAGGACACAGAGCTTCGATAATAGGACAATCAACTTTGGCCTACTTATGACTACGAGAAGTAACGGGTTAATGCGATCGTTCGTATAATGAAATTAACTCATGGAGAATCTTGTTATTTTGGAAGATTTTACCCTAAAACAACCGGCGAAGATGGTACACTATAATCGCCTCATGATTCTAGGAATTAGTTTAAGTATGAAGACCTCATAAATACGGTGATCGATATTTGGAAGAAATTCTAGATCCATATGTGATTAAGTGCTAATATGAGTAGTAAATATGGGACAACATGAGTTTGAGTACAATGTCTCGAGGTTTGTATGGGAGGAAAATTCGATCAGTCCGCTTAGAGACGGCCAGGATAGACGATATGACGGTCTAGGCCTTGCGGCATAAGAAGGTCCAGCTAGGTAAGGTCCGATGATCGAACCATGGATATGAGGAGCGTACTTGAGGAATCTCTGGAAGCGATGCAGTAGAAGTATCCAGAGCTCTTCATCTCTGGTTTAACTTGTCTCCTTGGGATGATACATTTAGTAGAGCTCCCGCAAGCCTAACCTAAATTTCGGGGACAAAATTATTTGTTTGTCTATTGGGATTTGTAAAATCCCATTTCCAGCGAGACCCTTAGGAGTGGTTTTTCATGACTAGGTCATGACAAAACCCTAAGAAGCCCAAGAAGACCAAGTGAGCTTAGGCATGAAGGTGGAGATCACCATGGTCGGCAAATAGTAGAATTTTAAACACTAGTTTAGGAAGACCATAGAGCTTCAACATGACTCCATGACCCCACCACAATATCCCTAAACCATTGGAAGGTCCATTAGATCCCTAAGGGTCCATTGGAATCAACCAAGAGTGGCCAAGTTGACATAGGACCATCCTAGGCCTAAATTGAGAAAGGTGCCCTAACTAAGGGCAATGTGCCTCTAATAAGCCCAACCAACCCTACACAACCCTACCTAGACCTTTGGGGAGGCCAATGGGTCACTAAGGACCCATTGTAGTCAACCCAAATGGTCAATTTGACCAAGGTAAACTCAATCCTTGAAATATGTCAAATTAGCACAAATGGGCTAACCCAAGCTCAAACCAATTTCCCCCACTTGGGCTAACCTCATTATTATTATTCATATGGGTTATGGGCTGCCAATAAGCTAGGGATATGAGAAAATTCATTCATGATGAGTAGGAGAGATAAAATCCCAAATTGGAAGAGAGAGAAAATCCCAAATTGGAGGAGAGAGAAGGTGGTGTTCATGGCCATTAAGGGGATACACCCCTTGGAATCCCCCATTGATGACTCCTTTCATCTTGCCTGATGAATTGGAGGGAATTCCAGGAGTTTTCTAGAGGAATTGAAGGCAGGGGGGAGGTATATGGTGGCCGACCATGGGGGAGAGGAGGGGGTCACTTGGTGACCTCTTAATGGAGCCATCCTCCCATTAAATTAAGCCCTCCATTAGCTTTTGAAGGCCTTATGATGGCGCCGCCATCCCCAGACATGTTGACATGGAGCGTCCCCCACCGGACAACGTTGGTGATCCGGTACATGTCAAAGATCCACGTCATGTTGCCGAAGAAGATCCCCTTCCAGATGATTATGGTGACCCGATTTATGTTGGTGCCGACTCAAGCTTGTTGTTCCTTCGCCGCCTCGAGATGAAGATTTGTCACGACATCCTCCACCATGGCTGCGTCAACATCTCCGCCAATGTCGTGTCAAATCTCCGCCGTGTCATTTTAAATATTATTTCAGATTTTAATTATGTTTTTATTTGGCCAATGTTTAACCAAAGTTTTAATTATTTGTCATTTCATTTTGGCCAATGTTTAGCCAAAGTTTTAATTATTTGTCATTTCATTTTGGCCTTTGTTTAGCCACATTTGGGGTGCTTATAACCCTTGTCTTTGTACAGCCTATATAAGGCTATGTTGTATTGGATTTTGAGTTAGTGAATGAATGAATTAAAATTGAAACCCTAAATTGGTTTTCCCTCTTCCCTCTTCCTCTTAGAGTTTGGCTCCCCTACCCCCTCTCCTCCTTGGCCGCCGGCCACCCCTCTCCTTCCTTTCCCTATTTCGGCCTCCTCTCTACCTCCACCTCCTCCTTTCCAATAATCAACCATAACCTTCAATCCCTCTCCAAAAATCGAGCCCTCCTCTTCATCTTCAAGAAGGCCGACCACTTGCAACCTCCCCTAGCCGCCGGCCTCCACCTCCATCACCACACCCGAGCCCCCCTTTCAACATCAACCCGATCACCACCTCTCCTCCACAAAACCATCCTCATCCCTCTCAACAAAACCTGACCATCACATATATCCTCTTCCCAAAAACCGATTCCTTTGGTGAGATCTAAATCAGCCCCATCTTCTAATCCAAGAGAAGAATCGTCCAAAGCTTATGGTGAATCTTGTGAAATTTCAACGGCGTCGGAAGGCAACGAAGAACTTGGAGTTTCCCTCCAACCGACACGCTTTCGGTGGATCCGGAACAGAGCGATCCAAAGAGAGTTAAATCGGATTCATCTATTCCAGTTGGGTAACAAACGTCTCCACTCTTGTGTGTTTCTCTCTTAGATCTTTTCTTTGGGCATTGAGCATATCGTGTGATTTGTGATTGGTAGAATTTTCATGGATAATATCTATTAAATTATTGTTATTGTTATTTGATTCCCATTTGAATTCGTGAGGCGTGGCGGCCCTCATTTTATTTCGTTAGGAGAGAACCACCCGTTATCCGAATCCTTATTTCGGTGGTTTCTCTTTTGGTACAACGTACGCTCGATCGAACCGTGTGGGTTCATTTCGCTTGAGAGGATCTTGGCCTATAGCCTTGATATTATCTTAAGGGGCCTAGCGAACCCCCCGAATCCTATTAAATTAATTGTTGCAACTTGCGTAGTGGCTGTGTTTATTCTTTGTGTGAGCGTAATAGTAATTATAATTAAGCGAGCGTGTGAATCCCTTAGCCATTACGGTGTCGAAACCCGTGGCCTACACCAATTTGGTATCAGAGGGAGGTTCTCGTCAATTTCCTAATTGACACTCTAAGCTATCGAAACCCCCATTTTTCTCATCCTTCCCAAGCTCTCAGAGGAGGAGATACCATGGCACCTAAAGCCAAGAAAGAAAATTGGCATTTGGCAAATGGAGCATCAAATCGCACCAAATGAGGTCCAATCCTCCGTCCCTATGCTTGTGCTTAGATCTAGGATCAATTTTAGTGAAAATCGGGCTCAAAATGAGCCCGATCGGGAGGCGTTTTGCTCCCAGTTTTTTGTCAAAAGGCCATGCTCGGGACGGCCGGAAAAGCCACCTCTGGCGACCGTGCCACCGCCAATCGGTGGCCACCACCTCGACGGAGGTGGTGGCGGTGGTAGCCGGCCGGGGAAGTGGCCGGGTGGCCGACTGATGCGGCTGGAAGTTGTTCCAGGCGCGGCAGATCATGGCCGTTGGCCCAAGGTTGAAGATAACCTTTGGGCCGCATATCTGCTTTAAGATCTGTGTTCAGATCTTTAGATTTAGTTATTTTATTAGGTATTTTCTGCATTATTAGTAGCTGTAGTTTGCTTTAATTCTTAAAAATACCTAGAGCTGTCTCCTGAAAACGTTGCCAACACCAATATTGTAGCCCTATGAGTCTAGAAAATTTTAAAATTGATTTCATGAGATTTGGAGCCTTGGATATACCTCAGCACTCATTTTGGTGAGGTTTATCCATAGGGCTGTCCAGACTTTAAAAAAATTCCCCGCTCCAAACCAGTTATCAAAATGACTTGAAATTTAAGGCATGGGCTAATCTCACCTATATCTAGGTCCTGTCCAAAAATTTGAATTTTTGGAAAACATTTCTCTAAAGGTTTTAGAAAAATTTAATAAACCAAGAATGTTTTAATTAGGTCTCTTAAACACCTTAAAATCCCCCCAAATTTGGGTGGGTGGTCTTATAAAGCATATTAGAACTCTGGTAAAATTTTTACCTCATTTGGAGGTGTTTTGATTAAGTTTTTACTCAACCCTAGTTTGGCCCTAATAGGGTTAATTAGGTTAATTCATACCCTTTTGGATTTGAGTGGTCAAATCACCTCAACAGAGGTTGATATTTTGGAAACTAACTTTTTAGGTCATGACAAACCCTCCAATGGAATTTGGGGTGGTTTTGGGTAGGGTAGCTTTAGAACCCTAGGGTAGGTCCCTTAATTGGGATTTTTAGGGTTTGGCGGTCATGGGGTCAAATGACCTTGGAATGACTTGAAAATTGGTGTAGAGGACCATAGGGGAATTATAGTCCTCTGGATAAAATTTTAGGGGATTTGGAGACCTTTAGCCCACTCAAAACCCTAACCTTAGTTTTGGGGCACCAAACTTGTTTTTGAATATTAGGCTAGCAAATGATTTTAAAATCAGATAAAATTTGGGCAGGGTAGTTCTTTGGTAGAGATGGCCCTAAAATAATTTTGGTAGAATTTTTGAGTTATTATAAATAGTACTTTATTCACAACTTCAAATGTGCCCTAAAAGCTTATTTTGATGATTATGAAGTTTCTGTTCCCTGAAATTTTATGAGATTATGGAATAGGGCATTTTATAGCATGACAGATTCTCTGTATAATTCTTGAAATTTTAAACTGGTTATTTCAAGTACTTGCTTCATAAAATAACTATTTGTGAATTTTATTCAAAAATAGCAAGAGTGCCCCATTATTGCTAGGAAAATTATGAAATTAGGTCAGTGGGTGTTTCTGATCATGTTTGTTATTGTTTAATTTTCTCTTGATTTTTAGATGAGTAAAAAAGTACCTTCTTCATTAAGATAGGAAATTGGAAGCTTACATTAAATTAGATTTAGAGCCCCTCATGGAAGAGAAAAATTGTAAAACATGGTGTTTGATGGTTTTAAATCATTATTAAGCTCCTTTAATTTTCTTATAATTTTTGGTTGCATAATTATAGTACTTGTTTCATTAATACATGATTAGTAGAATTTTTATCATAAATTAAATTAGGGATTTTTATTCTCTGAAAAACTTGGGAGAACACTTTTAGGGTGTTTTTAGGCCAAGATACACTTACTGGAATCTTGCTATAATTTTTAGAGTATTATTTATGGCCTTTGATTCATTAAATAGTGTTGATGACCTTAACTTGTAAAATATGGAAGACAACCCTAAATACCTCTGGATATTTTCAAACCTTGGAATTGTAGTTTAAATGTCTCATAAAATTTATCATAATTTTATGGTGATTTATTGCTTATTTAATAGTACAATTCATGTTAAGAATAGGGCATTTGGAGTCATAGTTTAAATAAATTAAATGCCCCGATAAATAGAAAAAATTGGGAAACCTTGGAGTTAGTCATATTAGGTCATGGTAGACTCCCAGCACTAATTCTTGGACATTTGGATGAGGAAATAGAATACCCCCAAATGGGAGCACTATGTAGCTTAGTATGGTCTACATATAGTGATAGGATTGGAGTAGGCTAGCTCGGAAGTTAAATTCACTTCAGAATAGTGCTAATGAATTTAAAGAGAGTTTGGTAAAGGGTAGAAATCAGTAACATTAAGTGCCTTTGAAAGGGAACTTTGGGATTCACCCCATCGTAGTTCCTAGTACCGCTGCGAGCCCTTCATCGGGTAGACCTCGGGAAGTCCAAGGTTAACTTTAAATCTTAGGAATAAAATGAACAAGAGTAACCCTAATATTAGCTGCACCTTACACTCACGATTATGCACTTAGGAAGAGGAATTGATATTGAATGGATAGAGTAGGTCCGGGGTCCGAGGGCCTACTGGTAGTGTTAAATGGACTAGGTCATGAACGGGAAATCCAGGGAGCTGGATGCTCGGGGACTTGGTATAAACGTGGAAGTCCGGGGAGCTGGATGCTCGGGGACTTGGAGAAATGTGACTTGGTTGTCTAGAGAGCTGGAATCTCTGTGTTATGTAGATAAATATAACTGTCATGATTGCAGGTGCATAAAAGTGGTGGGTCATCGGTACTGGACGATCGATCACACCGTCGTCAGTACGTTGACTCGGTGCAGACTAGCTGGTTTGCTAAGAATAGTACGAAAACGTACAAAAGGGGCTTGGCCGATTAGTGTGATTACCAGTCTAGTAGTGGAAGGCCCACCCCACTGTCTCTATTCGGCCACGTCGGAGGCTCCTGTAGAGTTTAGCTCACTCCAGAAGAGGGGAACTAAAGGTCTGTGTACATAGAGTCGTGTGGGTGAGTTGCAGTTGCATGTGCATTCCATAGCATATTTGCATATCATAGCATAAACATTCCATATAACCCCTGACACCTATCGTAAAAAATGGTATGGGACGTTTTATACGATAGGCCCTGTGAAATGACCCCTTGGTCTATAGGGGTAATCCCTATAAATCAATGGTTACGTTTCTTGATTTCTTTACTTATTGTCTTTACTTACCTCCTACACTTTACTATTACTTCTGCTATACTCTCATTTACTCATGCATAGTTAAATTATAACCTTGCCAACATTATTACCGTATATTCCTTAGGATAGTTGTCACCTGCTTGTTTCCACCCTGCTTTTGGTCCTCCTCATCACTCCTCTCCGCCCGGTGCCTAGGAGCCATGGGTATAGGGGTAGAGGATTAATTCACTGAGTCTAGTTTGACTTACGGTCGTTTGACCACCACATTTTAGGTGCTCCGGATGGGAGAGACACGAGTTTTGCAGATTCTGACAGAGTTGACCCCACGGCCATGCTACCATTGTCACAAGCCGGGGCATACACGGGTCAAATGCCCCATGATGGGTGGGCTCCCACCAGCTCAATGGCCAGGAGGCTGAAGACATAGACGTAGACGTGGATTTCGAGACAACGACTGCAAGCCGAAAAGGAAGAAGCACCCAGAGATGCAGCACCAGCAGAGTACGGAGTCGGTGGAGATGGGCCAGTCTAGCTTGGGTTCTCTTTGTTCAGTGACAGTTACAGTGACGCTTAGTTTTAGTTTTGCTTCCGCGAGTGACTTGTAGTGAGGATTACATGTACTGGGCATAAGACCATTTTTCCTATTTTACCTTACCATTTACTTTAGACTGTTATGTTGGGACTATATGATGTTGTGATTTCCTCTTTATTTGATATTGTGGACTTGGACACTTATGTCCTTCTTACTACTTCTTCAGTCGATGGTGATTGAGATGGCCGTTAGAATCGGTGTTTTGTGGTGTCGACCATCTCGGAGGATGGTGTCACCGCAAAATGGCAGATTTGGGCCTAAGACCTCGGTGCTTTAAAAAGAAAAAAAATGGGGTCTTACATTGATCCTGGCACTGATCATCTTCAGATTGTGCCATTAGCCTTCTACAACAATGTTCTTCAACTCCATTTATGGAGTCCAGCATCTGTAGGAATTCTAGTTCCCTAGACTCCTCTTCTGTTGAGAATATCCCAACATATGCTTCTGCTTCTTCTTCTCCAGATTCTGAAGATGAAGAGTCTGTCCAACTCTTCTCCTTCTGAGCAACTAGAGACTTCTCTTTCTTTCCTTTGATTTGCTGCTTCTTCTTGTCCTTTGACTCATTTCTTTTGTCAGGACAGTCAGCTATGACATGTCCAGTCCTGTTGCAGCAATAACACACAATCTTAGTATTAGATTGTTTACCATGTTTAGAGGCATGCCTGTCCTCTTTGGGTGTCTTCTTCTTCCTATAGTACTTATCCTTAGAATAGGATGAAGATGATAGCCTGGTTCTCAACTTTTTTTTCTTCATAAACCTTTGGAATTGCATCGTAAAGGCAGCAAAGTTTTCATCAGAAGTATGACTATCTGATGTGTTATTGTCAGAAATTTCTTCTTCTGCATCAACAATCCTTCTGGGTAGAGAAGGAGATTTTCTCCTACCCTTTCTTGAGCCTTCAGCTTTGAAGGCCACTGACAATTTCTTAAACTCAGATCTGCTGCCCTTCTCCTCTTCTTTTCTGGCAGTAAGCTGCATTTCATATGATAGCAACTTTCCAAATAGTGTAGGTGGAGGTGTATCGGCCAGCCTGGCCACTTCTCTGATGGCACATATCTTAGTGTCCCAATCCTTAGTTAGAGACCTAAGAAACTTATCATTCAGTTCATAAGTGCTGAAGACCCTTCCATAGGTCATCAACTCATTCACTATTCTAAAGAACTTCTTATAGCATTCAACTATGCTGTCAGATTTAGCTTGTCTAAAGCACTCATACTCCTGGTTTAGCATTGACTTCCTATCCTCTCTGACTTCTTCTATGCCCTCCATGTAGACAATCAATGTGTCCCATATTTATTTGGAGGTTTTACAATGCACCAGATTCTGAAAAGTGGCATCATCTATAGCACTTACAATAATGTTCTGTGCTCTTTTATCTAGTGTTGCTAAGATGATTTCATCCTTGGTCATTTCAGAATAGTTCTTTGGAGTTTGAATATTTGCATCAAGAATTGATACCTTCATTGGAATGAAGGGGCCTTCCTGTACTGTGATATAAATTCTTAGATCAGATGCTTCCATAAATAACCTGACCCTTTTCTTCCAAATGCCAAAGAATTCTTTCCTGCATATAGGTAATTTCATAGATCCAAATTCCTTTTGATTCTCATTTGAACCCATTCTTGATATATGTTATTTACCTTGGAGAATAACTCTGACTGTTACTTCAATCTTTGAGCAACCTCCCTCTGATACCACTTGAAAGACTTTATTTGAAGAGCCTAAACACCTAAAGGGGGGGGTGAATAGGTTCTAATCTTTTAAGGTCCCTTTTAGGAAAATAGATATATAATTATTCAACACAGATTAATCAAATCACAAAACATAAACACATCATAGCAAACACCAGATCTATAGTGGTTCCCCAAGATATGGGTACATCCACTTCCCCCCTTCTCCTATCTAGTAGATAACTGGATTCAGCCTAACTTCCTTCCATTGGCTCAGATCCTTAGATCTTATAATCTCAGAACCAAAATGGTTCCTACAGCTAAGACATAACAAGTCCTACCTTATATTCTTCCCCAAAATCCTATCTTAGCCCTAAGCCGTACCTCAGCCTTTATAACTAGGCTTACAACTCAGACTTTCTATAAGTCCTACCTCAGATTTTTCCCAGAATCCTACCTCAGGCCTCAGCCCTACCTCAGCCTTTATAACTAGGCTTACAACTCAGATCTGATAATAAATCTTACAAGAAATAAAATGTAATAAGAAATAAACAAATTCACCAGCTAGATTCCTCTGTTGGTGTAGCCTTCTTGATCCGTTCTTGACTGAACTGATCCTTCTGATCCAACCTGACTTTTCTTCTCAAAGCTTCTTGATAGAACAAAATAAGGTGGATCTTCTTGTTGTTGAAGTTGATCTTTAGTCAGCTTCTTAATTAAATTCAGATTGGAATTTGAATCTTTCTAGCAGAACAACTCTGAGTCTATTTCTCTTTTTCCTTTTTTTCACCACACCCTAAAGTTTCCGATCTGTCTCTTATATAGAGTTTGCTTCATGGTTATCGGCTGATCCGGTTTCTAACAAACAACTGACAGATCTGTCAGAGGTGTCAGACCGGTTGGATATGACAGCTGTCAAGTCACCAAACATGTCAGTAGATACGTCAGATTCATTCCAACTCAGTACAAATCACTCAGCAGGCTGCTTCATATGTGTTGACATATATTGGCCAAGTGTCGACACAAGTCTTTATGGTATCGACACAATACTCCAAGTGTCGAGACAGACATACTTCTGCTTCTCGACACATCTTGTGTTGAATGTGTCAACACAAGTTCTGTGTGTTGACACAAATGCTTCCGGTGTCGATACAGCTATTGCTGGCAAATGGCGTTGAGTATGTGTCGACATAAGTACTGTGTGTCGACACAGCTGCATCTGGTCTCGACATATCTGTTGTCGACAGACGGCATTGAATGAATGTCGAAAGTGTCGAAAGTATCCAGACGACGTTGAGTGTGTGTCGACACAAGTCCTATGTGTCGACACAATTACTTCTGGTGTCGACATAACTCCTAGCTCTAGTGTCGACACAATTTGAGTGTCGACACAGCTTCTTCAGAATTGTCGACTTAGCTTGAGTGTCGACACAACTTCTTCATAAGAGTCAACACAACTTGAGTGTCGACACAACACCTTCAGAAGTATCGACATAACTTCAGAGTGTCGACATAAGTTCTTCAAAAGTGTCGACACAGCTTCTGGGTGTCAACATAGTTTTCTTCACAAGTGTCGACACTTGTACTTAGAAAATTTCCTTCAAATTCTTAAAACTGCACAATATCTATTTAATACAAATTGATGCATATCATTGACTTAGATGAGGCTTCTCCAAATCTGGTACACATTTTCCAATGTACCCAACAGCAGTAGCAGTAGGAACAACAAGAGTAGCAAAATGAGGTGGAGGAAGGACTTCCCATTGAGGGATCTCTTCAACAACTACAGAGCTTTTAGCTCTAGTAGTATTAATGACTATATCTCCTTGTTCATCAAGGAAGGTGGGCATAGAGAAATCACATCTCCTTAGAGGAGCTTCAACTGCCTCAGGTTCTGGCTCATCCTCTTCTAATAGAAGAATGGTATCTGGTAGAGGTGAGACTTTTCTTGGAGAAGGAGAAGGAGTTGCTTTGGGTGAAGGTACTGGAGATGGAGAAGGAGCTGGAGATGGATCCTTTTAAAGTTCTTCAGCAGTTTCTGTATGGAGGGGAGGAAGAGGTTCATCCGATGTGAGCTCTTTTATCATATTTTCTATATCTGCTGTAGTAGAGTTGATAGTTTTCTGAGCTTGCTCATCTGAGAATGTCTGATCTGGTAAGTCTGCCACTGGGGACCTAACTGAAGATCTGATTGGACTCCTAACTAGACTTCTCACTGGTGATCTAGCTGGTGTCCTGGCTGGTGAACTGAATGGAGATCTAGTTGGAGGAGGAGAGGGAATTCTGTCTACTGGAACAGAGGAAGCAGGCTCCCCCTCAATTGCTGCACTAGATAGTTCAGTAACTTGATGAGAAGAGGGAGATGGGGTCCTGACCTCTGAAGTAGGGGCTGCAAGATCTTTATCTATCCTCTTTGGATTCTTCAATTTTAACTCCCACCTTTGAATGGAAGCTAAGGAGATCTTCTTCAAGTGATGAATTGGTGTACCTTTTGAAGCCTTGAAGACCACTGGATCAATCTCATGCAACATCAAGGAGATTATCCTAGCAAACTTTGGCTTTTTAATGTTATCCCTGATCATGTCAAAAATCATCAAACCATATGGAAATTTCTTCCTGCAGATTATGGCTGCCATGACATTGAATAGGTCATTTGTTATGAAACTTATAGACCCTGTCCTGCACCAAAGAATTTTTCCAACTATATCCACTAGAAGTTTGCTAACATCATTCAGAGTAGTTCTCCTTAGAGAGGTAATGTCCACTGGAACTCCACAGAAATAACAGGCTCTGACATTGTCATCTTCTGTCAGTTCATCCTCATCATCATCTATAGTAGGCAATCTTAGAAGTCTGGACACTATGGTCGAGCTTAACTTAATCTTAACTCCCTTGACCTTAGATTTCAGTACAGTGTTATTCCTCCTTATCTTGACATTTCTGTAGAACTCTCCTACTTCTGGAAATAGAATCTTACAAGGTTCTGAAAGAAAAAAGTTCAAACCTGCGGTTTCTAATAGAAAAAGCAAATTCTTGAAATCGTCTGAAATATCTGCAATCCCGGCAACCACAAGTTCACTGCCGACTCCGATTCTGGACTACTGAGCCATTGAGACTGACGACGGCGATGGACGGAGCGCGAGAAAGCGGTGCTGTGGAAGCTCTGGACGGCGAAAGGCGAAGAGTTTTCGAGAGAATGGATTTTGAAATGTCGGTTGATTTAAGATTTCAAAAGTCTTATATATATAACCCTAGTAATGTTGATTAGGTCTCTAATTAATCTAAAATGACCCTTGGATTAAAGCAGAAATCGAGCGGTTTTTGAAATAGAAGAAATGAACAGAAATCGAAAATAGATGGGGCATTTCTCGAGAGGTAGGGTTAGTTCTCGAGAGACATGGTATAGTTCTCGAGAAGTATATTTCTTGTTTTCGAAAACTTATTATACTTCTCGAGAGACAGATCTTTAGTTCTCGAGAAGTGGACTTAAGTTTTCGAGAACTAGTTATATACTTTTCGAGAAGTAACAGTATTTCTCGAGAACTACCTTCCACTTGAGAAATTTGTGACCTTTTTGTAGTATCCTCTATTCTTGAGCTTTGGAATGATATCTTTTGGTCTATCCTTCTCTATTCAGCATCCCAAGTTCAGTTTTGAAGAAATTGAACTTGGTCTCGTCTAGCGGCTTTGTGAAAATATCTACAACTTGCCGATCTGTTGGCACGTACTGTAGATCCACATCCCCTTGCTCCACATGCTCCCGGATGAAGTGATATCTGAGCTCGATGTTATTTGTCCGGCTGTGCGAGACTGGGTTATTGGCAATTGCTATTGTGTTGGAGGAGTCGCAAAACAATGAAATGTATTTAACCTTCATGTTGTAATCTTCTAGCTGGTTCTTTAGCCAAAGAAATTATACACAACAACTGCCGGCAGAAATATATTCTGACTCGGCCGTTGAGATTGCGACACAATTTTGCTTTTTGTTGCTCCATGAGATAAGCCTTCTTCCAAGGAACTGACATGTCCCGGAAGTGCTTTTTCTGTCATCTTTGCTACCTGCAAAGTCTGCATCTGAAAAACCAATTAGTTTTCTATCTTTACTTCTTGGGTACCACAAGCCAAGATTCGGTGTACCATTAAGGTATCTCAAGATTCGCTTTGCAGCAGCATAGTGAGATTCTTTACAGTTCACTTGGAATCTAGCACAGACACATGTAGAGAACATTATGTCTGGTCTACTTGCAGTAAGATAGAGCAAGGATCCAACTATGCTTCTGTACTTACTTTCATCAAAAGGTTTCCCTTTCTCATCCTTGTCCTGAGACATAGCTGAGGCCATTGGAGTCCTCATAGAGGTTTCAGTCTCCATTCCAAATTTCTTAATCAACTCCTTGGTGAACTTTGTGTGTGAGATGAAAATTCCATCTTCAGATTGTTTCACCTGAAGTCCTAAGAAATACTTCAGCTCTCCCATACTACTCATTTCAAATTTCCCTTGCATAAGTTTATAAAACTTTTTGCAGAGGTTGTTGTCTGTAGAACCAAAAATAATGTCGTCGGCATAGATTTGCACTAGCAAAAACTTGCCTTTAATTTCCCTAAGAAATAATGTCTTATCTATCTTTCCCCTTGTGAACTTGTTCTCGAGGAGAAAGGTAGATAGCGTTTCGTACCAAGCTCGAGGAGCTTGTTTCAAACCATACAGCTCTTTCAATAATAAATAATCATAGTCAGGAAATTTAGGATCAACAAAACCTGGGGGCTGTTCCACGTACACTTCTTCCTTTATGTCACAATTAAGGAAGGCAGATTTCATGTCCATTTGATAGACAGTGGAGCCCTTAAGTGCATCATAAGCCAGGAACAGTCTGATGGCCTCCAGCCTTGCCACTGGAGCGTATGTTTGGTCGAAGTTGATTCCTTCTTCTTGACGATATCCCTTGGAGACGAGTCTGGCCTTATTCTTTATGATTGTCCCATCCTCATCCAATTTCTTCCTGTAGACCCACTTCGTCCCGATGACATTCTTACCTTTGGGTCTTGGAACTAGCTTCGAAACTTTGTAGCGCTTGAACTGGTTCAGTTCTTCTTCCATGGCTAAGATCCATGATGCGTCTGAGTTTGCTTCCTCAAACTTCTTTGGTTCATCCTGTGAGAGAAAAATTAAATATAAATTCTCGTTAGTTGTACCTCGACGAGTCCTGACACAATCCCGGGGATCTCCTATGATCCGGTCTAATGGATGATCCTTCAGATGTCTGAGCTCTAGGTTCCTAGCATCTGGAACTTCTTCAGCCACTGGAGTGACTTCATCAACTTGGATGGTTTCTTCAACTTTATCGTCTACCTCTCTAATGGGGGTTGGAGTAGTGATCTTGATGAACTTTTCTTTTTCCCTTTCAGTCGGTTCATCCAAGCTGATTTCTTTCAGTCTTGTACATTCATCTTCAACAAGCACACTAGACGATTTACTTTGCAGCAAGCTCGTTTCATTAAATACAACATGTATGGATTCCTCTACAATAAGAGTTTTTCTATTGAAAATCCTATATGCCTTACTATGGCTACTATAACCTACAAAAATACCTTCAAAACTTTTCTCACTAAACTTTGTAGTATGATACTTACCATTGTTAAGCACGAAGCATTTACAGCAAAAAATTCTAAAATTTGAAATAGTTGGTTTCCTGCCTTTTAGAAGTTCGTAAGGTGTCTTATCATGATTCTTATTAATGAGTGCTCAATTTTGCACGTGACATGCAGTATTGACGGCTTCAGCCCAGAAGTACTCCAGTAGTGAAGCATCACTCAACATAGTTCTGCAGGACTCTATGAGTGTTCTGTTCCTTCTTGCAGCTACTCCATTTTGCTGTGGAGTGCGAAGAGAGGAAAACTCAAGAAAGATACCTAGGCTTTCACAGAATTCTATCATGGCCCCAGACATGAACACTGTTCTATTGTCACTTCTGATTTTGACTACGGAACAGTTGTATTCATTCTGGACCTGCCTTACAAAATTAGTAAAGATGTCGAAGGTATCTGACTTGTGTTTCAGAAAGAACACCAATGCAAAGCGCGAGTAGTCATCAACAATAACCAATGTATATTCCTTACCTCCCAAACTTCTAATTTATAGTTGACTGAACAAGTCCATATGAAGTAGATGGAGACATCTACTTGAATTTTTGTCAATAATGCTTTTAAAGGTAGCCATTATTTGCTTGCCTTTTACGCATGCATGACAAGGTATATCTTTGATGTACTTGACATTAGGGTCATCACGAACTAAGTTTAGGGAGAATAATTTATTAATAGTTTTAAAATTAATATGTGTGTTGGGTACATTGGAAAATGTGTACCTGATTTGAAGAAGCCTAACTTAGCTCAATGATATACATCAAGGTGTATTTGATGTTATTTTGAGTTGACATGTGCAGGTTAAGAATGTACTAAAAAGCAGGAAAATTATTCTAAGTCCATGTGTCGACACCAGAAGAAGCTGTGTCGACACTTCAGAATAATTTTGTCGTCACTTGAAGAAGGCTATGTCGACACAGAGAAAAAGAGTCGACAACATCTGTGTCGACACCGGGAAGCAGTGTCGACACACTGAGGCAGAGTCGACACCAGAAGGATGTGTCGACACACTGAGGCAGAGTCGACTATATTTGTGTCGACATCAGAAGACTGAGTCGACACATATAGGCAGAGTAGATAATAGCTGTGTCGACACCTAAAGGCAGTGTCGACACATACTATGTTCTAAATCTACATCAACTGTGTCGACACACAGGACTTGTGTCGACACACTGCAAAGTCTAGACCAAGTCATTTGCTGAAGAATGATGAAGTGTTTGAGTCGACACAAATACTCAGTGTCGACTCATTCTCAAGATGCAGTATGAAGAAGCTGAGTCGACTTAAAGGCAGACATGTCGGCATCATCAAAGGCTATGTCGACACCAAAGTTACTTGTGTCGACACATATTGACAGATGGTCTCGACACTTTCTGACAGATAGTTTGGACACTTTGCTGACCAAGACAAAGGCACAAGATCTATTTGAATACTTGACAGCTGTGAGTTACAACAGGTTAACTGAAGCTGTCAGACTTGTCAGAAGTTAGTTAGAAACCGGATCAGCCGGTTACCATGAAGAAGGTCTATATATAGACAGATTCAGAAGTAGAATGGACGATAATTGATTTTTGATTAAGAAGCAACACACAAAGAAACTGATTGAGTAATCAAATCAAGAAAGTGCAAGGCACGGAAGAAGATCTTCATCAGAAGATCTAAGAAGACATTCTGAAGGGTACAACCTCTCAGGATCTGTCTAAGTAGAATTCGTCCAAGAATTCTGAAGTATTATCATAGGTATTGGATAGAGAGAGATCCAGCCATTTGAAGATCAAGAAGGAAGCTTTCACAGGTTTCTCAAGAAGCTGTCAGGAAATCAACTCAGCTAAGTTCAGATTCAAGAATCTTTGAAGAAAGCTAAGATTTAGTTGATTTCATCCATCAGCTGATCAAGTGCCGTCTTGTCCCTTCTCTCTCAACAAAGGCAAGATATAATAAAACTCTTTTCAAATTCTGTAGGATCTATTAATATAGATCTGAGTTGTAAGCCTATGTTATAAAGGCTGAGTGTAGGAGATTTGATCTCTGAGTGGTAGGGCTGTGTATGCCTGAGTGTAGGAGAAGTTATTTCTCTGAGTGGTAGGCCTTGTGTAAGGCTGAGGTAGGGCTGATTAGCCTAAGTTATAGGAACCTTTTCAAGTTCTGAGCTGTAGGATCTAAGGATATGAGTTAAAGAAGGAAGTTAGGCTGAATCTAGCACACTGCTAGATAGGTGAAGGGGGAAAGTGGATATACCCAGACCTTGGGGAACCACTATAAATCTGTGTGCATTCTGTGATGTGTGAATATCTGTGATTGCTGTACTGTATTTGCTGAAGTATATTCTGCATTCTATTTTATTCAGTAGTTATATTCTGCCTAAAGTGAAAACAAGCAATAGAACCTATTCACCCCTCTCTAGGTGTTTAGGTAGTCTTGAAAGTAAAACTATCAAGTGGTATCAGAGGGAGGTTGCTCAAATAAGGACTTAACAGTATGAGTTAGATCCCTAATGGCAGAATCAAGAATCAAGAAAATGGGTTCTAGATAGAATCACAAGGAACTAGGGTCAATGAAATTACCCATCTGCAGAAAAGAAATCTTTGGAATCTGGAAAGAAAGGGTTAGGTTGTTTATGGAGGCTTCCAACCCAAGGATATACATCACAGTACAGGAAGGCCCTTTCATTCCAATGAAGGTATCAATTCTTGATGCAAATATTCAAACTCCAAAGAGTTATTCTGAAATGACCAAAGATGAAATCATATTGGCAACTATGGATAAGAGAGCTTAGAATATCATAGTGAGTGTTATAGATGATTCTATATTCCAAAATCTGATTCACTGTAAAACCTCCAAGGAAATTTGGGACACTTTGATTGTCTACATGGAAGGGTCTGAAGAAGTTAGACAGGATAGGAAGTCTATGCTTAACCAAGAGTATGAGAGTTTCAGACAAGGGAAGTCTGATAGCATAACTGAATGCTACAAGAAATTCTATAGGATAGTAAATGAATTGATGTGCTATGGAAGGGTCTTCAGTACCTATGAACTGAATGACAAATTCCTAAGGTCCTTGACAAAGGATTGGGACACCAAGATTTGTGCCATAAGAGAAGTGGCTAAACTGGCAGAGATTTCTCCTCCAACCTTATTTGGAAAGTTGCTATCATATGAAATGCAACTAATGGCTAGGAAGGAGGAAGAAAAGAATTCAAAAGGAGATCATAGAGAGAAGTCAGTGGCCTTCAAGGCAGAAGCCACTAGAAAGAATAGGAGGATATCTCCATCACCTCCTAAGGAAGTTGCTGAAGTTAACTCAGAAATTCCAGACAATCAGATTTCAGAAAGCAGTGATTCAGATACCGATTTTGCTGCTTTTACAAGGCAGTTTCAGAGGTTCTTAAAGAAGAAGCAGTGGAAGTCAAGGCCCTCCACATTACAGCCAGCTGATGATTACTATCAGAAGAGAAAATCATCAAGACAGGAGAAGAGCAGAACTAAGCCCAGCAAAGCTTCAACTTCAAAGATTGTTTGCTATTACTGTAACAGGCCAGGACATGTAGTGGCTGAATGTCCTGATAAGAGGAAGGAGTCAACAGATAGAAAGAAGACTCATCAAAAGGGCAAGAAGGAGAAATCCTTTGTTGCTAAGAAGGAGAAGAGCCTTACAGATCAATCTACTTCAGAGTCAGAATCTGAAGCTGAAGCATACATTGGGCTGTATGCAACCAATGAAGAAGAGGAGTTTATGCAATTGCTGAACTCCATCTATGATCAAGAAGACCATCAGTGCATGGGACTAATGGCTGGATCAGAAGAAGACAAGTGCCAGAATCAGTCTGGTCCCAGTAAGGTACATTGTCCTTCTATAAAATCAGTTTGTAGTACTAGTGCAGAATCAGCTACATCTGCATCAAGTGATGTAGATGGATCTGAATCTAAAGGTGATGTTTATCAGTTGATAGATAAGTATGGAGACTTGTTGCAGGCTCTTAAGAAAAGCAAGAACCTAGTCAAAACTCAGGCTCAGGAAATTGCTGATCTTAAGGTGGCTGCAACTGAGTTTGAAAATGTAATGGATCAAAAGTTAAATGAGATTTCCAAACTAAAAAATATAACCATTATTCAGATGGGCACAATCAAATATAACAATGATCAAATTAAGAGTCTGGAGGCTAGACTAAGAATAGAGAAAGATTTAGTGGCTAGTTACTCTAAGCCAAAAATCTGTCTTACCTTTAATAGATGAGTTTGTGGCTCAAAAGGGTAAGGCAGGATTAGGCTTCAAAGGTAACCCCAGGGCTGCCCAATTCAAGAGAAAAGGCAAAACTCCTGTCCAGCCACTAAACCTTTCAGTCCCTATTATGTTTAGAAAGGTGCAAGTGTCTTCTAACAAATATGATCTTGAGAATATTCATGGTCATATTAAGACTAATATTCTGATAAACAAGGGTGTAAATGCCAATAGGTCTACCCATATTCATAAACCCCATGGTTATGAGAAATCTTTGGGTAAAGCTGCAGCAGCACCAACACTGGACAGAAATTCTTCTGTCAATGGTGTATCAAGTCCTAGATACAACAAGTTTGAATGTTGGTGTTATGGCAAGAGAGGCCATTTTGCCTTAAACTGCTGGCATAACACAAATGTAAGGAAGAACAATAGTCTACCAGTTAGAAGAGCTGCTGGTAGTCTTAATATGAATGGTGCTAACCTGAACCAAGGACCCAAGACTTACTTAGGTTCTAAGGGAAAGTAATTCTGTATTGCAGGAAAGTCCAAGTTGCCATGCCCCTATATGGTACTTGGATAGTGGATGTTCCACGCACATGACTGGAACAAAGGGCTACAGAAGGAGTACACATCTGTCAAAGATGAACCTAAAGTAATCTTTGATGGATCTGAAAGAGGAATCATCAAAGGGTTTGGTAACATTTCTTCAAACCAAATTACCATCACCCAAGTGGCTTATGTAAAAGGTTTGAAACATAATCTGATAAGCATAAGTCAGCTGAGTGATCTTGGATATGACATTTCATTTGTTAAGGATGGATGTCATATCAAAAGGTCAAGTGATCAAAAGATCATATTGACTGGGTATAGAAAGAGAAATGTTTATTGTCTTAATTTTGTATGTGAGAACAAGGTTTCTCCCATCTGTCTTGTAGCTGATGATAATGCATCTCTTTGTGTCAAGTGGCACAAGAGGTTGGCTCATCTTAACTACAAGACAATTGGCCAACTCTTTAGCAAAGAGTTAGTGAGGAATGGTCCTCAAATTAAGTGTATAAAGGAAGGGATATGTTCAGCTTGTCAAAAGGGCAAGCAGACAAAATCCTCCTTTCATAGCCTTGAAAACAAGGATTTTGTGAGGTGCTTATACCTCTTACATATGGATCTTTTTGGTCCTATGCCAGTTCATAGTCTAGGTAGGAAGGTCTACACTTTTGTGGTTGTAGATGACTATTCTAGATATACATGGGTGTTCTTTCTGAGACAAAAATCAGAAACCCCAAGTGTCTTACTTAGTTTTGTGAAACAAATTCAGAATGAACTAAACAGTACAGTGGTCAAAATCAGAAGTGACCATGGCACTGAATTTTAATCTGAAAGTATGACAAAATTATGAGAAGACTTTGGGATTTTCCAAGAGTTATCCTCACCTAGAACACCTCAGCAAAATGGTATTGCTGAAAGAAAGAATAGGACATTGATTGAAGCTGGTAGAACTCTATTGAGTGACACCTCTCTTCCAGAATATTTTTGGGCTGAGGCAGTAAACACTGCATGTCATGTGATCAATAGGGCTTCTATCACCAAGTGCCACAAAAAGACTCCCTATGAAATTATGAAAGGTAGAAAACCAAATCTATCCTACTTTAGGATCTTTGGTTGCAAGTGCTATATACTTAACAATGGCAAGTCATATCTAACTAAGTTTGCTGCTAAATCCTAAGATGGGATATTTGTTGGGTACAGTATAAATAGTAAGGCCTATAGAGTCTTCAACTTCACTACTCAAGTTGTAGAAGAATCTGTACATGTTGTATTTGATGAAACAAGATTAATCAACAGTGAGTTGCCTTGTAGATCAAATAATTCAACAGGTATAAGCAAAAGGATGGACAAGCTTTCCATTGCAGAAGCATCAAATGCAGATGAAGCATTGGAAAATGAAGGCTACTGTCCAGGGGGAGTACAAGACTCTATAGAAGCTGATGACAACCAAGAGGTACAGCATGATGAAGGAGCTGGAGATGTTCAACCTGAAGGAAATTTACCTCCAGCCATAAGACATCTAAAAGATCATCCAGCTAATCAAATAATAGGTGATCCAAGACAAGGAGTGCAGACTAGAAGCAGAAATCTGAGCACAGTCCTGCACTCAAGTTTCCTATCTCAAATGGAGCCTAAGAAATTTGAAGAAGCCATCCAAGACCAACATTGGATTAATGCTATGCAAGAGGAGCTTAATCAATTCAGAAGGTGCAAGGTCTGGGAGTTAGTTCCTAAACCAAGAGACCACAACATAATTGGCACCAAGAGACTGATATCCTGGAGCAGTAAGAAGCGGAAAATTTTTAGGAACGCGTCTCGTTCCCAAACGTAGGAACGGGTTTAAAATACAGTTGCACTTCAAGAGAAAAATACAGTTGTATCCTAAAAATACAGTTGTAAAGTTCAATATTAAAATACAGTCGTACTTTAATTTTGAACTTCTACTATATTACAGTTGTATCCTAAAAATACAGTTGTAAAGTTCAATATTAAAATACAGTCGTACTTTAATTTTGAACTTCTACTATATTTTTTAAAATACAACTGTATTTTTCTCTTGAAGTGCAACTGTATTTTAAACCCGTTCCTACATTTAGGAACGAGACCCGTACCTAAAAATTTTCCCCTACAGACCAGTATGGCAATATCCACAACTGAGTCTGAATATGTTGTAGCTGGAAGTTGCTGTGCACAGCTATTGTGGATTCAGCACTAGCTAAAGGACTATGGTATTCAAGTAAGTAGAACACATTTATTGTGTGATTCTAAGAGTGCTATTTCTATTACAAACAATACTATTTCACATAGTAGAACTAAGCATATAGAAATTAAATACCATTTTCTTAGAGAACACGTAGAAAAAGAGAACATCTCATTGGAATTTGTTAAAACAGATTTTCAAATTACAGATGTATTTACTAAGCCACTGGATGAAACTAAATTCAATAGATTTAAAATTGAATTAGGAATGCTAACCATAGGTTAGTTTATCTAGTGGTTTCCAAAAACCAAATTTTGGCTAAGTCTAATGGTGTCGACACATTCAGAAATAAAGTGTCGACATAGAGAAGTCATGTCGACTAGTCAGAGAAATTGTGTCGACACAGAGAATATGTGTCGACACTTAAGGGTCAAATAGTCGACTCATCCAGAAATGTAGTGTCGACTTCACCAGAATAATGGTGTCGACACTTACAGATTTTGTGTCGACACTTGTACTAAGAGTCGACACAGAATTTCTGATGCACTACTATGTATCTCACGTGTCGACCTATCCTCAGTGGGTGTCGACACAAAGTAGTCAGCATTGATGTCGAGACAATAGAAGTTTGTGTCGACACATTTCATCTGTGTCAACACATTTAGACTGTTTTTGCCCGACTTTTGACCTTCTTTCTTTAGAGGGTATAAATAGGTCAAGAACGTACTCTGTCGACACGCTCACAAGGTTTTCGAGACTAAAACCCTGTGTCGATAATCTCTCTTCTCTTCTCTCAAGATTTCTCATCTTTCCAATGGCGCCCAAAGTTGAAGACAATGTTAACGAAGGGTACGAGTTGGTGCGCAATGCTTTTAAGGATGCACCGACAGATATACAAAGGGTTATCACTCTAATTTCGGAGTCTGGATTAGAGTTTCTTGTTTCTGAACCAACAAAAATCTGGAAGAAAGAGGTAATTGAATTTTATACTTCTACAACATTGGACTCTTCGGGCCTCAAGATCAAATCCACTATTCATGGGACAACAGTGAAACTTACTCCAAGAAGTTTAAGAAAGATTCTTCAACTACCTAGCATACAAGATGAAGAAGAGGTCCAAGCCTCTAAGACATGGGAGGCTCTCCAATGGTGTGGATTGGATCCAACCATAAAGATTGGAGCAGCCATCAACCGAAAAGGAATGAATCAACAGGGAAAATTTCTATCTGAAGTAGTAGGAAAAGTAATTTTGTGTAAACCAGGAGGCCATGATAGGATTTCGGCCTTAATGTTTAATCTCATGACAAGGAAAATCTTCAAGATTAACACAGACTGGTCAGGAGTTGTGTTTGATAAAATCAAGGAAGGTATTAAGAAGCCAAATTTGGCTAGGATTTTGAGTTTATACCTGGCTGGAGTCATTCCAGAAGTCATGCAACAGATACCAGGGCCCAAAATCAATCACATGAGAAAAATGGATATGAGATTATTCTCAAGGTGGGATAGAGTTCTGTCCAAAGAGATGCCTGCTGTGGACAGGCATGACATAACTGAGATGTCACCTGGCCATGAACAAGGCACTGAACAACATCAAGAAGAACAAGTTAGAGAACCAGCTGAGGACCAGACAGGGTCTACTCATGCCCAGGAAGAAAATACTCCTGCACAGGTGTAGGGGGAGCCAGTTCATTCTCCTGCCCAGAACATTTCTAATCCTAAACAATTGCCGGGAGAGACCATTGTTGAAACAGTACAAGTGGAAGAAGGAATCAACTTATCAGAATATTTAAACACTGCAGATATTGATGTATCATCTCCTGCACCAACACAAAAGGAATTCACTCTGGAAGAGTTGTTTCCTGATGATGGCATTGCTTCTGATAGGGTTGAGGAGGTAAAAGGTGCAGTTGAGGGGGAGTAAGTGAATGTTGAGAAAGAACAACATTTCACTGAGACAGAAATTCCTACTTCACCTCCTGAAAGAGTACAGATTGAAAGTTCCTCAGACTCAGAGACAGAAGAAGCCAGAGAGGCAAATAAAAGGAAGCTCATGGTCTTCAAGAGGCGAAGCCATAGCTATAAGCAGGCTCTACAGACTTCAACTCATCAATCTTCTTCTGCTTTTGATTACAATAAGTTCATGGTAGATTTACAGATAAAGATGGATGAGCAGAGATTAGCTTTGGAGAGATATGTTGATGAGAGTAATAAATCACTTCAAATTGATTTGGCTCAAGACATTAAGTCCATCAGATTTGAAGTAAATCCGAATAAAAAGGAAATGACAGATTGCTTCCACAAGGGAGGTAATGCTGTGGTATACCTTGCTAAGCAACAGCAGACTATTCTTACTAAAGTGGATGATATTGCATTGAAACAAGGATATGTTCTTGAAAATCAGCTAAGAATGAATGAAAATCTTACAGATTCTCACAATGCAATTCTCAATAAGTTAAAAGATACTACTACCAGCCTGACTGCTACAAGGGCTACAGACATGGAAGTTTATGATCAGAAGCTCAAGGCTGCCCTAGATTCAGTTCATACAGCTATCACCACCTCACAGAAAGAAATATCTGACAAGCTTCTTAAATTAAAACCATTCTTTAAAGAGGGTGTGAATTTTCTTGATGATCAAATAAGGTTTCAAAAGGATGATCTTAGGGATCATGTTGCCAGAGAAGTCCTAAAGGGGGAGAGGGTACTTATTCATGCTGGCTCAGAACATGCCAAGTGGGTAACCAATAGTGTAAGAGCCACATTGGGCTATCCACCATTATGTGATGATGATATTGTTTCTGAGTCAGGCATTCACCAAGGTCTACTTGAAGGCAATCAACCTGAGGTTGCCCAAGTCATTTACCCCCTGCTGATTTTGATATGATTCAACAGCAAGTGCAGGCCATGTACAGACCTCCAAAGGAGGTTACAAATGTTGTTATTGAAAAAGTTGATAAGCCTGAAGCAAGTTTGAAAGAACAACAAGATGCTCAATTGTCCAAGAAGAGATTTAGAGAGCAAGCTGAACTTAGACCTGATTTTGAGCAGTGGAGCCCCACTATAAGAAACATTATACTAACTGCCTGGAAGGCTGTGAAGGATCAAGTCCATGAAAGAGGAAAATGGTATAATGAAATTGAATGGCAAAAGTATGAGGCTAGGCAGGAGGCCATAGTTCAGTTCAGAAGGAAAGCTAAGATGGGGAGGCTACCACCAGATTCTCAGGAGCCCATCAAATATTTTCCCAAGCCCTTTCATTACTTTGAAAGGCAAAGGCTCAAGGAGGAAGCTCAGAAGAAAGCTGAACTGAAAGACAAGATGCCTGCTGATGTTGCTGAACCTACTGTGAAGGCTCAAATTCAACCAGGCAAAGGAATTGTCTTAAGGGAGCCTGATCAGTCTTAGATTAAGCTTATCAGTTCTTTCAAATATTTTGTAGTGATTTGTTTGTTTTACCAATCAATGTAAACAGGCTGTAACAAACATTTCTAAATGTATAAACGAAACTTTGTTCTGTAATCATTTCTTCATGTTCATCTTTATTCTGTGATGAATCTGTTGCTTAATGTTTTGTTTTTAAATGTTTCCTGTTATGTCATGCTTATATACATCATCATGTTAAATTTTTATAAATGGTGTATATCATTAGCTAAAAGGGTTATGACTTCTCCAAATAAGGGGAGATTGTTAGGTACATTGGAAAATATGTACCTGATTTGAAGAAGCATAACTTAGCTCAATGATATACATCAAGGTGTATTTGATGTTATTTTGAGTTGACATGTGCAGGTTAAGAATGTACTAAAAAGCAGGAAAATTATTCTAAGTCCATGTGTCGACACCAGAAGAAGCTGTGTCGACACTTCAGAATAATTGTGTCGACACTTGAAGAAGGCTATGTCGACACAGAGAAAAAGAGTCGACAACATCTGTGTCGACACCGGGAAGCAGTATCGACACACTGAGGCAGAGTCGACACCAGAAGGCTGTGTCGACACACTGAGGCAGAGTCGACTACATTTGTGTCGACATCAGAAGACTGAGTTGACACATATAGGCAGAGTAGACAACAGCTGTGTCGACACCTAAAGCCAGTGTCGACACATACTATGTTCTGAATCTACATCAACTGTGTCGACACACAGGACTTGTGTCGACACACTGCAAAGTCTAGACCAAGTCATTTGCTGAAGAATGATGAAGTGTTTGAGTCGACACAAATACTCAGTGTCGACTCATTCTCAAGATGCAGTATGAAGAAGCTGAGTCGACTTAAAGGCAGACATGTCGACATCATCAAAGGCTGTGTCGACACCAAAGTTACTTGTGTCGACACATATTGACAGATGGTCTCGACACTTTCTGACAGACAGTCAGGAAACTTTGCTGACCAAGACAAAGGCACAAGATCTGTTTGAAGACTTGACAGCTGTGAGTTATAACAGGTTAACTGAAGCTATCAGACTTGTCAGAAGTTAGTTAGAAACCGGATCAGCCAGTTACCATGAAGAAGGTCTATATATAGACAGATTCAGAAGTAGAATGGACGATAATTGATTTTTGATTAAGAAGCAACACACATAGAAACTGATTGAGTAATCAAATCAAGAATGTGCAAGGCACGGAAGAATATCTTCATCAGAAGATCTAAGAAGACATTCTGAAGGGTACAACCTCTCAGGATCTGTCTAAGTAGAATTCATCCAAGAATTCTGAAGTATTATCAAAGGTATTGGATAGAGAGAGATCCAGCCATTTGAAGATCAAGAAGGAAGCTATCACAGGTTTCTCAAGAAGCTGTCAGGAAATCAACTCAGCTAAGTTCAGATTCAAGAAGCTTTGAAGAAAGCTAAGATTCAGTTGATTTCATCCATCATCTGATCAAGTGCTGTCTTGTCCCTTCTCTCTCAACAAAGGCAAGATATAATAAAACTCTTTTCAAATTCTGTAGGATCTATTCATATAGATCTAAGTTGTAAGCCTATGTTATAAAGGCTGAGTGTAGGAGATTTGATCTCTGAATGGTAGGGCTGTGTATGCCTGAGTGTAGGAGAAGGTATTTCTCTGAGTTGTAGGCCTTGTGTCAAGGCTGAGGTAGGGCTGATTAGCCTGAGTTGTAGGAACCTTTCCAGGTTCTGAGCTGTAGGATCTGAGGATCTGAGTTAAAGAAGGAAGTTAGGCCGAATCTATCACACTGCTAGATAGGTGAAGGGGGAAAGTGGATGTACCCAGACCTTGGGGAACCACTATAAATCTGTGTGCATTCTGTGATGTGTGAATATCTGTGATTGTTGTGCTGTGTTTGCTGAAGTATATTCTGCATTCTATTTTATTCAGTAGTTATATTCTGCCTAAAGTGAAAACAAGCATTAGAACCTATTCATCCCCCTCTAGGTGTTTAGGTAGTCTTGAAAGTAAAACTATCAATGTGCTAACCTCTTTTGCCATTGGTCACCAAGAGACGCACTATCTTTTGTTAAAAAGCACACTGGTGTAGAAGAATCTATACAAATGAAATTTAAACAAAATATATTCCTACTTTGAGTGCCAGATAGAATTGTTTCCATGTTGTCAACAAACTTTATCAGGCACTTGTCAGCGTGGAATTCAACTATGTATCTTTTGTTGCATAGTTGGCTTATGCTTATAAGATTGTGTTCCAATCCCTCAACATAAGTTACATCCGAAAAGGATACACTACCGTTAGTGATCATACCGTATCCTTTAGTTATCCCTCGGTATGAACCTCCAAAGATGACCTTTGATCCGTTCAACACTGGAGAATAATTTTGAAGTAGGCTTCTTGTGCCGGTCATGTGCCGAGTGCATCCACTGTTTAAATACCAGATTGGCGTTTTGGTGGCCTTTCGACATCCCTGCAATCATAATCAGTTTGCCTTAGGAACCCAAACATGTTTGGGTCCTTGGTCTCGTGTTAGAACACTCCCCCTACAATGATTAGCATCATGAGTGGTCATTCTCATATTACAAACTTGAGGAGTTGCAAAATTTCTTGGATTAAACAAACAATTGATGGCAAAATGACCAATTCTGCCATAGCACCAACAGTCGAACCTGTTGTATCTTTGCCTTAGGTACTCCAGCTTGACCTTCTGGGATACTGGTCCAGCAGTTGCATTCTTGGAGGCAGAAGCTTCATGATGATGAAAATCACATGATTTCTTCTCCATCACAGGCTTTTCTACAATGGAATTTACTTTTGGTGCTTTCTTGAAGTTATGACCATGATCATAAGGGCCATAGTCCTGAATAATGACTTCTTCATAAGGTGCCTTAAAGACACTCTCACCAATGTTTCTGGGGCAAGTCCATCCTTGGTAACGAGACTTTGGCTCTATATAAGTAGGCCTAGTCAAGTGCCGTAGGACGAGTCAAGATAAAACTTATTTGTTGGAAAGATTGTTGGAACACCCTATTACTAATTTGGGCAAGGATCACTATGTTATTAGGAAAATTGTTTGACCTAGTTGTATAGTTGAAAAGGTCAAATTAGAATGAGTCTAGGGCTTAGAACTTAGGTTTGGAGCTGCCCTCAGGACCATTCAGAGATCAGGACTAAGTATTGAGTCAAGACAATTTTTGTCGAGCTCAGGTCGACGAAACGTCGAACTCCGTTCGACGTTCTCTGAGCTCAACTCTACAAGACGTCGAACTCCGGTCGACGATCTTCGAGCTCAGATTGACGTTTTGTCTTCAACTATTTTCCAAGTCGTTGAGCTCAGGTCGACGATCGTAGAGCTCAGGTCGACGTTTTCTGTCTGCTGTGAAAATCAATTCTCTGAGCTCAGTTCAACGATCGTAGAGCTCAGATCGACTATTTTTGTGATAATCGACGCTTTCAGAATTCAAACTCAAGAATAGTTATGGAATTAATTCAAATTCCTTCAGAGTTATATTCTGCATTTATTATAAAGGATTTTCTAGCCGTTACAAGCAATCTGATGCAAATTTCAAGGAAGGACTAAATGGAATGTTGCTTAGGAATTTCCCCAGAGACATTTGTCATTTATGGAAGCCATTTATGACTGAATAATGACCATATAAGTCAGATTTTTGATATACTCCTGCAGAAGAGAATAGAGACAACAACAACAATAACAACAATACACAGAGAATACCAAGAGATACAGAAGAATTAGATTACAATACAAAAGATTGAACAATACAACTTCTCTGAAAACTAGTTCATCTTTTATGATTTTCAAATCTACTAAATCTTCAAGAGCACAAGAAAATTCTGCTGTAGAGGAGATCTTCTGCTACTCAACTCCTCCAAATCTTCAAGTGTTCAAAAGCTTCAACATCAAGGACTCCAGACACAAAACATTTCAGCATCTGCTGGAATCATCTTCTGTTGGAGATCTGAAGCATCTGAAGACCTATCACCCTAGCAAAGTTTTCACTCCTGAACCATTCTACATCTCAGGGGGAGCTTTGACAACATCAACAATCCACTAGTATTCTCTGAGTGATTTGAGACAGAGAAGACATCATCACCTTTTTATTTTTACCACAATCTGTACAGAGTTATCTCTCCCTTCAAAAGTGAACTCTTGGTTTCTGAGACCTGATCAAAACTCAGTGGTGGCAAGACACCTGATCAAAAAATCTGGTTTGGTTTTTGAGCACCTTGTCAAAAGCTCATTGGTGCCAAGGACACCTGATCAACCCTTTTTGCAGTGGATTCCTACCAAGGGTGGTAGAAGAGTGGATGTACCCAGGTTGTTGGGGAACCACTATAGATCCTTGTGTCTTCTGGTTGCTGTGTGTTTGTCTTTGTTGTGTGCTGTGTGATTCTTTATTTCTTGCTTTAGTTTTTACTTCACTGCAAGCACCTTACATATATACATAAATTTAAGTCTTCTATTGCATTACCTTTTTAATTGTGAATTATTTTAAAATACTCTATTCACCCCCCCTCTAGAGTTAAGGTAGATCTTTTCCCTGCTTTCAATTGGTATCAGAGGCAGGTTGGTTATTCAACATCTGAATTTTCAACAGATTGGTTGAACAGGCTAACACCTGAACCAAAAGATCCTTGATAAGATAAACCTTCTGTAGAGGATAGTTATTACTTTTTATATTATTTTTATTTTCATACAAAACTATGGCACAGAACAAAGATTATGCTAGCACCAGACCTCCAGTGTGTAACCTCTCTAAGTTTGCACTTTGGAAGGCAAGGATTAAGCTTTACATGAATTCTATTGATGAAGACATTTTTAACTCTATTTTGACAGTTTGTCCAAGACCTCAAGTGATCACAACTACAAGTGCAGAAATAAAGAAATGGAAAGTTGCAGATGCAAAGGCTATGAATATTCTTGCTCAGACCATGTCTGATGAGATATTCCAAAAAGTGTCTGAATGCAGTTCAGCAAAAGAGATATGGGACAAGTTATCTAAAATTGTCTCAGGATCTGCTGATGAAAGGAAGGACAGGAGATCCCATCTCATAAGTCAATATTTGAATTTCAAGAAATGAGAAGCTGAGTCAGTTGCAGATATGTATAACAGGATCAGTGTGATAGTTAGTGAGTTGAAGATATTGGATAAGGAGATCACACTCACTGAACTAAATGACAAAATCCTAATGTGCTTCCCTAGCACTTGGGATTCAAGAATCTGGCCAATTAAAGATGCCAGAAGCCTAACTGAAATAACTACAGAAGCTCTTTTGGGAAAACTCAAATCTTATGAGCTGCTCATTAAGAATAGATAAGAAGAGCAAAAGACTACTTTTCCAGTCATCAGAAAGGAGAAGACCATAGCTTTCAAATCCATAGAAGAGAAGCCTGAAGACAAGTTCACAGGCAATGAAGAATTGATGAGCTTGCTGGCCAAAAGATTCTATAACATGGCCAGGAAATATTTCAGAAAGAGGTCATCAAGAGGGCATGAGAAGCCAAGGTATGACAAATCAAATAATAAAGAAATAATCTATTTTGGATGTAGGAAACCAGGCCATATTGTGCCTGACTATCCAGAAAATCAGAACAAGGATAAGAAGGACAGGAAAGATAGGAGAAAAGACAAGGACTCCAGGGGAAACAACAACAACAAATCGTTCTCCAGCAAAAATAAAATATAAGGAAGGGGTTTGTAGCTGAAATCTGGAGTGATACATAAGAAGAATCAGAAGCCTCATCTAGCTCAAGTGATGATGAGGATGATGCTGAGGAAAAAGAATTCTGCATGATGGCAATCAATGCCTCCCAGCAAAACTCTGATGCAGAACAAGGGTCTGATTCTGAAGCTAAAACTGGATCTGAAGAGGATGAGGTAATAAACTCTTTTGATTTTACTTCTGAGGACTTTAAAATTGAATTTAAGACACTGTGTTTAGATTTGCTAAAGTCTGAGAAAGAGATAATCTCTCTCAGAAATCAATTATCTGACTACAGTGTCCTAAAGTCAAATAACCTCAAACTCTCTGAGGAGTTAGAATGCTGTAGGGAGGAGATTGCTTCACTGAAAAGTGAGCTATCCCAGGCAAAGAAGTTTGAAGAATCCCTTAATGGGAGAAGCATCAGACTGATGGACATTACAAGCACAGTTAACTCAAGATTCAACAGTACACTGGGCTTGGGTGCTTCATCCAGCCAACCTATAATATTAACAACCCTAATTAAATTTATTTCTGATAAAGGAAAGGGTGTTGTAGAGGTAGCTAGGAAGAATCCAGATTTATCTAAGGAAAATCAAGTTCAACAGAAAACGTCGAATAGAGCTCGACGATCGTCGAACAGAGCTCGGCGATCCAAGGCTAGATCGTCGAACTCAGATCGACGACTTCTGAACTCTAAACTCTGGTATAGTTGATCTTTGAATGGAGCTCGACGATCTGACCCAAGATCGTCGAAATCAGGTCGACGATCGTCGAACGAAGCTCAGAGCTTTGAACCTTCTTTCAGAGGTAAATCTCAAGTCAATCCTAGAAGTCCCTCATCCCAAAGCTTCAACCCTTATACTGAATGGATAGTACCTCCTAGGAGATACCATCTTGAAGGATATAAGAGTCAGCCAGGGATGTCTTTTATTTCTGAATTTAAAGGATATCAACCTAGGCCCAAGGTAAACTGGGTCAAAAACATATAAGCTAATTATGTGCAGGTGAAGACCTATCCAGAAGTGAACCAACAATGGTATCTGGATAGTGGGTGCTCAAAGCACATGATAGGGAGCAAGGACAATATCACATCCTTCAAAGCAAAACTTGGACCCAAAGTATCTTTGGAGATTCAAACTTTGGTCAAACAAAAGGATATGGTGCTGTTCAGATTGGCTCAGTCACATTCAAGAAGGTGGCTTATGTGGAAGGACTGAAGCACAACTTAATCAGCATCAGTCAACTCTGTGATGAAGGATATCAAGTGACATTCAACAAATCCTTATGCCAGATCAAGTCAGAGGATAACACAACAGTGTTAAAAGGTAAAAGGAAAGGTAACATTTATCTTGTAGATTTCCTTTCAACCAACATAGATATCTACGTATTTAATTCAGTTTGCAAACCAAATGATTTATGGCATAAGAGACTAGGACACTTAAACCTTAGAACCATTGCTAGGCTGTCGAAGGACAATCTTGTTAGAGGACTACCTTTTGGCCCCTACAAGAAGGAAGGACTCTGCAGGGCCTGTCAATTAGGCAAGCAAACTAAAAACAGTTTTAAGTCACTTAATAAGAGTGATTCACCTAGGATTTTGTATCTGTTACACATGGATCTTTTTGGACCCATTACAGTGCAAATCTTAGGAGGGAAATCTTATACTTTGGTGATTGTAGATTACTTCTCCAGATTCACTTGGGTATTCTTTCTGAGGAAGAAGTCTGATAACTTTAAGTGTCTAACAGAGTTTCTCAAATATATACAGATTGAGTTCAATACTCACATTGCCCTGATCAGAAGTGATCATGGGACAGAGTTTGATTCTCTTCTTATGCAAGAGTTCTGTCAGAGTGAAGGGATCATGCATACTTTCTCAGCTCCTAGAACTCCTCAACAAAATGGTGTAGCTGAAAGGAAAAATAGAACCCTAATTGAATTTGCTACTACATTATTGACAGATGCTCACCTACCTCTATCTTTTTGGGCTGAGGCAATGAACACCTCCAACTATGTGTTGAACAGAAGCCTAATACATAAACTGAAGGGCAAGACTCCCTATGAATTGCTCAAAGGGAAGAAACCTAAAGTAAACTATTTTAAAATTTTTGGTTGTATTTGTTATATTCACAATAATGACAAGAAATACTTAGTAAAATTTCAAGCTAAGGCTGATGAAGGAGTATTTCTGGGATACTCCATGATCAGCAAGGCTTATAGGGTGTATAATAAATCTACTCTTAAAATAGAAGAATCTGTTCATGTTTCTTTTGATGAGACTCACATGTTTTATAAGGAGAAGTATGCTTCTACCATAGAACCTATGCAGGTACACTCTCTTTCAGAAAGTATGGAAAGATTATAGTTAAAGAAAAGAATACACCTCCTCCACCTATCCAGCAAAAGGATGAGAGCAGTGATGATGAAGAGGATGTGAAACATCTAAAAGAGCCAATTGTTGTTCCACAAGAGGAAACAACAACAATGGTTGGTGAACAATCAACACCCCCTGTTGATTTAGTAACAACAAGAGATCATCCAATCTCCCAAGAGATTGGAGACATCTCAGCTGGTGTGCAAACCAGAAATCAGGTCAACCAGAACCTGATGCTTACTTGCTTTCTATCTCAATTTGAGCCTCAATCCATTCATGATGCAGAACAAGATCCACACTGGATCATTTCTATGCAAGAGGAACTACATCAATTTGAGAGGAATCAAGTTTGGGAACTAGTGCCAAGGCCTAAGGATCACTCAATTGTTGGAACAAAGTGGGTGTTCAGAAACAAGTTGGATGATCAAGGAGTTATTGTAAGGAACAAGGCAAGGCTAGTTGCTCAAGGCTACTCTCAAGAAGAAGGAATTGACTATGACCAGACCTTTGCACCAGTGGCAAGGTTAGAGGCCATAAGAATATTCCTTGCTTATGTTGCTTACAAAGGATTCAAGGTCCTGCATTTCTCAATGGAGACATCAAAGAGGAAGTCTATGTTAGACAACCTCTAGGTTTTATCTCTTCAATTTATCCTGACCATGTTTTCAATTTGTATAAAGCATTATATGGTCTCAAGCAAGCTCCTAGAGCATGGTATGAGACCTTAGCATGCTTTCTTCTGAAAAATGATTTTATAAGGGATAGAGTAGACCAAACTCTTTTTATTAGAACCCATAAGTCCCATACCCTACTAGTATAAATATATGTAGATGATATTATCTTTGGTTCTACTGATTCAAATTTGTGCAAGAAGTTTTCCAACCTAATGCATTCTAAATTTGAAATGAGTAGCATGGGTGAGCTTTCCTTCTTTCTAGGATTGCACGTCAAACAACATGCTGAAAGCATATTCATTTCTCAAACCAAGTATGCAAAGGAACTGGTTAAGAAATTTGGTATGTCTGAAGCATCTTGTATGAAAACACCTATGCCTACTAATGCTGTATTAGATGCTGATGAACATGGAAAACATGTTGATCAGAAAACATATAGAGCAATGATTGGCTCTCTACTGTACCTTACAGCTAGTAGATCTGATATAATGTTTGCTACATTGTTGGGTACATTGGAAAATGTGTACCTGATTTGAAGAAGCCCAACCTAGCTCAATGATATACATCATGTTGTATTTGATGTTGTTTTGAGTTGACATGTGCAGGTAAAGAATTGTTAAAGTTTACAGAAAAAAATTCTAAGTCCAAGTGTCGACACAAAGGAACATGTGTCGTCACATAGAAGAAAGTTGTCGACACAACACTGGGAAAGTGTGTCGACACAGAAGGTGTAAGTCGACACTACTCTGGGAAAAAGTGTCGACACATAACATAGTCTACAACAACACTGGGAAAAAGTGTCGACACAGAAGAAGTAAGTCGACACAACACTGGGAAATTGTGTCGACACAGAAGAAGTAAGTCGACACAACACTGGGAAATTGTGTCGACACAGAAGAAAAACGTCGACCTCAACATTGGGAGAATGCGTCGACACTGAAGAGTATAGTCGATCTCAAGTTTGTCGACATCATCTGAATATGTCGACACAGAAGAAAATAGTCGACCACAAGTTTGTCGTCACCAGCAGAATGTGTCGACACATAGTGAGTAAGTCGACACATTATAGCAAAGCTAAAAAATGAATGTGTCGACACCTGAAGGCTAAGTCAACACTTACTAAAGTTATGATTCTACAACAACTGTGTCGACACACAGGACTTGTGTCGACACACTGCAGAGTCAAAGACCAAGTTATTTTCAGAAGAAGATGTGTCGACACTAAGGCAATTTAGTCGACATCACTGAAGGCAGTGTCGACACCAAAGTCAATTGTGTCGACACAAATAGACAGATGGTCTCGACACTTTCTGACAGACTGTTTCAACACTAAGGCACAGGACTTGTTTGAAGACTTGACAGCTGTGGGTTATCACCAGTTAACTGAAGTTGTCAGACTTGTCAGAAAACGGTTAGAAACCGGATCAGCCGGTTACCATGAAGAATGTCTATAAATAGACAGATTCAGAAGGAGAAAAAAAAAGAATTAAGAACATATAGAACTGACCCTTTGAAATACATTGGATCAGAAAGTGGAGAAGGATTACATTCTACTCATTTCAAGAAAGTGCTAGGCACTTAAGAAGATCTTCTCCGGGAGATCTAAGAAGACTATCTAAGGGTAGATCTAAGAAGAGTTCTAATCAGAATTCAGAAGAATCATTCAAAGTTCTGGATAGAGAGAGATCAAGTCAGAATTTGAAGAAGAAGAAAGAATCCACCAGTGGATTCTCAAGAAGCTGTTTGGAATCAACTCAGCTAAGTACATTTTCAAGAAGCTTTGAAGAAGGCTAAGAAATAGTTGATTGCATCAGCTGATTAAGAATTGTCATTGCCTTTTCTCTCTCAACTTGGCAAGACAATTTAAACAATCTTTTCTATATTTCTGTAGGATCTGTTTATACAGATCTGAGTTGTAAGCCTATGTTATAAAGGCTGAGTGTAGGAGTGTTGAACTCTGAGTGGTAGGGCTGATTGCCTGAGTGTAGGAGAAGGATATTCTCTGAGTTGTAGGCCTTGGGGCAAGGCTGAGGTAGGGCAGTTGTGCCTGAGTTGTAGGAACCAGTTGGGTTCTGAGTTGTAAGATCTATTGATCTGAGATAAGTGGAAGTTTGGCCGAATCTAGCATACAGCTAGATAGGTGAAGGGGGAAAGTGGATGTACCCAGACCTTGGGGAACCACTATAAAACATAGTGCAATCTGTGATGTTTTGTTTTCTGTGATTGCTGTGTTTTTATATTAGTTAATAAATTGAATTCTGTCTAGAAGTTTTAGAAAGAGAAGCAGAACCTATTCACCCCCCCCCCTCTAGGTGTTTAGGCTGCCTTGAAAGTTAAACTATCAAGTGGTATCAGAGGGAGGTTCCTCAAAAAGGACTTAACAGTCTGAGGTAGATCTGATAGGCAGATTCAAGAATCAAGAAGATGGGTTCTGGAGAGAATCATAAGGAGCTAGGGTCAATGAAATTACCCATATGCAAGAAGGAAATCTTTGGGATCTGGAAAGAAAGAGTCAGATTGTTTATGGAAGCATCTGACCCAAGGATTTACATCACAGTACAGGAAGGCCCCTTCATACCAATGAAGATATCTGTTCTTGATGCAAATATCCAAACACCAAAGACTTATTCTGAAATGACCAAGGATGAAATCATCTTGGCAACCATGGACAAAAGGGCACAGAACATCATTGTCAGTGCCATAGATGATTCAACATTTCAGAATCTGATTCACTGCAAGACCTCCAAGGAGATGTGGGACACATTGATTGTCTACATGGAGGGATCAGAAGAAGTAAGGCTGGACAGAAAATCTATGCTAAATCAGGAGTATGAAAGTTTTAGACAAGGAAAATCTGATAGCATAACTGAGTGCTATAAGAAATTCTATAGAATTGTGAATGAGCTAATTTCCTATGGAAGAGTCTTCAGTACCTATGAACTGAATGACAAATTCTTAAGATCCTTATCAAAGGATTGGGATACAAAGATCTGTGCCATAAGAGAAGTTGCAAAATTGGCAGAGATATCTCCTCCAACTCTGTTTGGAAAGTTGCTATCCTATGAAATGCAACTTATGGTAAGGAAGGAGGAGGAAAGAAACTCAAGAGGAGAGCATAGAGAAAAGACTGTGGCATTTAATGCTGAAGCCACCAGAAAGAATAGGAGGAAATCACCATCTCCTCCTAAGGAAGTTGAAGAAGGTAGTTCTGAAAATTCAGATAAGGGTTCAGTCAGCAGTGATTCAGATGCAGACTTTGCTGCATTCACTAGGCAATTTCAAAGGTTCTTGAAAAAGAAGCAATGGAAGTCTAGGCCTTCCTCATCACAGCAAGTAGATGACTATTATCAGAAAAGAAGGTCATCTAGGAAAGAGAAAAGCAGGTCAAAGCCCAGCAAAGCCACTACTTCAAAGATTGTCTGCTATTGTTGCAATAGGCCTGGACATGTAGTGGCTGATTGTCCTGACAAAAGGAAGGAATCTTCAGAAAAGAAGAAGACTTATCAGAAAGGCAAGAAGGAGAAATCCTTTGTAGCAAAGAAAGATAAAAGTCTGTCAGACCAGTCAACTTCAGAATCAGGATCTGAAGCTGAAGCATATATTGGATTATATGCTGCATCTGAGGAAGAGGAGTTTATGCAGTTGCTAGACTCCATCAATGAACATCAATGCATGGGTTTGATGACTAGATCAGAAGAGGACCTATGCCAGAATCAGTCTGGTCCTAATGAGGTAAACTGTCCTTCCAGTACATATGTTTGTAGTACAAGTGAAGAATCAGCTACATCTGCATCAAGTGATGAAGATGCATCTGGATCTGAAGGAGATGTCTATCAATTGATAGACAAGTATGGGGACTTGTTGCAGGCCCTTAAGAAAAGCAAGAACCTGGTTAAATCACAGGCTCAGGAAATTGCTGATCTAAGGGTTGCAACAACTGAGTTAGAAAAAGTCCTTGATCAAAAGTTAGCTGAAATTGCCAAGCTGAAGAATATAACTATTATTCAGATGGGCACAATTAATTATACTAATGATCAAGTAAAGAGTCTGGAGGACAGACTGAGAATTGAAAGGGATTTAGTGGCTAGTTACTCTAAGCCAAAATCTGTCTTACCCTTGATAGATGAATTTGTCACTCAGAAGGGTAAGGCTGGATTAGGATTTAAGGGTAACTCCAGGGCTGGCAGATTCAAGAGGAAAGGCAAAGCCCCTATTCAGCCACTAAACCTTTCAGTCCCCATAAGGTTTGGTAAGGAGAAAGTGCCTTCTAACATATATGATCATGAAGACATTCAGGATCATATCAAGACAAATGTTCTGAAGAACAAGGGTGTTAAGACAAGCAGGCCTACCTATGGTCATAAGCCCTATGGTTTTAAGAAACCAGTAGGAGAAGTTGCAACAGCACCAGCAATGAACAGAAATGCTTCTGACAAGGATGTATCTAGATCTAGATACAATAAGTTTGAATGTTGGTGCTGTGGCAAGAGGGGTCATTTTGCATTGGACTGCTGGTATAACACAAGTGTTATAAAGAATAAGAGTCTACCTGTTAGAAGAGGTTATGATAACTTTATTAAGGCTAACCTGAACCAAGGACCCAAGACTTACTTGGGTTCTAAGGGTAAGTAATTCTGTATTGCAGGTGAATCCAAGTTACCATGCCCCTATATGGTACTTGGATAGTGGTTGTTCCAGGCACATGACTGGAACAAAGGGGCTGCTGAAGGAGTATTCATCTGTCAAAGATGGACATAAAGTGATCTTTGGTGGATCTGAAAAAGGAGTCATCAAAGGATTTGGTAACATCTCTTCAAACCTAATTACTATCACCCAAGTGGCCTATGTAAAAGGTTTGAAACATAATCTAATAAGCATAAGCCAGCTGAGTGATCTAGGATATGACATTTCATTTGGTAAGGATGGATGTCATATCAAAAGGTCAAGTGATCAAGAGATCATATTGACTGGGTATAGGAAGAGAAATGTGTATTGCCTTAATTTTGAATGTGAGAATAAGGCATCCCCCATTTGTCTTGTAGCTGATGACAATGCTTCTCATTGTGTTAAGTGGCACAAGAGATTGGCTCATCTAAACTACAAGACAATTGGCCAACTCTTTAGTAAAGAACTAGTGAGGAATGGGCCTCAAGTTAAGTGTATAAAGGAAGGGGTATGCTCAGCTTGTCAAAAGGGCAAGCAGACAAAAACCTCATTTCAAAGCCTTGAAAACAAGGATTCTGTGAGGTGCTTATACCTCTTGCATATGGATCTTTTTGGTCCTATGCCAGTTCACAGTCTAGGTAGGAAGGTCTACACACTAGTGGTTGTAGATGACTATTCTAGATTTACATGGGTGTTCTTTCTGAGACAAAAATCTGAAACCCCAAGTGTATTATTTAAGTTTGTAAAGCAAATTCAGAATGAACTGAACAGTACAGTGGTCAAAATCAGAAGTGACCATGGTACTGAGTTTCAATCTGAAAGCATAACAAACTTGTGTATAGACTTTGGGATTTTCCAAGAGTTCTCCTCACCTAGAACACCTCAGCAAAATGGAATTGCTGAAAGAAAGAATAGATCATTAATTGAAGCTGGTAGAACTCTATTGAGTGACACCTCTCTCCCAGAATATTTTTGGGCTGAGGCAGTTAACACTGCTTGTCATGTCATCAATAGGGCTTCTATCACCAAAAGCCACAGGAAGACTCCCTATGAGATTGTGAAAGGCAGAAAACCAAATCTATCCTATTTTAGGATCTTTGGCTGCAAGTGCTATATACTTAACAATGGTAAGTCTTATTTGACTAAGTTTGCTGCCAAATCCCAGGATGGGATATTTGTTGGGTACAGCACAAATAGTAAGGCCTATAGAGTCTTCAACTTAACTACTCAAGTTGTTGAAGAATCTGTGCATATTGTATTTGATGAAACAAGATTAATCAATTGTGAATTGTCTTGTAGATCAAATGACTCAACAGGTATAAGCAAGAAGATGGACAAGCTCTCCATTGCTGAAGCTTCAAAGGAAGAGGGAGCATTGGAAAATGAAGGCTGCTGTCCAGGGGGAGTACAAGAGATAATGGAAGCTGATGAAAACCAAGAGGAACAGCAGAATGAAGAAGCTGGAGATGCTCAACCTGAAGGGAATCTACCTCCAGCTATAAGATATCTAAGAGATCATCCTACTGATCAGATAATTGGTGATCCAAGACAAGGAGTGCAAACTAGAAGCAGAAATCAAAGCACAGTTTTGCATTCTAGTTTCTTGTCTCAAATAGAACCTAAGAAGTTTGAAGAAGCTATCCAAGACCAGCACTGGATTGATGCTATGCAAGAGGAGCTGAATCAGTTCAGAAGGTGCAAGGTCTGGGAGCTTGTTCCTAAACCAAGAGGCCACAACATAATTGGGACTAAGTGGATCTATAGGAACAAGCTAGATGAAAGTGGAATAATAATAAAGAATAAAGCAAGATTGGTTGCTAAAGGATACAGGCAGGAAGAAGGGATTGACTTTGATCAAACCTTTGCTCCAGTAGCAAGGCTGGAGGCAATCAGAATGTTCCTTGCCTATGCAGCCTACCAAGACTTCAAAGTATACCAGATGGATGTAAAGTCAGCATTTCTGAATGGTGATCTTAAAGAAGAAGTATATGTAGAGCAGCCATCAGGTTTTGTAGATCCTCTTAAACCTGATTCTGTGTATAAGCTTAGGAAAGCTTTGTATGGGTTAAAACAAGCTCCAAGGGCTTGGTATGAAACCCTGTCTACCTTCCTCATTGAGAATAAATTCTCAAGAGGAAAGATAGACAAAACTCTATTCCTTAGGGAATCCAAAGGAAAGATCATCTTAGTCCAGATCTATGTTGATGACATAATCTTTGGATCTACTGAAAACAACCTTTGTAAAAAGTTTGCCAAACTTATGCAAGGGAAGTTTGAGATGAGCAGTATGGGAGAACTTAAGTTCTTCTTGGGACTCCAAGTAAGACAGACTGATGATGGATTGTCCATATCCCAGTCTAAGTTCACCAAGGAATTAATTAAAAAATATGGTATGGAGTCATCCTCCTCCATGAGAACTCCTATGGGCACAAGTATGCCAATATGCAAAGATGAGGCAGGTAAACCTGTTGATGAATCATTGTATAGAGGAATAGTTGGGTCACTACTATATCTCACTGCTAGTAGACCTGACATTATGTATGCAACATGTGTCTGTGCTAGGTACCAAGCCTGCCCTAAAGAATCTCATTATACTGCAGTAAAAAGGATTCTGAGATATCTAAAGGGCACTCCTACTCTAGGTCTTTGGTACCCTAGGAATAGAGATTTTCAACTAACAGGCTATTCAGATGCAGATTTTGCAGGATGTAGAGAGGATAGAAAGAGTACTACAGGTACTTGTCAATTCCTGGGAGGAAGACTAATATCTTGGAGTAGTAAAAAACAGACTAGTGTGGCAATTTCCACAGCTGAGTCAGAGTATATTGCTGCAGGAAGCTGCTGTGCACAGCTATTATGGATGCAGCATCAGCTTAAAGATTATGGTATTAAGGTAAGTAGAACACCCCTTTTATGTGATTCTAAGAGTGCTATTTCTATTGCTAATAATCCAGTTTCTCATAGTAGAACTAAGCATATAGAAATCAAATTTCATTTTCTTAGAGAACATGTAGAAAAAGGTGACATCTCATTGGAATTTGTAAAAACAGATTATCAAATAGCAGATGTATTTACTAAGCCTTTAGATGAAACCAAATTCAATAAATTCAAAATTGAATTAGGTATGTTAACCATTGATTAATGTATTAAACAAAATCATTAACAATGCTATTGAAATGGTTTATAAGTAAGTAAAAGTAGTAACAACATAATCAAGTGTTAAAAAGGACACATTGAAGTTACAGAAATTGGCTAAGTAAGAATGTGTCGACACATTCAGTAATAATGTGTCGACTCAGAGAAATTATGTCGACAAGTCAGAAATATTGTGTCGACACAGAGAATATGTGTCGACACTTAAGAGTTTTATTGTCGACTTAACCAGAAATGTAATGTCGACTCAACCAGAATTATGGTGTCGACACTTACAAAATATGTGTCGACACTTGTCCTTAGTGTCGACACAGAATTTCTGTCTTTCTACTATGTATCCAAGGTGTCGACATAACCACAAATTGGTGTCGACACATAGTAGGCTGAAGAAATGTCGAGTTAATAGAAGCTTGTGTCAACACATTCCGTCTGTGTCGACACATTTAGACTGTTTTTGGCGCCTTTTGAACTTCTTTCAACAGAAGCTATAAATAGGTCAAAAGCTCTTTGTGTCGACACGCTTTCAAGGTTTTCGAGACTCAAACCCTGTGTCGACAGTCTTTCTTTCTCTCTTCTCTCAAGCTTTCTCGACACAACGATGGCGCCAAGGATTGAAGATAACATCAATGAAGGATATGAGTTAGTGCGCCAGGCCTTTGCAGAGGCGCCGCCTGATGTTCAAGGAGTTATCACCCTTCTCTCTGCATCAGGGTTAGAATTTCTCATTTCAGAACCAACTAAGATCTGGAAGAAGGAGGTGCACGAGTTCTTTACCTCTGCATCAGTCCATTCTACTGGCCTCAAGATTAAGTCCACTATTCAAGGGACGAAGGTAAAGATTACTCAAAGAAGTTTACGAAAGATCTTCCAACTGCAAGTGGTTGAGAATGAAGAGGCAGTTCCTATATCTAAGACAAGGGAAGCCCTTCAATGGTGTGGCCTGGATTCAGGATTGAAGATAGGAGCTGCATTCAACAGAAAGGGAATGAATCAGCAAGGGAAGTTCTTGTCGGAAGTTGTTGGAAAGGTAATCCTCTGCAAGACTGGTGGACATGATAGGATTTCTGCCTATATGTTCAGCCTGATGACCAGGATAGTTTTTACTATTCCTACTGATTGGTCAAGAGTACTCTTTGACAAGATCAAAGAGGGAATTAAGAAGCCTAACATGGCTAGGATCATGAGTCTGTACTTCACTGGGGTGATTCCAGATGTGATGCAGCAGCTGCAAGGGAGTAAGATTAACCATATGAGAAGAATGGATATGAGACTATTCACCAGGTGGGATAGGGTGCTGTCAAAGGATGTGCCTGAAGAGAGCAGGCCAGACACCCCTGTGCAATCCTCTACACCAAATCAAGAATCTGAACAAGTACAAGAAGGGACACAGCTTGCCTCAACTGTGTTCCAGGAAGTATCAACACCTGCCCAGATGCAGGGGGAGCCAGTTTCCACTTCTGCTCCAAAGGTATCTACTCCTGCTTAGGTTTAGGGGGAGCTAATGTATTTTACTATAAAAGACATTGCTCAAATTATTATTACTGCACAGGTTCAGGGGGAGCTAGTGTCCACACCTACTCCTGCCACTACAAATATTGAGGTGCAAGTCCAAGAGGAAGCACAGTTAAACATATCTCAAGATTTAACTGCTGCAGATGTGACCACTCAACTGGAATTTACTATGGAGGAGTTATTCCCAGATGTTGATACTGCTGCTGCTAAAGAAGGAGGTGGACCAGATATTGAGAAGTTCATAGGAATGGACATTGATCAGGAAGCTGCTGTGGAAACACAGGTTGAGGATGAGCCAGTGGATGTTGAAGCTGAGCAACAACTCCCTGGCACAGAAAGAATTCATGTAGATACTTCCTCTGACACAGAAACTGAAGAAGCCAGGGTGGCTAAGAAAAGATAACTTGTTGTCTTTAAGAGAAGAAGCAAGAACTACAAGCAGGCATTGCAGACAACAACTCCACAAGTTTCTCCAGCCTTTGATTACAATAAATTTATGGTAGATCTTCAAGTAAAATTGGATGACCAAAGGATGGCTCTGGAGAAGTATGTTGATGAAAATAGCAAGTCAGTTCAGTTTGACTTAGCTCAGGACATCAAGTCCATCCAATTTCAAGTCAACTTGCATAAAACTGAAATGACAGATTGCTTCCACAAGGGTGGCAATGCTGTAGTTTATCTGGCTAAACAACAGCAGGCTATCTCTACAAAGGTGGATGATATTGCTTTGAAGCAAGGTTATGTTCTGGAAAATCAAATAAGAATGAATGACAATTTAACTGAATCTCATAATGAGATCATTCAAGAGGTGAAGAAGATTGTTCCAGGGATGCCTGCAGATAGAGCCAAAGAAATGGAAGAATTTGATAAGAATTTTCAGGCTGCTATTGCATCTGTTAAGACTGCCATCACAACCTCTCAACAGGAAATATCTGAAAAGCTTCAAAAGTTAAGACCATTTTTCAAGGAGGGAGTGAATTATTTGGATGGCCAAATTCGATTTCAGAAAGAAGATCTTAGAGATCATGTATCAAGAGAAGCCATAAAGGGGGAGAGGATGCTAATTCATGCAGGCTCTGAGCATGCCAAATGGGTGACCAATAGTATAAGAGCCACATTGGGATATCCACCATTGTGTGATGATAACATGGTGGCTGAGTCAGGTCTACAAACAGGACTACTTGAAGGTGACCAACCTGAGGTTGCCCAAGTCATATACCCCCCTCCAGATTTTGATATATTGGATCAGCAAGTGCAATATATGTATAGTCCTTCAAAGGAGGTTGTAAATGTTATCTTTGGAAAGGTTGATAAGCCTGAGGTAAATTTGCAAGAACAGCAAGATGCTCTACTGTCAAAGAAAAGATTTAGAGAGCAGGCTGAGCTGAAGCCAGATTTTGAGCAGTGGAGTCCTACTTCCAGAAATATAATACTCACTGCATGGAAAGCTGTCAAAGATCAAGTTCATGAAAGGGGCAAGTGGTACAATGAGCAGGAATGGCAGAAGTATGAGGCAAGACAAGAAGCCATTGTACAATTCAGAAGGAAAGCTAAGCTGGGAAGACTTCCACCTGATGCTATGGAGCCAAGCAAATACTTCCCAAAGCCTTTTCACTATTTTGAAAGGCAAAGGCTCAAGGAAGAAGCTAAGAAGAAAGCTGATCTTAAAGGAAAAAAGATGGCTGAAGAATCAGAAGCTCCTGTGACAGCTAAAATTAAATCTGGCCAAGGGATTGTTATTAGAGAGCCTGATCAATCCTGATAATGTTTTAGTTCTTTCATAATGTTTTGTAATGATGTAATGTGATCAGTCAAAGAAAAACCATGTAATCAAACATTACCCAGTAATAAACAAAATATTGTTAAATCTGTGATAGATTGTTTTATCCATGATGTTCTTATTATTTTGTTTATAATTAAGTATCCCTGTGTATTGTCATATATCATCATTTTATACTATTTATAAATGGTGTATATCATTGGCTATAAGGGTTATGACTTCTCCAAATAGGGGGAGATTGTTGGGTACATTGGAAAATGTGTACCTGATTTGAAGAAGCCCAACCTAGCTCAATGATATACATCATGTTGTATTTGATGTTGTTTTGAGTTGACATGTGCAGGTAAAGAATTGTTAAAGTTTACAGAAAAAAATTCTAAGTCCAAGTGTCGACACAAAGGAACATGTGTCGTCACATAGAAGAAAGTTGTCGACACAACACTGGGAAAGTGTGTCGACACAGAAGGTGTAAGTCGACACTACTCTGGGAAAAAGTGTCGACACATAACATAGTCTACAACAACACTGGGAAAAAGTGTCGACACAGAAGAAGTAAGTCGACACAACACTGGGAAATTGTGTCGACACAGAAGAAGTAAGTCGACACAACACTGGGAAATTGTGTCGACACAGAAGAAAAACGTCGACCTCAACATTGGGAGAATGCGTCGACACTGAAGAGTATAGTCGATCTCAAGTTTGTCGACATCATCTGAATATGTCGACACAGAAGAAAATAGTCGACCACAAGTTTGTCGTCACCAGCAGAATGTGTCGACACATAGTGAGTAAGTCGACACATTATAGCAAAGCTAAAAAATGAATGTGTCGACACCTGAAGGCTAAGTCAACACTTACTAAAGTTATGATTCTACAACAACTGTGTCGACACACAGGACTTGTGTCGACACACTGCAGAGTCAAAGACCAAGTTATTTTCAGAAGAAGATGTGTCGACACTAAGGCAATTTAGTCGACATCACTAAAGGCAGTGTCGACACCAAAGTCAATTGTGTCGACACAAATAGACAGATGGTCTCGACACTTTCTGACAGACTGTTTCAACACTAAGGCACAGGACTTGTTTGAAGACTTGACAGCTGTGGGTTATCACCAGTTAACTGAAGTTGTCAGACTTGTCAGAAAACGGTTAGAAACCGGATCAGCCGGTTACCATGAAGAATGTCTATAAATAGACAGATTCAGAAGGAGAAAAAAAAAGAATTAAGAACATATAGAACTGACCCTTTGAAATACATTGGATCAGAAAGTGGAGAAGGATTACATTCTACTCATTTCAAGAAAGTGCTAGGCACTTAAGAAGATCTTCTCCGGGAGATCTAAGAAGACTATCTAAGGGTAGATCTAAGAAGAGTTCTAATCAGAATTCAGAAGAATCATTCAAAGTTCTGGATAGAGAGAGATCAAGTCAGAATTTGAAGAAGAAGAAAGAATCCACCAGTGGATTCTCAAGAAGCTGTTTGGAATCAACTCAGCTAAGTACATTTTCAAGAAGCTTTGAAGAAGGCTAAGAAATAGTTGATTGCATCAGCTGATTAAGAATTGTCATTGCCTTTTCTCTCTCAACTTGGCAAGACAATTTAAACAATCTTTTCTATATTTCTGTAGGATCTGTTTATACAGATCTGAGTTGTAAGCCTATGTTATAAAGGCTGAGTGTAGGAGTGTTGAACTCTGAGTGGTAGGGCTGATTGCCTGAGTGTAGGAGAAGGATATTCTCTAAGTTGTAGGCCTTGGGGCAAGGCTGAGGTAGGGCAGTTGTGCCTGAGTTGTAGGAACCAGTTGGGTTCTGAGTTGTAAGATCTATTGATCTGAGATAAGTGGAAGTTTGGCCGAATCTAGCATACAGCTAGATAGGTGAAGGGGGAAAGTGGATGTACCCAGACCTTGGGGAACCACTATAAAACATAGTGCAATCTGTGATGTTTTGTTTTCTGTGATTGCTGTGTTTTTATATTAGTTAATAAATTGAATTCTGTCTAGAAGTTTTAGAAAGAGAAGCAGAACCTATTCACCCCCCCCCCCTCTAGGTGTTTAGGCTGCCTTGAAAGTTAAACTATCATACATGCATATGTGCTAGGTTCCAAGTAAGCCCTAGAGAGTCACACTTAACTTTTGTAAAGAGGATTCTCAGGTATGTGAAAAGTTGTCCAAATCTAGGACTCTGGTATCCAAAAGACTCAGGATTTGAATTAACTGGATTTTCAGATGCTGATTATGCTGGATGTAGAGTAGACAGGAAAAGCACCAGTGGAACTTGCTAGTTCCTTAGTGACAGACTTGTCTCCTGGTTCTATAAGAAACAGACATCTGTGTCCACTTCAACTACTGAAGCTGAATACATGGCAGCAAGCAGTTGTTGCTCACAGATTCTGTGGATTAAAAACCAGCTCCTAGACTATGGCTACAACTTAGAAGAGTCAAAAATATTTTGTGATAATACTAGTGCTATCTCCATAGCATAAAATCCAGTCCTCCATAGTAGGAAAAAACATATAGAGATTAGGCATCACTTTCTAAGAGATAATGTAGAGAAAAATATAATTGAAATTCAATATATCCCAACTGATTTGCAAAGGGGAGATATTTTCACCAAACCTTTGGATGAAAAGAAACACACCTTCCTAAATCAGTTAGGAATGTTAGATGGAGGAAGTTTTAAATAAATCCCAAAATTTTTAAACCTAAAAACAGACCAAGACTAGGCTAAAAACTTATATTTTCTAGTGTCTGTAGGTTCTTTTTATTCTCTGAAATGCGCTCGACATTTTTCCAAAAATCGTCGAACGGAGATCGACGCTTTCCAATAAGCATCGACCGGAGTTCATCATTTTCCAGACAGTGCTAGGCTATCTTCCTTTGGTCAACGATCGTCGAACGGAGTTCGACGCTCTCCAGTATCGTCGAATAGAGATTGACGTTATTGAAGACTCTTCAGATTCCATTAGAAGCCTAGATCGTCGAACGGAGTTCAACGATCCTTCCTTTCCGCCGTCGAACCCTAATATAAAAATCATTTTTCGTCGTCGTTCTTCGATTGCGCATTCATACTCTCTGCAATTTCTTTCTTTCCCTCCAAACTCTACTGCACTTGGTTGTGTTTGGAAATTTTTTTTGCAGGTCTTCAATGGCGGTGAATGTTGCGGCTCTCGTGAAGATGAAGTTTAATACCGAGTTTGATATTGATATGGATTCATTTGATGGCAGCGATCAAATCTTCAAGGATATCCTGGAACTATTCAAGGAACAACAACTAGTGGATATTATGTCGACCATAATGAAGATTGCGGCTGACGAAATAAAGGAATGGGTATTTACTGCAAACAATCTGGATGAGAATTCCCTTAGTCGGTACTATCAACGGGATTCAGGTACAATTGCCCCCTACCCTTCTAACTGAGGTATTCAACTTAAGTTCTGGAGATGACTCTACTGATATGTCTGGAGAAGAATTTGATTCTATGTATGATAAAGTGGGTCACTCTACTGCAAACCCTAATAAGTTATTGAAAAAGAATCTATCAATTGAATTTCGTTTTTTGGCTGATATTGTGGGGCAAGTGCTGCTGGCCAAGCACTCAGCACATGATACCATATCAAGGTATCAGTTCTGTCTGATGGGAGCCATCGTGGACAAGAAATATCTGAATTGGGGAACAATCTTCTTTGATTTTATCAAGAAGAAAATTAATAAAAGTTTTGTCAATTTTGGGAGGATTTTAGGGGTTTTCCTGCACTCCAGGTGCCCAGAGCTGCTGGTTTCCAATGGGATGGACATTAATGCATCTAAAAGATTAACCTGTGCCCTATTTGGTAAATGGGACAGGCAAATCATCAATCCTGCCAGGACTACTATAGCTTCAAGCACAAGGACTCCTGTAGTCACTTCCCCTCAAGCTCCAGCCCTCATCGAAGAACTGTCTGCCTCCACCTCTGCTCCTCCTTCTCCTCCTCTTGTTTCTACCTCCACCTCCACATCAACCACAACAATCTCCTCAACCATAACCATCTCTTCCCCCATTACCATCTCATCACCACTTTCACCTCCAGCCACCTCAGAATCATTCCATCCACTCTATTACTATCCACCTCTTACCATTCCATCCTTCAACATATTGGAAGATTCCTTCATGGATGATTCCCCTTCCTCTCCTCCTGAGCTTCCCTCTACCTCCTCCTACCAACAACTTCTTCATGATATACTCTCCCAACCATCCTTCACTCTATCCATCTCCACACCCATACCATCCATCTCCACCATCCCTATATCTCAACCATATATAATCCCATCCACCACAGTATCAACTGCAGCCCATTCACCATCAGTTCAAGCAATTCCATCAGTTCAAGCAACTCCACCTTTACTCAAGTCCCACTTGAGCAAGTGGATTTATCAGCTTTAGCAGATAGGCTATATGGGATACAAGCCCCCAAGCTAGTAAGCCTACTGGAGACCACCATGGCTCCACTCCTGCAATTAATAAAGGAGCTATCTGACAGGCTAGCCTCTTTTTTCCTCTCCTCAGGAAGTTCCTTGTATGGAGTGCCTTGATCCAGTCATGTCTAAATCAAGGCAGGGGGAGATGCCTTATGAAGCTGAAGTAATGCCTGCTGCTCCAGAACCAGTTCTAACAGTGGACCTCAGGTCACTGTTGTCTGCTTTTGATCTTCTTCACAGAAGAAGCTTACCAACTCAGGGAGTTGGAGATCTCACTAAGGCCATTGTGCCTATTTCTGTATGTGATCCCAGCCTGATCATATCCTATGTCAAGTCTCTCAAGGCTGAGGAAACTGTTGCTACTATTAGTGCTGCTGCTGCTGATATTTCTTTTGAATCTACTGATATTGAGATGCTGTCTGCTGATACTGCTGTTGCTGAAGAACTGGCAAGTTATCTGGAAGAACAAGTTTCTGAGAATCCTATTGATGCAACTTCTCCACAAGTGTCTGTTATTCCAACTGCTCCTGCTGAGATTCCTGCTGCTGTTCCAACACCTCCTGCTCCTGCTGATTCTGAGAAATCCAAACTTCAAGAGGAATACATAAAAAGAATTGATAATCTTTATGACAAACCACAAAGCTCTGACAGTGACAAATTCTATACTGAATCTGATGACTCTGCTGACACCATTGCCAAAAAGAGGAAAGATAGAAGCAAAGCTATGATGAGAGTTCCTCCTTCCAAGGCCAAAGATGCAAATGACATACCATATTATATTCTGCATGACTGCCAGATTACAGAGCCCTGGATGCAATATTCCAAAAATCAGTCAAAGGCTACGAAGAAGAAAAGGAAACTAGACAAGTATGAGAAAGGATCCTCTCGGTATCAACCTCCTCCTCCTCCTCCTCCTCCTCCAGATTCAGGATCTGGTGGAGGCTCTGCATTTCAATCTTCAGATTCAAAGCAAAGTTCCTCTCAACCCTCTCAAGGATATCAGCCCAGAGGACAGTATCAAAAAGGTTATCATTCAAGAAGAGGACAATACAGAGGAAGTCAGAGAGAATATAGAACCTATTCCAAACAGCAAAGGGAAGGACAAGGGCATATGGATTCAACTCAAGGTACTTTTCCTTACAAACTCAGAGATACTGTTGTTACAAGAACATCTACTACTTCAAAAACCATAAATAGATATGAACCTTCAATTCCTTTTGAGGATCCAGAAAACAATCCTTTATCATGGACTGCTAGGATGAAAGAGCTTGCTGCTCTAGATCAGTTGAAGAAGGCCAGAGAACAAGGGAAATATATTTCTAACATCACTACACTTTCAGAACAAAGAAAGACAGAGCTGGAGAGATATGCTTCAAGAAAGTTCTTTGATCCAGAAGATTACATGAAACTGCATCCTGAGGCTGTAGTTCCAAGGCCCAGTTCCCAAACCTCTTTAGGTGCAGAAGATGACAGAAGATCAATGAAGGATGCTCTCAATCCCAATAGGGAGATTTTATTTAAGAAAGGCAGTGAAAGGAAATGAATTCTGTAAGCAGACAGTACATCTATATCTGAACATTTGCTGATTTCCTTTTGAGTTCTGCAATGCTACTTTGATTATCTTTTTTGCATTGTTAGTTTAGTTTTTCTGTTTCTGTATGTATTATTCTGTATTTCCTGATTATGTCCTGTAAATAGTAATCCTAACCCAAATAGGGGGAGATTGTTGGAACACCCTATTACTAATTTGGGCAAGGATCACTATGTTATTAGGAAAATTGTTTGACCTAGTTGTATAGTTGAAAAGGTCAAATTAGAATGAGTCTAGGGCTTAGAACTTAGGTTTGGAGCTACCCCCAGGACCATTCAGAGATCAGGACTAAGTACTGAGTCAAGACAATTTTCGTCGAGCTCAGGTCGACGAAACGTCGAACTCCGTTCGACGTTCTCCGAGCTCAACTCTGCAAGACGTCGAACTCCGGTCGACGATCTTCGAGCTCAGATCGACGTTTTGTCTTCAGCTATTTTCCAAGTCGCTGAGCTTAGGTCGACGATCGTAGAGCTCAGGTCGACGTTTTCTGCCTGCTGTGAAAATCCAATCTCTGAGCTCAATTCAACGATCGTAGAGCTCAGATCGACGATTTCTGTGAGAGATCGACGCTTTCAGAATTCAAACTCAAGAATAGTTATGGAATTAATTCAAATTCCTTCAGTTATTTTCTGCATTTATTACAAAGGATTTTCTAGCCGTTTCAAGCAATCTGATGCAAGTTTCAAGGAAGGACTAAATGGAATGTTGCTTAGGACTTTCCCTAGAGACAATTGTCATTTATGGAAGCCATTTATGACTGACTAACGACCATCTAAGTCAGATTTTTGATATACTAATGCAGAAGAGAATAGAGACAACAACAACAATAACAACAATATACAGAGAATACCAAGATATACAGAAGAATTAGATTACAATACAAAAGATTGAACAATACAACTTCTCTGAAAAATAGTTCATCTTTTGTGATTTTCAAATCTACTAAATCTTCAAGAGCACAAGAAAATTCTACTGTAGAGGAGATCTTCTGCTACTCAACTCCTCCAAATCTTCAAGTGTTCAAAAGCTTCAACATCAAGGACTCCAGACACAAAACATTTCAGCATCTGTTGGAATCATCTTCTGCTGGAGATCTGAAGCATCTGAAGACGTATCACCCTAGCAAAGCTTTCACTCCTGAACCATTCTACATCTCAGGGGGAGCTTTGACAACATCAACAATCCACTAGTCTTCTCTCAGTGATTTGAGACAGAGAAGACATCATCACCTTTTTATTTTTACCACCATCTGTACAGGGTTATCTCTCCCTTCAAAAGTGAACTCTTGGTTTCTGAGACCTGATCAAAACTCAGTGGTGGCAAGAAACCTAATCAAAAAATCTGGTTTGGTTTTTGAGCACCTTGTCAAAAGCTCATTGGTGCCCAGGACACCTGATCAACCCTTCCTGCAGTGGATTCCTACCAAGGGTGGTAGAAGAGTGGATGTACCCAGGTTGTTGGGGAACCACTATAGATCCTTGTGTCTTCTGGTTGCTGTGTGTTTGTCTTTACTGTGTGCTGTGTGACTCTATATTTCTTGCTTTAGTTTTTACTTCACTGCAAGCACCTTACACATATACATAAATTTAAGTCTTCCACTGCTTTACCTTTTTAATTGTGAATTATTTTAAAATATTCTATTCACCCCCCTCTAGAGTTAAGGTAGATCTTTTCCTCACTTTCAAAGATGACTTTAAAAATAGTCTGATCTAGAGGAGCTTTCACCTTTTTTTCGGCTGAGGCCTTCTTGGTGGTCTTATTATTTCTCTTAGCCTTATTTCTCCTAGAAGATTTACTAGGAGCTCCTACATGGCCTAGCCCAGCACCCTTGGCCTGAGCAGAGAACTCAGCAACAAGAGGAAGAACTACCTTTGGCTTAGAGAAACCTTCAACAAGTTTCTTTTCGGCTTCTAGTAAGTCTTCCAACCCCTTGATGATTTCATCCTTCAGATCAAGGTGCTTGATAGCCTTGTTGAACTCGTCAACAGCAGTATCTAAGTCTTCTCTGAGTGAGTCCATCTTAACGACTTCCTCTCTCAGAGAGCTTTCTATGTCCTTTAGAGACTTAATCTCTTTTGCCTGAGTTTTCACGACCTTTCGACATTGGTCGTAAGCCATGATCAATTCCTTATACTAGGCCATGAGTTCAGACTCATCGTCAGAGGAGCTATCCTCATGATCATGCTAAGAAACTTCAGATTCTGAAAGAGGGATATGAGATTTTACCTCCCCAGTGAACTGGGGCTCTTGTTCATCATCTGATTGAGCCATAAGTCATAATTAGGCTTCCTCTTCTTCACTTGACTCAGATGAGTCAGAGTCACTAAGAGTCTTGCCCTTCTTGGCTATTTGGCTCTTCTCTGTCCTCTTCTTGCTGTATGTGTAACGCCCCGAAACTAAAAAGTGAAACGGGCGGTGTTCGAACCATGTTCGGGTCTTGATAGGGTGAACACGGCCTATGACACGGGCGTGTCACATGGCCGTGTCGTGCTCGGGTCGTCAAGTTAAGGTTGACGAGCGTTGAGTGCTCGAACACGGCCTGGGACACGGGCGTGTCCCAGGGCGTGTCAGGCACACGACATGTGACACGGGCGTGCCACATGGCCGTGTACTCCTCTTGAAGTTTGGTCCTATGTCGACTTGGGACACGACCCAGAACACGGGCATGTACTGTTTGACATGGGCGTGTTAGATTCGGCATGGGCGTGTGGCCACTCGTGTCCATCAAGGGTCGTGATGGTTGGCGTGGCGGTTATTCGTGACAGGCCACTGGTCACGGGCGTGTCGATGGGTCGACACAGGCGTGTCAGGTTGGGACACAGGCGTATCCTAACCCGTGTGCTTTTCTGTACTCGGCAATCGTATCTGGATCGAGGCACATGTCCTGGGACACGGCCATGTGCAAAGACGTGTTCAGCCCAGGATTAAGAGATTTTAGGCAAATCTGAGCCGTTCATTTTCTTTAAATAAGATCCGACGGCCCAGATGAGTTCCTACTTCCTTAAGTCCGGGAATAGAGGATTAATTCCTCATTTCCTCTTAAGTTTTCTCTTTATAAGGAGTTTAAGAGAGGAGAGAGCAAGGAAGAAGGAAGGGGAGGAATCCGGCCGCCGGTAGAGTACGAAATTGAGAACCGAGGCCAGATCCGTGGAGAGAATTCCCTTATGAAGCCTTTCATCCGGCTAGTTCTTCATGGTGCCAAAGCAGACTTCAAGGGTAACGATTCTCAACTTGAGCATGTGAAGCTCTTCTTCCTTTGAATTGTAAAACCCTCTCACGCGAGTGTGCGGTGAGTTTGCGGTATTCCTTGGGGTAGATATGTAAAGTCCCCCTTGTTTAGAGTCCAGAATCGTAGTACGGACATAGTCATTGTGTATGAAGCCTACCCGGACGTGTTTGTCTGGATCGGTGATGTTGAATTGCATAAGTAGCCGGAGAAGACTCCATGCCTTTGATTGTTTTCGAGTTTCTACGCGGTAGGTTGCAGCAGGGATCCTTTGGGATTAACTCCAAGGCGCACCCGGAAAACGAGGCGGAAACGTAATTCTGCTAACTTGTCGGACGGGGAGTCAGCCTTGAACATAACTCAGTTATGTGTTGTTTGGGAATGAATTAGGATCCGGGTGAAGCTTAGCCCGCCCGTACGTCTTAAAGTGACTAGGCGGAGTGAGCAATGGGCGGGTGGAAACGGACCTGGGCTTTGCGGTTCAGTGCTAGAGGCCCTAAAGTGGAACTGGTCGTTGGAAGAGTCGGGAGTCTTGGACTATGGTAGGAAAGACTCAAAAATGCTCACATATTTTCAATCCCAAGGATGTCGGTGAAGCCATGGAATTGACTGGATTCATCGAGAATGTGCCCTGAGTGTACGGGGTGTTTGGACGAGCGAGCCTACACCTGTGGCGAATTATACTTATGCACTTAATTGTTTAGCTGGGCTAATGAAATGCAGGGAAGGAGCATCGCCGTCTCGAGTAAGGGGCGGGGTCGTTATAATTTGGTCAGCCTTAGCTGACCGTTGCTTTGTTTGCCACCATGCGGTGGAATGTTGCTTGCAGGTGCTGCAGAACTAAGCGCGAAATAGCAGGCTGAAGCCCAAGTTGCGGAGCTCGCCCTCGAAGGCCAAAGCGAACTGTTGTTTTACTTTTGTCATGTATGGCCAGCCTGTGAGCCGATGTATGTAAAATATTATATTGTCAAATGAACATTTGTAAGGCCATAAGGCTAAGTACTCTTTCGTGTATTTGTTGTATTTCATTCTTGTGGTGTATAGTGGACATTCTTGCCGTTGTTGTGCAAATTTTGGATTCTCTTAAACTATTTTAAAGCTTCTGCTAGAATGCTCTGTATTAGGGCGAGTAGTTGAGTTTTAGATATTCTTATGTAACCCTTCCGACTGTCCGTGGTATATGGCGTCGGGTTCCAGCTGGACCTTCTGTTATATGCCATACGACGGATGGGGGTGTTACAATTTGGTATCAGACTAGGGTGTCGGTCGTCTGTATTTGAATTCATGGGAGAATTCTTTTAAGTGGTGGTGAGCACATGTATGTGCGTCATCATTATAACATAAAAGAACCCATGAATGTGCACTTAGGAATGAAAAAAACACTTGTTTTGAGGAACCTGAGTGTTCTAGTGATTGCTTTTAGCAATTTGTGTGTCACCTAATCAAGGGTTAATGCTATTATAGGTAACTAGGAGCGGTGATGGGCAATCAGAATGCCCGCAATCGGCGGAAAGTAGTGCACTAAGTGACGTGCTTACACCACCTCCTTCAACAGAAACCATCAGATTGGTGGCTGAAGCAGTCTTTGCCATGATAAATTCCCAACAAGTGCAGCACGCACCACCTACTAATGAGCAAGAACCAATTAGAGTGGCAGAGCCGGGAGTGGTAGAGTGTGGGGCAGTTGATCCGGTAGCACCAAGGAGAGCCACGGAGAAACAGCTCAAGCATGTGATGAGCTTTAATCCTCCGGTGTTCGACGGGATGGGAAAGCCAACTCAAGCTAAGGATTGGCTCTCTACGATGAAGAGGGTCATGACCGCCACAGAAACTGCGGAGTGGCAGAAGACCACAATAGAGACCTTCCTATTGGCTGGTGAGGCAAGGATGTGGTGGGACGAGTTGGAGGTTCATCTCTTAGTGGGAATGTAACTTGCCAAAGTACCGATGGAGGAATTCTCAAGGTTGTTCTTGGCCAGATACCTACCTTCTGCCAAGAAGCTTGAGATGGAGAATAAGTACCTCGGTTTGATTAAGGAGAGAGAAGCGCGGATGAGTATCTACACGAATTTACTCGGTTTGGCTGTTATGCTGGTGCTATGTTTACTGAAGAGGAGCAGAAGACCAACCGATTTTATGAGGGCCTATGGGGCGACCTACAACTACTCCTCACTGGGTCTAAGGCGCATGACTTCCTAGCCTTGGTAAATGCGGCTCGGTCATTGGAAAGGGTCGAGAAGAAATTTAAAGAGAAGAAGGACCCAGGGGATAAGAGGTCAGAGTTCAAAGTGCCGAGTTCAAAGTCGGGTTTCCACATATGGAACAAGAAGCAGAAGACTTCGAGTTCAGCCCCTTTGTCTGGTGCGACGGGGCAAACTCAAATCGAGTCCTAGGAGCGTGCTACAACTGTGGAAAGGTAGGGCATTTTGCATGTGAGTGTTAGAGCGGACGTGCAAAGTCCGAGAAGAGGCATGAAGCAAAATTTGAAGAAAAGGGGAAGGCGGCGGAGTCGATCACATCCCACCATGCTCCATCCCAGCCTAGAGTTCACAACCTTGGTCTGCAAGAGGCCATTAAGCAAGCTGACGTGGTGACAGGTATGAGTTAAATTTTAGCTGTTTAGCTTTTTGAAGTTGTTACCTTTTTGCATGTTAGCTTATGAATGTTGGTGCTAGGCTTTGTGTTAATTTTTGACTGTCTGGCGAGAGCCCTATTTGATATGAGAGATTCGCATTCCTTCTTGTTCGAAAGATTCGTATCGCGCATCGGAGTTTCTTCCTCGATGGCAAAGGACAAGTTGGATGTGTTGCTGCCCAATGAGTGCTCAATGCGCACGGATAAAGTCTGTGTGGTAAAGATACGAATCGGGGATCAGGAGTTCGTTTTGGAAGCATCGGTATTGCCGTTAATGGAGTTTGACATAATCTTTGGTATGGACTGGCTCTCGGAGAAGTGAGCATGCATTGATTCCAACCGAAAGGAGGTTAAGTTGGGACTGAATACTGATCAGGAGACAACGCTTGCGGGCATGAAAGGGTCGAGTAAGATTTTTATGTTGGCTCTTCAGGTGATTAAGGCAGTTCGGCCTGGGGCAGAACTGTTTGTCGCATTAGTGCAGGCTTCAACGCCTAAACCTAGTCTTAACAGTATTGTAGTTGTGTCTGAGTATCCTGATGTCTTCCCAGATGATCTCCCGGGAGCTCCTCCTCAGCGGGAGATTGACTTTACAATTGAGCTGGTGTCGGTTGCCAAACTGGTGTCACGCCCTCTGTATCAGATAGCGCCTAAGGATATGGCGGAGCTAAAGGTGCAACTGCAAGAATTGTTAGAGCAAGGGTATGTGCGTCTAAGTTCGTTGCCTTGGAGCACACCGGTCCTCTTCGTTAAGAAGAAAGATGGAAGCTTGCGACTCTGTATCGACTATCGAGAGTTGAACAAGCTTACGGAAAAGAATAAGTATCCGATCCCAAGTATTGACGATCTATTTGATCAGTTGGTTGGGTCAACGGTATATTCAAAGCTAGATCTGAAATCCGGATACTACAAGCTAAGGATAAGGGAAAGTGACATCCCAAAGACAGCGTTCAACACGCGGTTTGGCATTACAAGTTTACGGTCATGCCGTTTGGGTTGACCAATGTGCCATCCGTGTTTATGGATTTGATGAACAAGACGTTCAGAGAGTACCTGGACCATTTCTTGATAGTATTTATCGACGACATCTTGGTGTACTCGCGGTGTGAGGATGATCACTACAAACATCTGCATTTGGTATTGGAGACATTGAGGGAGAATCAGCAGTATGCTAAGTTCTCCAAGTGTGAGTTCTAGTTATTCTCAATCACGTTCCTTGGTCATATTGTTAGTGGTGAAGGAATAATGGTGGATCCAGCGAAGATAGCGGCGATTCACGAGTGGCCAGTGTTGACTACGGTGGCGGAAGTCCGGAGCTTTCTGGGGCTTGCCGGCTACTATAGGCGCTTCGTAGAGAACTTCTCGCGGATAGCGCTGCCACTCACGACACTGACAAGGAAGGATCAAAAGTTTGTGTGGACACTGGAGTGCGTGTAGGCTTTCGAAGAATTGAAGAGGCGGTTGATCACGACACCTATTTTGCCTTCGTCGAGTGGGTCCGAAGGGTTTGAAATTTATAGTGATGCTTCGGGCAGTGGTTTGGGCTGTGTTTTTCTATAGCATGGGAGCGTGATAGCCTATGGATCATAAAAGTTGAAGGTTCATGAGAGAAATTATCCGGTCCATGACTTAGAGTTAGCGGCCATGATATTTGCTCTAAAACTATGGATGCACTATCTATACGGTGTGAAAGTCAATATCTATACCGATCATAAGAGCCTGAAGTATTTGCTAGATCAGAAGGACATGAACATGAGGCAGCAGAGGTGGATGGAGTTCCTGGGGGACTACACTTTCGAAATTCATTATATGCCCGGGAAAGGAAATGCAATGGCAGATGCATTAAGTCGTAGGGCACCGACGCAAGCCAACTTGTTGGCGGTGCATGATGAGAGTTTGGTCCGTTATTTGGAGGCATTGGTGATCTCCTGCATTTACAAGAAGGCTAGTGACGAGGCAATATTGTGTTGGACGGAGGCGCAGTATGACCTAGCTGATTGGATTCGGCGGGCTTTTATTCAGGATAGCAGTATGAAGCAGATTTTGGATGAATCGTTGGATGGGTCAAATTCCTAATTTGCGGTTGAAGATGAACTGCTAAGTAAGGACGGTCGCCCATGCATCCCTAGTGCGGATAATCTTTGGGAGGAGTTAATGTACGAGGCTTATCATACCAAGTACTCAATCCACCCAGGGAGCACGAAGATGTATAGGGATACGAAGAAGTTGTTTTGGTGACCAGGGTTGAAGAAGGATGTAGCACTTTATGTGGCGAAGTGCCAGACTTGTGCCTTGGTGGAGGCAGAGTGCTAGAAGCCCGGAGGTTTCTTGAAGTCCTTGCCTATCCCGGAATGGAAGTTCGATGACATTTCAATGGATTTTGTGCATGGTTTGCCAAGGTCGCAGAGGAGAAACGACGCTATCTGGGTGATCGTAGATAGATTGAAAAAGGTGTCGCACTTCATCCCGAATAGGAAGAAAGATTCGGTTGAAAAGTTAGCCAAGCTCTATGTGGATAATATTGTACGGTTGCATGGTATGCCACGCAGTATTGTTAGTGACCGAGATGGACGCTTCACGTCAAATGACTGGAGGCTGGTGCATAAGTTGTTGGGAACTAAGCTGAGTTTTAGCACAACCTTTCATCCGCAGACAGATGGTCAGACTGAAAGGGTCAACAGGATGATGGAGGACATGCTTCGCATGTGCGTCTTGGATTTCGGAAAATAGTGGGAAGATCACCTATACATGGTATAGTTTGCATACAATAACAGTTTTCAAGCGAGTATTGTAATGGCGCCTTTCAAGGCCCTGTATGGGAGAAAGTATCGCACGCCATTGTCTTGGTTGGAGACAGGCGAGTCAAAGTTATACAAACGTCAGGCAGTGGAAGACGTCACTTCAATGGTATGTACGATTCAGAAACGGTTAAAGATCGCTCAGGATAGGCAGGCAGAATACTATAATGCCAAGCTTAGGAATGTTGAGTTCAGTGTTGGCGAATGGGTGTATTTAAAAATTAAGCCGTTCAAGGGTGTCTCGCGGATTCGACGCTTAAAGAAGCTGAGTTCGAGATACCTTTGACTGTTTGAGATCCTGGAGCAGATTGGCGAAGCAGCGTATCGATTGAAGCAGTCGGTGGAATTGAGTGGGCTACACGATGTATTCCACGTTTCGGTATTGCAGAAGGTGGTACATGAGCCTTCTCAGGTTGTTGCAGTCGATCAAGTGCCAATTGATAATTGGTTGACGACCAAGGTAAAGCTAGTTCGCATTGAAGACTTTGAAGTCAAATGGCTCCGCAACAAGGAAATTCGAATGGTTAAAGTCCGATGGGATAACTGCGGACGTGAGGAGCTTTCTTGGGAGCTAGAGCAGACTATGTTGGAAGCATACCCCGAATTATTCCACGTAGGTAATATTTCAATTGTTTTGTGTACCTTTACATAATTTCGTGGACGAAATTCTTTAAGGGGGGAGATTTATAACGCCCCGAAACTTAAAAGTGAAACGGGCGGTGTTCGAACCAAGTTCGGGTCTTGGTAGGGTGAACACGGCCTGTGACACGCGCGTGTCATATGGCCGTGTCGTGCTCGGGTCATCGAGTTGAGGTCGACGAGCATTGAGTGCTCGAACAAGGCCTGGGACATGGGTGTGCCCCAGGGCATGCCAGGCACACGGCATGTGACACGGGAATGTCACATGGCCGTGTACTCCACTGGAAGTTTGGTCCTGTATCGACTTGGGACATGGCCCGGAACACGGGCATGTACTGTTTAACACGGACGTGCCAGATTCGGCACTGGCGTGTGGCCACCCGTGTCCATCAAGGGTCGTGATGGTTGGCGTGGCGGTTATTCGTGACATGCCACTAGTCACGAGCGTGTCGATGGGTCGACACAGGCGTGTAAGGTTGGGACACGGGAGTCTCCTAACCCGTGTGCTTTTCTATACTCGATAATCGTATCTGGATCAATGCACACGGCCTAGGACACGGCCGTGTGCAAAGTCGTGTTTGGCCTAGGATTAAGAGATTTTAGGAAAATTAGAGTCGTTCATTTTCTTTAAATAAGATCCGACGACCCAAATGAGTTCCTGCTTCCTTAAGTCCGGGAATAGAGGATTAATTCCTCAGTTCCTCTTAAGTTTTCTATTTCTAAGGAGTTAGAGAGAGGAGAGAGCAAGGAAGAAGGAAGGGGAGGAATCCGGCCGCTAAGTGAGCACGAAATTGAGAACTGAGACAAGATCCGTGGAGAGAATTCCCTTGTGAAGCCTTTCATCCGGCTAGTTTTTCATGGCGCCAAAGCAGACTTCAAGGGTAACGATTCTCAACTTGAACATGTGAATCTCTTCTTCCTTTGCATAAGAAAACCCTCTCACGTGAGTGTGCGGTGATTTTGCGGTGTTCCTTGGGTAGATATGCAAAGTCCCCCTTGTTTAGAGTCCGGAATCGTAGTACGGACAAAGGAATTGTGTGTGAAGCCTACCCGGACATGTTTGTCTGGATCGGTGATGTTGCATTGCATGAGTAGCCGGAGAAGAATCCATGCCTTTGATTGTTTTCGGGTTTCTACGCGGTAGGTTGCAGCAGGGATCCTTCGGGATTAACTCTAAGGCGCACCCGCAAAACTAGGCGGAAATGTAATTCTGCAAACTTGGCGGCCGGGGAGCTAGCCTTGAACATAATTGGGTTATGTGTTGTTTGGGAATGAATTAGGATCCGAGTGAAGCTTGGCCCGCGCGTACGTCTTAAAGTGACTAGGCAGAGTGAGAAACGGGCGGGTGGAAATGGACCTGGGCTTTGCGGTTCGGTGCTAGAGGCCCTAAAGTTGAACTGGTCGTTGGCATAGTCAAGAGTCTTGGACTACTGTCGGAAAGACTCAAAAATGCTCACAATGTTTGTCGTCCCGAGGATGGCGGTGAAGCCACAGAATTGACCGTATTCACCGAGAATGTGCCCTGAGTGTACAGGGTGTTTGCCAAGCGAGCCTACACCTGTGGCGAATTATACTTATGCACTTAATTGTTTAGCTGGGCTAATGAAATGCAGGGAAGGAGCACCGCCGTCCCGAGTAAGGGGCGGGGTTGTTATAATTTGGTCATCCTTAGCTGACCGTTGCTTTGTTTGCCACCGTGCGGTGGAATGTTGCTTGCAGGTGCTGCGGAACCAAGCGCCAAATAGCTGGCTGAAGCCCAAGTTTCTGAGCTGGCCCTCAAAGGCCAAAGCGAACTGTTGTTTTACTTTTGTCATGTATGGCCGGCCTGTGAGCCGATGTTTGTAAAACATTATATTGTCAAGTGAACATTTGTAAGGCCATAAGGCCAAGTACTCTTTTTTGTATTTGTTGTATTTCATTCATGTGGTGTATAGTGGACATTCATGCCGTTGTTGTGCAAATTTTGGATTCTCTTAAACTATTTTAAAGCTTTCGCTAGAATGCTCTGTATTAGGGCGAGTAGTTGAGTTTTTGGTATTATTCTGTAAACCTTCCGACAGTCTGTGGTATACGGCGTCGGCTTTCAGCTGGACCTTCTGTTATATGCCATACGACGGATGGGGGTGTTACAGTATGAGGACTTCTTTTCTTCTCTCCTGCCACCCTCCTTCTTCTTGTGGGGGCAGTCAGCTATGATGTGAACTAGCTTGTTACAACAGTAGCAAATTATGTCAGTCGAAATATTTTTGTTCGGTTTAGAACCATACCTGTCGTGGTTGCTTGAGCATTTTCTATGCCGATCACCGTCATGTCATGATCTTCTGTGAGAGGCATCCTTGACCTTCCATTGCTTTTTCTTGTTCAAGAATTTCTTGAACTGCCGTGAGAGTAAGGAGAACTCTCTTTCAGATAGTTCAGATCCGGAGGTACTTGGCTCCGAGTGTTCTTCTTCACTAACTTCTTGTGCTGGGGTTGGAGAGGTAGCCCTTGACTTCCTGGAGGTGTCTTCCTTTAAAGCAACAGACTTCTCTTTGGATGCAGACCTGCTCTTCTCTTCTTCAGCTTTCCTTGTGTTGAGCTGAAGCTCATATGACATCAGCTTCCCGAAGAGATTTTGAGGATCTGTCTCAGCTAGCTTTCCAAATTCCCTGATGGCACAGACCTTATTGTCCCATTCCTTGGTTAAGGATCTTAGAAACTTGTCATTCAGTTCTCCGTTGGTGAAGACTGGGCCATATAATCTGAGGCTGTTAACTATCTTGAAAAAGTTCTCAAAAGTATCTTCAATGGTATCTTTGTGCCCTTGTCGGAAGGCTTCATATTTCTGATTCAATAGGGATCTTCTGTCATCCCATACTTTTTTCTGTACCTTCCATCAATGTGACGAGGGTCTGCTACATCTCCTTAGCAGACTGGCAGTGGATAAGGTTTTGCAGCATAGAGTCATCGATTGCACTTGCAATTATATTTTTGGCTTTCTTGTCCAAGGAGACAAGTGCAATCTCGTCTTTATCTAGATCCATCAGCTTCTTTGGGACTTTCTTTGTTGGATCTATAATTGAGATAGTAATAGGAATGTGAGGACCTTCTTCAACAATCATGAAGATCCGGGGATCCACAGCTTCCATGAAAAATTTAATTATCTATTTCCATATGGGAAAATTGTTCATTGTGCACAGGGGAAGCTTGTAAAAATCTTTAGCCTTGTCCATTGCATGAAAATTCTCAAGAGACAACTAGTGAGGGGGTGAATAGGTGAATTGTGCGTCTATTTGCGGAATAAAAAATTTAACGAACTTGCACAAAAACAATCAAGCAATCACAGACGACAAGAAGATTTATAGTGGTTCCCCAACCTTGGGTACGTCCACTTTCCCTCATCGATCTAGTAAATCACTAGACTCGGCTACTCCACTATCTCGGATTGAAAACCAATCCTACATCTAGGAACCAAGTTCCTATAATCTTGATCCAAAGGGATCTACACTCGGAAGATGAAAACTTCCTACAACTCGGAGAACAACGCTCCTACACTCGGACAATAATCTCCTACAAAATTACAAAGTGATTTGAAATACAAACAAAGATTTGTCTCAGATCTGGAAAAATTTAACTCTAGGTCTTCTTCTGAACTTTGCGTCGTTTTCAGAAATGTTGAAGAAGACTCTCTGTAGATCTGACCTGAGAAACTTAGGACCTACTCGATCAAGGAGAAGATGAAGATTCCTTGAACAAAAAGTCGTTCTTGATCGAAAAAAGTCGTGTAGATCTTCAAACTGAGCGGCGGCGACGGCTTCTGTAAGTTCGTTCTTGGAGAGAGATGGCCGATCATAAATTTAGAAAGTGTATGGTTCACCGCTTATGGTTAGTCTTGATGAAAAGACATTATATTGTATTTACCCTAACGGTTAGAATTTACAATAATGACGACACATTGACCAATCACGTCAAGTCATTTGAAAATCCCATCGATCTGGACTTAAGTAAATTTTCTGAAAAATGAACTACAGTTCTCGAGAAGTATGAATGAGTTCTCGAGAACAAGGCTGATTTCTCGAGAGCTATGCTTTCTGGACTTAAGTTAGTACTCGAGAGATAAGCGTTGAGTCTACTCAAGAACTAAACTGAGCTTCTCGAGAACTAAAAAAATATTACTCGAGAGCTAAAACTTGTACTCGAAAACTAAGCTGAATTCTCGAGAACAAAAAGCTAAGTTCTCGAGAACTATCACCAGCTTCTCGAGAGATGGACTTAGAAGATTTTTCACGGCTGTCTCTGGCTACTCGAGAAGTATAGGCAGTGACTTCTCGAGAACTTAGACTAAGCTTCTCGAGAACAATACTGATGTTTCTCGAGAACTAGTCTAGGCTTTTCGAGAACTAAGTTAACTTCTCGAATACTGCTAACTCTACTTCTCGAGAACAATAGTAGACTTCTCGAGAAGTGGACTTAGAGAAATTTTAGAACTTAGAAACTTTTTCTCTTCAAGAATCCAATCTTCATTCCATGGTCCAAGTGCTTGAATATGAAGTGTATCACAATAGAGAGGCTACACATGAGTCAACACCTTGGATCACACAGTGAGGGATTACACTGTATGGTCCTGTGTTCATGACCCACTGCAGACTGAAATTAGTCTACACTTAGCAATGATGGTCTGCAAACACACATCTAAATAAAGATATTAAATACAACTTAATTCATCTTAGTTCAAGGATGACTTTATGCAAATCTGGGTTATTGTGGATGCAATACCCAATAGTAAAAAAACCATACTATTAAACCTCCCTAACTACCGGGGTGTGTGAATGTGAAACCCTAGTTATACTAGTTTCTATTTTAGTTTATTATTCTTACGGTTTACGTTAGCGTAGGACTGCCCCCGACATACCCCGTGAAGGGCTCTCAAAGGGCACTAGGAACTATTATGGTAGCTGAAGCCCATCGTTCCCTTTCGTAAGACACTTAGTATTATTGGTTTATACCCGATTACCCGATCCCTTTTTATATTATACTAGATCTAACCCTAGTGTGTTTTGACCCTTCCTCACCTCAGGAGAGACGACCTTTCGTCGATCCCGAGCACCACTTAACACTAACCAAAGTTCTCTCTCCTCATCGTGACTCCTCATATCACTTAACAGCCCATTTCAAATCCCATGAACTATCAATCTCATCCTTTATGTTCAATGCACACGCTATCACTACTTACGCTGTTTTACGCTATTCAGACAAACCTATACTATATGATGATCATGATAGGAGGTCCCTCAAGTTCTCATCCAAAAGCCTTAAATTATTTACTGGAGATCTATCATAACATAACAAGCCTAAATCCAGAAAATTATAATTTTCCTAATTAATCTGATATTTAATTATTTTTCCCAAAAGATTGGCCATGTGTAATTTTAAACATGAACTACATGATTTCTCAAGTAATGGCCACCCAAAAATTATGAACACTAAATAACAGAGAGATATCAATAAATACTAATTTCCATGATTTTACAGAAACTATTTAGCCTCTAATTTATTTATCCAACATAATTCCATTAATCATATTTAAAGAAGGAAGTAATAAAATTATTCATTAGAAAATTGTAGAAAAATTACTGAACCTTAATAATATATAGAAAGAACAATTACACAAAAATCATAATTTTCCTGGCTTACTAGACACCAAAATAAATTCAATTAAGTTTTCATTGGAAAAAATACTTAGTGAAGTAACCTCTATAAATACACTTCCCACAATTCCATAAAAAATCACAGAGCTTTAAAACATCATAAAAAGTCTTCTGACTAAATTCCATAAGATTCTAGTGAGTAGTGAATTCATAAGAAATTTTTAAGTTGAAAGTACAATTTGATGGTTTGTACATGAAGTACTATATTCATTGATCCATATTTCATAACAAAATTATCCAGATATGAATATCACTATTAAAACACTCCTGCCAATGTTTAACTGAGAATTAATGTCATATGTCCCACCATAAAATTCCTAGGGTATAAAGACTAAATTAATTATTAAGTTGTTTATGTGGGGTATTTATGTCCAAGCACTACCCATTCATTTCCTAGGGCATCCAACCACCCTATAAGTATTTATTCTAAGTACCAAGTTCATACAAGGACATAACACCCTATGTCCTTCACAAGACACCCAAAACCATCCTAAGGGGTTGGTCTTGGATCCTAGAGCAAATCTACCCCAATCCATCTCATCTTCCTTGAGACGGTGCTAGAAATCATGCCTAGTCTGTGGTATAAATCTCAGCCTCTGTTGTGGTGATTTGACCACCAAAATCACAAAGTGCACCTTTTGACCTAAAAACCCCTTAATAGGGCAAGTTTAGGTTTGTTCATTTCCAATCTAAAACATCTCCAAGAGAGATGAAAAATTATACAGAGTCTCATGATGAACCCAGGGACCACTCACCAAAATTTGGGAGGGTTTGGAAGTCATTAGGCCACCTAATTAATTTATCATAAGGTTATAAATAATTACAAAAAACTATAGGAAAAGTGTCTCTAAAAATTTCCATTTTTGGACAGGATCTTGATATAGGTTAGGGGAATTCCCTGTCCAAATTTCAGGTCTTTTGGAAAGGGGATGAAGAGGGGACATACAATTTAATCTCTGTCTAGCTCTAGGTGTAAACCCCACCAAAAGGGGTGCCCTGGTCAAACCTGTTAACCAAATTGACCCAAATAAATTTTAAAATAAAGTAGACCCATAGGGCTACAAATTATATGCTGACCATTTCCTTATATAGAGCCCTTAAGTACTTTTCATTAATTTTCTAAAGTGACTATTGTCATAATACATAAAATCATTTTTAAAAAAAAATATTTAAATGATAGCACAGATCTTGATGCAAGATCCGACGATTGCTGGATCGTCTTCTTCCTCAAGTTGAGGGCCATGATTGGCCGAACTTGGAGCTTATTCCAAACATTGCCGCCGACCATCCATCCTCCTCCCTGGCCGGCCACCGCTACCACCACCTCCTTTGAAGTGGTGGCCATCGCCGGGCGGCGGCGCGACCGCCGAAGAGGTATTTTCTGGCGAACCCGAGAGCTATATTTTTACGGGAAAAACTAGGAAGAGAAGCTCTTCTCGATCAGACTCAGTTGAGCCCAATTCTTATCCCTAAAGAATTCTAAGATCTACCCATAGAGAGAGAGGAGGGGAGGACCTTATTCGCGGGCTGGAGGCGTGCAGATCGACGGAAAGCCATTAACAGTGAAGGTGTCGTCGGCGCTCTTCAACAGCACACAGAAATCTCTCGTCTCCTTCGGTAAAAGTGTGGAAACGAAGGCTTGGAGTCTTGTGAAGCATATAAATCAGTAAAATGGGGGAGGGGAGGGGTCTAACTGATGGTGGCCATTAATGGTCCTTTAAGGTAATTTCAGCCATGGTGGTGGGGGGATGAATATGGCTCAATCCAGCCAAGTAATGGCTGGGAACTCCTCCTCTTCCCTAGAGGAGTTGATAAAAGAGGAGGGGAAGGAGGCCAAAGCATCAAGTGTCATTACTGGCCATGAAAGCCGGTTCCCGGCCATGGCTGAAGCCTTCTTCATTTTCATAACCGCCAGCCACGTGGCCTACCTCCATTTGACCGGTCAATATTTTTAAATAAGACTTAATTAGGTGTTAATAGAGGAACGACTAATTTAAGACATCCTGGCCCGCTTCCTGAAACGTTCCGGTTCAGCTGAACCAGCAAACAAACAAAAAGCGCCAGAAAAATTCTAAGAAAAATGGCGTTGAGTGAGCTCAGATCACTCAACGCCATCCAGCCTACGGCATTGAGTGAGCTCAGCTCACTCAACGCCATCAAGCCTTCGACGTTGAGTTAGCTTAGCTCACTCAACACCATCCAGCCTACGGCGTTGAGTGAGCTCAGCTAACTCAATGCTATATAGACTAAACAAGATGGCGTTGAGTGCAGTCAGCGCACTCAACTCCGTTCAGCTTATGGCATTGAGTGCACTCGATGCACTCAACGCCATTCAGCCCAATTCGGATGGCATTGAGTGTAGTCGGTGCACTCAAAGCCGTTCAGCTTATGGAGTTGAGTGCACTTGATGCACTCAACGCCATTCATCCCAAGTAAGATGGCGTTGAGTGCAATCAGTCCACTCAATGCCGTTCAGCTTACGGCGTTGAGTGCACTCGACGCACTCAATGCCATCAAGCCTAAGAAATATGGAGTTGAGTGCAGTCAGTGCACTCAACGCCGTTCATCTTATGGCGTTGAGTGCACTCGACGCACTCAACGCCCGAGCCCAAATCCCGTTTTAAGTGAATTTCTGACCTACTATTTGCAGACCAAGGTGACTTTTACCTTGAGCCCGGTTCACTTGGCCTCCTTGGGCCTCCTAGGGTTTTGTCATGACTTAGTCATGACAAAACCTCTCCTAGCGGTCTAATCGGAAATGAGATGTTACAAATCCCAGTATAAAAAAATAAAAATTTCGTCTCCAAAATTAAGGTTAAGCCTACGGGGGTTTCTACTAGAATAGAAGAAATTGTAACATCCCTACGGCTTAAGGTATACCTGACTCGAAGAGTTCCGGATACTTTTGCTGCATCAAGTCATGTGGCTCCCATATATGCTCCTCCTGCCCATGATTTCTCCACAGAACTTTGACTAACGGAACCTTCTTACATCGCAAGACCCGCACTGCTGTGTCATCCATCCTGATCGGAACCAAGTTGACTGATCGATCCAAGGCCACCGAGCCGTCTGCTGTGGAATCAGCTGCTCAGGGTGTAAAACCCCCCTCCCAGAACACAAGACACGGCACGAGAGGGGTCTTATGCCAAGAATAGCCGCCTTGCGGTAACACTAACACTCGGGTCAGCCTGTACCACAAAACGCCTATCCTGCTGGCTTCAACCAATATCAACATATAAATGCCAACCCAACCATACAATAAAAGAGAGTCAATCCACACCAAGCATAAGTCCATAAATATAGCAAAAGAGAAGTTAAACAAGCTTCTATATAATCTGAGTACGAAAACAAAATTGCCCCGAAGGGCTACAATAAAATCTCTCTCACTCACATCTGTAACTGACGGTAGCGACGGTACCGTCCCCTCAGGCCCTGTCATCCTGGATTGGCTATCCAGTTGCATAGCCTGCTGCTCCACCTGCGGGGTTTCCTCCTAAAAAGGAAGACGTAGCAACCGTTAGTCATAATGACTAAGTGGCTTCACATCCGCTCCCCCGACGACTCCTCGGCACCGGGCGGAGAAAGGAACAGGTACAATATATTTAAAACAGTAGTACAAGCAGGTGAAGAAAGTATACAAATCATAGTAGTAATAAAAATGGTGTACAAATGAACAAGCTCTTATTCTACAATTCTACCATCTACAACAGTAAGAGAGTATAATGTTATAACAGTAAGTAACTCAACTTATATGGATGCCCATACAAGTATATAAGTTGAGGGTCGTTCAGCAATAAGTAACTCATCGTATAGGAGTGCCCATAAAACTTATACGATGAGGGTCTTGTATATGCAATGAAGTGTAATGCTATGTATGCAATGCAATGACACACCCATGATCAAGCACATGCAATCGCTATGTCGACACATATTTATAGTTCTCACTATTCGAGCAGGTAGCAAACCTCTCAGGCGTCAACCGTCGTGGCCAAACGGTGATAGTAGAGCGGGCATCTCCACTACTAGGCTGGTCTCCATACTACCTGGCCTAGGCCTCCGTATGCCTCAACGCTAAGAACACAACAGCGGAGCTCACATGCGTACTACGGCTCAGCGGGTTCTCTTGTGTAAATGAGCACCAAGATCCTAGCCCCGAACTGGCCTATGCGTGACACGGAAGGAGCCTCAGAAATGAACATGAGGACCAAGCCCAACCATTCACTTGGCATGGAAGGAGCCTCGGGACGTGAACACCGAGGACCAAGCCCAACCGTCCAAGGTCTAGCTGTAAACTCCCATCAGTGTGACGATTGGCGAGCCCGTAGACCTGCCACACTATCCTTAACCCGGGATTACGACACCACGTGTCGACTCACACCACATGCAATTCCACAATATCGTGGCATGAAAGGAGCCTCGGGACGTGAACACCGAGGACCAAGCCCAACCATCCATCAAATACGGGAGGAGCCTCGGGACGTGAACACCGAGGACCAAGCCCAACCGTCTAACTTTACTCATCTCAGTATCATTCCAACTATTGATGGTCAACACCGCACTCGTTACTTCCATAATGCTACCCGTAGGGAAACGACACTCTAAGCATTGGATTTCTAATTCCCCTTTATCCATTCAATATACATCATGGCCATAGTTAAATCATTTATACATTTATCCAATTATATCTACCCAATTATATCAGGTTCTTTCCTTCAATTAAACTTGTCCACAACTCGTTATACGAATTTAGATTTATAACCTCAAATTATGACGTCACTATGATGATTATGTTAAAAGAGTTCACCCAAGCCTCGAGTTGGATCGTAACATTAAATTCCACCAAATCGCATTCCACGTTACACAGCCCAGAATTTAGGTGTAGCCTTAATCCGGGCAGCAACTTCAACCAAGGATTACCGAGGCTAAATAAATCCTACGAGTGCTTGTAACCACTCGTTGGAAAGATAATTCAAGGGCTACAACTTTTGTGTTTAGTCGAAAGCCCAGATTTGATCACATCACACCAGAAATTCACTCGAAGCCTGCTGTGTACAGGATTTTTCCCCAATCGCAGCAGATTCGAACTGACTTTCCTGTGGCTATAAGTATCGACTGGAAACGTGCAACCACTCGTTGGAAAGATAATTTTGAGGCCTACGACTTTAGTGTTTAGTCAAAAACCCAGATAAGACTAGAACACCGCCGAAATTGGCCACGAAGGTCGCTGCGTGCAGAAAATAGATTTCTACACGCATTTAAAGGCGAGATGAACGACATCCGTTCATCTTCCTACTTTCACCAATCTCCCAAAAACTCCTCCAGAAAATCGTCCACCCTTATTCACCCTCATGAAGCCATATTTCTCCACGAATCACTCTCTCATCTTCACTTTTAAGAATGAAGAGGATGGTGGGAACTAAGCCTAGAAAACGACCTAGGCATGGCTTTTTCCTAAGAAATCTCCTCCTCACCATCAAGACTCTAAGGAGTCGATATCTCTCCTAGAATATTAACTATAGATCTAGCACCAAGGGAGAGGGGAGGAAGCTCACCTCCTTTCCAGCGATAACACCATTTCCGGCCATGGATCTTGTCATTCTTCTTTGCGGCATCCCTTGCTTGGTGCAGTTGTTCTTCACAGCAAAGGAAGGAGAGAGAGAGAGAGAAGGCCGCCTCCAGGAACTCTGACTGCTTCCCGCGGCTCTGTCAGATTCGTGAGGTCCACGATGATGGCAAGAACGATCAGCTAGGGTTCGACATTATCTCCTCTTATAAACCGATGTATTAGGTTAAATCCTTCCGCCACGTGTCAACGCCCCATTGGACCGCTCCTAATGGGTCATATTGAAGTGACCCGATCCAAGGAAAATCATCAGCACGAATCTCGAAGTCCGGTTCGGTCCGGCTGTACAAGCCGACGAATCTGCCTTGGCGGAGAAAACGCACAAGTCAAATTCGACGGGAATCAACCATCATTCTCGACGATCGGCGAGAATCGGCGAGCATTCTCGATGAATTCGTCGGGTATCAATGATGATACCCGACGAATTTCACTTAGCCCACTTATCGGAAATTCCTGGCGTTGAGTGCGTTTAGTATCTGCCAGTGATACTCGACGATCGGTGGGTATCACCGGGCATTCTCGACGATCGGTGAGAATCGTCGGGCATTCTCGTCGATTGGTGAGAATCGCCGGGCATTCTCATCGACTTTCACTTAACCTAATTCCCAATCTGCAGTTCTAAATCCGGCGGGTATCGACCATCGATACCCGTCGAATCGGCGAGTATCACTCCCGATACCCGTCGATCGGCGAGTATCAACTTCCATTCTCGTCGATTTTCCCTTGGGCCATTTCATTTCGATTCGTTGGATATCACTCAACCCTACACTCCATTCAACGCACTTGACACCTTTTGCCAGTGCGTCCTGAGCCCAAGTCAAGTCTCTTGACTCAAAACTCGTGCGATGGGCCTAGCGCGAATTGGGACGTTACAAATCCTATAAACAAAATAAAAGATTTCGTCCCCGAAATCAGGCTAGGGCTATGGGGATTCAATTACAAAATATTATGCGCTATAAAATGTTACCTTGGGAGAACAGCTCCGGGTAGCGCTTCTGCATCAAGTCCACCGGCTCCCAAGTAAATTCTTCCTTCCCATGATTAGACCATAGCACTTTTACCAGAGGAACACTTTTGCGGCGCAAGGTTCTTATTTCATTATCAACGATCCGCACCGGCTCCAGTCGCACAGATCTGTCAGACGCCACCTTACCATCAGTTGTGGGGATGTATTGTTCAGGCCGCAACAGCGCCGTCCGAAGCGACGATACATGGAACACATCGTGGAGATTTTCTAGCTCGGGTGGTAGCTCCAGACGATAGGCCAAAGGGCCAATCCTTTCCACTATGACATAGGGTCTAACATACCGTGGGCTGAGCTTCTTCACTCCCCGCACCCGTGACACTCCATGCATCGGCCGGATTTTCAGGAACACTTTATCACCCACTTGAAACTCAACCATACAGTGCTTTGCGTTATAATACTTCGCCTGCCGACTTTGAGCCTCCAATATGCGGTCCCTTATCAGCCTAACCACCGCATCAGTATCGTCAATATACTTAATTCCCAATGCCTTTGGGTCTTCGTCTTGCACCCAAGACAAGGGGGTTCTACACCTTCTTCCATAAAGGGCTTCATGGGGCGCCATGCCAATGCTAGCTTGATGGCTGTTGTTGTAGGAGAATTCCACTAAGGGCAAGAGTCTTTCCCACGGCTCTCCCCTATCTATCACACACAACCTCAACAGATCCTCCAATGTTCGGATGGTCCGCTCAGACTGCCCGTCCGTCTGAGGATGAAATGCGGTGCTGAAGGTAAGGAGCGAGCCCAAATACGCCTGTACCGCATTCCACTCCTTGGAGGTAAAATGACCATCACGGTCCGAAACTATCGTCTTAGGTACGCCGTGATACCGTACAAACTTCTCCACAAAAAGGCATACTAAGACATCCACATGAGCCTCCTTCTTCATAGGAATGAACCGGGCAACTTTCGTCAGGCGATCAACGATCACCCACACTGAATCATTTCCTGAGCGGGAGTGAGGTAGCCCATGTACGAAATCCATGGAAATGTCCTCGAACTTCCACTCATGGATTGGCAACGATTGCAACAGACAACCGGGGCTCCTGCACTCCGCCTTCAATCTTTGGCAGACTTCACAATGCGTGACAAAGTATCAGACATCCTTCTTTATTCCGGGTCAACACATCGTCTTCCGTAAGCTGGCGTACATCATTGAAATTCTTGGGTGCACGAAATATTGAGAGCAATGTGCTTCTCTCAAGATATCCTCCCAGATTCTGCCACCTTTGGGAATGTAGAGCAGCCCGCGAAAGTAAACGAGGCCGTCCTTTAGTGTGTACTCGTCGGTAGTGCCGTCTTCGATAAAATTTATTGCCGGGGCCAAAGCCGCATCCAATCCTTGCTCCACTCGGATCCGGTCCCGGATATCACAAACTATGCTCATGCTGGACAGGTACTCCGTATATTCCGAAGAAGCCTTAAATATTAATGTGATGTCCATCTCCTCGATCATCCGTACCAACTCCATGCTCATCAACCGAGACTCTGGGCTCGAGCCGGGTACTTTCCTACTCAACGCATCAGTTACCGAGTTCGCTTTTCCGGGGTGGTAGTCCAAGGTGAACTCATAGTCGCATAGAAACTCTAACCACCGCCATTGTCTTAAGTTCAATTCCTTCTGGGTATGGACGTACTTCAAATTTTTATGATCCGAAAAGATTTCGCAGTGGACGCCATATAGATAATGCCTCCATACATTCAAGGCGAACACCACCGCTCCTAGCTCCAAATCATGCACCGGGTAATTGATTTCATGCTTCTTCAATTGTCTTGAAGCATAAGCAATTACGTGCCCGTGCTGCATCAACACCACTCCCAACCCCTCATAAGACGCGTCCGTGTAAACTTGGAATCCTTCCTTCACAGACGGAAGGACAAGGATGGTGGCAGAGGTAAGTCTATCCTTCAATTCCTGGAATGTCGCTTCACACTAGAGTGTCCACTCAAATGGCACACCTTTCTTTGTCAAAGAAGTAAGCGGGAGGGCATTCTTGGAGAATCCTTTTACGAACTTGCGGTAGTATCCAGCAAGTCCCAGAAAACTACTCACATCGGCCGCCGACTTCAAGGGCGACCACTCCTTCACGGCACGTACCTTGGTCGGATCCACAGCTAGTACAACCCCACTGATTACATGACCCAAGAAAGCCACTTCCCTAAGCCAGAATTCACACTTGCTAAACTTGGCGAACAGGGCGTGCTCTTTTAACTTTTCCAGAACTAAGGCCAAATGCCCAGCATGTTCCTCCTCCGACTTCGAGTAGACTAAGATGTCGTCAATGAACACAATGACGAAGACATCCAAATAGGGCTCAAACACTTTATTCATAGAGCTCATGAAAGCTGATGGGGGCATTTGTGAGCCCAAACAGCATCACTGTGAACTCATATAAGTCGTACCTTGAGCTGAAAGCCGTTTTTGGAATATCATCCTCTTGTATTCTCAATTGGTAATACCCCGAGCGCAAATCTAGCTTGGAGAACCAATGCGCTCCCACCAGTTGGTCGAACAACTTATCGATCCGAGGTAACGGATAGGTGTTTCGTACCGTCAGTCGGTTGAGTTCCCGATAGTCTATACATAAACGCAGGGTTCCATCTTTCTTCTTAACGAATAGAACAGGGGCTCCCCAAGGTGATGAGCTCGGGCGAACAAACCCTGATTCTACCAACTCCTGCAGTTGAACTCTAAACTCCGCGAGTTCTTTTGGGGCCATCCGATAAGCGGGCCTGGAGATAGGCTTAGCTCCTAATACAAGCTTAATCTGAAAATCCACTTCTCTATGTGGGGGTAACCCTGGCAATTTTTCAGGAAATACCTCAGGGAAATCCCGTGCTACCCACACATCCTTCATATCTACCTCCATCTCCTTTTAGTTCGAAATATATCATGTAGACTTCATCCCCTCTCATATGAGCTTTCAAGGTCTGGATTGAGGATAACAATATTCGTGGTGCGAAATTTATACCTTGGAAGACTACATCAGTATCCCCATGTCTCAAATAGATGTGCTTCTTCGCGCAGTCGATTCTTGCATGGTGCCAATCCAGCCATGCCATGCCCAGAATGAGGTCGAATTCTGGTATTCTAAAAATTGTGGTGGGGGTATCAAAGGTCTTTCCCCCAATGGTTATCTCCAACTCACACTTCGCGGTTGCCATCATCTCAGATCCATCTGGGAGGCATACTCTTCGAGCAATACCAGTGAAATATTGTACTCCATATATATCCTTGATGAAGTCTTCAGACACGAAAGAATGTGAGGCACCGGTGTCAAATAACGTATAAGCCGGTTTCTCGCCGACCATCACGGTGCCTAAGTGTCATTTAATAATACTCAAGCTAGACATCTAGTATATCTTAAGCCACTAGAGGATATTAATGGAAGCAAAATGGCTAATTCAAATCGTACCTGCAATCATCTCTTGAGGATTCTGCTCTTGAGTCATGTCCAAGGCATACATCTGATCTAGAGCGGGTCCAGGGTTTCTTTTCCTCGTGGTCCTTGTCCTCGACCATGCACATACCCTCTCCCCCACGGGGCTGCTGGAGGGAGAGAAAAAGGCGCATCTCCAAACAATTGCGGGCAGTAGCGTCGAATGTGGCCCTGTTGGTTGCATTCAAAGCACACTCGTTCCTGCCTTCCTCCGTGTTGCTGAAATTGTTGAGGTGGAGGTAATGCTGGCGGTTGCAGAACCGGGCGCTCCTCTTTAAAGTTCTGGGGGAATTGCCCGCCACCCCTCCGATATCCTCTTCCTCTTCTATTGTCAAATCTCTTTCTGTTGCTGGGGCCGGCTTCCATCACGCCCTCCGCTGGCCTTTTACCACTTCCCAAGTGGTCCGCTTCCAATCTCTTCGCCATATCGATAATCTCCTCTAGACTAGAGTCCGCAATAAACAAAAGGGCTTGCCTTAGGGGATCTCGCAAGCCTTTGTAGAATCGTTTGGCGTACCCTCTATCATCCAACTCATAGGAGTCAGCGAATCTAGCCAAGTGCTGAAACTCCGGTTGGTACTCTGTCACCGACATGGATCCATGCTTTAGTTGCATAAATCTCTCTTCAAGACCATCCCGAGCGGCCGAGGGGATGAAATGTTCTAAAAAGGCTTCATAGAATTCACTCCAACTAATGTCCGTGTACACTCTTCCACGAAAAGTGGAGCCCATGAGGGACTTCCACCACCTTTTGGCGTGCAGTTCTAAGAGTGTCACCACAAGGGTCACCACCATATTGTTTGGAAATCTTATTCCTGCCAACAATTCTTGTATAGTGTCGAGCCACTCCTCCATACGCACTGCCGACTCTGTCCCAATATAAGCGGGAGGGGAGAGAGCTCGGAAAGTGCTTAACAAACTAGATCCCGGACCCTGTTGTTGTACAGGTGCCTGCTGAGATTGGGACCTAAAGGCGTCCAAAATAGCTGTGAGCGTCTGCCCCAGCTTTGATTGTTGGAATTGTGTAGGCACAGACGGGGCGGGGGTGCCCCTCACTGGCTCAGTATGCACTGGGATCTACACATAGGGTACAAGCCTAAGGTTAGGTTGGCTAATCTAAGGTTAAAGATGGACAAACTTAGTGTGAATTACATATGGGCACACCACTGCTTCCGCTAAGTCAGTTTGTCCCCAAACTGACTAATCAATCGGGGGTGGCACCATTGTTAAGTGACTTTCTCCTTGGAGGATCTAGCAAGCTGATACCATTTGTAAAACCCCCCTCCCGGAACACAAGACACGACACGAGAGGGGTCTTATGCCCAGAACAGCCGCCTTACGGTAAAACTAACACTCGGGTCAGCCTGTACCACAAGACGCCTATCCTGCCGGCTTCAACCAATATCAACATATAAATGCCAACCCAACCATACAATAAAAGAGAGTCAATCCACACCAAACATAAGTCCATAAATATAGCAAAAGAGAAGCAAAACAAGCTTCTACATAATCAGAGTACGAAAACAAAATTGCCCCGAAAGGCTACAACAAAATCTCTCTCACTCACATCTGTAACTGACGGTAGCGACGGTACCGTCCCCTCAGGCCCTGTCATCCTGGCCTGGATGTCTAGCTGCATAGCCTGCTGCTCCACCTACGGGGTTTCCTCCTAATAAGGAAGACGCAACAACCGTTAGTCATAAAGACTAAGTGGCTTCACATCCGCTCCCCCGACGACTCCTCGGCCCCTGGCGGAGAAAGGAACAGGTAGAATATATATAAAACAGTAGTACAAGCAGCTGAAAAAAATATACAAATCATAGGTAGCAATAAAAATGGTTTACAAATGAACAAGCTCTTATTCTACAATTCTATCATCTACAGCAGCAAGAGAGTATAATGTTATAACAGTAAGTAACTCAACTTATATGGATGCCCATACAAGTATATAAGTTGATGGTCGTTCAACAATAAGTAACTCATCGTATAAGAGTGCCCATACAAACTTATACGATGAGGGTCTTGTATATGCAATAAAGTGCAATGCTATGTATGCAATGCAATGAAACACCCATGATCAAGCACATGCAATCGCTATGTCGACACAGATTTATAGTTCCAACTATTCGAGCAGGTAGCTAACCTCTCAGGCATCAACCATCGTGGCCAAATGGTTACAGTAGAGCGGGCATCTCCACTACTAGGCTGGTCTCCACACTACCTGGCCTAGGCCTCCGTATGCCTCAACGCTAAGAACACAACAGTGGAGCTCACATGCATACTACGGCTCAACGGGTGCTCTTGGGTAAATGAGCACAAAGATCCTAGCCCCGAACTGGCCTATGCGTGACACGAAAGGAGCCTCTGAAATGAACACGAGGACCAAGCCCAACCGTTCACTTGGAATGGAAGGAGCCTCAGGACGTGAACACCGAGGACCAAGCCCAACCGTCCAATGTCTAGCTGTCAACTCCCATCGGTGTGACGATTGGCGAGCCCGTAGACCTGCCATACTATCCTTAACCCGAGATTACGACACCACGTGTCGACTCACACCACATGCAATTCCACAATATCGTGGTATGGAAGGAGCCTCAGGACGTGAACACCGAGGACCAAGCCCAACCATCCATCAAATACGGGAGGAGCCTCGGGACGTGAACACCGAGGACCAAGCCCAACCGTCCAACTTTACTCATCTCAGTCTCATTCTAACTATTGACGGTCAACACCTCACTCGTTACTTCCACAATGCTACCCGTAGGGAAGCTACACTCTAAGCATTGGATTTCTAATTCCCTTTTATCCATTCAACATACATCATGGCCATTGTTAAATCATTTATACATTTATCCAATTATATCTACCCAATTATATCAAGTTCTTTCATTCAATTAAACTTGTCCACAACTCGTTATACGAATTTAGATTTATAACCTCAACTTATGACGTCACTATGATGATTATGTCAAAAGAGTTCACCCAAGCCTCGAGTTGGATCGCAACATTAAATTCCACCAAATCGCATTCCACGTTACATAGCCCAGAATTTAGGTGCAGCCTTAATCCGGGCAGCAACTTCGACCAAGGATTCCCGAGGCTATAGAAATCCTATGAGTGCGTGTAACCACTTTGTTGGAAAGATAATTTCAAGGGCTACAACTTTCTTGTTTAGTCGAAAGCCCAGATTTTATTGCATCACACCATAAATTCACTCGAAGCTGCTGTGTACAGGATTTTTCCCCAATCACAATAGATTCGAACTGACTTTCCCGTGGCTATAGGTATCGAATGGAAACATGCAACCACTCATTGGAAATATAATTTCGAGGGCTACGACTTTTGCGTATAGTCAAAAACCGAGATAAGACCAGAATACCGCCAAAATTGGCCACGAAAGTCGCTGCATGCAGAAAACAGATTTCTGCATGCATCTTAAGGCGAGATGAACGACATCCGTTCATCTTCCTCCTTGCACCAATCTCCCAAAAACTCCTCCAGAAAATCATCCACCCTTATTCACCCTCACGAAGCCATATTTCTCCACGAATCACTCTCTCATCTTCACTTTGAAGAATGAAGAGGATGGAGGGGACTAAGCTTAGAAAACGAACTAGGCATGGCTTTTCCCTAAGAAATCTCCTCCTCACCATCAAGACTTTAAGGAGTCGATATCTCTCCTAGAATATTAAATATAGATCTAGAACCAAGAGAGAGGGGAGGAAGCTCACCTCATTTCCAGCGGTAACACCATTTCCGGCCATAGATCTAGTCATACTTCTTTGCGGCATCCCTTGCTTGGTGCAGTTGTTCTTCACGGCAAAGGAAGGAGAGAGAGAGAGAGAAGGCCGCCTCCAGGAACTCCGACTGCTTCCCGCGGCTCTGTCGGATTCGCGAGGTCCACGATGACAGCAAGAACGATCGGCTAGGGTTCGTCTTTATCTCCTCTTATAAACCTATGTATTAGGTTAAATCCTTCCGCCACGTGCCAACGCCCCATTGGACCGCCCCTAATGGGTCATATTGAAGTGACCCGATCATAGGAATCATCATTAGCACGAATCCCGAAGTCTGGTTCGGTCCGCCTGTACAAGCCGGCGAATCTTCCTGGGCGGAGAAAACGCACAAGTCAAATTCGACGGGAATCAACCGTCATTCTCGACAATCGGCGAGAATCGGCGAGCATTCTCGACGAATTTGTCGGGTATCAATGATGATAGCCGGCGAATTTCACTTAGCCCACTTATCGGAAATTCCTGGCGTTGAGTGCGTTGAGTATCTGTCAGCTATACTCGACGATCGGTGGGTATCACCGGGCATTCTCGACGATCGGTGAGAATCGCCGGGCATTCTCGTCGACTTTCACTTAACCTAATTCCAAATCTACAGTTCTGAATCTGGCAGGTATCGACAATCGATACCCTTCGAATCGGCGAGTATCACTCCCGGTACCCATCGATCGGCAAGTATCAACTTCCATTCTCGTCGATTTTCCCTTGGGCCATTTCCTTTCGATTCGTTGGATATCACTCAACCCTACACTCCATTCAACGCACTTGACACCTTTTGCCAGTGCGTCCCGAGTCCGAGTCAAGTATCTTGACTCAAAACTCGTGCGAGGGGCCTAGCTCGAATTGGGACGTTACACAGGGCGTAGCAGAGCTCTCCGTAGTAAGGAGACGTGGAAGACATCATGATATCATGCTAACTCCGATGATAGCTCCAGTCTATAAGCCAAGGGGTTGATCCACTCCAGGATCCTGTAAGGCCCCGTATACCTCGGACTGAGCTTCATCCGCCGGAGAACCCGCGAGACTCCGTGCATCGGTCGTATCTTCAAGAAAACTCAGTCCCTCACCTGGAACTCCACCTGACGATGCCTCACATCGTAATATTTGGCCTGTATGCTCTGGGCTTCCAACAACCTGTCTCGGATCAATCTAATCTTAGCATCAGTATCCCCCACAAACTCCGAGCCTATTGCCTACAGATCCTCATCCTGAACCCATGATAGTGGAGTCCTGCACCTCCATCCATACAATGCCTCGTATGGAGCCATGCCTATGCTGGACTGATGGGCGTTGTTGTACAAAAACTCGACCAGCGGTAACAATCTCTCCCAAGGCTCTCCGTGATCCAAAATACACAGGCGCAAAAGATCTTCCAATGTACGATTGGTACGCTCCGTCTGCCAATTGGTCTGAGGATGAAAGGTCGTGCTGAATGTCAACCGCGAACCCAAATGTTCCTGAACTGACCTCCACTCCCTGGATGTAAACCACCCATCCTGATCGGAAATGATAGTCTTGGGCACCCCATGATAACACATAAACTGCTCAATGAACCTCCATACTAATAAACCAACCAGAGCGTCCTTCGCCACTTGAATGAATCTGTCCACCTTCGTTAGCCTGTCCACTATCAACCAGGTCGAGTCATTCCCCGCATGGGATCGAGGTAGCCAATGTATGAAGTCCATGGTTAAATCCTCAAATTTCCACTCCGACACCAGAAGTGGCTGCAGCAAGCCGACCGGATTCCTACACTCAAAATTTACGAGTTGGCAGACCTCGCAGTGCGTCACAAAATACGTAATGTCCTTTTTCATATCCGTCAAGTACATCGTCCTCTTCAAATCTTTTATCATCTTGCTGATCCCCGGGTGCACCGAGTATCAGCTGCAGTGAGCTTCCATCATAATGTCCTCCCAGATCTGGCCTCCTGCCGGTATGTAGACCCTGCCTCTGAAACACAGGAGCCCATCCATCAGGGAGTAATCTATAGCCGTGCTTTCCTCCAAGGCTCTGAATATCGGCTCAGCTCACACATCTAGCTTCTGCCCATCTCTGATGCGGTCCCAAATATCATCATTGGTAACCATCGATCCCAGCTACTCCATATATAACTCCGGGTCATCCTAAGACACTAGTGATATCTACATCTCCTCGAATGACTTAACCAACTCCAAGGCCATCAGCTGCAGGCCTACTCCTTACGTACTCGCTCTCCGGCTCAAAATGTCCACAACCACGTTTGCCTTCTCGGGATGGTAGTGCATGGTATACTTGTAGTCCGACAGAAACTCCACCCAGCATCTCTGTCTGATGTTTAACTCCTTCTGTGTGTCTACGTATTTCAAGTTCTTGTGGTCTGAGAAGATATCGCAGTGAACTCTGTAGAGGTAGTATTGCCAGATCATAAGAGCAAAAATAACTGCCCCCATCTCCAAGTCATGCACGGGGTAGTTCTGCTCATGCTTCTTCAGCTGACGGGAGGCGTAGGCTATTATGTGCCCGTTCTACATCAGAACGACACCCATCCCTTGATTGGAAGCATCAGCGTACACCATGAATCCTTCCTTCCCTAAAGGAAGAGCAAGGATGGGATCCAAGGTATGACGATCCTTCAGCTCCTGAAAAGCAGACTCGCATCGTGGTATCCAAATAAAAGGAGACTCCTTCTTCGTCAGATACGTAAGAGGGAGGGAAATCTGAGAGAACCCCTTTATACACTTCCAGTAATAACCGGCAAGTCCTAAGAAACTTCAAACATCCGAGGCCGTCTTCAGTGGTAGCCAATATTGTACTGCCTGGACCTTCGCCGGATCTACTGCCAAACCTGCTCCACAAATGACATGGCCCAAAAAGGCCACCTCCTTTTTCCAGAACTGGCACTTGCTGTACTTGGTATACATCTTATTCTCTCGGAGCTTCTCCAAAGTCAAGGCCAGATGCCTCGCGTGCTCCTCCTCCGACCTCGAATAGATTAGGATGTCGTCGATTAATACAATAACGAATACATCCAGATACTCTTCGAACACCCGGTTCATCAAGGTCATGAATGGAGATGGTGAACTCGTGAGCCCGAAAGGCATCACGGTAAACATGTACAATCCATATCTACTGCTGAAGGCCGTCTTCGGGATGTCCTCCTCCCGAATGCGAAGCTGGTAGTACCCCGATCTCAGATCCAGATTTGAGAACCAATGGGCTCCCTCTAGCTGGTCAAATAGCTCGTCTATCCTTGGCAAGGGATAAATATTCTCAACTGTCAACCTGTTCAGGGCCCGGTAATCTATACACAGCCGAAGAGTTCCGTCCTTCTTCTTGACGAATAATACCAGAGCTCCCCATGGTGAAGAGCTAGGCCGGACAAACCCGTCCTCCACTAACTCTTGAAGCTGGCTTCAGAATTCCACCAACTCCTTCTGGTCCATTTTATAGGGAGCTCTAGATACCGGCTTAGCCCCCGGTACGAGCTGAATCTGGAAGTCCTTCTCTCGGTGCGGGGGTAGCCCTGGTAGCTTCTCAATAAATACATCGGCAAAGTCTCGCAATACTGGAATATCTGAAATGGAGTCCTTGACCACGATCGCCTCAAAAAGAACCTGATAAACCTCCCCCTACAGATGGGCCTTGATGGCCTTCACAGATGATAATAATATGTAGGGGGCTGGTAGAATACCTTCGTTAACAATAAAGGAGTCCCCGTGCCTCACGGTGATCCTCTTCGCCAAACAGTCAATCTGGGCATGGTTCCAGTACAACCATGTCATGCCCAGGATCAGATCATAGTCTTGCATCCTAAGGATCGTCGTTGGTGCCTCAAACGCTTTCCCGCCAATCTCCGCCTCCATATTGCAATGAGCAGAGGTCATTAGCTCTAATCCATCGGGTAGACACACCCTCATTATCTTTCCGGTGAAATGCTCCACGCCTTCCAGTCCATTCACGAAATATTCCGACACAAATGAGTGCGAAACACCGGTGTCGAAGAGCGTGTGAGCGGGCTTGCCGCTGATGAAAATTATGCCTGAGGTAATTAAGTGTCTTAGTATTCTGGTTATAGTTTGTCTTCTCTTAATTTATAACTAGGCTATGTCTAAGAAAACTAGTTCCTAGGAAGGGAAAGAAAAATTTAAAGTACTGCCATACCTGCGATAACCTGCTCCGGGTTCTGGGGTTGTGTCAGGTCTTGAGCATACACCTTCTCCCTCTCTGGCCTGTGGCCTCGGCCCTGATATCCTCGTCCTCGATCGTGTCCTCGGCCGCCAAACTTCCGGGGAGGTGGGGCGCCCTGAAGTGCTGGTGGGGGTGCTCCCCTCATAGGACAGTTCCTCTTGATATGCCCCGACTGATTATACTGAAAGCATACCAGTGCCTGATCTGCTGTCCTTGGCATCTCCAGCATCTGTAAAGGCTGGGGAGCCAATACCCCTGACTCCTCTGCTCATGCCCAATCTCTTGAGGAGGTTGATCCCCGTTCCTTCTCTCCCAAATAACCTGGCCTCGAGGACGGTCTCTACGACCTCCAATCACTGCATCGTCAGCCGGTCTTTTCCGGCTCTTGACTTTAAGCTGATCCGCTTCTCTCTTTTTGGCCATCTCAAGAATCCTGGCCAAGCTCCCCTCTGAGACAAAGAGGAGGGTTTGTCTCATGTTGTCTTACAGTCCCTTGTAAAACCTCCTGGTATAGCTAGCATCGTCCAACTAATAAGCGTCCGCATAGGGGGCTAGGTGAGTAAACTCCCGATAATACTCCAGCACCGTCCTGTTCCCCTACCTCAATTGCAGGAACCTATCCTCCAGCTCGTCCCTCGCCAACTGAGGTACGAAATGTCCTAGGAGTGCTGCTTTAAACTCTTCCCAAGTAATATCTACGCAATTCATACCCGCAAAGGTGGTGTCCAGCTGTGAATTCCACAACCTCTTCCCATGTGACTTTAGGCTGGAGACTGCCAAAGCAACAACCTCCTCAGTGGGGCATCGAATCCCCGAAATCATCTCATAGATGGTATCTAACCATTCCTCCATGTGTACTGCCGACTCCGTACCCAGGTAGGATTGAGGGTAAAGTCCCCGGAAGACACTCATCTATTTGGCCCCGGGGTTTGGCTGTGGATCCGGGGCTTGCTGAGCTCTGAAGGACTCAAGAATGGCCGTCAGTGTTTGCCCCATCTCCGTCTGCTGGAATGAATCTTGAGCCGGCAGAGGTGGGACGACATTCGGAGCTAGAGGTGTCCCCTACTGTGGATTAAGGTTCGTCGCAGGATACAAGGAAAAATTCCATTTGTTAGACCACGTATGAATGGAATATAAGAAAGCGATAAGATTGGACTTACATGTGATTTCCCTTATGGGCACACCACTGCTTCCGCTGCAAGTTTGTCCGCAAACTAAGCTCGCACGGGGGTGGCCCAAGGTTTTTTGTGGACTACTTCTCTTTTGATCGAGGTCTTCTCTGATACCACTTGTAATACCACATTTTTTTTCTTTTTAAACCGCCGAGGTCTTATGCCCAGAATTGCCGACTTGCAGTGACACCGACACTCGGGAAGGCCGCCCCCACAAAATGCAAATTCTGCCGGCCTTTTCGATCACAAAAGAGAGAAAAGTAAGTAGAAACTGAATATAATCAAGTCCACAGAATCACATGTAAACGAAAATCACAACAAGTCCATAAAAATAAAGAAAGTAGAGTACTGCAAAAGATCAGTACAGATGAAATATAAACGGGCTCAAGCCTGGTACATCAGAGTCCTCACTACAAGTCACTCATTGCGGAAGCTATAAGAAAGGCTAATCACTCACAGAGCTGATCACAGGTGCTCCGGAACTAGACTGGCTCACCTCTATGCGCACTGTACTCTGCTGGTGCTGGTCCCTGGGCTGCTGGTCCCTGTCAACCATCTGGAGCTCCTGTAATGTTGTGGTTCGAAAACTATTAGTCATAAATACTAAGTCCTATCATACCCTCCCCCTCCCCCAACGACTCCTAAGCACCGAGCAGAAAGGAGGAAAGGGAAGCTACAATGGTGGAGAATAAGCAAGGCGGGTGACAGTGGAACTAGTCTAGTAGTAAATATATTGTATAAGCAGCTAAGTATGAAAGGTACATCTAGCAGTTCTACAATAGTGAGCAGTAAAGTAAACATATAGTAAATCTATATATATATACATATGAAAGGAAAAGTAGAAATTAAATATGTAACTTAACTTATATGAATTCCCATACAAACTTATAAGTTAAGGGGTCTTCTACAAGAATCCCATCATATAAAAAGTCCCATACCGATTTATACGTTGGGGTCTCGGTGTATGCAAATATGAGTGTAGTGATATGCTATGCCATGATTCATGCAAGTGCAACTCACACACATGACTCTATGCGCACAAACCTTTAGTTTCCCCTATTCAGCTAGCTAGCTTCACTCCCAGGAACCTCCATAGTGGCAAACGGAGACAGTGGGTCGGGCCCCCCACTCCTAGGCGGGTATCCACACTACCGTGCCTAGCCTTTCCGTACGCCCCTAGAAGAACACAACCTAGAGTATCCGCGTACTAGTGCTCGCTATGTCAACCAGAATTTATTTGGCTATGTGTCCAACACCGCCGAGTCAACGTACCGACGCCGGTGTGAACGACTGTCAAATACCGAAGACCCACCAACTTATTCTATATTAAAACCCTCGAGCCCCCAGCTCCCTGGACTGTCCCGTCCGTGCATCTACCTTTCGAAGCTACCATCTGGATGGCAATCAAACAATCCTATTCAACCTCACTAGCTACCGGAGTGTGTGAATGTGAAACCCTAATTATACTAGTTGCTCTTTTAGTTTATTATTCTTACGGTTTATGTTAGTCTAGGACTGCCCCCGACATACCCCGTGAAGGACTCTCAAAGGGTACTAGGAACTATGATGGTAGCTGAAGCCCATCATTCCCTTTCGCAAGGCACTTAGTATTATTGGTTTATACCCGATTACCCGATCCCTTTTTATGTTATACTTGATCTAACCCTAGTGTGTTTTGGCCCTTCCTCACCTCAGGAAAGACGACCTTTCGTCGATCCCGAGCACCACTTAACACTAACCAAACTTCTCTCTCCTCATCGTGACTCCTCATATCACTTAACAGACCATTTCAAATCCCATGAACTATCAATCTCATCCTCTATGTTTAATGCACAGACTATCACTACTTATGTTGTTTTACGCTATTAAGACCAACCTATACTATATGATGATCATGATAGGAGGTCACTCAAGTTCTCATCCAAAAGCCTTAAATTATTTACTAGAGATCTATCATAACATAACTAGGATAAATCCAGAAAATTATAATTTTCCTAATTAATCTGATATTTAATTATTTTTACCAAAAGATTGGCCATGGGTAATTTTAAACATGAACTACATGATTTTCTCAAGTAATAGCCACCAAAAAATTATGACCACTAAATAACAGAGAAATATCAATAAATACTAATTTCCATGACTTTAAAGAAACTATTTAGCCTCTAATTAATTTATCCAACATAATCCCATTAATCATATTTAAAAAAGGAAGTACTAAAATTATTCTCTAGAAAATTGTAGAAAAATTAGTGAACTTTAATAATATACAGAAAGAACCATTGAACAAAAATTATAATTTTTTTTGTCTTAATAGACACCAAAATAAATTCAATTAAGTTTTCATAGGAGACAATACTTAGTGAAGCAACCCCTATAAATACACTTCCCACAATTCCATAAAAATTCCAAGAGCTTTATAACATCATAATAGATCCTCTGACTAAATTCCATAAGATTCCAGTGAGTGGTTAATTCATAAGAAATTCCTAAGTTAAAAGTACAATTTGATGGTTTGTACATGAAGTACTATATTCATTGATCTATAATTCATAACAAAATTATCCAGATATGAATATCACTATTACAACACTCCTGCCAAAGTTTGACTGAGAATAAAGGTCATATGTCCCACCATAAAATTCCTAGGGTGTAAAGACTTAATTACTTATTAAGTGGTTTATGTGGGGGTATTTTTGTCCAAGCACTGCCCTTTCATTTCCTAGGGCATCCAACCACCCTACAAGTATTTATTCTAAGTACCAAGTTCATACAAGGACATAACACCCTATGTACTTCACAAGACACCCAAAACCATCCTTAAGGTTTGGTCTTGGATCCTAGGGCAAATCTACCCCAATCCACCCCATCTTCCATGGGAGGGTGCTAGAAATCATGTTTAGTCAGTGGTCAAAATCTCAGCCTCTGTTGAGGTGATTTGCCCACCCAAATAACAAAGTGCACCTTTTGACCTAAAAACCCCTTAATAGGGCAAAGCTTAGGTTTGTTCATTTCCAATCTAAAACATCTCCAAGTGAGATAAAAAATTATACAGAGCCTCATGATTAACCCATGGACAACTCACCAAAATTTGAGAGAGTTTGGAAGTCATTAGGCCACCTTATTAATTTATCATAAGGTTATTAAATTATTACAAAAAGCTATAAGAAAATTGTCTCCAAAAATTTCCATTTTTGGATAAGACTTAGATATAGGTTAGGGGAATTCCCTGTCAAAATTTCAGGTCTTTTAGACAAGGGATGAAGTGGGGGCACACAATTTTATCTTTGCCTAGCTCTAGGTGTAGACTCCACAAAAAGGGGTGCCCTGGTCAAACAATTTGACCAAATTGACCCAAATCAATTTTAAAATAAAGTAGACCCATAGGGATACAAATTATATGTTGACCATTTCCTCATATAAAGCCTCTAAGTATTTTTCATTAATTTTCTAAAGTGATTTTTGTCATAATACAGAAAATCATTTTTAAAGAAAAGGATTTAAATGATCAGCACGGATCTTGATGCAAGATCCGACGATTGCTGGATCATCTTCTTCCTCGAGCCGAGGGCCATGATTGGTCGAACCTTGAGCTTATTCCAAACGTTGCCGCCGGCAATCCAGCCTCCTCCCTGGCCGGCCACCGCCACCACTTTGAGGTGGTGGCCATCGCCGGGCGGCGGCGCGACTGCCGGAGAGGTTTTTTCTGGCGAACCCGAGAGCTATATTTTTGCGGCAAAACTAGGAAGAGAATCTCTTCCCGATCGGAATTAGTTGAGCCCAATTATTAACCCTAAAGAATTCTAAAATCTACCCGTAGAGAGAGAGGAGGGGAGGACCTTGTTCGCGGGCTGGAGGCGTGCAGATCGACGGAAAGCCATTAGCGGTGAAGATGTCACCGACGCTCTTCAACAACACACAAAAATCTCTCATCTCCTTCGGGCAAAGTGTGGAAACGAAGGCTTGGAGTCTTGTGAAGCTTATAAATTAGTAAAATGTGGGAGGGGAGGGGTCTAACTGATGGTGGCCATTAATGGTCCTTTAAGGTAATTTCGGCCATGGTGGTGGGGGGATGAATATGGCTCAATCCAGCCAAGTAACGGCTAGAAACTCCTCTTCCATAGAGGAGTTGAATCCAACCATAAAAGAGGAGGGGAAGGAGGCCAAGGAATCAAGTGTCATTACTAGCCATGAAAGTCAGTTCTCAGCCATGGCTGAAGCCTTCTTCATTTTCATAACTGCCGGCCACATGGCCTACCTCCATTTGACCGGTAATTTTATTAAATAAGACTTAATTAGGTGTTAATAGAGGAACGACTAATTTAAGACAACCTAGCCCGCTTCCCGAAACGGTCCGGTTCAACTGAACCAGCAAACAAACCAAAAGCGCCAGAAAAATTCTAAGTAAAATGGCGTTGAGTTAGCTCAGCTCACTCAACGCCATCTAGCCTACGGCATTGAGTGAGCTCAGCTCACTCAATGCCATACAGCCTACGGAGTTGAGTGAGCTCAGCTCACTCAATGCCATCCAGCCGACGACGTCGAGTGAGCTCATCTCACTCAACGCCATACAACCTAAACAAGATGGCATTGAGTGCAGTCAGCGCACTCAACGCCGTTAAGCTTATGGCGTTGAGTGCACTCGATGCACTCAATGCCATTCAGCCCAAGTCGTTTGGCGTTGAGTGCAGTCGGTGCACTCAAAGGCGTTAAGCTTATGTCGTTGAGTGCACTTGATGCACTCAATTCCATTCATCCCAAGTAAGATGGCGTTGAGTGCAATCAGTGCACTCAACGTCGTTCAGCTTATGGCATTGAGTGCAATCAGTGTACTCAACGTCGTTCAGCTTATGGCATTGAGTGCAATCAGTGCACTCAACGTCGTTCAGCTTAAGGCATTGAGTGCACTCGACATACTCAACGCCATCCAGCCTAAGAAAGATGGCATTGAGTGCAGTCAGTGCACTCAACGCCGTTCAGCTTATGGCATTGAGTGCACTCGACGCACTCAACGCCCGAGCCCAAATCCCATTTTAAGTAAATTTCTAGCCTACTATTTGTAGACCAAGGTGATTTTTACCTTGAGCCTGGGTCACTTGGCCTCCTTGGGCTTCCTAGGATTTTGTCATGACTTGGTCATGACTTGGTCATGACAAAAACTCTCCTAGGGGTCTGGTCGGAAATGGGATGTTACACGATATCACTATTGTCGCGCAATATCGACCAAATCTCACATATATCTCAGGCTCGTGTTCATACCCAGCACAAATAAATGCTCACTTGTCTCTGTCATTCGAGTTATCGCCAGTGATATCACTACCGCGGGTGATAATAATAGAATCTCGTTCTCTGCTGCAAACTTAGATGTTTCCTGGATAATACCTCCAATACTCACTACAACAAGCTGCACACCCCAAAACTCCTTAAACTACACGTTTATCCACGGAGTCTTCTCCGGCACACAAATCAATCATCACCAATACAGACCAACTTGTCTAGATATGCTTCACACGGTATGCCTATTTCATACTTCGATTCCAGATTCTATATGCAATTAAATCGGGGATAGTACGTATCAATCCTTTATAACTTGCCCGTTCTTCACTAATTGGTGAGTGTTTTCATGCAAACATGCCAAATAAGAACTTCACTTATCAAAGAGGAGAATCGTTACCCTTATAGATCATTAAGGAGCCATGAGATTGCAAGTGATCCGGATGGAAGTGTTTGCAGCACCTTCTTTTTCACAGATCTAGACATGGCTTGCAAATTCGATCACAAGAACTCCTTCAAAGCTTTTCTAGAGGACTGATTTCAGCCTTCTTCTTCCCCTCCTTTCCTTCTTCTCCTTAAAGAGAGAAAGAGAGAGGGAGAGAGAAAAAGTGAATGAGACAATGAGAAGGAAATAATCCCCTCAACTTCTTAGTAATTGCACAACCTCGTATTTGATGAGTGGGTTCTCCCCTCCAGTATTAGTACTTGGCAGGATCTTTAGAGGCGAGAGGGCTCAATACACCGAGATGGATGACTTCCGCCTTTCGCGTCGAGTAAAGCCAGCGCTCTCGACGCCTTCCGCCCTTGGCGTCGAGCGAAGCCTGCACTATCGACTCCTTCCTCCCTTGGCGTCGAGTGAAGCCCGCGCTCTCGGCGCCTTCCTCCCTTAGCGTTGAGTGAAGCTTACGCTCTCAACACCTTCAGTCCCTTGGCATGGAGTGAAGCTTTCACTGCCAACGCCTTCAACCCTTGGCGTTGAGTGAAGCTTGCGCTGTCAACGCCTTCCTCCCTTAGCATTGAGTGAACGAGACCCTTCCCGAATAGCTTTCGCCCCGGGAGGGGGGGGGGGTGGAAGGGCTCTCTCCCTTGGGTGTAACATCCCTCAAACAACTAGACCCCTAGGTCTTTGTTTTGTCATTAATAGGTCATGATAAAACAATCAGAAGCTCAAGATCAAGTGGGCAAGGCCCAAGGTGAAAAACCACCTTGGTCTGCCTATAGCACATCCTCAACATCAGACCTAAGGTCTGACTTTAGGGCTTCAACTTGACCCCATAACCCTATCACAAAACCCTGAACACCTTGGTTAGTCCATAGGGTCACTAAGGACCCATTGAGGGCAGTCAAAGTGGTTAAGTTGACCTAAGTCAACTCTAACCCTAAATGGGTCAAACATGCCTACATAGGGTCAACGGACCTTCCCTTAGCCAAGTGGATCCCACTCATGTCCTCCTAACCCTAGAGTGAGGTCAATGGGTCACCTAGGGCCCATTTGAGTCAACCAAAGAGGCTAAATTGACTCAAGTCAACCTTAGCCCTAAAAAGGTCAAAGTGCCCTAACTAAGGGTGAAGTGACCCCCAAGATGCCCAACAAACCCTACCCAAGTACTTCTATACCTTAGGGGAGGCTAGTGGGTCACCAAGGACCCATTGGGGTCAACCCAAATGGTCATGTTGACCAAAGTCAACTCATGGTTCAAAGTGGTCAACTTAGGTTAACATAGCCCAATTCAAGTGGGCTAAGTTCAAGTGGTGTGGCCCACTAGTCAAAGGAAGTGGAGAGACACATTTTGGGCCCACCAAATTCAGAAAGGTGACTAGGAGAGAGAGAGGAAGGAGTTACCCACTTTGGAGGAGAGAGAAAGTGGGGGCTTAATGGCCATCATAGCCATGGAGGTTTCATAACCCCTCTTTTTGATGTTGCATTTACTCCTAGTGGCAGGGGAAGAGTTTCCAGGAGGTGGCCGGCCAGTGCGGTGGCTCAGCCCATCAATTTGGTTGAAACCGAAAATGAGGTTTAATGGCCATTAATGGTGTTTTGAGAAATTGGGGAGTTACAAACCTCCTCTCCTCAATTCCTTCTTCAAAGACCTTCACCAGGTCGAGTGCAAGCATTTCCCCCGTTCCAATTCCAATTCCCTTACTATTACTGTGGAGGTTGTAGAGAAGCCCAAACCGGCGGTCAGAAATGGCAAGGAGGCACAACACTCGCTCTCAGGCCGCAATTAAGGTCCTCCCCTTCTCCTTATTCCATGGGTAGATCATAGCAACAGTTAGGGCCAAGATTCGGGCTCAATTGAGCCCGATCAGGAGAATTTTCTCCCTGTTTTTTCGCAAATTTAAGCTTGTCGGGATCGCCGGAATTTACTCGAAAAAATTTAGAGTTTTTTATTTAAGCTTGTCGGGAGAATCTTTCTCCCTTTTCAAAATAAAATTTAGAGTTTTTTATTTACTGGAAAAAATGGAGAGACCTTGAATTTACAGTAACATAGATGCCTAGTATTTATCTTAATTTTGTGATGCTTCTTGCATGACTGAAAAGGGTACTTCATGTTCAAAACCAGGGCATTTGGAGTTCTTAGGAAATTAAATTAATTATCAGATGAATTAGGAAAATTATAATTTTTTGAATTTAGGCTAAAAAAGTCATGATAGACCCCCAAAAATTACTATAGGGATATTGGATGATAATTTTGAGTACCTCCCATGGTATACATCATATAGCTTAGGATGGTCTGCGATTAGTAAAACTGCAGAAATCATGATATGGTGCAAAATGAACCCAGAGAGTTCGGATGTTGGTGTGTTGATCTGGTAAGTGAAATGAGTGCATCATTGGGAGTTGTGATGAGGAGTGGGAGGTTTGACTACTGTTAAGAGGTGCTCGAGGTCGACAAAACATCGTCTTCCCCGTGGGGAGAAAGAAAGAGTCAAAATACACTAGGGTTAAATCCAGTACAACATTAAAGGGATTGGGAGTCGGGTAACAACCAATAATAATATGTGCCTTGCGAAAGGGAGCTTTGGGCTTCAGCCCATCGTAGTTCCTAGTGTCCTTTGAGAGCCCTTCACGGGGTATGCCGGGGGCAGTTTTGGGCTAACCTAAACTATAGGTAAAAAAGAATTTCAAGAGTAACTAGAATAAATAGGGGTTAAATATCAGTCACCTCGATGTCTCGGTATGTTAGGATGGGTCACTGGGGCTGTAGGCTTGGTGGATTTGGTGATGGGCAGGTTGGCCCGACGAGCTTTGGCTCGATTATTTATTGTGATGGACGGGATGGTTCAGGGAGCTTTGGCTCGGTAGCTGATACATAAGTTGCATGTGCATAAAGTATAAGGTGGTGGGTCTTCAGTATTGGAGGTTCGATGCACTGACGCCAATACGTTGACTCAGCAAGTGTGGTTTAGCACTTCACCATCAAAGTCTGGTGCGCCAGCTGACAAGAGTGCGCAGGAGCTCCACTTAGTGAACCAGCGTTGAGGCGTACGATAGGTCTGAGTAGTAGTGAAATTACCGGTTTAGAGGTGGGCGAGGCCTAACCCACCGCTTCCGTTTGCCACTACGGAGGTATCTTGGGAGGTTTGGCTCCAGAAAGGTGGAACTAAAGGTATGTGTACACAGACTCGAGTGGGTGAGTTGCACTTGCATGTTCACATCATGGCATAATTGCATGTCATAGCATAAACATTGCATATAACTCTGACACCTTTTGTATAAAGTGGTCTAAGACTCCTTATACAATTGGCCCTGCAAACGACCCCTTAGTTTATAAGTTCACGCGAGTGTGCTTATAAGTTAAGGTTTTTATTCAGTAAATATATATATATGCTTGCTAGAACACCGACACTCTATCATATAAATTGGTAAGAGACTTTTTATATGATTGGAGCCTTGCAGAAGATCCCTTAGCTTATGTGTTTTCAAATAAGTTAAGGTTACTTATTTCTTGTTCAGTTTTCTTGCTTTTATTACTGTCGCACATACTTATAGAACTCCTAGACTAGCTTCACCGTCACTTGTTATTTGTTATTCTCCACCTTCATTATCTCTCCTTTCCTCCTCCCCGCTCGGTGCCTTGGAGCCATGGGGAAGGGGAGGGGGATGATAGGACTTAGTCTTTTAGACTAACGGTTTTCGACCCACATCATTTTAGGGGACCGTGGAGCCCAGCATGGAGGAGCAGCCTCGGAGGTCAGCACGATTGGAGATGGGGCAGTCTAGTATGCGAGTTCAGATAGTTGGGACTGTGAGTCTCGATCGTTATTAGATGAGTAGTTTTGCTTCCGCGCTGAGTGATATGCAGTGAGGATATTGATGTACCGGGAATGAGATTTATTTTCTGTACTTTTATTATATCTGTGGACACTTCCTTCGTGGAGAATATTTACTATATATGTGATGTTTGTGGACTTGCCCTTTATTACTTTGCTACTGTTGTGATCGAATCGGCCGACAGGATCGACATTTTGTAGTGGCGACCTTCCCGGGTGTGAAGGTGTCACCGCAAAGCGGCGGTTCTGGGCCTAAGACCCCGGTGGTTTAAAAAGAAAAAAAATAGGGTCGTACATTGGGAGTCATGGCGGTCTCGCCCGAAAAGACATGAAAGGTCTTGCCAGAGTTAAGTTAGCGACATTTATATCCCGCATTCTCCCATGATGGGATATCGTGGAGGTGAGTGCCTGGATTCCCCAACACTCGCCATTTTAGGTGAGTGGTGCCCCTATGGACCACTAGCCTAGTGGGGTCCAGAGGTAAAATACCTGGATGTCCTGGAAGGGTTGCGAATATACTTTTAGAACAACAAAGTTTTGTTATTGGCAGACCAATTTTGGTGCATATAACCATTCAGAACATCAGAGTTACGCTATTTGTAGACCGAGTTTTATAATCAATAAATAAGCCCAAGGGGGTACCTCATAAGACAAGCTTTTAAGTTTTACTCTCTTATCTTATAGCGCTTTATGAGGTGCCCATAGCTCAGCACAGGCTAAGGTGGGGAAGCGCTATAAGATCTTCCGGGTGTGTAGTGGGACCTCCGTGCTGGGGCCTTGGGTTAGTTCTAAGTTTTAAGTCTTCGACCAGCCAAGTTTGCTGGGCAAAGTAAGTGTGTGATCATCCATTCCCTAAGGGTTCATACTCCACAAGAAACCGGTTTCCGGTTTCAACATTTTGGTGTGGTGAACGTGGATAGTGATCCGCACCGAAAACCTAAGTGAGCTCAATGACTGGAGGCGAAGGGCAAGTCTTTGACCATGCCGACTCGCCATCCCCTCCCCCTCTCGCCACCCTCGACATGTTTGAGGACTTCCAACAAGAGATGCGGAACCTCATAACCTTCGCACTAACCACTCAAGGGAGTGCTCGACACCCCCTGTCCCAGTGGCCGCAGCTCCTGGCCTAGATGAGAATGCTCCTATTCGACGGCAGGGAAGGAAGCAATGGAGGAAGGCAGTGGGCGGGATCTACCTTGGAGAGATCTTGCAGGGCGTGTAACATCTCTCAAACAACTAGACCCCTAGGGCTGGTTTTGTCATGACTAGATCATGACAAAACCCTAAGAAGCTCAAGGAGAATAGGTGAACTAGGGAATGAAGGTAGAAATCACCCTGGTCTGCAAATAACACATTCCAATTACCTAACCGAGGGTTTGAATTTAAGGCCTCACCTTGACTCTTTGAACCCACCATAACATCCCTAACCCATTAAGGGGTCCCTTGGAGCACCTAGAACCCGTTGGGGTCAACTAAAGTGATCAAGTTGACCAAACTCAACACTAATCCTAAAATGGTCAAAGTGGCCTATCTTGGGCCAATGGATCTTCAACTTGCCAAAAGGACTCAAAATAGACCTTCCTAAACCTTTAGGAGGTTCATAGGGCCACTAAGGGCCCAATGGGGTCAAACTAAGAGGTCAAGTTGACCAAAGTCAACCTAAACCCACAAATGTTCAAAGTAACCTAATAAGGGTTAAGTGACCACTAAGGTATCAAACCAATCCTACCCAAGTCTCCCTAGACCTTAGGGGAGGCCAATGGGTCACTAAAGATCCATTGGGGTTAACCAAATAGGTCAAATTGACCAAAGTCAACTGAACCCTAAATTGGGTCAAATTAGCTCAAGTTGACCAAACCTAGCCCAACTCACTTGGGCTAAGCCCAATTTTTGTGGACCATTGGCTTTAGAAGGCAGAAAATTAACTAAAATGCCATTTATTTTCGTGAAATAGTGACTAGGAGAGAGAAAGTTCACTTACCCTTTAATGGAGGAGAGAGAAAGGAAGAGGAAGAGGCCATTCATGTCCTAGGAAGGCCAAGGGTGTAACACCCCAAATTTCAATTTGGAGTTCAGGCTGGTTGACACGGCCTGGGGCACGGGCATGTCCTAGGGCGTGTCCAACTCTGGTGATGCGGGCTAGTCCTTTTGGGCATTATGGTGATTGACGTAACTAACGCAACGCTCTCCGATAACCCTCATGCCACACTCAAGCCTTAAACGCAGCAACGACACAATTTGTATTTTCAATATTCAGAGATTACAGAGGGTTCGCAAAGCCCTTCAAGATAAACCAAGGCGATAGGCCAAGGTCCTCTCAAGCGAAAGGAACCCACACGGTTCGGTCGAGCGTTGTTGTACCAAAAGAGAATCCACCGAAAACATAAGATTCAGACAAGGGTTGTTCTCTCCCAACAAAATAAAATTGAGGGCCGCCACGCCTCACGAACTTAAACGGAAAATGGAAAACACTAACATGATCTATGAAGAAATTAACCACGAAAATTCAAGCATTTCACAAGCCACGCAACACGCATATGCCACAAGATCTATCAAGAAGGAAAATCACAGAGTAGAAGATTTATTCGTTACCCAATCAGACTGGATGATTCCGATTACTCTCTACTTGGTTCGACCTTCAACGGCTCCACCGGAGTCATGCCGGAGGGAGAGGAACTTGTCCTCCTTCGTCACTTCACGCCGGGGTTTAATAATCCACAAAAGCAAGCCTCTTGCCTTGGCCGAATTTCTTCAAGGAGGGGGTTGATCGGTTTTTGGTGAGGGGGAAGGAGGGTTGGGGGCTTGGGAGAAGAGGAAACAAGGCTTGAACGAATTTTTAAGAGGGAGAGGAGGAAGAGGAGATGGAAGGCCGAAATTTTCCTAAGGGGGATGAGGGAAAGAGGGGGAAAATTCAATCTTTGAATTAAGGTTTCAATTTTCTTATTCTCTAATTATTCCTTCATAACCATGGCTATATATAGCCTACACCACTCAATCATCCTCCATTCAAAATTTAAAATTCAAAATTCAAATTTCAAAATTCAAATTGAAAATATGATGGTTATATGCACCCATCATAACACATGAAATTAAATAATAAAAACAACACATGATGGTTATAAGCACCCATCGTTACACATGAAATGAAAATTAAAACATGAAATAAGTACTTAAAATAAAATTGATAAAAAAAATAAAATTATTAAAAATATATAATTATAATTAATTAATTTATAATTATATATTTTTATATAATGGCGGCGGACGTCGATCCCATCCTCGAGCTTGTGGTAGCGATCGTCCCAATCGACGAACTCTCTCAGACGAGGATCAATGGCGTCCGTGTCAGCAACGTCTCCATCAATCCTCCCCCGCTCAAAAGTACTCATCACCGATGAGTAGATCTGATTATACAGGTGCGGCAAAGCATCATCCATTAGAACCACGAAGCGGCACACATCACCCCTAGGAGAGGAGGGCACAAAAACCTGGAGTATCCTGTCATGAAAAAATATGTTCCTAGGGAACCTTGGCAACGCATTAGGTAATAAAGGAAAACAAAATTCATCATCAACAACCAACGTACCTTCAGTGAGGACCGATGAAGATAGCGATCCAAGCACAAACTCACTACCCAGACCCAAATAGAACAAAGTGGAAAATATATACGGAAAGGTGGATATTTCAAGTGGCATAAAAGCATAAAGCGTAAAATATGAAATAATGAAAATAGGAGCTATGCCCCAATCAGTGGAAAATTTTAACAGAAATGTCATGTTACCAAACTTCCGTAAAATTCGTAAAAATTGGTCTAGCCGATTCATTAATATTTTTAAAGTGCCCGGGGGCATCCGTTTAGGGGTGAGACAATCCAAAACCAAATCATTCACATAACAGTGGTAGACTTTTTGACACAACCTAGCAAGTAATTTAATGGACACATTTAGATGGATTAAGAAATTAAAAATGCGCCTAATTAAATTAAAACCATGATGGGTGAACCCATGTGCCACTTGACTTGAATTAATAGTACAAATTATCAGAATTATGTCTGGTGGCACGTGTGCTTTAAGTTCAAAGATTAATTCAGTGGAGTCCAACATCATAGTTTTAAATTTGGATTAAAATTTTGATTTAAAAGTATCATAATAAAAGGTTTTCAGAAAACGTTCGTCACCAACTATAGAGTTGGTCGCTCCCGAATAAAAAAGGAAATGCACGTGACATAACTCAACATACCCAACTATGTCTACCCACATCCATCTAAGTACGCCGAACGGGGAGGAGGGAATAATAAGCTTCTCTAGATGTACTGGGCTAGAAATGACTAGTTCGTTCCCTAAAAGTTCATCTACACGAGTTAAGTGAACCGGATGGAGAGTCAACATGTTTGATTCCGTTGGGGGAGTTAAGTCACACTCAATGTCAAAACATGGATTAAGCGTCCAAGAAAATGCCTCCGGTTGCAAGCCATTAAAATCAAAGGAAAACTCGAATAGTGGATTCATCCTCAGTTAAATATTTGCCACAGAATGGATCCACCAAATCAGCAGACATCTCTTCCAATGCATTAGAGATTTTATTTAATTCAGATCCAGTTATCGTCTCTAAGGTAGGCAAATTTATATCCGATAAAACTTCTAAACTAAAGCGGGCCTCAGGAGAAGGAGCTATCATCAAAGAAAAGTCTATCGGGCCCTCAATGCTACCGTCATCCAAAGATAAATTTTCCTCGTAGGGTATATCTACTACAGCATCACATCCTATATCGACCAATTCTTCCTATGAGGTAGGGACATCATCTAAGTCTGAATATGGGGATGGACAAATCGAATCTCGGGGAGTATCAAAGTCAACTTGACCTTTAAGCGGCGTTGATAACGTAAACAAACTAACTCCCGGATGTATCACACTAAGATTATCCCAAATTGACCAACCATCCCAAGGTGACTCTTCCAATACCGTAGAAATATTTTATAAGCCTGGGTAAACCATAATAATGTCGGGTCCTAGCGATTCATCACCTAAATCAATAACAGGTACGCTATCAACTTCGGATGACTCTACCGACTCTGCCGGAATGTCTTCTGACTCAGGGTCATCAGAAGACTCCCAGACTAAAATATCGTCGAGGGGGTGTGGAGATGATTCCTCAAGGGAGAAATCCTCATCCAAATCACTGGGATAACCAATCTCCTCAACATCACTAAAAGCATCATTGAAACTTGCCTCGTCCTCAGTAATGGGCTCAGTCCTAAGCACATCCTCAGGTTCAACAGGATAGTCCGGCGCTATCGTAAGTGAAGGAAGACTCTTACCTAGCTGATTAACGTCATCATCTAGAGATTCTATATCCACATAAGCATCCTCAGAGATATCAGTCACTATACCAGAGGGTTTAGATGTCGAGGCTAAAGAAGCAAGCACCCTAATAGTAACCTCTTTCGAGTTCAAATTTTGGGATCTAAATGGCTTATGTTCCTTATAGGTGGGACTAGACACACTTTGGGTATTACTACCTCTCTGGAGATAGGATCTATCCGGTGGCATAGGGTCACTCCTATAAGCAGATACGGGTCTAGTGCCGTAACTTTTCCTACTAATGGGTGTGGTGCTATTAGTGCGCAGGTAGGCGGGATCAAATTGATCCGAGAGGAGGGTACGCATGTGCGGCCAAGCATAATGATAGCTACTAACACGACGCTCTTCATTTAACCAAAATAATCGGGCTCGACCAACTAATCGCCCTCGGGCAAAGCTAACCTTTTTGTAGTCATTCCATAAGTGACAATTAAAATATTGTTCTAATCCCTTAAGACTATAACATCCCATTTCCGGCTAGACCCCTAGGAGTCGGTTGGTCGTGACAGAACCTGAGGAAGCCCAAAAATTGAAATAAATCGACCGAGATTTCGGGTCACGGGTTGGTCACGCCCGTGACCGACCCGTCACGCCCGTGACCTGGGCGTGACTTCTTCGACGATCGTCGATCTCCGTGAGACGATCGTCGAACGTGCAGCCTGGGCATGTCACGCCCGTGACCAAGGTGTCACGCTCATGACCAAGGGGCGTGACTCCTTCGACGAGCGTCGATCCCCGTAAAACGATCGTCGAAATTGAACTCGGGCCTGTCACGCCCGTGACCTAAGTGTCACGCCCGTGACCTAGGGCGTGACCAGCCTTCGACGACCGTCGATCCCAGTTCGACGATCGTCGACCTCGAAATCTGCCGTTCGGGTCTGTCATGCCCGTGACCTAGAGGTCACGCCCGTGACCCAGGGCGTGACCACCATTCGACGACCGTCGATCTCAAATCGACGATCGCCAACCCATAACTATCCACCCGAGCCTGTCACGCCCGTGACCCAAGGTGTCACGCCCGTGACCATCCATCGACGATCGTCGATCTCAGTTCGACGATCGTCGAACCCAGAATTGGCTATTAGGGCCTGTCACTCCCGTGACCTATGTGTCCGCTCGTGACATTGGCCGAAACGACGGTTCAGGCCCGAAATTATTCTAACACGCGTGGTAATAAATGCTGGTGTGGGAAGTTACACCAGAAGTAATTTCAGGCCGTTTTCCTTCTGTAATTATATAATAAATGAGGAAGATATGGTCCAATAGGAAGCCGCCAGCTGGACACACCTGTTCAGTTTCCACCGTTTCTTATCCCTTCACTGTAACCGAAACGTTAAGGGGAGAACCTACATGGCCATAAAGGCTTTACCCATTCACCTTCCCACTTTCTGACTTATAAAAGCCCACCTGGAACCAGAGGAGAAGGTTACACGCTCAAGCAAACGGATCAGACCTTTGTTCTTGCTGTAGGAGAAGTTCAGCAACGCCACCACCGCGCCATGGCACCCCGTCGTTCTTCTCGCCTTCAAACCGCGAACAAGGTCCTCCTCTGCTCCTTCTCTTTCATGGGTAGATCTTAGGATTCTTAGAAAGGAAGTTCGCGCTCAACAGAGCCGGACTCATCTCTCATTTTCATGGAAAACCATGAAAAAGATATTTTGAGTTCGCCAGAAACCGCCACCTCCGGCGGCCAAACCACCGCCGACCGATAGCCGTCGCCTCAACGGAGGTGGTGGTGGTGGTGGCTGGCCAGGGAAGTGACCGGACGGCCGGCGACGGATCACGGAAATGTTACAGGAAAAATGGCTTCCTGTGTTCTGGTTTTCGGGTTCTGTAGAAGATGAACAGTAAAAACGGTTTATAATATATAACTTATGTAAATAATTTTATAAGGAAAAATATACTTGGATTAGTATATTTTGAGGCTGCAAAACGAGGCACTTAGAGGCCGAATTAGGAAAAATGACCAGTCATAAAGGTTGTAGCCCTCTGGGTCTACTTTAATATAAAATTGATTTTATTCAATTTGGGTGAGTGGTTTGACCACATCACTCATTTTGGTGGGATTAAGACCTAGGCTAACCAGAAATTGAAATGGTTGCTCACGGTTCATAACATGTCCAAATGACTTGAAATTTGGACTGGAGATCTGTAATATGTATATCGAGAGGCTGTCCAAAAATGAGAATTTTTGGAGAACTTTTGCCTAAAGGTTTTTGTAAAATTTTAATAAACATTATAAAATTAGTTAGGAGATGAAATTAAGTCCAAACTCCCCCAAATTTTGGGTGGTGGTCCCTGGCATCAATGTTAAGATCTGTACAAAATTTCAACTCAATTGGTCGAGTTTTGAATAGGGAAGTATCAAGTCCTAGATAGGTCTTGGTGAGGGGTACTTTGGGGAAAAGTACAATTGGAAATGGAGTGGACAAATCTCCTCAAAAGAGGCTGAAGTTGTGGCCACTGATTTGTTGAGTCTATGTCTACCCTCTTGGGTAACATGGTGTGGATTAGGGTGGATTTTTCCCTAAGAGATCGGCTAAAACCCAGTGTGTGGTAGTTTGAGGTTTGTGAAGGACATCGGAGCAAAAGCTCTTGTATGCCCTTGAAATTTGGAGGAGAGGGGGATGATATGATGAAAACCCTCTGGTTGAAATAGTGAAGGAATTGGAGGTAATTAGGTACCTCGAATGTTGAGATTTCGGTTTAGGATAAAAATGTAATTTAGTTATTTTAAGCACTAAATCTAATCCAAAAATTATGAAACTCCGGAAGAGGGAGTTTTAGGATGTTTTAGACTTATAGTAATTTTTCTGGAATTTTATGATTAATAAATATTATAGTCCATGTGTTAAATGATTATTAGCCCGATTGTTGTTTCAATTATTTGGAAGTTTTAAATTAATTATATTCAGTTAAAATTCTGGATTTAGATCTTGACAAGCAGAATATTGATCCCTGAATTTTTATAGAATTTTATGTTGAGAAATTTTAGAGGTTCATTCTCAATGTTTCAATATGGGCTTTTGAGCATAAAAATAAATTAGGGCTTGTACAATCGCTGGAAAATTATCATAATTGGAACTTAAGGTTTTTAGGCCCTTTTATATCACTGGGAATTATTCGGAAATTTTTAGAGTTACTGTTATGGCACTTCATTCACAAAGCATGTTAGGTTGTAATTTAGTATTTGATTTATTATGATTTAATTACCAGCAAGAAAATTATGGGATTTTGTCAAAGTTATTTTCAGGATAAAACCAGCACCCTGTATTTTATTTGAATTATTTGGAGGACAAATTAAGGTAGCTTATTCATTAAGCTTGGAATAACTGAAATAATGATTAAATAAGTTTAGGCCCTTGAAAATCATTGTAAAACTATCGAACTTTGGAAACTTGATATTTAGGCCTACTATTATTTACCTCAATTTTTGTGATAGCTGGAATCAACTAGAATGTTATACCTCATGTTCAAATGATGATATTAGACACTTAAGAATAAATAAATAAGTTCTCGGATTTATTAGGAAAATTCCAATATTTTGGATTTAGGCAAATCTTGTTAGGATAGACCCCCGATAAATAATTTAGGGCAGTTGGATGAGTAATGGATCATTGCATAACCGGTCCGACATGTAGCCTAGGTCGGTCTGCATATAGCAATTTGTGAAATGCAATAGGACACGTTCTGAGGAAGTCATTGGAGTTAAACATTTTGTCTGGGTGGACAATTGTGGTGGAAATTACAATAGGAAGATACAAAGAGTAGTGAGTAGTGGTGATAGCTAGAGTTAAGAGGTGCTCGGGTTGGGCGAAAGATCGCTTTTCCCGAAGAGAGGAAGGTTAAAAATCACCCTAGGATAGTCTAACGAAATATGAGAAGGGAATCGGGTTAAGGGAGATCAACCAATAACAATAAGTGCCTTGCGAAAGGGAACTTCGGGCCGTAATGCCGCCGTCTTGGTTCCTAGTGCCCCTTGAGAGCCCTTCACGGGGTATACCGGGGGCAGTCCTGGGCTAACGTAAACTGTAATAACAAATCGACAAGAGTAACTAGGTAACTAGGGCTGCACTTTTCACAAACACTGTTGGCACAGGAAGATTGATGAGAGCTTCGGCTTGGGTGATTTGGAAACAGACGTTTGGGTCCGGGGAGCCTCGGCTCGGTTGGTTAAGAGACAGACGGGATGGTCCGGGGAGCCTCGGCTCGGTTGGTTAAGAGACGGACGGGATGGTCCGGGGAGCTTCGACTCGGTTGGTTTGGAGACGGACGTTTTGGTCCGGGGTGCTTCGGCTCGGTTTTGTGTGTTTACGATAAACTTGCATGTGCATAAGATAGGACTAAGTTAAGGTGGTGGGTTTTTCGATATCGGGGAGTTCGATTGCACCGACACCGATATCGTTGACTCGGCGGGGTGATTAGCACTTCGCCAACAGAAGTCCGGTGCGCCAGCCGGCAAGAGTACGCAGGCGTCCGCTTAGTGCACCAAGCGTTGAGGCGTACGATAGGTCAGACCAGTGGTGCTTTTACTGGTTTTGAGGTGGGCGAGGCCCAACCCACCGCTTCCGTCTGCCACTACGGAGGTATCCTGGGAGGTAACGGCTCCGAAAGGGGGAACTAAAGGTCTGTGTGCACAGAGTCGGGTGTGTGAGTTGCACTTGCATGTTTCATCATACCCACTAGCATGTCATAGCATAATCGATTCATTTAACCCTGACACCTAAAGTATAAGTGGTATGAGACGCTTATACATTAGGACCTGCAAAACGACCCCTTAGTCTATAAGCTTGTGTGGGCAAGTTTATAAATCAAAGGTTAATTTCAATATATAACAACCATTGCTGTTTGATAACCGTCACCCCAAGGTATAAGTGGTATGGGACACTTATACGATGGGAGCCTTGCGAAAGACCCCTTTTGCTTATGTGTTCTCACATAAGTGAAGGTTTAAATTCATATATTTGCTTTTCTTACAGCTAGACCTATTATAACAATCATATTAACTGCTCACCGGATACAACTTGCTAGATTAAGTCCACAGTCACCTGTTTCTTGATTTATCTCTACCATCATGTCCTTCCCCTTCTTCCTCCCCGCTCGGTACCTAGGAGCCATGGGGGAAGGGGTAGGGGATGATAGGGCTTAGTCTTTATGACTAACGGTTTTCGAACCGCATCATTTAGGGGATCGTGGAGCCCAGCATGGAGGAGCAACCCCAGAGATCGGTGCGCCTAGAGATGGGGCAGTCTAGCTTCGGAGTTCACACAGCCGGGACTGTGAGTCTCGACCTTGAGTAGTTTCTGTTTTCGCTTCCGCATGAGAGACTTGTAGTGAGGACATTTTGTACCGGGCATAAGCCCGTATTTATAGTACTCTGATGATTTCTGTGGACACTCCCTTCGTGGAGATTTTATCTTATTTACATGTGATTTATTATTGTGGACTGCATTGTTCTTACTTCAATAATTGTGTTACTTTTCTGTGATCGAATTGGCCGGCAGAATCGGCGCCTTGTGGTGATGACCCTTCAGGACGTGAAGGAGTCACCGCAAAGCGGCGGTTCTGGGCCTAAGACCCCGGTAGTTGAAAAAAAATAGGGGGTCTTACAAAGACAGTCTCTAAAAATTTGGGGATACTCTAAACCGTCATAAGTAGGATAAATGTGGTTTGTCCTAAGGGTGTGTTTAGCCATATCCTTAGCATAGGAATAGTCTAACTGGGTGGCATATACGTCATATGCCATCCTAGAGAGAACCAGAGTGGACACTCGATCTCAATTTAGTGCACGTGCACAGAAAAGGGGTACCAGATCCACATAAAATAGATTTTCTTACTGAAAAAAATATGAGGATTATTAAAAAAAATTTATTTTTGAATTTTGCTGAAAAAATAAAAATATAGTCCGCTATTTGCAGAAAAACAATTAAATTTTAAAATAACTTAATAAAAATAATGACTTAATGAAAAATAAATTTTTTTTGATTTATTATTAAAAATAAGATAGAGAATTTCCAGAATTTTATTTATTTAGATTTTGAGAAAAATTAATAATTTTAGGCCGCTATTTGCAGACCAAAAATTAAAAATTGATTTTTTTTATGAAATACCATGCAATGAGTTAGTGCGTGTTAACTTGCCAAATAAGAGGGGGAGCGTGTCAATTAGGAAAATACGTGAACCTCCCTCTGATACCAAATTGATGCAGGCTAGTCCTTTTGGGCATTATGGTGATCGACGTAACTAACACAACGCTCTCTGATAACCCTCATGCCACACTCAAGCCTCAAACGCAGCAATGACACAATTTGTATTTTCAATATTCAGAGATTACGGAGGGTTCACAAAGCCCTTCAAGATAATACCAAGGCGATAGGACAAGGTCCTCTCAAGCGAAAGGACCCCACACGGTTCGGTCGAGCGTTGTTGTACCAAAAGAGAATCCACCGAAAACAAAAGATTCGGACAAGGGTGGTTCTCTCCCAACAAAATAAAAACGAGGGCCGCCATGCCTCACGAACTTAAATGGAAAAAGGAAAAAACTAACATGATCTATGAAGAAATTAACCACAAAAATTCAAGCATTTCACAAGCCACGCAACACGCATATGCCACAAGATCTATCAAGAGGGAAAATAACAGAGTAGAAGATTTATTCGTTACCCAATCGGAATGGATGATTCCGATTACTCTCTACTTGGTTTTACCTTCAACGGCTCCACCAGAGTCACGCTGGAGGGAGAGGAACTTGTCCTCCTTCGTCGCTTTACGTCGGGGTTTAATAATCCACAAAAGCAAGCCTCTTGCCTTGGCCGAATTTCTTCAAGGAGGGGGTTGATCGGTTTTTGGTGAGGGGGAAGGAGGGTTGGCGGCTTGGGAGAAGAGGAAACAAGGCTTGGACGAATTTTTAAGAGGGAGAGGAGGAAGAGGAGAAGGAAGGCCGAAATTTGCCTAAGGGGGATGAGGGAAAGAGGGGGAAAATTCAATCTTTGAATTAAGGTTTCAATTTTCTTATTCTCTAATTATTCCTTCATAACCATGGCTATATATAGTCTACACCACTCAATCATCCTCCATTCAAAATTTAAAATTTAAAATTCAAAATTCAAAATTCAAATTGAAAATATGATGGTTATATGCACCCATCATAACACATGAAATTAAATAATAAAAACAACACATGATGGGTATAAGCACCCATCGTTACACATGAAATAAAAATTAAAACATGAAATAAGTACTTTAAAAAAATTGCTAAAAAAAATAAAATTATTAAAAATATATAATTATAATTAATTAATTTATAATTATATATTTTTATATAATGGCGGCGGACGTTGATCCCATCCTCGATCTTGCGGCAGCGATCGTCCCAATCGACGAACTCTCTCAGACGGGGATAATTGGCGGCCGTGTTAGCAACGTCTCTATCATCTGGGTACTCGGGTGTGTCGCAAGAGCTTGATGAAAATGAAGTCGATGATCGTTGAGAGGCGACACGGCCTGGGACACGGGCGTGTCCCAGGGATTGTCCTGCTTGGGTTGGTAACCGGGTGGCGTTGAGTGTGGCACATGGCCTGTGACAAGGGCGGATCACAGGGGCATATTTGGCACACGGCCAAGGACACGGGCGTGTACCTTAGCCGTGTCCATCTCGGGAGAGTTGATCCTGTGTTGATTGAGGGACACGCCCCTCAACACGGGCGTGTACCTTGTGTAAGACCCCCTTTTTTTTTCTTTTTAAAACACCGGGGTCTTAGGCCCAAAACAGCCGCTTTGCGATGACACCTTCATGCCCTAAAGGGTCATCACCGCGAAACGCTGATTCTACTGGCCGATTCGATCACAGAAAAGCCACCAAAGTAGAGTAAACACAAGTGAGGTAAAAACTCTAACCAAAAGTCCACAATAAAAATCATATCAGAGTAATAATATCTCCACGAAGGGAGAGTACACAAAATATAAATGTACTGAAAATAAGGGCTTAAGCCCGATACATAGAATCCTCACTACATAGTCACTCAAGCGGAAGCAAAATAAAACACTACTAAGGTAAGGGACTCACAGTCCCAGCTGTCTGAACTCCTGAGCTAGAATTCCCTGTCTCCAAACAGGCCTACCTCCGGGGCTGCTCCTCCATGCTGGGCTCCACGATCCCCCAAATGATGTGGTCCAAAAACAATTAGTCTATAAGACTAAGTCCTATCATCCCCCACCCCTTCCCCCATAGCTCATAGGAACCGAGCGGGGAGGAAGACAGGAAAGGACATGAAGGTGGAGAATAATCAAGTAATAGATGACGATGAACCTATGCTAGCAGTTCTATGAGTACAATGGTAGTAAGTGAAATATGAAAGTAACCTTAACTTTTATGAGAACACATAAGCTAAGGGACCTTTTGCAAGGCTCCCATTGTATAAAAAGTCCCATACCAATTTATACGATGAGGTGTCGATTTACAAGTAAACAATATTTATCATAGGAAAATAACCATAACTTATGAGCAAGCCTATGCAAGCCCATAAGCTAAGGGGTCATTTTGCAGATCCTATTGTATAAAGCATCCCATACCACTTTATACAATAGGTGTCGGGGTTAAATGGAATGGTTATGCTATGACATGCAGTTATTCCATGATGTGAACATGCAAGTGTAACTCACCCACCCGACTCTGTGTACATAGACCTTTAGTTCCCCCTTTCTGGAGCCGAACCTCCCAGGATACCTCCGTAGTGGCAGATGGAAGTGGTGGGTTGGGCCTCGCCCATCTCTAAACCAGTAATTGCACTACCGATCAGACCTATCATACGCCTCAACGCTGGTGCACAAAGCGGACTCCTGTGTACTCTTTCCGGCTAGTGCACCGGACTTTATTTGGCCAAGTGCTAAACCACACTTGTCGAGTCCACGTATTGGTGTCGGTGCATCGACCCTCCAATACCGAAGACCAACCACCTTTCATTTTATGCACATGAAATAGTTATGAATCCAGTTTCCAAGCCAGAGCTCACCGTACTATCCCGTCCGTCTCAATCACCAACCGAGCCAAAGCTCACCGGGCCAACATGCCCATCTCAAAAACCCCCAGGGCATCATCCCATATGAACCAACCTAGTATTCTGAGACATCAAGGTGAGTGAAAGTGAATCCCTAATTATGCTAGTTACTCTTGCAAATTAGTTTGCCTACAGTTTAGGTTAGCCAAGGAATTCCCCCGGTATACCCCGTGAAGGGCTCTTAAAGGGCACTAGGAACTATGATGGTAGCTGAAGCCCATCGTTACCTTTCGCAAGGCACTTACTATTATTGGTTGCTTCCTCCTACCCATTCCCCTTTTGTATTACGCTTGACTAAACCTAGTGTGATTTTGACTCTACCTCCCTTCGGGAAGGGCGATATTTCATCGATCCCGAGCACCACCTAGCACTAGCCAACACCACGCCTTTATCAACCTATTATCCAAAAGTGAGCCCAATTACTTATCCAAAACCAGCAGACTATTTGAATCCCAAAGCTTAGTCCTACTCACCCTCATACCCTATTTACTGTCCTTTTACTAATTGCTGACCATACTTAGTGACATGATGCACATATTGGGTAGCACTACAAATAATCATCTAAATGCCTCGAGATAATTAATGGGGGTCTATCATGACCTAAATAGGCTATATCAAGTAATTTATATTTTTCATAATTAATCAAGCATTTATTTATTTTTCCTAAAAGATACATGTGCTACCAGTTTGAACAGCAAGTGTCCTTTAAAATCATGCATGATGCTTAGCAAAATTAAGGAAAATAGTAGGATAGCTCAATATTATAAATTCAAAATATAACCATTTTTCTATTAACTATAGGTCCCTAAAACTATTTTGGTAATAAATCCTATTTCCCTTCAATATTGGAGTAAGTACAGTAAATAATCATCCAAGAATTGTGAATTAATTTTCTTATGCAACTACTATCTTACTAACATTATATACAAGGTTTCATGAATTTTCAGTAAGAAATAATCTCTGGATAAATTAAACATCAAATTCCCAAAATGATGGTTTTGTAAAGTTAGTACCTCAAATAGTCTTCTAAAACGAATGAATTAATTTTACCATGTATTTATTGATCTAAAAGCAACAGTGACCTAATTTTCATAATTTTTGCAATATGATATTAGCTCTAAATAATTCATTGATCATAAAGGCCCATTTTTAACCTTGTGAAGAAAGTACTGAAAATAAACAACTAAAATTTATAATAAAATTCAGGGGTAATTATCTTGACCAAAAATGTCTCCTGCCCAAGTTTCATAGGATTTTAATGAACAGAGAGATCCTAATAAATAATATACCCTTTAGGGTCATACCATGTATTTCAAGTGAAGTTCTTGAAGTATTGTTCCTAAAATTCTAATAAATTCACTAAAGGTTCTATCTAACCAAAAATCCATGCTACCTAAGTTTCACATCCTTTTGGTTAGTTTTAGTGGGTTATTTTACTCTAACAGTGATTATGCCCTAATCTAGGGTTAAGGGCTTGGGGGTATCTATCTCCCTCCAAACCCTCCAAGGTTCATATTAGAGGTCTTAGGTTACTCATTCATCAATTCCACCAAGTTATAATATCACACAAGTCCATTTGTCCCCATATCCTTCACAACCCTCAAAAGCCCCTCCTTATGGTTTGAGTTTGAGTCCAAGGGCAAAACTACCCTAGACCACCCCATAAACTCTATAAGGGTGATTGTGGCCATGCCAAGTCAGTGGTAAAAATCTAAGCCCCTGTTGAGATGATTTGCCCACCCAAAGCCAAAGTACACTCTTTATTTTAGAATCCTTCACTAAGTAAGAGTTAGGGTTAGGTCATTACCTATCCAAAACACTTCCAAATGAGGTGAATTTTTATACAGAGCCATATCATGATGCTAGGGACCTCTCACAAAAATTTGGGTGGGTTTGGAGGTCATTAGATTACTTAATTAAAATTCCCTAGTATTATTAAATAATAACAAAAACCATAAGACAAAGTATCCCCAAAACACTAAGAGAGATTGATGCCATGTATGACAATCCTCAATCCTCTGATGATGATGATGAGGAGGAATCTAAGAAAAGGAAAATCTCTTAGAAAGGAAGGCTCTACCTCCTCCTGCTCCCAAACCTGGAAACACCAATGATACTCCCTACTATATCCTACAAAAAATAACCCCATACAAGGGAATGCCAGCCTGGATGTGGCTCTCAAAGAATGAACAAAAGGCCAGGAAGAAAAGTAGGAGGTACTCTCCTCCCCCAGCTTACAAATACAGGAAGGATCCCCCTCCTCCTCCTCCACCAGCTGCTGGTGCTTCTGGAATCAGCTCTCAAAGTCAGATGCACCCTCCAAGCCCTCATTCACCCGAACTTATCAGAGGCAGGAAAGGCCATCTAGACAACAATCATTTGGAAGCAGTCAGCAAAGAAGTACTAGCTGCACAGAACAGATAAAAGAAATAGTATATCAGAAACAAGAATTCTCTCCTCCTCAACCACAGGCTGGACAAAGAAGACACTCTGTATCACATAAACCCAAAGGAAAATACAGTGAAGCTGCACCTCCAAAATCTTTGTACACTCAAAGTAGTGAAAGACAGATTGCAACGAACTTCCAAGAATAGTCAACACAATTCAGGCCTGTTACCCTGCTACCCTCCCAAGAAGATCAGTCACCTATTAGTCAGAATGATGATCAAAACTTTAGGATGGCCAGGCTTCAAGAATTGATTGCTCTGTCACAGATGAAAAAGGCCAGTGAAGAAGGACAGGAACCAACAAAATTCTCTACAATGTCTACTTATAGAGAAAAAGAACTTGAAAGACTTCGGGTGAGCAATAAATTGTTTGACCCTGCTGATTATATGGCTAAATATCTAGAGGCAATTGTTCCCAGAACTTCAACCATGATAGTGATTGGAGCAGCAGATTTATATATATCAATAAGAGAAGCTGCCAATACTAATAGGGAGATTATATTTACCAAGCCTGAAGAAAAGAAGAAAGAAGAAAAATCCAAGAAGTAGAAACAGAAAATCCTGAAGTAGAATTGTTACTTTTGATATACTTTGTTAAAATTATGTTTTCTTTTCTATTACAAAGCTGACTATGTACATATATCTGCTGCACTTGTTATTAAATTATCTGCCAGATATATATTGTGTTCCTGCTTTGTATATTTTTTTTCTAGTATTGAGTCTGTAATTAGTGACCTCACCCAAATAGGGGGAGATTGTTGGATCCCTAGTTGGATTTGGGCTAGGTTCACTAAATTAGGATATGACCCAACATGTATTGATCAGGGTCATAGTCGTGTCCTAGAGTCTAGATCAAGTCCATAGAATCAACAGTACAAAGGACTAGCCTCCAACACTGCCAAAGACTCAAGACTTAGAGAATTCAAGACTAAGAAAAAGTAGTTCTACGCTCGTCGATCTCCGGTCGATGAAAGTCGAGCTCAGCTAGACGAACTCAGGGAAAATTCTATGAGCCCAGCTCGACGAACTCAGTCCCCAGCTCGACGAAGTAATACCTTCTGAGTATAACACTCAGTCGATGAACTAAGAATATCGGCTAGAAGAACTTTGATCTCTGATCGACTAATTCTGATTGAAGTGGTTCAACACTAGAAAATATTCTAAGTCTAGACTGCAGACTCAGCTCGACAATCTCAGACTTCAGCTCGACAAACTTGATGCATTGAATAAGAAAGTTATCAAGCAGCATTCAGAGTTCAACGATCTTGGATCTCAGCTCGACGAATAACTATTCTCAGCTCGACGAAAGCCATTCTCAGGTCGACGAACTCAGAGCACAGAATCTGCCAGTGTATGTAGTGCAGTTGTTCGCTGATCTCTGGTCGACGAAAACTGTAAGACATATTGTTATTTATTCCATCTTTTTCTGTCTCCTTATTTTATAGGCTGTTAATTCCTTAGATAATCAATGCTCTTATATTCTTTGAATCGAGCCGTTACTTGCAGCATTGATTGCAAATATCCTCCATGGAATTAATTTCTTATTTCTCGGGATAGACATAAAATAGAATATATGACAGCATACTTGCCGTTTTAATTTTCCGAGATTTCGGCTAAGCATTAATTGCAGGTTTTTGAATTCGACCTTGAGGCAGTTATAGAGCATATAATCTCTCAGCCAAAAAGAAGCAATATACACAAAAACCTTTCAGGATACAGAACTTTTTGAAAAACCACAAGTGTAGTGCATACAACTCTCTGAAGAAAAAATCAACGGCTCTCAAAAGAATAAGAAAGAACAACAATCACTATCAGGAGTCTTTCTTCTCCTTCTTTGTTTTCTGTGATCTCAAGTGACAAGAACATTCAAATCAGCCAAAGGATCTAAGAAAGTAGATCTTACAGCAGAAGGCCTACTCACCCTTTGCAAAGGTTCCACTCCTGAACAATTCAACTTCTCAGGGGGAGCTTTGACAACATCACAAAATCCACAAAGTCTTCTCATTTTGTTTTGAGAAAAGAAGACTTCAATCAACCTCTCTTCCCCACCTCTGTACAGGGTTTTAATTCCCTTCAACATTATTCTGGTTGCAAGTCTCCTTCCAAAAGACTTGGGTTGATTTTTGAGCACCTGATCAAAAGCTCATTGGTGGCAGTCACCTGATCAAAACCTATAGTGGATTCCAACCTAGGGTGGTAGAAGAATGGCTGTACCCAAGTTTGGGGAACCACTATAAAATTCTTGTGTTGTCCGTGTGGCTGTGATTTTACTGTGTGCTTGTGCTATGATATAATTGTCTGTGCTGTGATATATTTTGCTGTGTAGCTTAGTAACCTTCTCTCTAATTCACTTGCTGCACTTGTACACTTATACACTTATATCATAGTAACATATTTGATTAAAGATTTGTTATTTCTGCAAAAATAAAAATGTCTTTAAAAACTCTAGTCACCCCCCCTCTTGAGTTGTTCAGAGCTTACCCTAACTCTCACGGACCGCCAGTCTGTTCAGCGCTCGATAATCAATACACAAGAGGAGACTTCCGTACTTCTTCTTGAATAATAGCACCGGGGCTCCCCACGGTGAAGAGCTTATGAAAGTCCACCTAGTGCCAACTATCTTCACCTTTGGGGGGGGGGGGGAATAGGTGTCTTGTAGTGATTTTAGCGGAATTAAAATTTTACCTGCACAAGTAAACAAAACAACACAGCACAAACAGACACTAGCAGTTATAGTGGTTCCCCGATTTGGGTACGTCCACTTTCCCCCTTCGACCTATCTCCCAACAAGGGACGACTCGGTCTCTCCACCAATCGGATTGAAATCCAATCCTCACAGTAACGGAAGGAACCCTTCCAAACGAAGGAGTCACCACTCCTCACCCACGGGTTGCACCTAACATTTACAACGAGGAACCTACGTTACTTTACAACAAAAATAAAATGGAATGTATAAACTATACAAACTTCTTATGGAGTGCTCGGTGTCCCTCTTCGTTCGATGACACGTTCTTGACAAAGACGAAGAGTCCACGACCTAGCTCTCACTTAGAATGAATCTCCACGAAACCGGTGGCAGCAAGAAGAGCGGCGGCTTGGCATTCGGGATCGGCGGCGGCAAGAGGTGCGACGACTGAGCTTTAGAGATCCAACCTTCGTAGCTAAGCTAGCAAGGTCTACGAACGGTCACACTAGGATCGATTGTCCTGATCGATTCAGAAAGGGAAGGTATTCCCGATCAATGAACCAAGAGACAAAAGATCTCTGGATAGACACGTGAGACGCGTTGCTTGGCTGAGCTTCTGTCGCCGGGAGATCAGGAGGTATCCACGATCACAGGCGGCGACTATCTTTCCGAGTGACGACGGCGGCGACGGAAGAGAGATCCGCGATCTAGGTTAAGTCGGCGGCTCGGTATTCTTTCTTGTATGTTCTGTGTTACTGTTCAAAATACCTATGTATTTATACAGTAGGTCTTACAATATGACCGTTACGGGCCCCACCAAAAGAAACCCTAGCTCCGGTTTCAAAACAGTGCCTGGAACTTGGTCCGGTCCAGCGAGCACAAGAATTTCGCCCAAGGCAAATTCGGCGAGAATCATAGGTGATTCTCGACGAATCGACGAGAATCACTTATGATTCTCGCCGAATTCTACTTGGAAGAATTCAGGCTGAAGATATAGCCATCCGGAGAGAATCAGAAAGAATCAATATTCATTCTCGACGGATCGGCAAGAATGCAAAGTCATTCTCGTCGATTCGGCGAGAATCAACTAGTGATTCTCAACGATTCTGCCTTAAGCAGAAATCAAGATGGCGTTGAGACAGCCGGCTGCAATCGTCAAGAATCAGTGAGTGATTCTCGACGATTCAGCGGGAATCACTAGTGATTCTCGTCGAATCGGCAAGAATCACTTAGTGATTCTCGACAATTTCCACTTAGACGATTTTTCGTCTTTCCACCCGAGAGCTGCTCTTTGGCCCATCCTTTCTCCTTGTATGCTCTTGATCTTTCTCAGCCCTGTACTTGAAAGTAAGTACACTCCAATAGAGAGAGTACACGTAGGCCAACACACTGATCTGCTCAACGAGGGATTACGTTGCGCAGACCCGTGTATATTGACCCACTGCACCCTGACATTGGTGTGTACTTAGCGTGGAATAACTGCAAGCACAACTTGAAAACAAATGATCAAATACAATGTCAATTCACCTTAGCTAGTCCAGGGGCTTCTTCAAATTAGGTACATTGTGGATACAATACCCAACAATCTCCCCCTATTTGAAGAAGCCTAAACCCAACAAGCTAAGGTGAATATAATGGATGGAAGAAAAACATAAACTGAATAATCAGTTGAGAAAGAATTTCCATACCATTATCTTTAGAGCATTTGGAGCATACTTTACGAGAGCACCTTAGCCCTTAGCACCTTAGCCGAGAGGGCAATATCCCCCTTTTTGGCTTCTACAAATCTGGGACTTTAGCACTTGCCACAATGCTCCCCCTCAGTTCTTGCATTTGGGCTTACACTTGTGTTTCTTGCGGATGCTCCCCCTAGATGCACGAGCATGGAGCTTCTGTAGTCTTCATTCCTCTTAGTTTAGCATCCCCAGTTCAGTTTTGAAGAGACTGAACTTGGCCTCGTCTAGGGGCTTTGTGAAAATATCTATAATCTACTTATCCGTGGGGACATAGCAGAGAGAGATGTCCTTGTTTTCCACGTGCTCCCTAATGAAGTGGTAGCGCACTTCAATATACTTCGTCCTGCTGTGCGATACTGGATTGTTCGCAATGACAATTGCACTGGAGGAGTCGCAGTACATTGGTACTTCCTTGAACTGAAGGTCATAGTCTGCTAACTAGTTTCTGATCCATAGTAGTTGTGCGCAATAGCTGCCTGCTGAGATATACTCAGATTCAGCTGTGGAGATTGCAACACAATTCTGCTTCTTACTATTCCATGATATAAGCCTTCTTCCAAGGAATTGACACATCCCGGAAGTGCTTTTCTGATCATCCCTGCTTCCTGCAAAGTCAGCATCTGAAAAGCCTATTAGCTCAACATCATTGTTTCTCGGGTACCACAAGCCAAGATTAGGGGTACCTTTAAGGTATCTAAGAATTCGCTTTACAGTGACATAGTGAGATTCCTTAGTGTTCACCTGATATCTAGCACAAACATATGTGGAGAACATGATATCCGGTCTACTTGCAGTAAGGTAGAGCATGGATCCAATGATGCTTCTGTATTTGGTTTCATCAAAAGGTTTCACTTTCTTATCCTTATCCAGAGACATAGTGGATCCCATTGGAGTCCTCATTGAGGTTGCATTCTCCATTCCGAATTTCTTGAGGAGTTCATCTGTGAACTTCGTCTGAGAGATGAAGATTCCATCCTCAGACTGTTTCACTTGAAGTTCCAAGAAATACTTTAGCTCTCCCATACTGCTCATTTCAAACATTCCTTGCATAAGTTTAGAAAACTTTTTGCAAAGATTGTTGTCCGTTGAGCCGAATATAATGTCATCGACATAGATTTGCACTAGCAAGATCTTGCCTTTGACCTCCCTAAGAAACAATGTCTTATCTATTTTTCCTCTAGAGAACTTGTTCTCAAGAAGAAAACTAGACAGAGTCTCATACCAAGCTCGAGGAGCTTGTTTTAAGCCATATAAAGCTTTATTAAGAAAATATACATGATTGGGAAATGTATGATTAACAAAACCTGGGGGTTGTGCGACCTATACTTCCTCTTTCAGATTTCCATTGAGGAAAGCAGATTTCACGTCCATCTTATAGACAGTGAATCCTTTGTGCGAAGCATACGCTAGGAACAATCTGATTGCCTCGAGCCTTGCCACTGGTGCAAAGGTCTGGTCAAAGTCGATCCCCTCCTCCTGTCTGTACCCTTGAGCCACCAGCCTGGCCTTGTTCTTTATGATGACACCGTGTTCATCCAGTTTGTTTCTGAAGATCCACTTGGTGCCAATCACATTCTGCTTTTGTGGTCTGGGAACCAACGTCCAGACGTTGTATCGTTCGAATTGATGCAGTTCATCTTGCATGGCCAATATCCATGCCGCATCTTTGTTCGCCTCGTCGAACTTCTTTGGCTCAACCTATGACAGGAAACTAAGATGCAAAATCTCGTTAATAGTACCTCGTCAAGTTCTGACACCGTCATGAGGATCTCTGATGATCAGATCTCTAGGATGATCCCTCACGTATCGGAGCTCTAGGAGTCTGGCATCAGGAGCTTTGACATCTTCTTGAGCTTCTCCTTCTTCTAAGAGGTTTGCTCCATTTTGATCTTCAACTTCTCTAGTTGACGTTGAGGTAGAAACCTTGACATACTTGGGAGTTACATCTTTAGCAGTCTCATCGAGACTCAGCTGTTCAAGTCTTGCACCTGCATCTTCAAGAGTACCGCTGGAAGAATTGCTATTAAGCAAGCTTCCTTCATCAAATACAACATTAATTGATTCTTTAACCACTAGGGTTTTCTTATTTAAAACCCTATATGCCCGACTATGGCTACTATTGCCCATGAATATGCCTTCGAAGCATTTTTCACCAAATTTAGTACACGGGTACTTCCCGTTATTGAGTACATAGCATTTGCAGCCAAAGATCCTTAAAAAGGACATGATTGGTTTCCTGCCTTTCAGTAGCTCATACGGCGCCTTACGATGTGTCTTGTTGATCAATGCTCGGTTTTGTACATGACAAGCCGTATTGACAGCCTCTGCCCAGAAGTATTCTGGGAGAGAAGCGTCATTCAACATTGTCGTGCAAGCTTCAATGAGAGTTCTATTCCTCCTCTCCGCAACCCTATTTTGCTGAGGAGTACGCGGGGAGGAAAACTCATAAAAGATACCATGTTCTTCACAAAACTCTGACATTGCACCAGATTCGAATTCTGTTCCATGGTCACTTCTGATTTTGACCACTGAGCAGTTTAATTCGTTCTGAACCTGCTTGAAAAAATTAGTGAAGATGTCAAACGTATCTGACTTTTGTTTAAGAAGAACACCCATGTAAACCGAGAGTGATCATCAACAATCACTAGCGCATAGGACTTGTCTCCTAAGCTGTAAACTTACACTGGACCAAACAAGTCCATATGCAGAAGATAAAGACATTTGGAAGAGTCTTTGTCTGCAATGCCCTTAAAGGTAGCCCGAGTCTGTTTGCCCTTCTGGCACGCAGAAAAGGGGCTATCTTTGATGCACTTAATGATGGGAGCATCCCTTACTAAACTTTTAGAAAACATCATATTAATTGTCTTGAAATTAATGTGTGCCAATCTCTTGTGCCATTATTCACAAAGAGATGCACTGCCTTTTGCAACCAGGCACACGGGGGTAGAAGAATCTAAACTAAGAAAATCTAAACAAAAGATATTTCTGCTCCTAATGCCGGTTAATACCGTCTCCGAAGAGGCACACGATATTATAAGGGACTTATCCTTGCAGAACTTAACATCATATCCTTTATCACATAACTGACTTACACTGATCAGGTTATGATTTAACCCTTCAACATAAGCCACGTCGGTGATAGAGATTATACCGTTGGAAATCATACTGTAACCCCTGGTGACTCCTCGATCTGATCCCCCAAAGATGACTTTGGGTCCATTCTTGACTGGAGAGTAATCACGCAGCAGGCTTCTTATCCCGGTCATATGCCGTGAGCATCCACTGTCCAAGTACCATATGGGAGTTTTGGTGGCCTTTGGACATTCCTGCAAAACAGAATTAATTTCCCTTAGGAATCCAATCGAACTTGGGTCCTAGATTCCTCGTTAGCATGCTCCCCCTCAGATTGCTAGCCCTACGAGTGGTCTGCCTCGCATTGCCAACATGAGGAGTCTCGTTATTCGTCGGATTAAACCAGCAATCCACGGCAAAGTGACCAACTTTGCCACAACACCAGCAGTCAAATCTGTTATACTTTCTCCTAGGCACCTGCTTCACCCTTGGAACGAGAGGTTCAGCCGAGGCCTCGGACCTGGAGGTGGAGGCATCATGATGACAAAAGTCGCATGATTTCTTCACCTCCTGGTTTCTTAGTGTAACAGGCTTGGCCTTGAGTGCCTGCTTCCTATTATGGCCGCTAGAGAAGTTGCAATAATCCTCCATCTGAACTTCCTCATAAGGTGCCTTGAAGACACTCTCGCCAAAGTTGCGGGGGAAGGCCCACCCCTCATACTGGCTCTTGGGCTTTTCAACCGAGGGCCGGAAGAAGTGGCCATAAGTTGAATCAAAGTTCTGTTCATTGCAGGAATAGCTAGGCTTCCTGAATACAACAGGGTTGAGTGGGGCCTTTCCCTTTTCTGTAGTAGAGGCCTTCTTAGCAGCCTTATTTCTCCTCTGCTTTTTGTTTCTCCTGGATGATTTACCAGGCACACCCACATGCCCCAAGCCAGCCCCCTTAGCCTGAGCAGTGAAGGTATCAACCAGTGGAAGAACAGTCTTTGGCATAGAGAAGCTTTGGACAATCTTCTTTTCTGCCATAAGTTGTTCTTCCAACTTATTGATTTCTTCCTGTTTAAGGTCAAGGAGACTTAGAGACTCTGAGTGCTTAGAGATCAGGTCTAGGTGCTCCTGTCGGAGAGAAATCAAGCTAGTGATCTCTTCCCTTAGGGAGACACCCTCGACCTTAAGGAATTTGACTTCCTTTTTCTGAGCCCTCAATCTCTTGCGGCATTCCTCGAAGGTGTTGAGCAAAAGCTCATACTTTTCGAGGAGCTCAGCTTCTCGGGCAGATGGGCTGTCCTCGAGATCATCATCAGGAGACTCATAGCCAGAGTCAGAGAGGGGGGGGGGGGTACGAGCTTTTACCTTCCCAGTGAATGGGGGGCATTCTCCTTCTGAGTCAGAGTGACCCACCAGCCCGAAGTAGGCTTCCTCATAATCACTGGAGTCTGAGGAATCAGACTCACTTAGTGTCTTTGACTTTTTGGCGATGTAGCTCCTCTCCTTCTTCTTGTCTCTAGGGGACCTATGCTCCTCTCCCTTTCCCTTCTCTCTCTTGCCTTGTTGGCAATCAGCCACGACGTGTCCTGGCTTATTGCATCCAAAACAAATAATGTCAGAGGAGCGATGTTTGTTCGGTTTGGAAGCATACATGTCAGAAGAATAATTTTTCTTCTGATGCCTGGAGGAGGAGCCGTATCGCTTTCTTTGATTCCTCAGCTTGAGGAACTTCTTGAATTCCCGGGTGATGAGGGAGAAATCTTCCTCTGACAACTCTGAGCCGGAGGAGCATGGCTCGGAGTCTTCCTCCTCGTCCTTTTTCCACGCGCGGGAAGAAGCAACACCCTTGCCCTTTCTGGAGTGAATGGCTTTTAGGGCCACAGTCTTTTCTTTGGCTGCGGCTTTCTCTGCTTCCTCTTCATCTTTCCTTGTGTTCAGTTGAAGCTCATATGACATGAGCTTCCCAAACAGAATTTGCGGATCTGTTTAGCTAATCTGCCAAACTCTCGGATGGCGCAGATCTTCGTGTCCCATTCCTTTGTAAGGAACCTAAGGAATTTATCATTAAGTTCACCATCAGTGAACACTCTTCCATATCCCTTGAGAGCATTGACGATCTTGAGGAAGTTCTCTAAGGTAACTCCGATCTCTTCCTTGGGCCCCTGCCTGAAGGCCTCATATTTCTGATTCAGGAGGGATCTCCGATCATCCCTCACTTCGTCTGTGCCCTCCATCAGGATAATCAAGTTGTGCCAGATATCCTTGGCTTTCATGTAGTTGCAGAAGTTCTGCATTATGGAGTCATCGACTGCGCTGATTAGTATGTTCTGTGCCTTCTTGTCCAGTCCGACCAGCACCATCTCATCCTTATCCATTTCAGAAAGCTTCTGTTGGGTACATTGGAAAATGTGTACCTGATTTGAAGAAGCCTAACTTAGCATAATGATATACATCAAGGTGTATTTGATGTTGTTTAAGTTGAATATGTGCAGGTTAAAAGTATGGAAAAATTTCTAAGTCCATGTGTCGACATAAGAAGAAGATGTGTCGACACTTCAGGAAGATTATGTCGACACTTGAAGAAGGCTGTGTCGACACAAAGAAAATGAGTCGACATCAACTGTGTCGACACCAGGAGGCAGAGTCGACACACATAAGATTATAGTTGACATCAACTGTGTCGACACCAGGAGGCTGTGTCGACACACAGAGGCAAAGTCGACAATATTTGTGTCGACACCAGAAGACTGAGTCGACACATATAGGCAGAGTCGACAAAAGCAGTGTCGACACCTGAAGGCAGTGTCGACACATACTATGTTCTGAATCAACATCAACTGTGTCGACACCCAGGACTTGTGTCGACACATTGCCAAGTCTAGACCAAGTCATTTGCTGAAGAATGATGGAAGTGTTTGAGTCAACACAAATACTCAGTGTCGACTCATTCTCAAGTTGTAGTATGCAGAAGCTGAGTCGACTTAAAGGCAAACTTGTCGACTTCACCAGAGGCAGTGTCGACACTGGAGGTACTTGTGTCGACACATATAGACAGATGATCTCGACACTTTCTGACAGACATTCTCGACACTTTGCTGTCCAAGACAAAGGCACAAGATCTGTTTGAAGACTTGACAGCTGTGGGTTACAACGGGTTAACTGAAGCTGTCAGACTTGTCAGAAGACAGTTAGAAACCTGATCAGCCGGTCACCAAAAAGAAGGTCTATAAATAGACAGTTTCAGAAGTAGAATAAAAAAAATGTTATTGAGAAGCAACACTTAAAGAAATCTAATTAAGGAATCAAATCAAGAAAGTGCAAGGCACTGAAGAAGATCTTCATCAGAAGATCTAAGAAGACATTCTGAAGGGTTCAACCTCTCAGGATCAGTCTAAGGAGAATTCGTCCTAGAATTCTGAAGAATTTCCAAAGGGATTGGATAGAGAGGGATCCAACCGTTTGAAGATCAAGAAGGAAGCTGTTACAGGTTTCTCTAGAAGTTGTTTGGAAATCAACTCAGCTAGTTCAGATTCAAGAAGCTTTGAAGAAAGCTAAGTTTCAGTTGATTTCATCCATCAGCTGATCAGGTGCAGTCTTGTCCTTTCTCTCTCAACAAGGGCAAGATTCTGTAAAACTCTTTTCTAAATCTTGTAGGATCTTTAATAGAGCTGAGTTGTAAGCCTAATTTATAAAGGCTGAGTGTAGGAGAGATAATCTCTGAGTTGTAGGTCTTGAATAGAGACTGAGGTAGGGCTGGTTTGCCTGAGTTGTAGGAGTGTGGTATCACTCTGAGTTGTAGGAATCCATTTTGGATTCTGAGCTGTAGGATCTGAAGATCTGAGTTAAGGAAGGGAGTTTGGCCGAATCTAGCACACTGCTAGATAGGTGAAGGGGGAAAGTGGATGTACCCAGATCTTGGGGAACCACTATAAAACTGTGTGCAATCTGTGATGTGTGAATTTCTATGATTGCTGCGCTGTGTGTATATATTCAGTAGTTATATTCTGCCTAAATTAAAAACAAGCATTAGAACCTATCCACCCCCCCTCTAGGTGTTTAGGCAGTCTTGAAAGTAAAACTATCAAGTGGTATCAAAGCGAGGTTGCTCAAAGTAAGACTTAACAGTCTGATTTAGATCTAAAGGCAGAATCAAGAATCATGAAAATGAGTTCAGGTGAGAATCACAAGAAGTTGGGATCTATGAAGCTTCCCATCTGCAGAAAAGAAATCTTTGGAATTTGGAAGGAAAGGGTTAGGCTGTTTATGGAGGCCTCAGACCCAAGAATTTGTATCACAGTGAAAGAAGGTCCATACATTCCAATGAAGACTTCTGTGTTAGATGCAAATGAGGAAACTCCTAAGGATTTTTCAGAAATGACAAAGGAGGAAATCATCTTAGCCACTATGGACAAGAGAGCTCAAAACATCATAGTAAGTGCAATAGATGATTCCACTTTCCAAAATCTGATACATTGCAAGACTTCCAAAGAGATGTGGGACACCTTGATTGTCTATATGGAAGGATCTGAAGAAGTAAGACAAGACAGAAAATCAATGCTCAACCAAGAATATGAGAGCTTCAGATAAGGAAAGTCTGATAGCATAACTGAGTGTTATAAGAAATTCTATAGGATTGTGAATGAACTGATGTCCTATGGAAGAGTCTTCAGTACATATGAGTTGAATGACAAGTTTCTCAGATCTTTAACAAAGGATTGGGATACCAAAATATGTGCCATTAGAGAAGTGTCCAAGTTAGCTGATATTTCTCCTCCAACCTTGTTTGGAAAGTTGCTTTCATATGAAATGCAATTGATGGCTAGGAAGGAGGAAGAGAGAAGTACTAAAGGTGAGCATAGATCTGTGGCTTTCAAAGTTGAATCCACTAGAAAGAAAGGGAGGATGTCATCATCTCCTCTCAAGGAAGCTACAGAAGAGATAACAGAAAATTCAGATAGTCAGAAATCAGGGAGCAGTGAATCAGATACTGACTTTGCTACCTTTACAAGACAGTTTCAAAAGTTCTTGAAAAAGAAGTAATGGAAGTCCAGGCCCTCCACATCACAGCCAGTAGATGAGTACTATCAGAAGAGAAAATCCTCAAGAAATGAGAGAAACAAAACTAAGCCTAGCAAAGCCATAACTTCTAAGATTGTTTGTTATTGCTGCAATAAGACTGGACATATGGTAGCTGAATGTCTAGAAAAGAGAAAGGAGTCAGTAGATAGAAAAAGGACTCAACACAAGGGCAAGAAGGAGAAATATTTTTTTGCAAAGAAGGATAAGAGTCTTTCAGATCAGTCCTCATAAGAGTCAGAATCTGAAGCAGAAGCATACATAGGATTGTATGCAGCCAATGAAGAAGTGGAATTTCTGCAACTGATGGATTCCATTCATGATCAAGAAGACAAGGAATGCATGGGTCTGATGGCTGAGTTAGAAGATAACCAATGCTAGGATCAGCCTGGTCCTAGTAAGGTACAAAAGGTTTCTAGTTCTTCTGATTTTAGTACTGGTTCAGAGTCAGATTCATCTACATCAAGTGATATGAATGGATCTGAATCTGAAGGTGATATTCATCAGTTGATGGATGAATATAGGGTCTTGTTATAGGCTCTTAAGAAAAGCAAGAATCTAGTCAAAGTTCAGGCTCAGGAAATTGTTAATCTTAAAGTGGATGCAACTGAGTTTGAAAAAGTAATGGATCAAAAGTTAAATGAGATTGCCAAACTGAAAAATATAACCTATATTCAGATGGGCACAATCAAATATAACAATGATCAAATTAAGAGTCTGGAGGCCAGACTAAGAATAGCGAAAGATTTAGTGGCTAGTTACTCTAAGCCAAAATCTGTCTTACCTTTAATATATGAGTTTGTGGCTCAAAAGGGTAAGGTAGGATTAGGCTTCAAAGGTAACCCCAGGGCTGCCCAATTCAAAAGAAAAGGCAAAGCTCCTGTCCAGCCTCTAAACCTTTCAATCCCAATTAAGTATAGAAAGGTGCAAGTGCCTTCTAACAAATATGATCTTGAGAATATTCATGGTCATATTAAGACTAATATTCAGATAAACAAGGGTGTAAATGCCAATAGGTCTACCCATGTTCATAAACCCCATGGTTATAAGAAATCTGTGGGTGAAGCTGCAGCAGCACCATCACTGGACAGAAATTCTTCTGTCAAGGGTGTATTAAGACCTAGATACAACAAGTTTGTATGTTGGTGTTGTGGAAAGAGAGGCCATTTTGCCTTAGACTGCTGGCATAACACAAATGTAAGGAAGAACAATAGTCTACCAGTTAGAAGAGGTGCTGGTAGTCTTAATATGAATGGTACTAACCTGAACCAAGGACCCAAGACTTACTTGGGTTCTAAGGGAAAGTAATTCTGTATTGTAGGAAAGTCCAAGTTGCCATGACCCTATATGGTACTTGGACAGTGGATGTTCTAGGCACATGACTGGAACAAAGGGGTTGCTGAAGGAGTACACATCTGTCAAAGATGGACCTAAAGTAATCTTTGGTGGATCTGAAAGAGGAATCATCAAAGGGTTTGGTAACATTTCTTCAAACCAAATTACCATCACCCAAGTGGCTTATGTAAAAGGTTTGAAACATAATCTAATTAACATAAGTCAACTGAGTGATCTTGGATATGACATTTCATTTGTTAAGGATGGATGTCATATCAAAAGGTCAAGTGATCAAAAGATCATATTGACTGGGTATAGAAAGAGAAATGTTTATTGTCTTAATTTTGTATGTGAGAACAAGGCTTCTCCCATCTGTCTTGTGGCTGATGATAATGCATCTCATTGTGTCAAGTGGCACAAGAGGTTGGCTCATCTTAACTACAAGACAATTGGCCAACTCTTCAGCAAAGAGTTAGTGAGGAATGGTCCTCAAGTTAAGTGTATAAAGGAAGGGATATGTTCATCTTGTCAAAAGGGCAAGCAGACAAAATCCTCCTTTCATAGTCTTGAAAACAAGGATTCTGTGAGGTGCTTATACCTCTTACATATGGATCTTTTTGGTCCTATGCCAGTTCATAGTCTAGGTAGGAAGATCTACACTTTTGTGGTTGTAGATGACTATTCTAGATATACATGGGTGTTCTTTCTGAGACAAAAATCAGAAACCCCAAGTGTCTTACTTAGTTTTGTGAAACAAATTCAGAATGAACTAAATAGTACAGTGGTCAAAATCAGAAGTGACCATGGCACTGAATTTCAATCTAAAAGTATGACACAATTATGTAAAGACTTTGGGATTTACCAAGAGTTCTCCTCACCTAGAACACCTCAGCAAAATGGCATTGCTGAAAGAAAGAATATGACATTGATTGAAGCTGGTAGAACTCTATTGAGTGACACCTCTCTTCCAGAATATTTCTGGGCTGAGGTAGTAAACACTGCATGTCATGTGATCAATAGGGCTTCTATCACCAAGTGCCATAAAAAGACTCCCTATGAAATTATGAAAGGTAGAAAACCAAATCTATCCTACTTTTGGATCTTTAGTTGCAAGTGCTATATACTTAACAATGGCAAGTCATATCTAACTAAGTTTGCTGCCAAATCCCAAGATGGGATATTTGTTGGGTATAGCATAAATATTAAGGCCTATAAAGTCTTCAACTTGACTACTCAAGTTGTAGAAGAATTAGTACATGTTGTGTTTGATGAATCAAGATTAATCAACTGTGAGTTGCCTTGTAGTTCATACAGTCCAACAGGTATAAGCAAAAGGATGGACAAGCTTTCCATTGCAAAAGGTTCAACAGCAGATGAAGTAGTGGAAAATGAAGGCTACAGTCCAGGGGGAGTACAAAACTCTATAGAAGCTGATGACAACCAAGAAGTACAGCATGATGAAGGAGCTGGAGATGTCCAACCTGATGAATATCTTCCTCCAGCCATAATACATCTAAAAGATCATCCAGCTAATCAAATAATAGGTGATCCAAGTCAAGGAGTGCAGACTAGAAGCAGAAATCTGAGCATAGTCCTGCACTCAAGTTTCCTATCTCAATTGGAACCTAAGAAATTTGAAGAAGCCATCCAAGACCAACATTGGATTAATGCTATGCAAGAGGAGCTTAATCAATTCAGAAGGTGCAAAGTCTGGGTGCTTGTTCCTAAAACAAAAGACCACAACATCATTGGAACAAAGTGGATATTTAGGAATAAGTTGGATGAGAGTGGAGTAATAGTAAAGAACAAAGCAAGACTGGTTGCTAAAGGATATAGGCAGGAAGAGGGAATAGATTTTGATCAGACATTTGCCCCAGTAGCAAGACTGGAGGCAATCAGGATGTTTCTTGCCTATGCTGCATACCAAGGATTCAAGGTATACCAAATGGATGTGAAATCAGCATTTCTGAATGGAGATCTAAAAGAAGAAGTCTATGTAGAACAACCATCAGGTTTTGTAGACTCTCTTAAACCTGATTATGTTTTTAGACTTAGGAAAGCTTTATATGGGTTAAAGAAAGCCCCAAGGGCTTGGTATGACACCCTGTCTACTTTCCTTATTGAGAACAAATTCTCAAGAGGCAAAATAGACAAGACTCTATTCCTTAGGGAGTATAAAAGCAAGATAATCTTAGTCCAAATCTATGTGGATGACATAATTTTTTGGTCTATAGAGAACAACCTTTGCAAGAAGTTTGCCAAACTTATGCAAGGGAAGTTTGAAATGAGTAGTATGGGGGAACTTAAGTTCTTCTTGGGACTTCAAGTAAGACAGACTGATGATGGCTTGTCCATATACCAGTCTAAGTTCACCCAAGAGGTGATAAAGAAATATGGTATGGAATCTTCCTCTACCATGAAAACTCCTATGAGAACAAATATTCCTATATGTAAAGATGATACAGGTAAGCCTGTAGATGAGTCTTTGTATAGAGGAATAGTTGGTTCTCTATTATACCTCACAACTAGTAGACCAGATATTATGTATGCTACATGTGTCTGTGCTAGGTACCAGACATGCCCTAAAGATTCTCATTACACTGCTGTTAAAAGAATTTTGAGATATTTAAAGGGCACACCAAATCTAGGCCTTTGGTACCCTAGGAATAGAGATTTTCAACTAATAGGTTATTCAGATGCAGATTTTGCAGGCTGTAGAGAGGATAGAAAGAGTACTACAGGTACTTGCCAATTTTTGGGAGGAAGACTGATATCTTGGAGCAGTATGAAGCAGACCAGTGTGGCAATATCCACAGCTGAGTCTAAATATGTTGCTGCTGGAAGTTGCTGTGCACATCTATTATGGATTCAGCATCAGTTAAAGGACTATGGTATTCAAGTAAGTAGAACACCTTTATTGTGTGATTCTAAGAGTGCTATTTCTATTGCTAACAACCCTGTTTCTCATAGTAGAACTAAGCATATAGAAATAAAATACCATTTTCTTAGAGAGCATGTAGAAAGAGAAGATATCTCATTGGAATTTGTTAAAACAGATTATCAAATTGCAGATATTTTTACTAAGCCACTGGATGAAACAAAATTCAATAAATTTAAAATTGAATTAGGAATGCTGACCATTGATTAGTATATCAACAAACAGAAATTGGCTAAGGAAAATGGTGTCGACACTTTCAGTAATAAAGTGTCGACTCAGTATAGTTATGTCGACTTGTCAGAGAATTTGTGTCGACACAGAGAATTTGTGTCGACACTTAAGGGTCAAATAGTCGACTTATCCAGAAATGTAGTGTCGACTTCACCAGAATAATGGTGTTGACACTTACAGATTTTGTGTTGACACTTGTACTAAGAGTCGACACAGAATTTCTGATGCTCTACTATGTCTCTCTTGTGTCGATATATCTCTAATTGGTGTCGACACACAGTAGTCAACATTGTTGTCGAGACAGTAAAAGTTTGTGTCGACACATTTCATCTGTGTCGACACATTTAGTCTATTTTTGCCCGCCTTTTGACCTTCTTTCAATAGAGGGTATAAATAGGTCAAGAACGTATTCTGTAGACACGCTCACAAGGTTTTCGAGACTAAAACCCTGTGTCGACATTCTCTCTCTTCTCTTCTCTCCAGTTTTCTCATCTTTCCAATGGCGCCAAAGGTTGAGGATAACGTCAATGAGGGATATGAGCTGGTTAGGGTTGCGTTCGACAATGCCTCGCCTGAAATAAAACAGGTGATATCTTATCTTGCTGATAATGGATTGGAATATCTGGTTCTTGAACCCACCAAAATCTGGATGAAGGAGGTACTTGAATTTTACACTTCAGCATCAGTGGATTCTTCTGGACTCAAGATCAAATCCACAATTCATGGAACCAAGGTGAAAATTACTCTACGGAGTTTAAGAAAGATTCTTCAATTACCAAGCATTGAGAATGTAGAAGAGGTCCCAGCCTCTAAGATAAGGGAGGCTCTACAATGGTGTGGATTGGATCCAACTGTCAAAATTGGAGCAGCCATCAACAGAAAAGGAATGAATCCACAAGGAAAATTTCTATCTGAAGTGGTTGGGAAGGTGATTTTGTGTAAACCTGGCGGCCATGATAGGATTTCGGCCTTAATGTTTAACCTCATGACAAGGATCATCTTCAGGGTTAACACAGACTGTTCAGCAGTTCTGTTTGATAAAATCAAGGAAGGACTTAAGAAGCCAAATCTGGCTAGGATTTTGAGTCTATATCTGGCTGGACTCATCCCAGAGGTCATGCAACAAATTCCTGGGACTAAGATCAATCACATGAGAAAAATGGATATGAGATTATTCTCAAGATGGGATATAGTTCTGGCCAAAGAGGTGCCTGATGTGGACAGGCAGGACACACCAGAGAAATCCCCAGGTCATGATCAAAATACTGAACAACTTTCAGGAGATCAAGTTAGAGAGCAGGCTGAAGACCAGCCTGAGTCTACTCAAGTCCAAGATGAATCTTTACCTGCACAGGTATAGGGGGAGCAAGTTTATTCTTCTGCCCAGGACATTCCTAACACTGAACAGGTGTAGGGGGAGCAGATTTCTGAACATGTGCAAGAGAAAGAACAAATAGATTTATCAAAAGATTTGCACACTGCTGGCTTAGATGACTCATCTTCTGCTTAGGCACAAAAGGAATTCACTCTAGATGAGTTGTTTCCTGATGTTGAAATTGCTACTGATAGAGTTGAGGAGGAGCAAGAAATTGAGAAGGAGCTCGAAATTGAGGGGGAGCAAGGAATTGTTGACAAAGATCAACATGTCACTGAGACAGATATTCCACCTTCACCTCCTGAAAGAGTTCAGATTGAAAGTTCTTCAGAATCTGAGTCTGCAGAAGCCAGAGTGGCAAAGAAAAGGAAGCTCATGGTCTTCAAAAGAAGAAGCCATAGCTACAAGCAGGCTCTATAGTCTTCAACTCACCAATCTCCATCTGATTTTAATTACAACAAGTTCATGGTAGATTTGTAGGTGAAGCTAGATAATCAGAGATTAGCCATGGAGAAATATGTTGATGAAAGTAATAAAAATCTTCAGTTTGATCTGGCTCAAGATATAAAGTCTATAAGATTTGAAGTCAATCAAAATAAAAGAGAAATAACTGATTGTTTTACAAAAGGGGCACATGCTGTTGTATATCTGGCACAACAACAAGGGGAAATGAAGAAAGAAATAGATGCTCAATCTGTTAATCAAGGATACATTCTTGAAAATCAAAAACGGCTAAATGACAATCTGACAACTGCCAACACAGATATTCTTGCTCAATTTCAAACAACCGTGACTAAATTGACTGAAGCTAGGGCAGTTGAAATGCTTGCATATGAAACTAAGTTCAACACTGCTTTAGACTCAGTTCAGTCAGCCATAACCACTTCCCAGAAGGAAATTACTGCAAAACTTAACAAGTTGAAACCCTTCTTCAAAGATGGCATTAATTATCTAGATGGTCAGATCAGATTTCAGAAGGACGATCTCAGAAATCATGTAGAAAGAGAAGTCTTAAAGGGGGAGAGGGTACTTATTTCTACTGGCTCAGAACATGCCAAGTGGGTAACTAACAGTATCAGAGCCACATTGGGATATCCACCCCTTTGTGATGATGATAATATGGCAGAGTCAGGAGTACAGCCAAAAGGTCTACTTGAAGGCAACCAACCAGAAGTTGCTCAAGTCATATACCCCCCTGCAGTTTTTGACTTGATTCATCAGATGGTACAAACTATGTATAGTCCTCCTGAGGAGGTTTCAAATATTATACTTGGAAAAGTAGACATGCCTGAAGCTGCAATCAAGGCTCAACAAGAGGCTCAACTGTCTAAGAAGAGGTTTAGGGAGCAAGATGAACTAAAACCTGATTTTGAACAGTGGAGCCCTACCTCTAGAAACATCATACTAACTGCCTGGAAAGCTGTAAAAGATCAAGTCCATGAAAGGGGCAAGTGGTACAATGAACACGAATGGCAGAGGCATGAAGCCAGACAGGAGGCTATTGTTCAGTATAGAAGGAAAGCTAAGATGGGAAAGCTACCTCCTGATGCTGTGGAGTCTAGCAAATACTTTCCCAAGCCATATCACTAATTTGAGAGACAAAGACTGAAGACTGAGGCTCAGGAGAAGGCTAATCTTAAAGGCAAAAAGCCCATGAAAGAAACTGAACCTTCTGTGCAGGCACAAGTACAACCTGGAAGAGGGATTGTTATAAAGGAGCCTGATCTGGCTTAGTCTTAGATGTCTTAAGTTTTTTGTTTAAAAATGTGTAATGTGAAAAATTCAGTGTTAAACATTTTGTAAACAATCATTTTGACATAATACACAAAAGCTTGTTCTTTAATTAATTTTTGTGTATATGCTTTTATCTCTGTGATGAATCTGTGCAAGTGTTTTGATTGTTAATATTTTCTGTAATATTAAGCTTATATACATCATCATCATTTTGTTTATTATTATCATAAGTGGTGTATATCATTAGCTAATATGGGTTATGACTTCTCCAAATAGGGGGAGATTGTTGGGTACATTGGAAAATGTGTACCTGATTTGAAGAAGCCTAACTTAGCATAATGATATACATCAAGGTGTATTTGATGTTGTTTAAGTTGAATATGTGCAGGTAAAAGTATGGAAAAATTTCTAAGTCCATGTGTCGACATCAAAAGAAGATGTGTCGACACTTCAGGATGATTGTGTCGATACTTGAAGAAGGCTGTGTCAACACAGAGAAAATGAGTCGACATCAACTGTGTCGACACCAGGAGGCAGTGTCGACACACATAAGATTATAGTTGACATCAACTGTGTCGACACCAGGAGGCTGTGTCGACACACAGAGGCAAAGTCGACAATATTTGTGTCGACACCAGAAGACTAAGTCGACACATATAGGCAGAGTCAACAAAAGCTGTGTCGACACCTGAAGGCAGTGTTGACACATACTATGTTCTGAATTAACATCAACTGTGTCGACACCCAGGACTTGTGTCGACACATTGCCAAGTCTAGACCAAGTCATTTGCTGAAGAATGATGGAAGTGTTTGAGTCAACAGAAATACTCAGTGTCGACTCATTCTCAAGTTGTTGTATACAGAAGCTGAGTCGACTTAAAGGCAACCTTGTCGACTTCACCAGAGGCAGTGTCGACACCGGAGGTACTTGTGTCGACACATATAGAAAGATGGTCTCGACACTTTCTGACAGACATTCTCGACACTTTGCTGTCCAAGACAAAGGCACAAGATCTATTTGAAGACTTGACAGCTGTGGGTTACAACAGGTTAACTGAAGCTGTCAGACTTGTCAGAAGACAGTTAGAAACCTGACCAGCCGGTCACCAAAAAGAAGGTCTATAAATAGACAAATTCAGAAGTAGAATAAAAAAAATGTGATTGAGAAGCAACACTTAAAGAAATCTGATTAAGGAATCAAATCAAGAAAGTGCAAGGCACTGAAGAAGATCTTCATCAGAAGATCTAAGAAGACATTCTGAAGGGTTCAACCTCTCAGGATCAGTCTAAGGAGAATTCGTCCTAGAATTTTGAAGAATTTCAAAAGGGATTGGATAGAGAGGGATCCAGCCGTTTGAAGATCAAGAAGGAAGTTGTTACAGGTTTCTCAAGAAGCTATTTGGAAATCAACTCAGCTAGTTCAGATTCAAGAAGCTTTGAAGAAAGCTAAGTTTCAGTTGATTTCATCCATCAGCTGATCAGGTGCTGTCTTGTCCTTTCTCTCTCAACAAGGGCAAGATTCTATAAAACTCTTTTCTAAATCTTGTAGGATCTTTAATAGATCTGAGTTGTAAGCCTAATTTATAAAGGCTGAGTGTAGGAGAGATATTCTCTGAGTTGTAGGTCTTGAATAGAGACTGAGGTAGGGCTGGTTTGCCTGAGTTGTAGGAGTGTGGTATCACTCTGAGTTGTAGGAATCCATTTTGGATTCTGAGCTGTAGGATTTGAGGATCTGAGTTAAGGAAGGGAGTTTGGCCGAATCTAGCACACTGCTAGATAGGTGAAGGGGGAAAGTGGATGTAACCAGATCTTGGGGAACCACTATAAAACTGTGTGCAATCTGTGACGTGTGAATTTCTGTGATTGCTGTGTTGTGTGTATATATTCAGTAGTTATATTCTGCCTAAATTGAAAACAAGCATTAGAACCTATTCACCCCCCTCTAGGTGTTTAGGCAGTCTTGAAAGTAAAACTATCAGCTTCTTTGGCACCTTTTTGGTAGGATCAATGGTGGAGGCCTTAGTGGGAATATAAGGTCCTTCCTCCACGACCATGAAGAGTCGAGGGTCGACTGCTTCCATGTAAAATCTAATCCTTTCCTTCCAGATAGTAAACTTTAGCCTGATGCACACTGGGATCTTGCCTGAGTACTTGAGTCCGTCCATAGTAGATATCTGCCTTCTTATTGACACTAGTGGCAGGAACTTACTCGAGGTGTAAACCCCTTTGATGAACAACCTGCCTCTGATACCACTTGAAAGTCCACCTAGTGCCAACTATCTTCACCTATGGGGGGGGGGGGAATAGGTGTCTTGCAGCGCTTTTAGCGGAATTAAAATTCTACCTGCACAAGTAAACAAAACAACACAACACAAACAGACACTAGCAGTTATAGTGGTTCCCCGATTTGGGTACGTCCACTTTCCCCCTTTGACCTATCTCCCAACAAGGGATGACTCGGTCTCTTCACCAATCGGATTGAAATCCAATCCTCACACTAACAGAAGGAACCCTTCCAAACGAAGGAGTCACCACTCCTCCACCACGGGTTGCACCCAACCCTTACAACGAGGAACCTACGTTCCTTTACAACAAAAATAAAATGGAATGTATAAACTATACCAACTTCTTATGGAGTGCTCGGTGTCCCTCTTCGTTCGATGACGCGTTCTTGACGAAGACGAAGAGTCCACGACCTAGCTCTCACTTAGAATGAATCTCCACGAAACCGGAGGCAGCAAGAAGAGCGGCGGCTTGGCGTTCGGGATTGGCGGCGGCAAGAGGTGCGGCGGCTTAGCTTTAGAGATCCAACCTTCGTAGCTAAGCTAGCAAGGTCTACCAACGGTCACACTAGGATCGATCGTCTCGATCGATTCGGAAAGGGAAGGTATTCCCGATCAACGAACCAAGAGACAAAAGATCTCTAGATAGACACGTGAGACGCATTGCTTGGCTGAGCTTCTATCGCCGGGAGATCAGGAGGTATCCACGATCACAGGCGGCGACTATCTTTCAGAGTGACAACGGCGGCGACGGAAGAGAGATCCGTGATCTAGGTTAAGTCGGTGGCTCGGTATCCTTTCTTGTATGTTCTGTGTTATTGTTCAAAATACCGATGTATTTATACAGTAGGTCATACAATATGACCATTGCGGGCCCCACCAAAAGAAACCCTAGCTCCGGTTTCAAAACAGCGCCTGGAACTTGGTCCGGTCCAGCGAGCACAAGAATTTCGCCCAAGGCAAATTACGCGAGAATCATAGGTGATTCTCGACGAATCGGCGAGAATCACTTATGATTCTCGCCGAATTCTACTTGGAGGAATTCTGGCTGAAGATATATCCATCCGGAGAGAATCGGAAAGAATCAATATTCATTCTCGACGGATCGGCGAGAACGCAAAGTCATTCTCGTTGATTCGGCGAGAATCAACTAGTGATTCTCGATGATTCTGCCTTAAGCAGAAATCAAGACGGCGTTGAGACAGCCGGCTGCAATCGTCAAGAATCAACGAGTGATTCTCGACGATTGCAGCCAGAATCACTAGTGATTCTCGTCGAATCAGCGAGATTCACTTAGTGATTCTCGACGATTTCCACTTAGACAATTTTTCTTCTTTCCACCCGAGAGCTGCTCTTTGGCCCATACTTGCTCCTTGTCTGCTCTTGATCTTTCTCAGCCCTGTACCTGAAAGTAAGTACACTCCAATAGAGAGAGTACACGTAGGACAACACACTGATCTGCTCAATGAGGGATTACGTTCCGCAGACCCGTGTATATTGACCCACTGCACCCTGACATTGGTGTGTACTTAGCGTGGAATAACTGCAAGCACAACTTGAAAACAAATGATCAAATACAATGTCAATTCACCTTAGATGGTCTAGGGGCTTCTTCAAATCAGGTACATTGTGGATACAATACCCAACAGCTTAGTCGGACAAACCCTTCCTCTACTAGTTCCTACAACTGACTTCGAAACTCTGTCAACTCTTTCGGGGCAATCTGGTAAGGGGCCCTAGATGCCGGCTTGGCTGCTGACACAAGCTGTATCTGGAAGTCCTGGTCTCGGTGCGAAGGTAGTCCTGGCAGTTTCTCTAGAAAGAAATCAGCAAAATCTTGCACCACCGGGATGTCTGTCACAGACTCCTTGGCCTCCGCCATCTCAAATAGAATCTGATAGACCTCCTCTCCCTGCAGGTGGGCCTTAACGGCCTGTACTGAAGATAAGAGTATACGAGAGGCAGGTCTTATACTTTCGATGATAATGAAAGAGTCCCCGTGCCTCACGATGATCCTCTTTGCTTGGCAGCCAATCTGGGCCAGGTTCTAGTGCAGCCATACCATGCCCAGGATCAAGTCATAGTCCATCAACTTCAAAAGCATCGCTGGAGCCTCGAACGCCTTTCCACCGATTTATACCTCTATATTGCAGTGGTCCGAGGTAAGGAGTTCAGATCCATCGGGTAGTCGCACCCTCATCTCCGAGCCTATGAATCGCTCCACGCATTCCAGTCCTTCTACGAATGTCTCTAATACAAAGGAGTGAGTAGCTCCGATATCAAAAAGCGTACGGGCAGGCTTGCCACTGATGAAGACTATACCTAGGGCGATTAAATTTCTTAGGATTCTATAACGAGTTTTCTTTCCTATTAATTCTATCTAGTGCAGTTCTACAAATTTTATAACTGAGAAAGGGAATTCTATTTAAACAATTAAAAATCTTGGCGTACCTGCTATGACCTGCTCTGGGTTATGAGGCTGCGCCAGGTCCAAAATATACACCTGCTCCCTTTCTTGTCTACGATCCCCACCCTAGTATCCACGTCCTCGGCCACGTCCTCGACCTCCAAACTACTTAGCATACGGGGAAGCTTGTGGTGCTGGTAGGGGTGCTCTCCTCATGGGGCAGTTCCTCTGGATGTGCCCAGTCTGGTGGAAGTTGAAGCACTCCGGCGGGGGAAATGCTATACCCCCGGGTCTCGGTGCCTCGCGCATATGAAGAGGCTGAGGAGCCACTACAACCGAATCCCTCGACTCCTGTCTCACCCCTGACGAGGCTGGTCCTCTGCTCTTCTTTCCTCTCTCCCATCAGTGATGCAGCCCCGCACTGATCATTTCTGGCTCCCCGACCCTGGTCCTGCGTTGGCCTCTTCCGACCCCGAGTCGTGTGCAAGTCGGCCTCAATCCTCTTGGCCATCTCTAACATCCGAGGTATTGGCTCGTCAAATACGAACAGAAGGGCCTCCCTCAACTCCTCCCGTAGGCCCTTATAGAACCTCTTAATGTATCCTGCCTCATCTAGCTTATAGGAGTCCGCAAATTGGGCTAAATAGTTGAACTCACGGTGGTACTCTACCACTGTCTTATTGCCCTACTTCAACTGCAGGAACCTGTCCTCCAGCTCATTCCTAGCCGACTGTGGAACAAAATGCTCCAGTAACGCGACCCTGAACTCCTCCCAAGTAATCTATGCAACCTCCATATCCACAAAATTCTTATCCAGCGACGTCTTCCACCATCTCTTGGCATGAGACTCCAAGCAAGAGACCACAAATTGAACCCTCTCCTACCAGGGGCACTGAATATCGGTCAACATCTCGTACATAATATCCAGCCATTCTTCCATTCGAACAGCTGACTCTGTCCCTAAGTAGGATGGGGGAGAGAGTCCTCGGAAGATGCTCAACCAATTGGCCCTCGGGTTTGGCTGCAGAACCAGAACCTGCTGGGCCCTGAAATCCTCCAAGATAGCTATCAGAGTCTGCCCCATCTCTGACTGTAGGAATGGAGTGGGGATTGGGGGAGTTGGTGCAACATTCAGAGTCTGTTGGACTCCGCCCTGTGGTGTAGGCTGTGCTGGAGGCTGCATATCAAAAACCATCTGTAAGAAATTGACTCAAGCCTAATTTGTAGTGGACAATTACATGTGATCCCCACATGGGCACACCACGCTTCTGCTTCTTAGTTTGTCCTCAAACTAAACCTGCGCAGGGGTGACCCAGGGATTTGTGGACTAGTACTTTTCCCGATCGAGGTTGCCTCTGATACCACTTGTAAGACCCCATTTTTTTCTTTTTGAAAACACCTGGGTCTTAGGCCCAAAACTTCTGCTTTGTAGTGACACCTTCATGCCCTGAAGGGTCATCACCGTGAAACGCCGATTCTGCCGGCCGATTCGATCACAGAAAAGCAACCAAAGAAGGGTAAACACAAGTGAGGTAAAAACTCTAACCAAAATTCCACAATAAAAATAGAAATAATATCTCCACGAAGGGAGAGTCCACAAAATATAAATGTACTGAAAATAAGGGTTTAAGCCCGATACATCAAATCCTCACTACATAGTCACTCAAGCAGAAGCAAAATAAAACACTACTAAAGTCAGGGACTCACAGTCCCAGCTGTCTGAACTCCTGAGCTAGACTTCCTGTCTCCAAATGGGCCGACCTCCGGGGCTGCTCCTATAACGCCTCAAAACTTAAAAGCGGAACGGGCTGTGTTTGAATCAAGTTAGGACCTTGGTAGGGTTAACATGGCCTGTGACACGGGCGTGCCACATGGCCGTGTCGTTCTCGGGTGGTCGATTTGAGGTCGATGAGCGTCGAGTGCTCGAACACGGCCTGGGACACGGGCATGTCCCAGGGTGTGTCAAACGCACACGGCATGTGACACGGGCATGTCACATGGCCGTGTACTATTGTGTGCTAGGGTTCGAAGAAAATAAACGCAACCGAACTAGCAACCCGATGAGGCAAGTATACCTATCGAATTGTAGCTAGGGGACACAAGTGTCGTATTGAAATCCGGGAACTGTTGGCTATGCTTACTCACACAAACGCTATTATCTTATCAACGGAAAAAACTAGGGTTTTAGAAAATCTAAGTGCAAGGGAGGAAGTAAAGCTATACTAGAAAGAGAACCACCGCAATTAAGTAAAGCTATTAAGTAAAATGATTTCTACGAAGGGTTGAAAATATGAAATGGAAATGCACTCGATCAAGAATCACCTCGGCAAAAGACGATTTAGAAAATGCGATAAAAATCTAAACTTAATAGGATAAAGGTCCTTGACCGTGGAGGTTCCTAAAGGTTGAACACGCTTCTCTCGAAGTCGTGCCCAACTGAGTTTAGGAAGGTCCGACCGACTCTCGTCTAAATCGGAGGCCTATAACTCGCTTTACGTGGTGAACCCCACTATTGGATTTTACTCCAATCCTGGAGATTTGGATGTCTGCCTCTCTCGAGGGGTGCGTACAACTCCCTTTACTCTTGAATGCTCACTTCATTCTTTCGGCCTCTCGGCTAGCCCAGAATGAAAGCAAAGGCGGAGAGTATATATCGATAATATACCTCCAACCCGTGATTAATCAAGAGCAATTCAAGGCCCTAACCTAAAAAGAAAAGATTAATTAAAACATCATAACTTAATCGCTCTAAGCTCGGATCATCAAGCTCGAGTACAAGGAGGATTAGTTAATCATAGCGAAGTGGAGGAGGGGGGATGAGTAGTGAAGCATAAAAAGAAGACAAGCTAAACAAGAACGCTTTTATTAATGAAAAAGGGGCAAGTTACACTATTGAAAATAAAATTACAAGTGCATGAAAATGAAATCCTATTCTAGCCCTACAAGTAGCACTAAGCAAGAGCAATATTACAACAAAAACTAAAATAAACTAAGATTAAACCAGGGTTAAACAAAAATTACAAAGAGAGAGAGAGAGAGAGAGAGAGAGAGAGTAAACATAAGAAAGGATCAAGAAAGAAAGGGGCAGCACCTCCCCCACTCAACCAAAGCTTGCTGAAATGGAGAGGGGGGGGGGTCTCAATTTATAGAAAAAAATCTCGGGTTGGTCATGCCCTCCGACATGCCCTAGGGGGGGCGTGTCATTGGGCATGACAGTACTATGTTGACCTCGGGCTCTGGATTCTGGCGGGAGGGATGATTGCTTCGGTACGTCGGTGGTCACGCCCTAGGTCACGCCCGTGTAGGGGGGGCGTGACAGGCACGTCATGTCCAAATCATTGGTCGGAAATCCGTCAGTCACCGAAAAGTTGATGTCACGCCCAAGGTCACGCCCGTGACGGGGGGCGTAATAGTACTGTTTTCGTGCTGTGGAGAAACGGTATTTAATGCGGCGGCAGGCTTTGTGGCAGAGGGTGACACGCCCATGGTCACGCCTTGTGACATGCCCAGGGAGGGCGTGTCAGGGGGGCGTGACAGCGGTTTTGTTCGTTTTCCTGTCCCTTCCAACAAAAGTCCTCGGGATCGGGTGACACACCCTAAGTCACGCCCAGGTAGGGCGTCACAGGGGGGCGTGTAAGGTCATTTTTTACCAATTTCCTGAAAACCTGCAAAAGGACAAGAAAATGTTAGTGACAATAATATTTACATAAAAAGGATAAAAATAAACTAATAATAGACATGATTTGTACACTATAAAATAGAAAATACGATAATAGTTTAGGCAACAAAACGTATTATCAAATTCCCCCAAGCTTAAGCTTTGCTTGTCCCCAAGCAAAAATATAAAAACTAGAAATTTATAAAAAGGAATAATCAAAAAGTTCTAATTATGCCTACACAAGTACTATGCGAAATTCTAACTAGGGAAAAGGTGAAATGTAAGTCTAAAACAATTATTTAGGTATGGTAAAACTTTTATAAACTTTACTCAATAAAAACAAATCATCCAAAAATTTTAACGAGATTTTTTTAAATTGACTTAAGCAAAGCACCGAAAATGAAAAACACGCATTGAGTTGTTACTAGATCCAAGCAACGCATTATAAATATATCAATTTAATTAACAAAAATCTAGATTTAAATCCAAAACTAAAACTGATTTACTTTTTTTTTCTTTTCTTAGTTGTTAAATAAAAATAAAAAAAAACGTGAATCAACTAAATAGGACAAAAACGTTTGGTTTAGGAAAATGATTAGGAGTGGAATTCAAAGATAAATGTGAAGGTTTAAAATCACACTAAACCAAAACAAAGAGTTCTAAAAACTTTCATAAAAATATATATACATTTTTTTTCTTCTTTTTTTCCATTTTTTTTCTTTTTTCAAAACAAATGCCATAAATATTTTTATTTTCCTTTTGAATTGGCCAAACAAAAATAAACATCACTTTTGAGCATACTTTTTTTTTTAAAAAAACCTTTCTCCCACAAAAATCACAAAATACCCTATCAAAATCGTCAAAATTATTTATGAAACTCAAAAAGGCTAGTGTGATTCGATAGGTTGGAAATTTGTGCTTTGGTGAAACTGAAATGAAGGGAGGAACTATCAAATGAAATCGGAAAAAGGCTCAAAAACGGCTAATTAGTGGTAAAAGTTTTTAGGTTGGCAGGAAAGCTCAAACGAAAACAAAAACGGCCTAAATCATTTTCACGCTTTTGAATTTATTTAAAACAAAGGTTTGAAAAATTTCAAAAAGCGAGTCCTAGATCATAAAAGAAGATTGATGAAATTAACTTGAAAATAGAAATAATAGGTGACTTGGATCGTTCACATCTACTACGCTATTCAAAAGTTGACTTTACAAAAATTATTCAAAAATGAAAAAGAAAATAGTGGATGATGAATTTTTGAGAAAGTAAAGGAAATAAAAAAACAAAAAAACCATAATAGAAATGCGAGTTTTAGAGAAATATATCACCTTGACATGCTACCGTAAATTAGAAACACAGCATGACTAACATTTTACTTGTGAAACATAATTAAAAAGGACGATTAGAAATATTATAATTAACTAAGTTATTTATAGAAAATTTTGAGTAAAAAAAAACAAAAACTAGGGGTACTATTGAAATACAAAAATGTCTAAACTATTCAAAAACACATATATTTTTTTTAATTTTGTGAAAAATTCTCTTTTTTTTGGATTTTGGAAATTTTTTTCTCTTTTTTTTTGGAATTTTAAGATATTCATTTTTTTGGAAATATTTAAAATATATACAAAGAGAAAAATTTGTACACTAAGCAAAAATGAAGGAGGAAGTCCTCCCCCAAGCTTAAAATAGACATTGTCCTCAATGGATAAAGAAGGGGATTGGAGAAGGAGAGAAAAATAAAGTACAGAATTGAAAGACAAAATTGAAAGACAGGTACTTCCCCGGATTTATTTGCTGCGAAAGCTGAGTGATGCCGCTCCTCCGAATGTCTTCTTTGGACTTCGTGATGGATTCAACAATGTTGGAGCAGCCGATCGCAGAAGCTTCAGCTTGTCGAAGCCGTCCGAGGCAAAAATTGTAAAATAAAGAAAACAAAAAAAGATAACTTGGGTTGCCTCCCAAGAGCGCCCTTTGGTTAAAGCGTCGTTGAGCTCGATGCATCAAAAAATAATATTATCCAAAAATATTGTTGTCCAAAAATAAAATTGTTTTTAGCAAAAAATTAAAAGTTCAAGATTAAAGTTCGTGAAGCAGAAACTTAATAATGTTTTGACTGACATCATCATCACCAGAGAAATACAGTTTAAGACGCTGACCACTCACTTTTAAATTACCCTTATAAGGGTGAGAAATTAAAACAGTTCCATAAGGAAATACTTCTAAAACAGAAAACGGGCCAGACCAGCGAGATTTTAATTTGCCCGGAAATAAACGTAAACGAGAATTATATAAAAGGACTTGGTCGCCCGGCTTAAAGTTTTTAGGGTGCCTTAAGTGTTTATCGTGTAAACGCTTCGTCCGCTCTTTATAAAGTTTATTATTTTCATAAGCATAATAGCGCCACTCATCGAGTTCATTTAGTTGAAATTTTCGAAGGTCACCGACTGAGTGGGGATCGAAGTTTAAAAATTTTAAGGCCCAAAAGGCGTGGTGCTCTAAATCTACAGGTAGATGGCATGATTTTCCATAGACCAGCCGATACGGCGTACATCCGAGGGCAGTTTTGTACGCTGTTCGGTAGGCCCATAGAGCATCGTCAAGTTTGGCTGACCAGTCTTTTCTAGATGTTGAAACAGTCTTTTCTAATATTCTTTTTATTTCTCTATTAACTACTTCGACTTGTCCGTTAGTTTGGGGGTGGTAGGCAGTGGAAAGCTTATGTGTAACGCCGTATTTGGTAAGTTTTTTTTGAAAATTGTGCGTTACAGAAATGGGAACCCCTATCGCTAACGATTGCGCGAGGCGTACCGAATCTAGAAAATAATTTTTTTAAAAACGTGACTATAACTCGGGAGTCGTTCGTTGGAAGAGCTTGGGCCTCAGCCCATCGTGAAACATAATCAACAACAACTAAAATATATTTGTTTCCGAAGCTAGAAGAAAGGGGGCCAACAAAATCAATTCCCCAGAGGTCGAAAATTTCGCACTCTAAGAAATAATTTTGTGGCATTTCATTTTTATTAGAAATGTTGCCCGACCGTTGGCAACTATCACACCTGCTCACAAAGGCTTGCGCGTCTTTAAACAGGCTAGGCCAGTAAAAACCCGCACAAAGAACCTTGTGAGCGGTGCGAGCAGCTTGATAGTGCCCACCTGTCGGACCTTCATGCAAATGTTTTAGAATATCAATTCCTTCATCAAAAGAAACACATCTCCTTATCACTTGATCCGCACAATTTTTGAAAAGATGCGGGTCTTCCCAAAAGTAGTTCTTCAGCTCAGAAAAGAATTTCTTCTTTTGCTGAGAGGAGAACTCTTTTGGGAGCACCCGAGCCACTAGATAGTTGGCGATGTGCACGAACCAAGGAGAAGTAGATGTATTAACTAAAAGCAGCTTCTCATCAGGAAAATAGTCATTAAAAGATTTTTCATTTAATTTTTCTATAAAGGGGTTATCTAATCTGGATAAATGGTCGGCGGCCAAGTTCTCGGCTCCTCGCTTATCACGGATCTCTAAGTCAAACTCCTGGAGGAGTAAGACCCAGCGAATCAAGCAAGGCTTGGCATCCGTTTTGGCAAGAAGGTACTTGAGGGCCGAGTGGTCCGTAAAAATAATGATTTTTGAAAGTGTAATGTAAGGGCGGAATTTATCAAAGGCGAATACTACAGCTAAGAGCTCCTTCTCGGTTGTGGTGTAATTTTCTTGTGCAGATGTGAGGGTTTTACTAGCGTAATAGATGGGGTGGAAGTTTTTAGATATGCGTTGACCTAATACGGCTCCCACCGCAAAACTACTCGCATCGCACATAATCTCGAAAGGAAGGTCCCACACCGGAGCTATCATAATCGGTGCATTAATTAACTTTTCTTTAATTAATTCAAAGGCAGAAATACAAGAGTCATCAAAAATGAATGGAGCATCTTTTTCTAAGAGATGGGTGAGGGGCTTAGTGATTTTGGAGAAGTCCTTTATAAAACGACGATAAAAGCCAGCGTGGCCTAGGAAACTTCTTATAGCTTTTATGTTTGTAGGCGGCGACAACTTCTCAATAACTTCTATCTTGGCAACATCTACCTCAATACCTTTAGCAGAAATTTTATGACACAAAACTAACCCTTCCCTCACCATAAAATGACATTTTTACCAATTTAGGGCAAGGTTAGTTTCTTCACATCGTTCTAAGACTTTTTCGAGGTTTTCTAAACATCTATCGAAGGAATCGCCGAACACGGAGAAATCGTCCATGAATACCTCCATTATGCTTTCTACGTACTTGTCAAATATTGCGAGCATACATCATTGGAATGTAGCTGGCGCATTGCACAATCCAAACGGCATTCTTCGGTAAGCGAAGGTGCCGAAGGGACAAGTAAACGTAGTTTTCTCTTGGTCCTCGGGAGAGATGGGTATTTGAAAGTACCCCGAGAGGCCTTTGAGAAAACAATAAAAGATATGGTCGGAGTGACGTTCTAAAATCTGGTCGATAAACGGTAAAGGAAAGTGGTCCTTGCGGGTGGCGTCATTCAACTTACGATAATTTATACACATACGCCAACCCGTCACCGTCCGTGTCGGGATTAATTCATTATTCTCATTACTAACTACGGTTATCCCTCCCTTCTTTGGAACTACCTGAACGGGGCTAACCCACTTACTGTCCGATATAGGGTAGATAATTCCTGCGTCTAATAGTTTCATAACCTCGCCCTTAACTACTTCTTTCATATTCGGGTTTATATGGCGCTGAGGTTGGATAGAGTTACGCGAATTATCTTCCATTAAAATTTTATGGGTACAGAAAGATGGGCTTATGCCCTTGATATCAGAAATTTGCCAAGCAATAGCCCGACGATGCTTTCGTAGAACTAGAATAAGTTTATCGTTTTGCGTATCCGTGAGGTAGGCCGAAACGATAACTGGTAACTTGGAATCTTTTTCTAAGAAAGCATACTTAAGGTGTTTAGGAAGTTCTTTAAGTTCTAGGGTAGGGGGTTCTTCATAAGAGGATTTAGAGATTCTTTCTTTTTCAAAATTAGTATCTTCATAAACTTTTTTATAAGGAACGTAATAAGGGGTGGGGCTAGCAGCCAAGAAGGCTTCTTGTACCGATTCAGTTGGAAGAAAAGAGGAAGAAAATCAGAAAATTCTTTTTCAAACTCAGAAAGACAATAAGAAGATTCATCACTTCCTTGTAGTGATTCAGTTGTAAGAGAAGAGGAGAAAAAAGTAGAAAATTCTTTTTCAAAGTCGGAGAGGCAGTAGGAAGAATCATCACTCACTGCGTCTACGAAAAAGCATGAGTCATTGTTTGCTAAGGTGTTCTTCATCGAAGGGGTGATAGAAAATGTGACTTCGTCGTCGCCTACTCGAAGAAAGAACTTACCATTGCTTACGTCAATGATGGCTCGGGAGGTGGCAAGGAATGGTCGGCCAAGGATCAGGGGAACCTCGACGTCTTCTTCGATGTCCAAAATGACAAAGTCCACCGAGATGATGAACTTGTCGACTTTCACTAGAACGTCCTCCACTATTCCTAAGGGGTACTTGATGTATCTATCGGCTAGCTGGATACTCATACGCGTGGGGTTAAGGCTACCAATCCCTAACTTTTTAAACAACGAAAAGGGCATCAGGTTTATACTCGCGCCTAAGTCGGCTAACGCGTGTTTAACAAAAAGATCACCGAAGACACACGGGATAGAGAAACTACCCGGGTCACTGATTTTCTTCGGCAAACCGTTTGTTAAAACGGCGGAGCACTCGGCATTTAGCGTGACGTGCGAAAGATTCTCTAACTTCTTCTTGTTTGTAAGGAGGTCTTTAAGATACTTGGCGTATTTCGGCATCTGCGAAATAGCCTCGTGGAGGGAAGATTAATGTGGATTTGTTTGAAGATCTCTAAGAAGCGGGATTACTGATCATCTTGACGTTGTCTATTAAGTTCAGAGGGGTATGGAGGAGTTGAATTATTTTTGAAGATGGGTGGTGGAGTGGGATTATTTTCTAAAATAGGGGTGATAACTTCTTCAGCAGAGGGTGGAAGCGAATCGGAGCTTTGATTTTTAAAAGCAGGAGCGGAGCTTTGATTTTTAAAAGCGGAGCGAAGCTTGCCTCGGGCTCTTCACTTACCATACCGGAGAGTTGCTTCCCACTCCGAAGAGTTATAGCTTTCGCTTGCTCTCTCGGGTTGGGTTCGGTATTGGAAGGAAGAGACCCTGCGGGTCGCTCAGAAATTATTTTCGCGAGCTGTCCTACCTGATTTTCTAGACTTTTTACGCTTCCGGTTAAAGTTCTTATAGTAGCGTCATTTATGGTGATATATTTAGAAAGTAATTCCTCCAAGCTTGGAGGTTTTGGGTAATTTTAAAGAGGTTGTGGTGGTGCAGAAAAATCATTTTGCGGGGGTGGGCGCATCGCATTCGATGGATTACTCCATGAAAAGTTTGGGTGATTTTCTAAAGCGGGGTTATAACTATCCGGAAAATTAAAACCAGGCGGATGAAAATTCGCAGTAGAAAAATTATTAAAAGCAGTTCTAGGCATATTATTAACATAATCTAAATGTTCTGGAGTAGGGGTTGCAGATTCCTATACCTGAGGGGCGGAGGCAGCAGTCATCTCCGTGACTTTTTTGCTTAGAATTTCTACTTGTAGAGCGAGCTGGGAGACGTTGTCCACTTCATAGATACCTGCAGGCTTGTTCGGGCGGGACCTAGGCACATTCCACTGATAAGTGTTCATGGCCATGTCCTCAAAAAGCTCAAGAGCGGCTTCCGGGGTCTTATGATTTAAAGTACCACCAGAAGCTGCGTGTATCATTTACTTTATGCTTTGATTTAGCCCGTTATAGAACGTCTGCACTTGTAACCACACAGGCAGCGCGTGATGTGGGCATCGTCTTAATAATTCTTTAAATCTCTCCCAGGTTTCATATAGGGTTTCAGAGTCTATTTGTCCGAAGGCAGAGATGTCGTTCCTAAGTTTTGCAGTTTTAGCTGGCGGAAAATACTTCGCCAAAAAATTTTCAGTTAATTCATTCCAAGTGGTTATGCTATTCTTCGGACGTGTGTTCAGCCACTGCTTAGCTTTAGTTCTTAAAGAGAAGGGGAAGAGTCTCAGCCTGATCGCATCATTTGTGACACCATTTATCTTGAAGGTGTCGCAAATTTCAAGAAAGCTAGCTATATGTGCGTTCGGATCTTCATCTTGAAGTCCGTCAAATTGCACATATTGCTGCACCATTTAAATTATGCTAGGCTTTAATTCGAAGTTATTATTTGCTATAGCAGGGAGGACTATACTTGATTCTGTTCCCTCGAGGTTCGGTCATGCATAATAGGACATAGTCCTTTGCACGACCTCATCTACGTTGGGTTCTTCCATTCTTAAAGTAGCAAATGACTCGGAGTCCTCAACCGGCACTTGGATAGTAGGACCTTGAAATCGCGATCTTCTCCGAAGAGTACGCTCAATTTCGTGGTCCAAGTCCAAAATAACCGACGGACTCCCGCGGGTCATGCACTAAAAGAACAGAAAAGAAGAAGAGAAAGGGAAAAAGGATAAACTAGAAAAAAGATTAAATTTTTTTTTCTTTTTGAAATAGATTTTTTTATAGATTAACTCCCGAACTTCCCAAGGACTACCCCGTGAAGGGTTCGCAAGGTACTAGACAAGACAGTGGCGCTTAAAGCCCTTTGCCCTTTTCGAGAGAATTAGGTGACGTAGAAAAATTGTGAGGTTGGTTACTATTAAGAGCGGTGATAAAATTTTTTTTTTGATTTTTTAAAATTTTAAAGAAAGAGGATGAGAAAGAGAAGAGATAAAATTAATAGGTTCGTGTTTTCAAAATATCAACGGAAGTTGGTTCCCCGGAAACGGCGCCAAAAACTTGTTGCGCGCTAGGGTTCGAAGAAAATAAACGCAACCGAATTAGCAACCCGATGAGGAAGGTATACCTATCGAATTGTAGCTAGGGGACACAAGTGTCGTATTGAAATCCGGGAACTGTTGGCTATGCTTACTCACACGAACGCTATTATCTTATCGACGGAAAAAACTAGGGTTTTAGAAAATCTAAGTGCAAGGGAGGAAGTAAAGCTATACTAGAAAGAGAATGACCGCAATTAAGTAAAGCTATTAAGTAAAATAATTACTACGAAGGGTTGAAAATATGAAATGGAAATGCACTCGTTCAAGAATCACCTCGGCTAAAGACGATTAAGAAAATGCGATAAAAATCTAAACTTAATAGGATAAAGGTCCTTGAACGTGGAGGTTCCTAAAGGTTGAACACACTTCTCTCGAAGTCGTGCCCAACTGAGTTTAGGAAGGTCCGACCGACTCTCATCTAAATCGGAGGCCTAAAACTCGCTTTACGCGGTGAACCCCACTATTGGATTTTACTCGAATCCGGGAGATTTGGACGTCTGCCTCTCTCGAGGGGTGCGTACAACTCCATTTACTCTTGAATGCTCACTTCATTCTTTCGGCCTCTCAGCTAGCCCAGAATGAAAGCAAAGGCGGAGAGTATATATTGATAATATACCTCCAACCCGTGATTAATCAAGAGTAATTCAAGGCCCTAACCTAAAAAGAAAAGATTAATTAAAACATCATAACTTAATCACTCTAACCTCGGATCATCAAGATCGAGTACAAGGAGGATTAGTTAATCATAACGAAGTGGAGGAGGGGGGATGAGTAGTGAAGCATAAAAAGAAGACAAGCTAAACAAGAACGCTTTTATTAATGAAAAAGGGGCAAGTTACACTATTGAAAATAAAATTACAAGTGCATGAAAATGAAATCCTATTCTATCCCTACAAGTAGCACTAAGCAAGAGCAATATTATAACAAAAACTAAAACAAACTAAGATTAAACCAGGGTTAAACAAAAATTACAAAGAGAGAGAGAGAGAGAGAGAGAGAGAGAGAGAGAGAGAGAAAAAAGCATAAGAAAGGATCAAGAAACAAAGGGGCAGCACCTCCCCCACTCAACCAAAGCTTGCTGAAATGGAGAGGGGGGTCTCAATTTATAGAAAAAAATCTCGGGTTGGTCACGCCCTCCGACACGCCCTAGGGGGGGCGTGTCATTGGGCGTGACAGTACTATGTTAACCTCGGGCTCTGGATTCTGGCGGGAGGGATGATTGCTTCGGTACGTCGGTGGTCACGCCCTAGGTCACGCCCTAGGTCACGCCCGTGTAGGCGGGGCGTGACAGGCACGTCATGTCCAAATCATTGGTCAGAAATCCGTCAGTCATCGAAAAGTTGATGTCACGCCCAAGGTCACGCCCGTGATGGGGGGCGTGACAGTACTGTTTTCGTGCTGTGGAGAAACGACATTTAATGTGGCGGCAGGCTTTGCGGCAGAGGGAGACACGCCCATGGTCACGCCTGGTGACACGCCCAGGGAGGGCGTGTCAGGGGGGCGTGACAGCGGTTTTGTTCGTTTTCCTGTCCCATCCAACAAAAGTCCTCGGGATCGGGTGACACGCCCTAAGTCATGCCCAGGTAGGGCGTGACAGGGGGGCGTGTCAGGTCATTTTTGACAAATTTCCTGAAAACCTGCAAAAGGACAAGAAAATGTTAGTGAC